>CM032666.1:29633290-29652281 GCA_019095985.1 Streblospio benedicti | reverse complement strand
AGAGTTGCAAAAAACTTTTTGGGTTTTCATAAAATTATATATAATGCACAACTTTCCCCCAAAAAGTTTTTTTTATTTTTTTTTGGAATTTTATCTTTAATATATATATAAAATATAAAATTAATTAAAATAAAAAAAATATAATTTTTTAATTAATTAATTATAAATATAAATAAAATAATATATAAATTATTAATTAAAATAAATTTTTTTAAATATAAATATATATATATATATATATATATATATATATATATATATATATATATATATATATATATATATATATATATATATATAAAAATAGTATATTTTTATATATATAAAATTATATATATATATATATATATATATATATATAAAAATATATAGCAGGGGCAAATATATATATATATATATATATATATATATATATATATATATATATATATATATATATATATATATATATATATATATATATATATATATATATTATTTGTTGACAATAATTATGAAATACAAATTTAAGAATTATTGATTAAGAAGAATTTTAATAATACTGATAATGATTATATTGACATTTAAATAAAATCACTTCGTTGGGGTAAATCAGACGTCAGCATGCTCAATTCTCCCATTGACACTCCAATCTCGTGGTCAATTCCTACAATTGATATTTCAAATCGATTTTCGAACTTAAGTCTATATAAAATTTTCCATTGCAAATAATCTTTTTAAACTTTTCTATTCCACTTATCAAGTACATTAGATTCTGAACATTTTTGTTTCCTAAAAATATTATAATATGGCTTTGTCACATAATGAATTTCTATTTTCTATTTTCTATACAATCGTATGTTTCAATAGAGAATCGGATATCTCTATGAGGTTTTAATGCAGATTTTATCATTGATATAGTTCTTGAGTATGTGTTGAAGCTTTACCAAATGGTTTTCTACATGGTAATTCTATATGCCAACTGTTGCAGTGGATGCTGAAGTACCGGGTTCGGCCATTATCAAGGTATCCAAGGTAACCTCATATTAATCATTCTTGGTGTATACATTTACATGCACATTGTATGTCAAATAATGTATACTGACCAATGTCAATCCCTTTGCATGCGGCGTTTCAAGAAAGACATAGACGCAGATAGATTGTTGTCCAGTTGATTGATGTCAAAATAGGCGATACGTGAGGCACTCACAGCAAATGCATGCCCTGTTTGTCTGTTTGATTTATAGTCTGGAAACTTCATTCATCAGATAGTTCTTAATAAACAATCTCCTGATTGCATGATGTGGAACGCACTGACAAATAAATAAGGGCGTCAATGTAAACACGCACGTCACGTTAATATTGGGGTTTCATGTTTGTGTTCGTATTCCATACGTACTTGATGTGGCCTTGATGTGCAGTTGAAACCGTTTGTCTCGAACTCTGATAACTCGATGTATGGATAACTTCACCAAATAGCAATAGGAATTGACATTCGTACTACCTTTTACTCGTTCAGGACTACTTTTAGATATAAAGAACTGTTGTAGTGGCAGGAGAAGAGCAGTACAAAGTGCAAATCCAAGTGAGAAAGGTCTACGCGCCAGCCATCTGACCCACTTTTTGCGAGTCGTTTCCTCACATGAATGTAATGGTGGCTTTTCAAAATTAGTTACAGTGAATCATTATTCTTAGATTAATATTTTTGTATCCACAATAATAATAAACTGTAAACTGGTGTAGTGTGTGACTTAAAAGACAGTGTATTGATACTCGAATACATACAAAATAAATCCACTGTTATTAATACTGTAATTAATGTGTATATTTTATAACCTTTTCGCTTACATTAGAAATGCCTACCTAGAATACCATGTAAATGTAGGTGATTTTTAAGGGCACCAAACGAATCTAATTAAGAAAGTATGAGGCCTATTCGGCCATGTGCAAACGTCATAACAATCCATAAATGACTGTGCCCTCCACCTAATCCCCACCAATCCTGCAATATACGCCCCCATATACCATGTATGTGTATCATGCACTTTCACTAAACCCTTATTATAGGAGATCTTTCTGTGTATAATCTCTGTCTGGTATTGTAATAACCTAATTGAATTTTGTATTGAGGTCAGCGGTGCTCATTCAAACTAGTTTGGTGGGGTTTTAAAGTATTACAGCCAGACACTCGAGCTTAGAGTGCTAACTTGAATGAAAACAAAAGGGGTAGGGCACATGTTGATGATGAAATAGTTGTACAAAAGGATCCTCCCACCAGAAACCAAGCGACAAAATATAGACCTCAAAGATTACGGGCTTGGAATCCATATAAATGACTTTTCCTTATAAGGAATTGATTTCCGGTATTATGGCTGATGCTCTATAATGCTACATATACAGTCACACGGCCACTTACGGTTACGGTACATTGGGATGCTTGCATAGTGAAAATAGGTAATCAGTGCAGAACAAAGACTAGATATGGGTGCTTACAGATGATAAAGATCTCCGAGGATGAGGATACGTATCTTATGGGGAAGTTTACGTATCTTGCATAAGAGTTAGTCTATGTATGTTGCGGACACTTGATACGCGTAGCAAAGTTTTGAGAATTTCAAAATTTTACTTCGGGATCTGCGTATATTCATGTGTAAGCTTTCCAGACTTGTACTCGGCTCCTGGTACGCGTCGAGGCGCTTACACCGTCTACCTCTCGTTGTGTTGTTATCCAAGGGACTGAGGCCCACATAGCGGTCATATAGGGGCCTCTCCCAAGACCAGATTGACGGCCTCCACACGGGGAAGACTTCGCAAAGTTTGTGACCTAAAGATATCAGCAAATCCACGGCATGTATGCACGAGGGTTTGTTCACCTAATTAGGCCGTGAGTCTAACAAGAGAACACCACGAATCTACGAGATTCGAGGGTGTTGGTTCCCTACATGTTGTCGCAACAACTTCTCAAGCTAAACTTACGGCTAGTCCGTCTTTGGTGTGGGACACCTGCTAAAATGTCCATCATCATTGAACATTGACGTAAGGGCATACTTTAGTTAAAACTACGTACTAGGCAGTAGTTACGTAAAAAGGACGTAACTACGCCGGAAAATGCGAGCACGGGACGTACGGGCCATCACAGTGCCGGGTCAATAAGGATTTAATTGACTAGCTAATGGTGACAATGCTACATTCTATCATTCCGTGCAAAAATCATCGCCAATAACCCACGCTGATTGGTCAATCTCCGTGCTCAATTTTGCGATGGAAAACACGCTCCAAAAAACCCCACAGCGCTAGTCTAAACTCCTCACAGTATCAATACAGCCGCTGACGACGCAAGGCGTTGTCCGTGTAGCAGAGAGCAACAGTTTAGACTAACGCCTCCGCGCGCTCAAAACAAACGAAATTGACGTCTCCGCGCGCTCAAAACAAACAAAATTGACT
This sequence comes from Streblospio benedicti, assembly GCA_019095985.1. Lineage (NCBI taxonomy): Eukaryota > Metazoa > Annelida > Polychaeta > Spionida > Spionidae > Streblospio > Streblospio benedicti. The sequence goes on along the minus strand of CM032666.1, from coordinate 29,648,858 downwards.
GGCAATGAGAATGTTATAATATGATTTATTTTAAAATAAAATGGATTTTAGTCATGATAGAATGGTGATTGACCACGAGATTGGAGTGCCAATCGCAAAATTGAGCATGCTGACGTCTGATCTACCCTCACTTGTCCCACCCCGCACCTCGAACTAACTTTTGCTCACACTTGCATACTGAGTGTATTGCTAGATGTGCATTCTTACAAAGTATCCATAATCTTACCGATTCTTACAGATGTTTATCAGTATCCGCATCTACTGTGCGTTGCCGCGTGACTGTAGCATATTACGCATTGTGACATGTGACTCATGCAAGTTATTCGTTATAGACCCAAGGCCAACTACATTATGTGAACCTGATTTCTAGTGATGGGCGTGGATGTAAATAAGTGGGATATGGGTAAAATAATGGTTGAAAAAGAGGGATGTAAGGGGGTGGGGGTTCTAAAGGAAGAAGTGATGCGGAATTTGAAGGAAGGGGGATGCAGTGAAACAAAGGCTGAGAAACTGTAGCACGTAAGACAAAAGTACAAAGACGGATGTGGAAAATAAGAACAGTCAAAACATGACTCCCAGAGCAACCTCTCTCTAAAAGATCTTGTTGTTGCCTTGTACAAAGATAAGTCCAGAGAAATTATGTCACGATAGAATTCCAGTGGCAAAAGATCCATCATGCCTGTCAGCAGGTGTCTCCCGGGGTGCGTGCAGAACACGTGTCTTCTGTGCGTGTTTGAAAGCTTGGCCGTGCCTCCACTTTGTAGTCATTCCACATCCCCTCTGCTCGGGATGCTTTGCATGGTGATATTCATATAAGATGTAAAAGCGATCGAATGATAGCGTCCAATGCAGTATAGCGATCAGTTTTTAAACATGCTAGCCAGTAAAACTAAAAGGGGAAAACGCCCTGGGGAGGTGGTTGTTTGAGAGGTTCTGGTTCTACATTATTCCAAGTGTTCACCGCAACAAACTGTCCAGTGTTACGTAACAGTTTCATTCACAAAGGTGTCAATGGCTTAGCTCTGCCATCAATCAACAAACTGTCCTCATCCGTCAGACGCACCAGCCACTGCACATGTGCGGGGATCCGCGAATAACGGATGGGAGGGGAAATCGGATTTGGCGTAAATGACTAACAGACGCAAGCTAAATGAAACATATCAAATTGGACAAAGTGGGTAAGTGCATGCCGAAATGTTTCAACCTCAGGAGGGCAACTTTGTATTTATTCTCCGATCTGCCAGGCGAATGGAGGTGGGGTTATAGGGGTTAAGAATAGCGTTCTTTTTGGTCTGATTTCCAAACAAACCTCACTCTCCCTTGTGATAAAATTTTCAGCCTTTTTCATTTTTCAACATTCAATATCGGAGGGGGGGGGCTTTAATAGGCTGGGTGGGTACAGATGTGATACTGGATAGGGGTACCTTTTTGGCCCGTTCATTATACTTTTGGGTCATAATTTCCACACCGATAATATCTTTGGGTCATAATTTCACCATCCATTATATTTCGGGTCATCGGTTTTCAAAATTCTATATATTTAATATGGGTCACAAATTTGACATTTTCATGCAAATACTGACAAATCATTATATTATTAGGTAATAAACAATCCTTTGCTTTAATTCACATAATCCTTTAGTAACAATATAGCTGAGGGTTATCAAAACGTTACATATGTCGCTTATTTTGGTATTACTTGTAGTTCAGAGCTTCATTATATTTTGGGGTCTGATATTTTTTTTCGCGGTGGCACTATATTTCAAGGTACTGATTTCATGGCACCCGCATACCATTTCGGGTGGGGGTGGCTGGGGTGGGGGGGGGGGGGAGTGTAATATCCCCACCCAATCCCCCGAGCATCCAACTTCCTTGAAGTCCACATTTGTGTCTTTTTCCAAGACTCTTTTTTCCCCAGTCTTTTCCCCACACCCCAGTTCCCTATTATATGAATCCCACCCGCCCCCATTCACCACACACACAAACCATGAATATGATTTTTGTCCTCAAAGACAACACAGCAAGGTCAGGACTGTTGACGTTGAAAGCGGGTTGCAGCTTTGGTCTATTTTGTGCATGATTGTTATTGTTATTCTGTGTCGTCTGCTCAAGGTAACGCATGAATACAATTGGGATTATTAGAGCTATTGATTTCGTGCATGATGTTTTGTTTATTTCCCTTTCTTTCAACATGAATAACCTTGACGTCTTCTCATGTTATCAACACGCACTAGTAATATTGGGCTTATATATAGATTCCAATAACAAACATTGATATAGATAAACACAGTACTGCACTGGGGATATTGTGTTCATATCCTTACAGGATACATAATCTATGTCAAATCAAACTATGTAGTGCTGTGAAGGAGTGTGGAATAGGGAACACTGAGACACTGAGAAACACTGAGAATGGGTCCATAACAATACACAAATTTAGGTTTACATGGAAACACATATCTGGTTAAAACATGCTTTCAAAGGCTCAAAATGTACTGTTTGAGTTGAATTAGGTTCAATTAGGTGACGGAATTAGGAATTAGGTGACGTAAGTGCTGAGCGTCCTTTTATTTTTTTTATACCAGTTGACGATAACAAATGTACACAACCATTTATAAGTAAAGGTGGTATACTTCCGAAGCTGCGTATGCGTGGACACAAAACTATCCTGTAATATATAGCAATAAAGTGACTAATAAGCCCTGAAGGGCTGGGTCTACTTTATGAATAATTAAAAGTACTAGTATCATGATTTGTATATACTATGTCACTATAATAAATACAAATCAATAAAAATAGAGGTAGTGTCTGATAAGGAAAAAAGAGCCTATTTAGGGAGAACTAAAATGCATGAAATGCGTGAGTATAAGTCCAAAATTCCACAATTTTAGGTTCAATTCTAGCCTATTCTGTTCGAGCAATCTCCACTTTAACTCTACATATACGTACATGTATATCGGCATTTACCGCACAATGCCTTTCATCACAGACACACATGTAACGGCAAGTGCATCCGTCCAATCCATATCAACGCACCACACGAAACCCATCCGTATATGCTACATCACATTACGAACCCATTGCGTGCACGCACAGATTCATACACTATACCCATAAAATTGGCACACAAAGGAATCCACATCAGCGGAAATAATTTGCGGAAAATTCATTGAACGCAAGCCATGTTCGAGCATCATATGGAGCCAGTGCGTTTTGAGCCATACAATAAAAGCGTGTGTCAGCGCAATGATGTATCTGGGTGGGGGTAACAGTAGATGGTTTTGTTATAATGTTGCCTAATATGTCGCATGCCAGTATGTGATTGATGGCAACGTGCGGTAGTTGATACTTGAGCAATGATAAGTATGTTTTCCCGTTTAACACATGCTGTTATTGTTCCTGTTTGTTTCCTCACATGCACATGGGGCTTGAATTTGACTTTGCATGCAAAGTACTTTTCACAGCATTGACTTCCACTTCTATAAAATTATAGACTTCCAGCAATTTTTTCTTTACTTTTAGAATTAAATGCCAAAGTTTGTTATTCCAAATGTTTGCAATGGCCTATGGTGACAATTAGGTAGAAAACTATACCTACGTTTCTTCTTATTTTTCATGTACCACTTCAAACATAATGACTATCTATATTCATTTCTTAAAGCAATGTGGGCCATTGTTATATATTTCTACTTTAATGTATATTCAAATAATAACTATTAAACTGAATGTCAAAAACGGCAATTTTCAAATCACCACACACAGTCCATATATATTAGACACATCCTCTTTGCTCTGTATGAGATGATATCTTAATCGCTGTAAGTCATGTATCAATCTCACGATACGAGATACAAGAGTAATTGTGTGTGCGGCTCCAATTACTTCCAATATAGAACAGACAAATCAAATTTGTGGTAACAGTGTAAAAAGAAATTTAATCAGGGTAAGAAGGTTTTGACATGTGTTTGTCGAGTTATGTTGAAGTGTAGTATGTGTGTTAAGACTTGACGAACATGTGGAGATATATAAAGATGACAATACAAAAATAAATCTATCCCATAAATGAATCATTTTCCTATTCCCATAAGCTTTTTTTATTAGATGTATGAGCGTTCTGATTATGACTGTGGGGACGTTTTTGAAAATAAAATCTGTAGCTGAGTGTTGTCCTCTCAGAGTAAAAAAGCGATCTTCCAAGTTTCACTTTACTGAGGAATAAAACCTTAACGGAAATGCGAAACAACAGAATTAGGACCATGGTACATGTACCATTTTTACATGTGCCATTACAAATTGTAAGCCGCTATACCTTCAGGAATATGTATATCATAATCATTGCATAAACAGGAAATTATATTCAAGGTATGAACATCAAAAAGAAACTGTTGCCTTGAAGTCACTTTGAAATATGAGGACTTGCATATTAAAACACAATAAGAATAGTAATAAAATACGAATTATGTATATTTGACTGGTTATCAAATAGGCCAGGAACATAATACTGGAACTCAATGCAGAAAGTTGTGTCAAGGTCTATACCATATGCAGGTTTTCCATATGCTTCTGATTGAAAATCGGTAGTACTGTATTCATACACGTTATGTAAACTTGCTTGAAAATGACGTCAGATGTTAGACACCTCTACGTGCACATGTGGTTAGAATGGCAATATATTCTTTCGGATACATATGAGTGATAAATAAAGAACGTGATTCCCTACACGAGTCAGACGACATGGCACTGTCACGTGACCTAGCTGACAGTAAACAATATTGTTGTCTTCATGTGATATTCTGGGTCGGGAAGGTTAATTATCGCTCAGCTGCCGCCGTATTGTCTACATTTTGGCGGGTAAATCAGTCCGCGGAGAGGCCAAATGGCAACTAATGTATAGCGCACAGTAATTTGCCTTTTTCTTTGCTATCTTGTTACGTAAGACAAATTGTGCCGGCTGCGAAGGGATTGTCTCTGCTGGGTTCTCGCTTTGGTTCGTGATTTCATGATTAGACAAGATACCACGTGGTGAGACTTGCTTTTCTATTTCATTGAAAAGTACTCTCCTGCAGCCAGAGTGATTTCCAGCTGTATTTGTTTATTGGGGAGGTGCAAATGTGCAAATGTAGTCTATCTGCCCTAGGTACCTCATCTACTTGACGTCGATGATATATATGTAGACCATTACAATGGCAGATCCAGGTTTTTGGAGAGGGGGGGGGGCACACTTAAGGAAGGGGGGGGCGCACTTAAGGGATTTCATGAAAAAAAAACTATGAAAATGAAGTATTTTGGTGGGAGAAGGGGGGCGCGCCTCCCCTTGGATCTGCCTATGCCATTAAGATCGAAATTTTAAAAATCAGTACAGAGATTATTCTCTATATGTATGTGTGACAGATAAGAAAATCTGATAACAGGTTTGGAGTTTCTAGCATTTTAGCATTTATATCAAATCCACTCCTGTGTGAGATCAAGAATAGACCTTTATCAGACGACTATATTCGTCACGGTTCTCCGTCAATCAGAATGGAGCATGGTGGGCAATGGGTACAAACACCATTTTTTTAATGTAGCAAAATCTTCTCAACAGGAATAAACGTAAGTAGTGAGAATTGAGAGACTGATGTGGAAAGGGGAAGAGGTGAAAGAGATAAGAGTGAACATGGGGTTTGCCAAGACACGGATCTACATGTTTGTGGGTACTGATTATAAATTATTTTCAGCCTTACCAACAGTATTAGCTACTGCTTCAAACAGTATAGTATCCCCAAAACATCACCTACAAATACAGTGACAGCACAAAATATGATCAAATATCCCACATAATCCAGAGCCCTTGTTAAATATAGCCATTGAATCAGAACTGAAAGAAAACAAATATTGCAATGAACTTTATTTTCAGCGTATACGTGTATTTAGCCTTTAAGTTAGCATTCGTGAAAACTCTCTTTCCGTCTCTCGGACCTATGTTTTTTTTGTTAATTACGGGCAGGAAATGTGCACTGTCCCTGTATTAGGCCAATTAACATTTTAACAGGCAGTTTGCGACATCCTTAGCAGAATACATTGTAACAAATGCGCTAATTGTAACTTAGGAGCATTGTGACTGTCTGTTGGTCAGATTTTTTAGATATTTTGTTATTGTCGCACACAGAAAATTAGATATTAGTATTAAGCATATATTGCATAAAATTGGTATTAGATATTAGATATATTAAGAAATATAATGTCATGTAATTCAGTATTATATCTCCCAACTGCATGAACAAATAAATTAATATAAAATAGAGCATTTTCTAAATGTTGAAGAAATCAAAGGAGAACCCGTGACTATTTGCAGCATATTTCTTCATTACTTACACCAGCCTAGGAAATAACCTCCTCTGAATAAATGATGCCAGTTTGGCAAGAACATTTCTTACATGCAACTAATACGTGGTTATCCGTGGTTCACACACACGTAGCAATCATCAGATGAATATGAGCTGTTCACTTATTAAAAACCCAAGGACTAAGTTAAATGACACGTGATAAATTTCGCAAGTTACGTCTAATGAGACTAAAGTCAATTAACTGCGTTTATATTGATGGCAACCATGGAAAAGAAAATGGGAAAGTTACAATTTAATTAAGCTTCTAGAGTTTTCTCTGACTGTCGCATGCAGTACTAGCTCAAACGCGATCTCGTAATGATGGTATTCGGGAGCTGTTATGGGAATTCAACATTCACTCACGACAATTCGTAATTTGAAGAAAAAGAAGAAAGGCAGAGTAGTTATCTTCATCCTATTGGTCAGTATTTTTTAATCTTACGACTTGTCATGCAGGTCGCACGTTTCACACTGCAAAATCAAAGTTTAGCAGTGGTACACTTTTTCACACACCTATCAAATAGGATTGTTCAGCCAAGCTGGTAATAAATAATGATTATGGTTCATGCAATTACAGCATAATATATGGAAAGGTCAATTAAAAGTTCAAGTCATCTCCATAAACAATTACAAATCCGCAAAAGAGTAAATATGTTGTTATTATAATAAGAATGCAGCTCATTACAACGACGTTTTGTAATACATGTATTAAGTAACTATTTAGTTATGCGACCGCACGTCTGATGCCATAATCACACAGCATTCGATCCATTTGCAAACGCAGTGCTCGTTTGGGAGGCCTGCTACATTGGCGTGGCATGGGAAATCTGTCATAACGTCCAATGCATTTACGGATAGAATTGCAACCCCAATGGGGGAAACAGGTGACATTGTGACAACAGAGCGACTTTCACCAGATTAAGTTTCATCTGCGCTAAACCAAGTTTGCCATTATGTGTGTTTAGACGAGACTGCATGGCAAGTATCTAAAATAGAAGCTCGCATAAAAGAGTTTGTTGATACGATGACATTTATTCCTTCATTTTTAATTTTGGTATTTTACTTCAATGGAATGCCTCTTCAGTGTTGTTATTTGATATATGGTCTGCCAAAAGCATCTGAGAATAAATGGGACGATGTTATACAGACCAGTATGTCTGGAGAACCAGTAGAGGAATCATCAAATATATAATTTCTGGTGCGACGGAGAGATGATGCATACTAGAATTTGAAATATACCATACATCAATCACTGACAGATCCAGGTTTTTGTAAAACGGGGTCACACTTAAGGGATCTTATGGGTTTTGTACATAAGATCAATAGCTGATGTTCCAAAAAACCAAACCCTATGAAAATACGTAATGTATTGGTGGGAAAAGGGAGTGAGTGTGTGCAGGGCCCCGCTGGATCTGCATATTATATGGGAATCAATGTTAAGAAATAGGTAGAACTGTCTTGGTTGGTGGGTGGAGGGGACAAAGGCATCAGAAAAAATCGTTAATCCATTTAGTGACAATTTGTTCAGCAGTTGTAGACATGGCTTATTACTTCCTTCAACAATTGGAGCTACAGAAAACCACCTGCAGCAAAGATTGCGTAAATTCACTAAGAAAACCTTAGTCCTCGTCCGCAGTGCAGCAAAAACTACATCACGATAAGGGTATACCGGCAACAGAACAATCGCCGGAGCTTTCTCATCAATCCTCTTGATCCTACTGTCGAAAATTGCTTTATACACGTAAATCTCAGTTTTCAACTATTATAAGGAGGTCACATTGGCAGCCAACCCCGAGTGACATCTTTGCAGTGATATATGAAAAGTCTTGGCCGCTGACCCTGTAATACAGAGCTCAAAATGAAAGGCCTAGGTCCTTGGTGCGTTCATTTTTGTGGATATTACATGCAGTCCATGGGATTTTTGTTATATTCCGCGAAGCTAATATTGTGATGTGTATCAAGCATATTGTGTGTGCAGGCTGGGTCACATATTTTCTTTTAAAGATCCTGTTACGTCCCCTTATCTTATGCATGTACAGTATAACCTCCAATTAAGGTCTCCATAAACAAACCACTTATCTATTGAGACCAGTGGAGGCCAATTCCACAAGTGGTCTACATTAAGAGGTTCTGTTTCACATTGACTCTCAGACGCTGAGGGATTTGTTACTATTTTTCAAAGAGGAAACTACTGGTATATAAATAAACCGTCACTATTGAAACACACCTACGCACGCACTAAAGATTAATTTTCTTTCGTTTACAATGGTTTTCCCAGAGTTTTTTTTGTGTAAAGCATGCTAATTTTCTGTACCCATGGTATTGTAATTTCATTGTTGCTTATTCAATTATTAGTGCAGATTTGTAATCATTTTCCCATCATGACATGCACATGTCCCACAAGAAACCTGAGCCCCAATTGGCCAATTTGATAGATGCAAATGTTATGTCAATTCCAACTTTTTTTGTAACTGCCTTATATAATATGTATATATAGAAAGTCGCCCTTGTTGCAGAATTCACTTTTTCATGTGCGTGGGACGAGTCCATTTTACGCCCTGTTGATCCCAATTACATGAAAATGTGAACTGTCACGAATGAATTGAATGCATTTTCTGCTAAAGTGGCCTTCCACGTGTGATTACAATGGCAGTTCTCCACGGGGATCAAAAGTAACCCGGCGACACAGGCGCTTTTGAGCTTCTTTAACCAATGAAATGGACAGCTTAAAAATCCATATCTACATCCATGCCATGGGCATGAGATACGTACAGTCCGTCTGTACGGATGGCATAACCCTCTGACAGATATAGATATTTTGAAAATGGAACCAGTGTATGTCAAGGAGTTTGGTACCCGCATTCATATGCTCTCAGAGATGTCAAATATGAGGCAAATATGACATTTTTTGTCTACTGTATGTACATGTATAATAAATAACAGTGAGACACTACAAAACAATGGATCTATGCAGCGCACAAAAAATCAAATTAATTACACGCTCATTTTGCCAGCTTAATTATCAGGAAATGGATAGATTGACATTTAGATCCCCAATTATATTTGTTTATGCTCCATTTCTACGCTTGTAAACCATCCAATCAGTAGGATGTAATCAATGCAACATTAACCGTGCTGGGCAACTTGGTTTGTTTTACTCTCATTTGTACATGTTAAATTCATTGTTGTTTGTTTGTTTTGTTTGCGTTTGTGTGCGTGTGTGTGGTGTGTGTGTGTGGGGGGGGTGTGTGTGCGCGCGTGTGTGCCTGCGCGTGCGAGCGGTTGTTGAGTGAGACGATGCAACCACTAGCGGCAGTTATCAACATTGAACTTGCACTTTATGATGCTAGGGGACAATGATTTGTAAAACGTCTACTTTACATTAATGTAGGTGATTGAGGGTCAGGGTCAATCAGACGTCAGCATGCTCAATTTACCGATTGACCCGACAATCGAGTGCTCAAATACCATTCTATCTTGACTAAAATCCACACTAAATGAGTGTCATATTCGTTTTTATTTTAGAATAAATCATATCATAACGTTCTCATTGCCATTTTGACCATGCGACTCAGCGGCTGTTATTCAGTTAAAACCTTTGAGTATTTAGCATAGTTTCGAAATTATCCACTATAAAAACATTTGTGACTGATAAAGGACGAATATGCGATTGATTTGACACCAAGAAATCATTAATCCAACAACTATAATTTTGTAAAATATTAGTTGGAAGTTGGAAGATGTGTCAACATGTTTACTCGTGCTGATTTGCGCATGCGCGTTACAGCCCTTAGCAGCGTGCATATCTTCCCTTAGCAACGTGCATATCGTATAATTGACACGCCTGCTCGACCAATCAGCGTGCGTTATTGGCAGAGATTTTTGCACGGAATGATAGAATGCTACTTTGACGACACAAGTTACAAATGTTCCTCCATACAATCGCAACAGTCTAGAATTTCTGCCACATCACACATCATGCATTGGTTTTCAGAAGGATAGCCAGCATTGTCTGGTATGTAGATAGTAGTTTGTAGTTAGAGGTATGTACACAGCACGTCCAAAGACGGATGGAATGCGTTCAAGACTCCTGCTGTTCTGAAGATTGCGGCAAGAAGGATGGGTGCGTGAGCAGACCCGCAAAACCCACCCCCGGACCAACCTCCGGATCTGCCACTGCCTTTGTTACATCACCAAGTGTTACCAGGTAACATACGTGTTGCCCCAGATCAGAAACGTAACACCACCGCCATAGGTACTCAGGTTAAGCCACGCTAGTCTGTATGTGAGCCGCCAATAACCAGTTCACAATCCTGCTCTGATAGAGTCTTTTATTGTCTGACTGCAATCTAAGAACAGACGCATTCGGGTATAATGGAGGCACTAAAGTAGAGCATAGATCGTGACCAAGTGCCAACTGGCATAGGGCCCGAAATGTGGGTAGACTCTATTGGAAAAGGAAGTGGTGAAGTGTTGTCAGGGATTTTGAAGAACATGTGAGCGACGCGTGAAAATTGAACACTTGGACAAGGATGTAGTACGTAAGTAAGTAAGGAGCACAGTGCTCACATGCGTAACTTTAACGTATCACCAAGGTTGGCCGTATGTTTTCCCCCTAACGTATGAAAATAGTTTGTGTTACATTGGCAATATTAACTAATAATGTAGGCTCATCTCCATCTGAAGCGAAACATAGCGAAGGAAAAGAGTAATAAAATAAAACGTTTACATATCAAAGTTTTAAATATCTTTATAAAGTGGTGAATATTCTGAAAACACAATGAGACACAATAATATTGTGCATGACAAAAGGTCTGGCTGCCTCTGGCTGTCCATACGTCTGACAGACGCTGGCAGCTGTGTAGTCAGTAGGATCTTTCGTTAATGTGCCAACTGTTGTAATACTTTGAAAACCAACCGACATTCTCCACAAAACCTTTCTGCAAGACCAACAACCCCAGTCAGCATGATCCACCAACATTAGTGCAAGTTTTGCCATCAACACACCGTTTGTAGAACTTTAATGGCCTTAACCATACCCTATTTTGGTGCAATGGACATTTTTTTCTTCTCCATAGTCTAGTCCCTTATGCTATTTTATGTGATACAATCACGATAAGATGCTTCTTTAGCACGCGAGTATGTCGGTTATTTGCGTCATTTCGGTCCACAGGCTCATAATTGTAATCAACGGGCGGAAACAGGCCTTCTCCACACGGAAGCGGGCTACAAAAATGCACAAATCTTCTCAACGCAATGTCATCGAGGTTTGATAGCATGTTATTTATGTTCATTTATCATTATGATCTCATCCTTATTACACGAGGGAAGGAATTACACACAGCTAGTCCCAATTATGTTTTTATGAACGGCTACTAGAATTACTGCCGGGTTGAGTAGGGTGTAGCAAGTCCCTCCAACCCTGATGGTTAATTCATAATAGTTGTGTTCCTTCAAATATTCAGATATTGTTCTTTCGAGTCACTCACTATATACTGAACGTTACTTCCTTTGAGAAAATGACAGGCTATATATAACCGCTGCTAGATGATTAGAATGATATAGAACATGTGCAGTAACTGGTGTACTTAATTACATGTACACATGCATGTACTTATGCGTTACAGCATTCCATATACATGTACAGGATCTATCTTATTGTAATTGCACCCTATGTTTCTTGAAATACGATATAATCGCATCCAGTGCTTCCAATATTATGTCACATCTGTAGGCTATGAACACTGGTGGCAGCAAGGAATACCTGTAGTCCCTATTATAGAGGTGTCTCCAACAGGAAAACATTTGTCAGACGAAAAATGCAAATGCGTCCCTGTTTGAAATGTTTCCATTTTGGTTAGGTGTCACCATGGCAAGGTTTTACTATACTAATCTCTCCTATGTACATTGTCTAGATGATCAGAACAACTATACACATGAACACAAGCGAATATTGTTGCTTAATTGTGTTGTGATTTATATTTACTGATTAATGAATGTTCGTATTACCAAACAGTTGGCAGTACCCGTTTTGCTACATTTAGAATATAACCTTTAGGTGGTTATGCTCAGCGATTCTTGAATGTATGTGTGCAATGACAGCATGTTATCAAGCTCAATATAGACCCTATAAATGTTATTATCAATCATTTATAGAAAATGACACACTTATAGGTCATATGAACTAGCCGCCCCCACTCCCCAAAATGGAATGCCAGACTAATATAATTGAATTCTCTTTAGAAAGGAATTGTGCATCGTTTGTGCCAGACAATGTATGTCACTTCTATAGAGCATCTGTCAATTTCGTTTTTTATCAGCTACTCCTATGTTAAAATAGGTCCTCTGCACGTATACGAAAGCAGCAGAATTTCGAGGGGTAGTGTTGGGGTTCCGTAAGGGGTTCGCACCCCAAGTATTTTCCACCATAACATTTTATTTTCATTGAGTGTTTTGGTATGTCCGCTATTGGTTACGATTACAAACCCCATTAAATCCTTCAAGCCATACTTAAAACTACTAAAAACGGATCTGCCTGTCTACAATGTCTGAATTATCATACATCATTAATGACTTTCAACGACATGTATATACGTAATTTAATCTTGATTTTGACTGCATCTAGATGTCCTCTTACGTGGACAGGCAATTCGCCATTATAAAAGTCGTTCATACACAGAAATTATATCATATAATATATATTCATTCAATTACTGGATCATGTGTAAGATTACCTTGCATCACGAAGCATACATACTACAAAATACATTGTTTTTTAACTTCACCTCATAGTCAGGGAGCTCGGATGATGAGTCATAAAAGCAGACTTTTGAAACAAATTAACTTTTAAATGGCCACTTGCAGACAATCCTCTTCAGACCTCTAATGGGCCCTGTAGTTACAGATATGTCCCGAGATGCCTAAATGTACATACATGTTAGGAGGTCGTCTTTTCTGTATAACAGACAACACGCCATGTGTCCACATCAATTCATTGTTACAATCTATGACCCAATTAGGTCTTTTAGATGTTGATCTTGTGTTAGAGTTCTGGCCAGCAGCTCAACGCATATCTCAAACATTAGTCTTTCAAAAGACTTTAATTAAATATATGTTTTGTCTTTAGGGGTATAGGTAAGTGGGTGGGTGGATAAAAGAACGTGAGGTACGTGTGGTAAGTGCCAAAACGAAGAATGTGGGATTTTAGGAATATGTGATTATGAGGGGGGAAGGCCGAACGTTTTAGAATGTAGCGCAAGCGACGTGGGATTGCTTGACGTCATGTTATATGTACCACCACCTCTACCAACCTCGCATGTTACACCACTCATATATGTAACAAATTATAATCTACTAACTTTAATGGATGTAAAGCCCAACAGAGCAGACCATCCGATGTATAATGCAACTTGCAGTCAGCAATAAGTGCAATAAAAGGGTAAGCGATGAGTGTGTCTGTATACTGACATCCGTGGCATAAAAGTGGAAGGCGAGAGTTCAAGGTGGTCACTACTAGGAAGTCAATACTTTACCATTACTCAATGGGGTTGTGGCAGTGTTACAAATCACCACAAGCTATTGCCATGACACTATAATCTGGACATTTTCGGTGCAAGTACATGAATCATGCCCGTGGGGTGACGGGAATTAATGAAAATGGCCCGACTGGCCTTACTTGCGGTTATCATTGCAGTTATGTCACTCTATTTATTAGGATATCATCCAAGCAGTACAATAAACCATCCATTTCATTAATAGAATTCTCGTGATGCTATAGATTTGCATTCTTTGAAAGGACCAATCTGATGGGACATAATTCATATGTACGAAGCATTGTTGCCAAACAAAGTGAATAATGAGGTTGGGGATGAGTAGTCTGTGCTGATACCAGACAATGAATGGAGATGTGAAGCTAATTATGCATTTGCGTATCAAATCCCACGGTAGCAACATTGGATTGTATCATGTTCGAAGACACACTATTTACGGTTAATCCTACAGTATGTCCGTATAGATATGCAGGGTGTTTTCGTAACATATATCATACTATTTGAAAAATACAAATCCGCGACGTTTGTTGCCTAAATGACGCATTTAACAACTCAGAAAAGAGACGTCTGTTTTCGGATCTGGTGCGTGATTTATGAAGCATTTCCGCAAATGAAAGAGGAACTTTTGAGCAAAATAGAACAGCTGTCATGTAACCATGATAAATTAAAGGCCAAGGAAACTTGTTTTATGTGAGCAATGCATCATCGATATTGTTGGTGTGAATAACCAGAGGTTTAAGTCTTTACACCCACTGGTAAATCCAGGTAGCGGAATTCGCTCCCTCCTTTCTCCAAAATGGCATTTCCACGTTGTTGGTTTATTCTGCGTTCCAGCGACATTTGCATGAACAAAGCCAATTAAAGCCACTGGTTGCAACGAAAAAAAAAAAAAAAAAAGAATAAGAAAAAAAAAGAAAAAGAAAAAAGAAATGAAATAGAAAAAAAATAACACAAACCCTCAATACCACTCACTCATCCTGGCCTGGATCTCCCAGTTACACCAACCAATGGTGCATTACAAAAGAATACAATAGCAGTAGCATATTGAATATATAAATCCTGTGTTCACATGACATTCACTCTCCCTGGAATACGTACGCCCGAGTACACACGATGCAAGTGCACCACGACGACTTGATTCAGATCGTCACTGGGGCTTCATGCGAGGAAAAGGAGCATCACGCGCGCAGAAAAGGTTTCCCTCTGTTCTAACATGCCGCCAACATGATCTAAACCAGAAAAGGCCAGTTATTACAACTGTAAATTCCAATTAGATGTTTTGAAGTCAGAGCGCGGACGGCGGGGCACATTGTTTGTCGTCAGACGACTTTTAGGTGCGCTTTGATTAAGCTTCTTTGTGCCAGGAGCGCACGGGGAATATGGTTTGATAAATGCAGACTGTCACGATGTCGTACTTCGTACATGCGCGTGTCCCAGTGTGTGAACAGTTCAGCAAGAGCCTACTCAACTCATGTTAAAGTGCATTTAAAATGGAAATGGGGGCGCTGTACATTAATAATGTCCGTTTGAAGAACGCATGTATTGTATTGTTGTTGTTTTTTTGTTGTTTTTTTCTAAAATTACTTGTTGACGTGACCTACTTTCTCAGACAGACATGAACTAAACATGTATTGATACAGTATGAAATAAATG
>CM032666.1:29603962-29633190 GCA_019095985.1 Streblospio benedicti | reverse complement strand
ATAGAAAAATATTTTTTACAAGATTGCTGTACAATCTGACACTTGAAATTACTGTCCACTCCCAAAGTTTCCACTCCACAAAATATCCACTCCAGAAATGCTTGCTTTGCAAAGTCTAATCCAATTCAAAGTTTCCCAGCGGCTTTCAGCTCGTCTGGCACAAATGAGATGATATCTCCAAAACAATGCTCTGTGAGCTTTATCAAGTCTTCAAAGTTCCAATAACAAAGTTTTCAAACAAATGCTTCTCAGAGCGATAATTTACAAATTCAAACTTAATGACAAGGATGCATGAAATATCAACTCGATGGCAAAGATGCATGAAATATCAAAATTGATGGCAAGATGAACAAATCAAACTCTTCAAACTAATTCACAAACTGAAACTCAAACTAATGCTATCTATTAAATTGCGAGCTGCCTTTATATATATACCCTAAGGTCTAGAACAATCCACATTATTCTTAACAAATTATGTCATGCATTGAGAACATTCCACATTCTAGAGTGTAAACAAAATAATCCATAAACCTTTGTTTCTAGAAACCTCCGACGTAATTAGATAGTACATGCATACTACTAACATCAATAATACATCAATATATTGATTTACCAATCAACATCTTTGGTAACATGATGTAAATCATATCACTATACAATTAACATTTACTTTATTTACAACCTAAACACGTCACCAGTAATCAGGATCAGTGTCTCGTGTGTCAGAAAATTTGTCAAAATCAGAATCCTCATCTTCGGATTGGGGCTGGAGGCTTGTCGTGCCAACAGCAACAATTGTTCTAGTGTACTGCCGAATAGCTTCTTCAAGGTGCCTCATCTTGTCCAATGTGTCTGCCCAACAATACATTTCCTTGACAGACTTGTCGGCGTCTGCAACCCGGTACATTCAGCTTCTAAAAAGTTGTTCATATTTTATCCTTCCATTTTCCAAATGGGCACTCAAATTTTGTAGACGCTGGGTGGCAATTTTCCTGTTCAAGACCAATTCTAAATATATCAGTTGCAGACTCCCGCATAGTGTACGTGACGTGCGTGTTGATATATTCGTATAATGTGCAAATTCGAAAATCAACAATTTCAGCGAACAGCTATCTGACCTACACCCAACAAAGCAACAAGCGAATATCTAGTAATTATCTGGAGGGGGGTTAATATTTACTCATTCTGTTGTACAAGTACAACAACACGGTTCCGTTTGAAACTTATTTAATGTGGTAGTGTACAATCCAAATATTATTCAAAAAATATATTCATTTCACTATGAATAGTTAAAAGCGTCCCCTCACCACCACCCCACCCGTTCGGATAAATAACATTGCGTTCTGTTTGTCCCGTAATAAACTCAAACAGGACACAGGACATCAATGTAGTCGTTGCTCACTTGGTTCCAAAATATTATTCCCACGTCAAAACCAAGCATATTAAGGATACCAGACGGCCGTGAGCACGTGGGTTTGGGTTGCCTGGGTTTGTACCCTGGCTGCTGGCTGTCTAGATTCAGTTTGAAAACCGCCTTGAGTGTGTTCACATCTCACAGTCTTCAAACTACGCTATTTCAAAGCAAATATGAATCAATGCTCCATTTGCCACGCATATTTGTTAGCAGGATTTCGAAGTCTTAACGAGGTTAAATCTTGTTCAAATTGTGAATAGTACTACTGCCTAAATCTCAGAAATGTGGTGCTTCTTATGAAATCGACACGCATTGCAAAAAAATGGATTTTTGTTGCTCGTGCGTATACTTCCCTGGGTGTCATGAAGAAGCTCCTAAATGGTGGGGCAATACAGGTTAGTTTATGAAAATTTGCAAACTCTTTCGAATCAATTTATATAAAAAAGCCAAGTGGTTGTAAATTTCATTGTTAGCACTGTGAAACTAGTGTAAATGTGAAATGTTGTATGAAAAAATGCCAACGTTCACTACTACCCGAAATTTGAGCAGTGGCCTTTTACAATAAAAACGTTGAGGCTGGTGTTTCCTTATACCAATATTGTCTAATTCTAATTATTATTTACTATATTTCTGTGTGCGTTTTTTTCCATGTTTTCATATTAAACATTTGTATTATACATTACATTCACACGTTTTGATTCATTAGCGCATCCATAAATTGGCCGGCATGTAAAATTTGCTCTATTGTTCTATATTTTCAGATCCCCGTGACAAAGTTTGTCGTGGAATACTGCCGTCAAACCTTGCTCATCGTTACGGCCTACAAACCCGCAATCCCCGACCGGCCGCGGCAAGCAAGCGGCCTTCGTCACCACCCCTCCTCAAATCATGCAGTGAGTGTTTGCGTTGTGTTAAAAATTAATTAAAAGTAATATCTAGCCAAATTTATGATGTTGGGCGCATCGCAGCAGGTGTAAGTTTGAGGCCGCATTTACTGTGAATATTTGTGGGATACATTTCAAATTTTTACTACTCATGTGTGTAAATAGTAAAGCCAAATACTTAAAAAAACGTGTTTGCGTTGAACTAGTTTGATGAACCATTAAGGCACTCGAGTTTCGGCCTTGCGCAAAAAAGGCGTGGTTTCGTGTCCAAACATGTAAACAATGCCACGTGGTTTGGTGCCTCTTTCGGATACCGTTTTTGTTCTTTATGGCCCAACATCAACAATAATTCTTATAAGGGAATCATTATAACTTATGTGCGGGTGTGTTCGACAGAATACAGACAAGTACGTAGTTTTAAATTTAAAATTGTGCTGCTTGTGTTTTTGTTTTTCCAAATGACGTGTGCGCAAGTCACGTCATTCCAAAGCCGCCCAATATTCAAACTGCAAAACGTGTTGCTTGCTTTTACTGTTAAATGTAGATATGTTTGATATCATTTTGGAAAATATTCATAACTGGCAAACCTAAAGCAAGCAAATTATGGATAATAATTGTGTTCAACAGAATATAAACAAGTACGTTTATTTTAACTTTAAAAGTGTGTAGGTTGGGCCACGTGTTTTTGTTTTTCCGCATGTTGTGGGCGCAAGTTACGTGATTCCAAAGGCGCCCTTCAAACTGCCAAACGTGTTGTTTGCTTTGAATGTTAAATGTAGATATGTTTGATATCATTTTGGAAAATATTCATAACTGGCAAACCTAAAGCAAGCAAATTATGGATAATAATTGTGTTCAACAGAATATAAACAAGTACGTTGTTTTAACTTTAAAAGTGTGCAGGTTGGGCCACGTGTTTTTGTTTTTCCGGATGTTGTGGGCGGAAGTCACGTGATTGCAAAGGCGCCCAATTCAAACTGCCAAACGTGTTGTTTGCTTTGAATGTTAAATGTAGATATGTTTGATATCATTTTGGAAAATATTCATAACTGGCAAACCTAAAGCGAGCAAATTATGGATAATAATTGTGTTCAACAGAATATAAACAAGTACGTTGTTTTAACTTTAAAAGTGTGCAGGTTGGGCCACGTGTTTTTGTTTTTCCGGATGTTGTGGGCGGAAGTCACGTGATTCCAAAGGCGCCCAATTCAAACTGGAAAACGTGTTGCTTGCTTTGGCTGTTAAATGTACAAATGTTTCATATCATTTTGGAAAATATTCATAGCCGGCAAACCTTAAGCCAGCAAATTTTGGATACTATTTTGAACAAAAGGACGATTGAAATGTACAGGTATTTACTGGTTCCAACCGGGTAATCAGATCAAATAGATTAAAGTTTGAAAACTATTTTAAAATATTTATCACTAACCATGCTTGAATTTCATTGTCTACTTCGGTGGCTAACTATTATTTTGCTAGCCCAAGCACTTCGGACAGTAGAATACAATAGTTGAATGTAAATTCAAGTTGCTCTTGATTTTATTACATTTTGTACAATCCAAACACGAGTACAACTTATGTTGCCTATTATAATTTTGTTTCTGTTTACTTTTAATAAAAAGGAATATTATTTCAATCAGATCATATTAGCCCCGGCTTATTTATTATGATTTTATATTTGAACATGTCTTGTAAAAGGATTGCTGATTCTCTAAAGATATTTAAAAACAATTAATTTGTATTTCGTGATGTTATATATAGAGGAACACTTTGACTTAATTTTATTTTCATTTTTGCAGAAAGTAAGCGAAGGACGCGTTACACGGCTGAGCAGGCCAGAGAGCTTGTCCTACGGTCCAGCTCTGACTCTGACTCTGAAGATGAACGTGAAGATTTTCCTGTGCAGTCGGCTTCAACGTTCTGCAAAAATGAGCCTGGTCAGGTGTCACCAAGCTCGGATGACGCGTGGTACGGATCGCAAAGCCCCAAGGAACAGACTGTACGTACCCCGCCGTCGTCTTCAATGTTCTGCAAAACTCCTTCAGAGGCTCGTCAGGTGTCACCAAGCTCGGATGTCACGTGGTACGGATCGCAAAGCCCCGAGGGTCAGACTGTACGTACCGTGCGGTCGTCAACACCATTCAGCAAATGTCCGTCACCGCCTTTTGATGTGTCCGTAGCTTTGGATGCTATGACTTATGGATCGAAGAGCCCACGGCGACAGGAGGAGTCGCAATTGCGGTTGCAACTATCGGCTTCCTCCCAAGACTCCCAAGACCATGACTCGTCCGATGCGCAGGGTTTTTGCGTTTGGCAGTTACATAAGCAGCTTGGCGGCTGAAGACGGGAGCAGGACCTGTCCGACGATTCATCCCAAGGCTATGCCGGGCAGAATGTTGCGTTAGTAATTTTTGTATTTAGTCAAATGTGAATTTATGATGCGTAATGATACTTAGGCATTTTGTAATAATGTCCTTCATAATTGCTCAGACGTGTAAAATTTTATTTTTCAGTGCTTCGCAGTTGCATACGCAGCTTGGCGGCCGAAGACGGGAGCAGGACCTGTCTGACGATTCATCCCAAGGCTATGCCGGGCAGAATGTTGCGTTAGTACATTTGTTCATAATACGAAAAAACTATCTATGCGTCAGTCTAAATATTTGTTGACGGTTAATTTTTGTATTTAGTCGAATGTGAATTTATGATGCGTAATCATACCTACTTGCTACCTGACAAAATTATGCGGTCATTTTGCTGCCATTAAACACTCACATTGTCTGCTTTTATAAATCTTAGGCATTTTGTAATAATGTCCTTCATAATTGCTCAGACGTGTAAAATTTTATTTTCCAGTGCTTCGCAGTTGCATACGCAGCTTGGCGGCCGAAGACGAGAGCACGACATGTCCGACGACTCATCCCAAGACTATGCCTGGCAGAATGTGCAGTTAATCACAGGGCAGCACGGGCGTTCCGATTCGTCCGCAGCAGAGGATTTGTCGGGTGCCGAAGGAGACGAGGAGTCGGACGAGGGCAGGCCTGCGCAACAGTGGTTAGTTTGGCAGATAGTTATGTATTTTATATTTTACAATCCCCCCGCCCCCGGGCATGCCTATCACAGCCATTGAAAAATCACAGAATAATTCAAAATGAGTTTTGCAAGAGTGTCGTGTCAATGGACAACAGTTCCAGCTATTTGTGTACTCAAAATGAAAATGAAACTAAATGCCACTGAAGAAAAAGCCAAAGATAACTGGACAGCAACTTAAGCATCAAAGATAAATTTTGTAAAAACCATGACTCTAGTCACAAGTCACAAGTATAAAATAAAATATCCAAATTCTATTTTACTCCATAAAATTTGTTTAACCCTATCTTTGTTTAATTAAAAATAAATTGGAAAAACGAGTTTGTTTGAGTGATAAATATTAAAATTATGCATCCAATATCAGTCAATGTTAATTTTGCCTGTACCTAAATTGTATACATGATCTTTTGTGTGGTCCGTACACCAAATTCTATTCCCCAAACCCCTAAAGTGTTAAACATTTTTAAAAGGGGAACTGAATGTACTGTTACAATAAAATAAAAAACAATACCGTTTGGAGAAATTGTTTATCTCCACAAAGTCTCCTTAAAGAATAAGTGTTTAGTAAGGTAATAAAATTTGTTACAAGCCAGTTCATTTATTCGGGTTTTGGCACTGGTGGTCCCAATAGTTTTTTTGGACAATATATTTTATTTCTTCTATAATCTTTTAGGTCGTACGCGCCGCCGGACTATAGAACGGAGGGCACGCTCGACATGATCTCGGACTCTGAGTCCGACGAAGCTGCAGTGCTGCCAGCTCTGCCAGCTGAGCCCCACGAGCAACGGCAGGTCCAAGTTGCTGTGGCTCCGGGGCCCGATACCATCAAACACGGTGAGTATACCGTGGTAGTGGGTGGGTCCCAACGTGGAAAAGATATACTTGTTGATGCCCAGGGTTTTACATACAACGTACAAAAAAAGGAACAACACAACATGGTGGCAGTGTACATATCGTCGGAGAAATGACCGGTGCAAAAGTTACTCAATTTCCAATCGCAGCTAACTTGTACCAATTCGCACGCGGAGATCAACAGCATCGGTGCCCTGACAATAACCGGAGACGCATTTCTACTATGATAATTATGAAAAATGCAAAAGCTAAGGCCGTCAAGAACATCAGAGTGTCCGCACGCAAGCTGCTTGCGGAAGCTGAAGAAGAGCACAAGAAGGATGCTACTGGTAGCATCATGCATTTGAACCAGCTTTCTGCCGTGAACAGTATCAACAAACACCGCCAATCCGTGCACCCGACTGATCCAGGCACAGTCAATTTCCAATATGAAGAAGACTTTTGCCCCGGCTTCAAAATTGCCAGTGTACGGTGGGAAACACAAGTGGCATACATTTTCGCAACGCCACTGCAACTCGCATACTTATCGAGTGTCCGTACGTGGTATTCGGATGCTACTTTCAAAGTGGTTGGCAAACCTTTCACCCAATTGTGGACCGTTATAGGGCACATCCGTAGGCCTGGGGCACAACGTCGTCGGGAAGAAAAAGTTGCAGTGAATTTAGTGTATGCCATAATGTCTGGTAAAAGCCAAGGGCTTTACCGTGAGGTGATAAAAGCTGTTTTGGGTGTGCTGTAAGAAAAGCGTTGCGAGGTAAAAGTCGAACGTGTCATGCTGGATTTTGAAATGGCGGAGTGGAATGCGTTTCGCCAAGCTTTTGAGGAAATGGATCTGGCAAGTCCGAAAATCTCCGGGTGTGTCTTTTATTGGGCACAGAGTGTTATGCGGAAGATCGATAACTGCGGATTACGTCGGTGTTACCGCCAGAGAACCGGGGAAGGTCGTTTCCTGCGTCGGCTGATAGGACTTTCACTGGTGCCCCCAGCAGCAGTGTGGGACATGATAAATTGGTTCAACGACAATGCGCCCACTGCAGCGCACAAGAAAATTACACAATACATCTTGGACACATATGCGGACCCTCAAAAGGCTCGGTTTCCACCACAAAGCTGGTCGGGTTACAGACGCTTGCACAGGACAAACAACGCCTACGAATACAACCACCACAGCCTCAATTCAGATATCACTAGAAATCTTGGATTTTACACACTCGTGTCAACGCTCAAAGCGCATGTCTACTCTGGCCAGCCAAGTAAACGGTGGTCATCTTACACAGTGCATACGACGAACGACAATTGAAAGGGACGCGAAACTTATAGACGCATGGGACAAGCATGCTCGAGGCGAGTTGTGTGACTTTAAACTCCTCGAAAAGTTAAATTTTGCGTACCGGCCAAAATGAATTTAAACGAAAAATAAAGACGAATGGAAGACATAATTTTGTCAACTGCAAAGTCAAGAATTCTCATCAGCCAAGACAACAAACCGACTTCAAAAATGAAAATTTGGGTGGGTGTTTTGTGTATGAACAAGTAATGACAAAATTCTTATTATTTAGGATGATTGTGTGCTACGTTATTCACAAAGTATGTGTGACTGGCTCCTGTTAACCCTGATCATTAAAATTAGGGGTGCATTTTAATTATTTTACAAACCAACTTTTTGACAAAACAGGGTGTCCGTGGATCCTTAAAATGTCTTAAAAAGTCTTAGTTTTCATAATAGGAAAATAATATCTATTAAAATGTCTTATTTTGCATTCTGAGGACCTAATTTATCTTAAACTCAAGTCTTTGGTATGATTACTTTTCATACATAACTTCAGGTTGACAATGACAATGGTGTAGATGACACAAGCAACACCAAGGCTCCTGCAAGCAACTCAACCCAGCCAGAAAAAAATGCAAGACAAATTGACGTTCCACAGGAAAATAATTCAAAAAACATTGATTCTGATACATATGAAAGCGATTTGAACATGGAAAACACTGCAGACAAAGATATCAATGACATTCTGAATAGAACAGATGTAAATGAGTATTTAACACAGCAGCATAAAGATTTGAAGGATGTATTGATAGCTCTCAGTAATTGGCAAGTTGATAATAATGTTAGTGACAATGGGATGGGAAATTTATTGAGTTTGATAAAAAACATTGTAAGCGATAGATACAGTCATTTTCCCACATCAATTTACATGTTAACAAGATATTGAAATTTGATCTCGAAAATTTCACCAAATATATTGTTTGTCCTGAATGTACATTTTTGTATAAAACCACTGATGTTCTTACAGAATGTGGAAAGGTAGTTTTACCTAGGTGTACCAACAAACGTTTTGAGAAAGGGAAATTTTCGGCCAAGTGTAATCGTGAATTGGTTCAAAGTTCAGGGAAAGCAGGAAATCTTAGATATTCACCGAAAAAATATTATTGTTATAAGTCGATAATCAACAGTTTAGAGGAGATACTCAAAAGACCTGGAATGGTTGAGTTATGTAAAGAATGGACTCAAAGAAATATTCCTGATGATGTATACAGCGATATCTACGATGGGTATATATGGAAAAACTTTGCTAAAACAAAGCGCAGGCCATATGGATTTTTCAGCAGCCACTCAGAAAACACATTTGGCTTTAGTTTGAACATTGATTGGTTCCA
The DNA here is from genome assembly GCA_019095985.1 of Streblospio benedicti. Taxonomy (NCBI): domain Eukaryota; kingdom Metazoa; phylum Annelida; class Polychaeta; order Spionida; family Spionidae; genus Streblospio; species Streblospio benedicti. The sequence continues at coordinate 29,624,292 of CM032666.1, read as the reverse complement.
ACCTTATAAACACAGGTCAGATATCAGTGTAGGGATTATTTACCTTGTTCTTCTTAATTTGCCCCGAAAAAAAGATATTTGAGGGAAAACTGGATAGTTGTGGGGGTTATTCCAAATTTAAGTAAAGAACCGTCCAGTCTGGAATATTTCTTGAATCCCTTAGTGGACGAATTAAACATTTTGTGGACTGGAATTAAAATCACAACACATGTACATCCACACGGGGTTTATGTACGAGGTGCTCTAATCCTTGTTACTTGTGATATACCAGCTGCCAGGAAATGTGTAGGGATGTTAGGACACAGCTCAAAACTTGGGTGTTCTAAATGCTTAAAAGAATTTAAAGGTATGGTTGGAAGTATGGATTATAGTGGTGTGGATGTGCACTTGTGGACAAAACGAACAGTTGCTGGACATCGCAAAGCTGTAAATGAGATGCAAGCAAAGATGCAGTCAAAAACTAGCTTGCAGAAAGAAGAGAGCAAATGCGGTTATCGGTACACACCATTATTAAACTTACCGTATTTTGACACTGTAAATTTTTGTACCATCGATGCAATGCATAATCTCTTTACAGGTATTGCTAAACATATTTGTGGCAAAATATGGATTGTGAAGTTAGAATTGTTCACAACCGATGATTTGAAAACGATAGACAAATGATTAGACATGTTAAGTGCTTCCAACGAAAATGGGTGGAGTCAAAAAACTTTCTCTAGTAACTGGGCCTCCTGGACTGCTTATGAGTGGAAAAGCTGGATTTTGACCTATTCACTCTTTGCACTTCAGGGTGTTTTAGCACAAGAACATTTAAAAGTATGGCAGACTTTTGTTCTTGCTTGCCGCCACATAGTTCAACAAACTGTCACAAAATCGGACATATGATGTTTGGAACATCTTTCGTGTAAAGCGATTGAAGCTGACCTACAAACTTAACAAGTAGGTGATGACCAATATCTATGTCGGAAGTTTATACTCAACTTGGCTCTTTCCCTATGAGAGATTCAATTTCATAATTGGCTCAAGTGTTACAAACAAACGAAACATTGAAGTCCAATTAATGAAACATGCTGTTAAGTATAAGCAACTTGTGACATGTAAACCATTATGGGCTGACCTGACTGGCATTCAACTTTTTAATGAGAGCCAGTATTGTTTGAACGCAACAAGGCAACGGGATCTCTTAGATTGCTATAGACAAATGTACCCAGGTAGAGAGCTATCTTTAAGTAACATTCCAATGCTATGTCACAAATATAGTCACATTACCTTTTCCGGTACAAAATATGCAAGTGCCGCATTTACTCAGAGTAATAAGATCTATGCAGGTGTTATTATATGGCATCATGGAATAATGAAGTAGATGGCAGCATAGATTTTGATAAACAAGTGATGTTGTCTTTATATAGACGTGGTCTTAATAAGAGATTCTATTGTACATGTTCTTCATATACCTGCCAATGAAAACCACCTCTATATTGAGACAATCTCTATATGAAGATTATTTTTCAAAGTAGTATTACAATTCTGCTATTAGCATTATACACACATGCACAAAGACAAATAATGTAGTGATTATTTTTTCTCTATCCAATATATTCTGACGAAAAGTTAGCAGAGGTGTCCAGATTGTGCATACACCTCATTAAGCTTGATAAGAGGTGGCCTGGATGACTACCAGATATGCCCAATGTATATAAGATGGGTAAAGTTCACCTTTACCTTCGTTAAAGCGAGGGTAAAAGTCCCAAGTAAATTTCAAAATAGTCAAACTTTACCTGGGTAAAGTGGACGATTTTTTGTAGTGAATATGATTTGTAAACTGGTAAGTGTTCAGATTTTTAATTTTAAGTAGCTAGGGTGTCTATCTTGACAGTTTTCAATTTCAATAATTTTCATTATATGGAATCTCCACTATAGCAATAACTATTTTACAAAAATATAAAACAGGGCTTCAAATACTTTTATAAGTAATTAACAATTAGTTAATCATGATTTTGAGAATTCCCTTCTTGGGGAATACCAACATCATATGGAAACACACCCATCATACTGTGTTTACAAGCAGTGATGGTCACTTTCATTGTCCATGAACTACCTTGACACCAGAGATCTAGAGATTAGATGTGGATTTGCATATTGGGTACTATTGACCAGACAATGTGAGTTTTTACATTTACTTTCTTATTTACTAAATTTCTTAACCAAGCAAAACTTTAATTTTTATCTTGTTTTAAAATATTTATCAACTTTTCTATGCCATGTTAAAGTTGCAATTGTAGCTATGATATTATACCAGTTTTTCTGAAATGAGTAGTCAACATGAGGTTATCACATGTTCTGAATGAAATGAAATGTATAGTCTGTTTCTTGGGTAATGATGTCACTTCTATATAGATGTGGTTTCTTATGTTCCAGTCAACATGGAAGACCATATGAAATACTTAGAAAAAGAGCTGAAAACATTATATATTAGGGTTGGTACATTCAATTTATCTTGTTATTTTTACATTGGTAATAACATTATGAGTGCTAACTATACTTTTATTTAGCTGAAAAACAAGTGTATCTATGTCTTTCAACATATATTCTAGTAAACCCTAATTTGCATCTATCTATGTTTCAGTTTCTCATCAGTTCCAAAAAAAAATCCTAAGCCTTCTAAAACATGGGAGGGAGCTGGAAAACCCAAAGAAGGGGCGTTATAGGGTGTACAGTACCATGGCACATATGTTGAAGGTAACTTTACTTCACATTTTACTCTGAAAAATTATTCATATTTACAAACAAACTAATTCATAATAGCGTATCAAAGTATCATTCATTAAACGCATAATGGATTTTAGGAGAAGAAGGTGGTCAAACCATCTTGCACTGTGGCATGGGTAGAGCCTGTACTCGTGGCAGTTGGAGGGGACCCTCCACACATGCAGACACCAGGCACTATGGATACATTGGTGGACTCAGATTCGGATAACATCCTGCTACCGCCGGCAGCCGTGGACGCCGGGATCGTCTTGCACCAAGCGGATGTTGATGAAGGACCGGAGATCGAGAATTTTAGTCAGTACCAGATCATAGGGCGCGCTTTGCAGCATGGTCAGAATTTGCTCGTAGGGCATGACCAGCGCACGTACAATGTGTCTAGGCAAACTGATACATGCAGTACATGCCAATGTACTGTACGCTGAAAAAGTGGGGCAAAAGTGTAACAAAATTTCAGCTTGGATGGCACGAGTCAGTTCAACACATAACAAAAATGATGACACCAAATCATCGAATAGATCTACTCAATGAAGCATTAGAGTATAACGCATCAAAATCTATAGCCAATCTAGAGCCAATTTAGGTTTGCTCTTATCATCATAAGACAGATTAGATATATTGATAATTTATCATAATGATTCCCTTTTTTCGAGCTTATGTTAAAAATTCTCACACCTGACTTTTATAGGAAAGAGACTTGTGCAAAAAATGAATAACGCCATAACTGTGCATGATGAAGCGGATGAACCATTAACACAAATGGGACAACTTAAAAATGGTACTTATATTGTTTCATAGCATCAATAATCTGCTTGCATATTTTAATCAATAATGAGGGACAACTTAGAAATACTACATACTATATTGCTTTCAGTGGAAATTGATGCACCATTATTGCGTGCAAACTTCCAATGAAGCGAAATCAGAATTTGGTATGTAATATGATTTTTTTTCCATTTTTCATTATCATGTACATTGTACAACGTTTTTATGCCAAGCCCACATTGAAGAATTTCTTTACCATCCAGGTATGAATAAGCAGTTATGGATAAATGATGCATACATAATGAGCCTCCTCAAATACTACAACTTGAGGTAAGTGACTATGACTAGTGACTAAGTTACTAGTATTTATCTAATTATAATTCAAATTCAAGATTACAACGAACTACGCTTCTGAACGAGCCCTTTTCAACCTGTTGGTGTGGACTGGGTACCAAACGCTGCACCGCACCAACAATATGTGCGAATCCGACCACCATCATCTCAACTCCCAAAAGACCAACAACCTCAGATTCTAACGTCTCGTAGCCGTACTGCACAAGCATGCACAAGGATTCGTGGCCCAAGTAATGCACGGTGACTGATGGACACCTTTACCAGTGGATTCGGAGCCAGACAATAAGGCGCGACACCCAGCTCATGGAAGCCTGGGCCATGCATGCCCGCCAAGACATTGATGACTTTGAGCTGTTGGAAAAAGTGAACTTTGCATACAGGCCAAAATAGGTAGCTAAAACAGGGATTAGGTTAGGCCAAAAAATGTTGTGTGATAAAATATCACCATCCAGCAGAAAGAGTGGGAATTTTAAAAGAAGAGTGGGATATTTTTTTTCAATTCCATGGACAAAATATGTATTTCATATCTTTTTTTTGTGATATTAAAAAATGCAGCAATTTTATATCAAAGTTAAGTGCATAGCTGCTTTTAGACTATCAAAGACAAAGGTATCAATATGTTTAGCTTCATATTGCAACCAGTCCATATTCTTGGAAATATGGGTTTGGTCCCCATCCAGGCAAGGTCAAAAGCTGTATAGATCAAAGCCTACGTGGGTGTGAATGTAATGTGCATGTTACATGTGTATTTCAACTATAAACCTTTCTTAATTTTGGAAATCCATTTTTTTGTTACATAACTTAAATTTTCTGTTGATTTCTTCATTGTTGTTTCTGTAACAGAATAAGACCATCCACATACAATATTTTCAAGGATAAAACAAAAGAAGGCACAGCAAAATCCTACATATAACAGAGATAAATCCATATTATTTAAATATGAACAGAAACACCGGTACTGCCCGATCTGGTGCAGGTGGAGATTTTGAAAATGGCTGTTCTTTCTGGCAACCAAGTTACATGACAACGCCTATCATGTGTTTCAACATTATGGCGGGAGGATTTGCAGGATACGCCAAAATCAGGTACACATGGGGGCAGAATTTCACACACTTAAATTCAATGAGGTTGGAGGTCGGAGCGTCATGCGTTGCACTGCCCAGGTATTTTTCTCCTTGTGTGTCCTGTGTGTGGCTCCTATGTGTCAACAAGTTGTCCGTTTTTCCGTGTTGGTGCCGGTTCGTGTGCGTGGGTGAAAGGTAGCGTCACTTGCGTCTCTAGTGTCACACTGAGCGGATAAGTTTCCAGAATTTTGTTGATCTTGATCAATAATTTAAAAAAAAATCAAAATGGAAAGAGGTTAACTCTGTACATGCGCGTGACGGATTTAGATTATGCGAAGTTATCAGAGATCCTGGGTTTCGACCACCACGTTTTCTCGGATCTGCCTCGGTCCAGCGTGACGTAAGTACTTTATTGGTTGTTTGGTTGATCAGAAATACGGGGGTAGTGGGGGCATTATAAGAGGTGTGAACAGTGTTTCGTAAAGACTTTTTTCTTGTTTTTTTTTTTTTTTTTTTTTTGTATTGTTTGAGGAAACTCGACGAATGCGGTGGATATCGAATTTTGCCATCAAAGGAAGCAAATGTTGCAGCAGTAGTTTTATATTTAGTTTTGTTTTCTTTGTTGCATAGATTCGTGGTCGATAATGATGATGTCGGACGCCAGACTGACATCAGAAGTTTCGTGATTGCGCCACCTGGGGTCAATGCGGTGTTGGTTGGGGTGGAAACCCCAGTCCGCGTTGACGTCGGCGCCGGTGACAAGGCCGCCAGCTCCCGGGAGGTACATGACGGCGAGCAGCGGGACGCAAGGTCCCAAGGGGCAGAACCTGTGCGTAGGTGCAGCTGGACAGTGCCGGCGCAGACGTTGCGGCCCAGGCCAGCGCATTAATTGATGGAGCGGCACCTGGTCCTGTTCCCAGCGGGAGCAGCTCGAACGTGGCGCCTGCTGACTGAGCAGGGCCTGCGGTTGCTCCAGCCGCAGATGATGGAGATGGGGATGCGGGTCCGTCGGGGGTCGACGGCTCTGCCGAGGACGGCAGCGCAAGCCCAGAAGACGGGGATGCAGCTCCGTTGGGGGTCGAAGGCGCTGCCGAGGACGGCGGTGCATGCCCCAGCTCCAGTTCCAGTTCCCGCTCCAGCTCCAGCTCAGCGCCCCCTGCGCCGGTTGCCCACAAACCCGCGGGCCTCGCCAGGGGCCGCGTGCATTGGCGCAGGAGGCGTGGAGGAAAAAAAGGAACTCAGCGCCGGCGGGAACAGAGTCACGTGGAGTTTGAGGAGAGGCTGGTGGTTCACGCAAGTGATGGTGAACTGTCTGACCATAGCTTGGCGGGTGATGCAAGCAGGGCATCTACGCGCCGCGATGTGTCGCCTGTCCCGTCCTGGCCTACACTTGGTGGCAATGCCTCGGGTGACAGCAGCCGGCCGAAACTTTGGTGGTCACCCAGCTATGACCCCGAGCTGATAGGCTGGGTAGGATATGACCCGGACTACCAGCCTCCTTCGCCCGATGCTGTTTCCCCGGAGAGGCGTGTGCCGTCAACCGGGTGACGTATGAACCGTTCTGTCTCCCCCTCTCGTGCTGCGACTGCGGGCCGCGTGATGATTGCGGTCGAGGAGTACGAGCGCCTAACGCGCCGTATTGATGATCGCAGCCTCCATACGCGGCTGCAGAATGACAGCGAGCATGCAGAGGATGGGCCTGCATGTTTTACATACAACGTACAAAAAAAAGGAACAACACAACATGGTGGCAGTGTACATATCGTCGGAGAAATGACCGGTGCAAAAGTTACTCAATTTCCAATCGCAGCTAACTTGTACCAATTCGCACGCGGAGATCAACAGCATCGGTGCCCTGACAATAACCGGAGATGCATTTCTACTATGATAATTATGAAAAATGCAAAAGCTAAGGCCGTCAAGAACATCAGAGTGTCCGCACGCAAGCTGCTTGCGGAAGCTGAAGAAGAGCACAAGAAGGATGCTACTGGTAGCATCATGCATTTGAACCAGCTTTCTGCCGTGAACAGTATCAACAAACACCGCCAATCCGTGCACCCGACTGATCCAGGCACAGTCAATTTCCAATATGAAGAAGACTTTTGCCCCGGCTTCAAAATTGCCAGTGTACGGTGGGAAACACAAGTGGCATACATTTTCGCAACGCCACTGCAACTCGCATACTTATCGAGTGTCCGTACGTGGTATTCGGATGCTACTTTCAAAGTGGTTGGCAAACCTTTCACCCAATTGTGGACTGTTATAGGGCACATCCGTAGGCCTGGGGCACAACGTCGTCGGGAAGAAAAAGTTGCAGTGAATTTAGTGTATGCCATAATGTCTGGTAAAAGCCAAGGGCTTTACCGTGAGGTGATAAAAGCTGTTTTGGGTGTGCTGTGAGAAAAGCGTTGCGAGGTAAAAGTCGAACGTGTCATGCTGGATTTTGAAATGGCGGAGTGGAACGCGTTTCGCCAAGCTTTTGAGGAAATGGATCTGGCAAGTCCGAAAATCTCCGGGTGTGTCTTTCATTGGGCACAGAGTGTTATGCGGAAGATCGATAACTGCGGATTACGTCGGTGTTACCGCCAGAGAACCGAGGAAGGTCGTTTCCTGCGTCGGCTGATAGCACTTTCACTAGTGCCCCCAGCAGCAGTGTGGGACATGATAAATTGGTTCAACGACAATGCGCCCACTGCAGCGCACAAGAAAATTACACAATACATCTTGGACACATATGCGGACCCTCAAAAGGCTCGGTTTCCACCACAAAGCTGGTCGGGTTACAGACGCTTGCACAGGACAAACAACGCCTGCGAATACAACCACCACAGCCTCAATTCAGATACCACTAGAAATCTTGGATTTTACAGACTCGTGTAAACGCTCAAAGCGCATGTCTACTCTGGCCAGCCACGTAAACGGTGGTCATCTTACACAGTGCATACGACGAACGACAATTGAAAGGGACGCGAAACTTATAGACGCATGGGACAAGCACGTTCGAGGCGAGTTGTGTGACTTTAAACTCCTCGAAAAGTTAAATTTTGCGTACCGGCCAAAATGAATTTAAACCAAAAATAAAGACGAATGGAAGACATAATTTTGTCAACTGCAAAGTCAAGAATTCTCATCAGCCAAGACAACAAACCGACTTCAAAAATGAAAATTTGGGTGGGTGTTTTGTGTATGAACAAGTAATGACAAAATTCTTATTATTTAGGATGATTGTGTGCTACGTTATTCACAAAGTATGTGTGACTGGCTCCTGTTAACCCTGATCATTAAAATTAGGGGTGCATTTTAATTATTTTACAAACCAACTTTTTGACAAAACAGGGTGTCCGTGGATCATTAAAATGTCTTAAAAAGTCTTAGTTTTCATAATAGGAAAATAATATCTATTAAAATGTCTTATTTTGCATTCTGAGGACCTAATTTGTCTTAAACTCAAGTCTTTGGTATGAAATATGACAGTGTCAAAGATTCTTTTGCTAGGTTATTGGCACAGCCATTTTTATTGTGCAATCAATCTGTGTTTGGTTTGCTTACACTTGTATAAGAAATGACTGTCACATTATTCGACGATAATGAAAGCAATACACCGCTGTTGAACGTACCAAAAACTGACGCAAAAAAGAAATAATTTTCTATCATACAGGTGGCGAGATATCGGTGGACAAATGTGGCCGACTAGGATTAAACCACAAGACAGCTGTTTCTTGGAGGGATAACGACATTGTTACTTGCAACCAAGACCTTATGTATAGCTGGGTGATTCGAGGATTGCGACATGTGTACTACCGAACAGAAACCAGTCCTGCTGGTTTAATTCTGTTTTACAGCTACTGAACATGGTAGTAAACTAGCTTATGATATTTTTTTAATATTGAAACATGATAACTTTGAAACGGAAGTGTTTTTTTACGATTGTATGGCAGTTTTCATTTGTGGATATTTCCTCAGATTGCGTAAAATCCAATTTTGATGTTGGTAATTTTATTTAAAGACATTTTCCACCCAACTTCTACACAATGTAGAGAGTGACGTTGGTGGAACGCTTCTTCATGCAGTAGTAAGAATATTGAAACGAATGCAAGATTCCAAACAAAGTCTTGATGCATACGCAGGAATGGTGACTAATTAATTTATAATATTGGTTAAAACTAAATGTTATTTTTGCTTCTTTTGATATTCCAGTTCCAACGACCCTGGATTGGAACACGAAGTATTAAGAATTTTGGAATCTTATGCTTCAGTGGGAGTTATTAGAAGCTGTGGATATGTCTTCGGCCAACAAGAAGATGCCCAAGAGTTCCTATGCCGGTGCATATGATCCAAATTTCATCCCGAAATTGGTATAACTAGCACACACCTTTACCATCTGGTGCAACACCCATATGACTGCCGTTGCGATTGTATCTTGGTAAGAGTTCAACAAATTTTACCAAGCCTCTAGTGGCCGTCAAATAAAATACCTTCACCTAAGATATAGTGTGGGACTATGATAATTAGGAGCTCTTTTTATTTAACACAGGAAAGTAACAGAGTTCTAAATGAGAGCATTTTAATTGTGGGAGAAGACAGTGGAAGCGTGCAGGAGGGAGTGATTGGCTGCCTTACAGATCAGGTGGAACTGTAAGTACAGCAATGCTTACGTTTTATTGATTCGATGTGTTTACCTCTGCCAATCGATTTTAGTTTATTAGCATTTTTATCATTTACCATTAGTTTGCTGATTTGGTTTGGTGGATTTGCAGGACTCAACTGTAAATATTTCTCATCATCACTTTTTCTTTGTCCCATTGAAACACTATTGCCAACATCAATGTTGTTTTTAGTTTCTTCAACGCATGCAACTGTCTTTTGGAGTTCTGTTTGTTGATTTAACAAAGTTGTTGTATCTAACAGTGTCGGAGTTTTTATCGGGGAAGTGATGTCCAGATGTTTTGTAACAGCCGGGTACAACACATCTCTCGGGCATCTTTATTGCTATCGATATCTGTTTTATGTAGCAGCTAAAAGAGTATGGTTGGTTTAAATGTCGATGAAATTATCTAGCGCGACCCCGGGCGCGTGCGGGAGGCCGTCCGTACCCTGGAAGCGGGCGTTTCATCAGAGACCGTTGGCGTTTGCTACGGCCCGGATGATGCAAGTCACACCAGCGGGGACGTGCTGCTGGCGTCTGGCGGCAACGGGCAAGCTCAGCATCCCACATAGAGGCTGGCGATGAACGCATGTTGAGCATACAGAAGCGTTTCCGTGAAGAGGCGCTAGGGCGTCGGCAGGGCCAGGAGGGCCGCATGGATCGTGAGTCGGCGATGGGCAGCAGCTGAGGCCTGCTGGCGGGGACGCCAGCGCCGCTGCATGTATCACAATATGTGCGGAATCCGGCGTACGAGCGCCCTGATCCAGCGTATGTCTATGTGCCTCAGTTCTGCCCCCCGCCCCCTTTTCCATCTGGGGTGCTGGGGGGCGCTTCTGTGGATTTTGCTAACCGCTGGATTTTGTGTTTTAAATTCACTTGCATCAAAGTATTTGATCAGGCAATACGCATTGTGGAATTATTCCTCCAACAATTTAAATTTAATTTTGTTCGCGGTTACGTGATACATCACCTTGCAATAATGGATAAGATTTGTTTCATTGAAGGATGCTTCTGCCGTTGCCAGGTAATTGACTTTCTATTTTCGTACATTTAATCATGTTCGTGTGACTTAGATCAGTTAGGCTACCATCCAGTTTACATTTGATCGTTGATTTGTCGTATGAGTAAAAGAAACACGATTGCTATACACATGCTAAGACATACAAGGTTAAAGGTAAAATAATAGCAGTTTGTTTTAACATTTAAGTACAAGGTGTAAATATTTTGGCAAATACCATACATACAATTTACCTACCAGTTGTAATACTATACACGTCATTGATCAATGTTACAAACCTACCAAAGTCTACGACTATAATATGTACATAATGTCATTAATTTATCATTTAATATACACTATACTTACAATTGTTGTTATCCCAATTCATAGTCCAATGAGATAATGTTATACACAGTGAAATGAGAATCATGTTATGTTAGTCCTAAGATATCCTTTTTTGTTTATTGTAGTTGTCCGAGTCCAGATTGGCATGATGAAATCCTCGACCTCGGCGTGGAAGCCTACGTGGCTCATTTGATGCAGGCCGAGGAGTTGGAGCGGTCGGTTGCTGTTGGGATGGAGTCTGGCACGTCCACCGTGCCTAAAAAATAAGGCGGACGGTCTTGGTCATCCACCGTGCCTCCAGGCACAGGACGGGCTTGTGTTGGCCGTGGTTCCCTCGCGGCCATGTCTGATGGTGACGACGCTAGCGCGGAGGCTAGCATCGGGGCTGGTGCGATCTGCTCCGGCGCTGCTGCCGTCTTGCCCGCGGCGGCACACTGGACCCGTTAGCCCAGTTATGTCTGTCAGCGACGAGCGGTTGCTGCGCCACGACGGATTGGCTTCGTGTATTGTTGGAGAAGTGGCCCGCGCTGCCAATGTTTCAATTGGCAGCAACGTTTGGGCCCGAAGCTCGGCCCAGGCATGTTTGCGCCTCAATGAGCTTTGCCCGCCCGACCCGACTGATGAATATCAGTATGTTTACATCAACGGTCGGGCCGAGCGCGGGCAGGGCGTGCTCCCTCGGGGTGCAATAACCCGAGAACATGGCAAGATTTTTAACCACCTTCATTCCCGCTGGAGCGGGTATGAATCATTTCATACTGACATTGCCAGGGAAGGTGTGCGGAGTAAAAGTTATTCAGTTAAAGATTATAGTGACTATTAGTGTGACATTGTATCATATTGTTATTTTGTTTAGCTGGACTTTAACTTGTCATGATGCTTGGATGTGCATTGGAGTTATTATTGCTGCCGTTTTTGTTAAATTGATTGGTGTTATTTTTTTTCTCTATATTTTACGTATTCTATTTTACATGATCCCAATTATAGTTGGTATTTGCACTGTGTATTGTATATCGTCATCATGTTGAGTTGTATTAAATTTGAACAATTTTATGCTGTCGTTTCCCCTGATTTAATTGTGTGGTATTCGGGTTGATTATATCGCTGTGTAAGCAGTGACCCGTACATTGGCAATTTTGACGCTTTCTTTGATCTTATTCGGTTGGCGTTCATAAATGATGTGGGTAACATTTCTGGTAGCATCACGTTGACATTGTCTTTGCCTATTTTGATGGTTAGATGGGAGCTCCATTTAAAATGGATTTGTGGCCAGCATGAGTTGTCTACGTCGATTTGCTGGGCCTCTGGGATTACATCGAACATCATACTTTGATCCGCCGGTATATGAGCAATGAACACGATCACTGTGACGTCAGCCGTGAACATTTTGTAGAACAAAGACAGCTGTTCTGATGATAGTGGTGGGGTCCTTGACCTTCTATACGCTGTTAGCTTGCGGCCCCATCTGGTTAGTTTGGTAGGCAATTGCTAATATTATGATTATCATAAGACAATATGCCGTGTCACTAATGTATTCTGTTTCAAATTCCGTCGGTGGATATGAAGTGTAACGCATATCGAATGCATCGGTTTTTTGACCTGCTAGTAAAGCTGCCAGTATAGGTGATTTTGTGTATTTAAGGTACATCAGTATCCAAATTATTGTCATGATCGTGTTCCAAATCAAAATGCCTCCGATCATTATGACTTCGTTGTAAGATATTTGGCGTAAGGGTGCAATGACCGCCCGCGTGTTTCAGTTCGACTTTGTCAATGTTTGCAATTTTCTCGAACAGTTGGTCGGATTTAACGCCCAGTTGCGTGTCCCGTTGGAATTCTGCGTCCAAAATTTCTTTATATTTGTCCAGCTCTATTACTGGCGCTACGGGTGGTGAGATTGCTGTAAAGTTCGTTTGCGGATGCGTTAGTTTGTGCTCTAGGCGCAATTTTCTTGCCAATTCCACGTTGACTGGGAATGAGAGGCTCGTTCTGTCATTCTCTGTGGGTTCCATGCAGTGTTCTACACGTGGTCCCAGCGTGATATCGTCTGTGATTATTGTGCAATAGCACGATAAGGTCACTATTGTGTGTGACGTTATCATCATTTGTTCTAGTGGTCTGTGAGAACACTTTATGGTTATTGGACTGGGTATATTGTTTAACAAGTATTCCGTGTGCGAAATTTTTAGTTCGTAAGGTGGTGATGGTCGCACGTGTGTTACGTAGTCGCATACTTCCGTGTCTGCATCTATAAATGCTGCCCACGGGCAATCCAATCGATGTCTTGGGTATATGGTTCGTGGCAAAGTACACACGAATGCCGTTTGTTTACATTCTGTGAGTTCGCCATCTGTGGCGTACCCATAAGCTTGTAAGTTTTTTGCAACTAAGAGGTGATGCTCGTCGATCTGGGCTTTCATGAAGTTTTTGATTACGTTCCGCCCGTTAATGCGGGTATTTGATGGGTAGAGATAGCGTAAGAATCAAAGTGGAAAATGTGTTCGGATATCAAGGGTACTTGAACGTGTATTGCTAGCGTATCTTGTAACAATACCGCTATTGTCGATTCTGTTTCGTAGTAATATTGTCGGAACTCGTTATGTTTGAGACCGGACAGTTGCATTGGCTTCAATTGAATGTCGTGTGGTGACAGGTCGCATAGCCCGAGTTTGTTGTCATGTTCCACGAACGCTTTTCTGTTCTTATGTAACATTTTCAGGAACTGTTTTTGGTATGTTGGGGTACCCAACATGTTCGTTGTGTTCCACTTCAATGTTTGTGTGATCTCATTGTGGGCTGTGATATCATTTGTTGTAGCAGACCTTGGTGGTGATTCGTTCGTAATGTTTCGATGATCTACGAGCGTAAGCGTACTGTCGTGATAAGAAGATTATTGAGTGTAGTCGCGCCGGGCGCGTTGTGATCCGGTTGACACCCTATTGGATTGAATGTTGCGATTATTTCGCCTTCCCGTATGTATTGGCGTGTGTCCATATCGTTCGTATATGCCACTGCAACCTTGTCGTTGGATATGGTTGTTATTACATCTATGGCCATGGTGGTTTGTTCTTGTTTTGCTGTGGTCACGCCTTGCAGTCCCGTGGGTAGGTAGTCTGGCTTGGCGCAGACAATGCCATTTAGCAAAGTGGTGGTATGGGGTGGCACGCACGTCTGTGACGTCGCGCGTACTTTCGCCGGGTTTAGTGTCATGGAGTGTTTTGCAAAATTCAACGTGACTTTGTGTCGGCGTAAAAATGTTCTTCCTAATATCAGGTTATGGTTGAGAGCGGCAAACACGTAAAACGTGTTTGTTAGTGTTTTCCCTTCTAGTATGAAAGTTATGTCTGTTGTGCCGATTGGTGTTATTTGTTCATTTGATGCCACTGAGAATTTTTTGTTATTTTTAGTGATTTTGGGTTTTTCGTAGATTTTGTGTAGCAGACGTAAGCTGATGCAGTTCACACTGCTTCCGGAATCCAATAAACTGTATGCGGTGAATTGCTTATCGGGGTACGTTACGCGAACCACACTGTTGCTATTGAAGGATATTTCTATTGTTTTATTGTTGTTTTCGGGTTTCAGTGTGGTCAATAATGGTGGTTCGCGTTTTAGTTTAAATCCTCATCCTCAGAGGCTGTGTATTCAGACTCCTCTGGTTCAAGAGCATTTACGTTGTCTTTCTTGTATTTATAAGGCGTTGTGTCTCTCTTATTGTATTTCTGCCGATTTTGTTGTTTTCTTTCTGCACTTGGTGACCTGCTTTTGCTGTATCTGCCATTTCTGCTGTTGGTTCTGCTGTATTTCCTGTTGTTGTACTTTGATTTGGACTCTTGTCTCCCCCGCGAGTCCCATTTATTCTTGATTGCGGTGATGGGTTCGTCTGTGGCTTTGGATTTGGTGTATTCGAATGCTTCTGCGTGTTGCTGGCATTCTATTAGTGATTTCGGGAGTTGCGTTTGCACGTGTGTACGTATATCAGAACGTAAGTTTGATACGTAGTAGTCTATTTGCGTTGTTGTGGAGTGCACGTTGCATTCTTGTATTCTGCGTATCATCTCGGCTGAATATTCCGCAACTGTTTCTGTTAGCCCTTGTTGCCGATTTAATCGTGCAAGTATTGCAGTAGCTGGTTTATACTTCATTGAAAATCTACTGGCTAGGGTCTGCATGATTGCCATGTACGAATTTGTCTGGTCTTCTGTATGTCATTAATGCGTATCCCGAGAGTATCGTTGGCAGGACCACTTTTCGTTGGGGATAGTTAATGTCCCAATTCAGGTATTTGAAGTGGTCCTCCAAATTTTGTTGCCACACGTCAAAATGTTCTTCTGCGTTTCCGCTGAATGTGGGTAGCACTGGTTTGGGCCCTTGCAACGGTGCGGTTGAGTCCCATGTGTTCATTGGGGGTTGCATCATTTGGTCATGATGTGCTTGATACGGTGGTCTGTGATTGGCTTTGTGCCGTGCTATTATTATACATCTGACCCGAAGGGGTATGTGTATAATAATGGGTGCTGATTCCCTGCTGGTAGGGAGCGCGGTCTTCGTGCTGTCCCATTGGCTGCATCCAGTGATTTGCCTGTTCATGCTGCTCTTGTTAGCTATGTTGCTGCTGCGTGTACTGGCTTGTTTGATTAGGCTGCATGTGCTGGTGAGTCGATTGCTCATTTGACAGGCTGTGAGATGTGGCAGGCATGTGAGCATTTTGTTCATTTTTGTGGGAAGCATTGGGCGGCATTCGCCATGGTGGCATTTGCCGCATTGGATCACGTTTATTTGCGTCGCTTTGTTGCGCGTTACCAGTGTTTGTATTTGGTGGGCTGACAATTTCTGCTTTTGCTAATTTTGTGCGTAGCAGGTCGTTTTCCTTGACTAAATCCCGCTGGTATGCAGGAGGTTCCTCTTCCGCATCGGGGGTTACTTCGCATTTTGTTTTCATTGCATGTAATTGTGAGCTGAGGTCATTCAGCTTCTTGTCCATTTGAGCAGTGAGGTTGTGCAGCTTTTTGTCGTTCTCGTGTGTGTATTTTTCCATGGCGTCCGTCATGATTTGCCTGTTATCAGCCATGAGTCTTTTTATGAAGTCCTGCATGTCTGTTTTATCTATATTCATTCTTGACTCCAAACGCGCCATGTCCGACTTGTGGTCTGTGTATTGGTATTCTAGATGTTGAGTACGTCGGTCTATGGTCTTCATGTGGTCATCGAGGCTTGTAATCGCGTTTGTTTGCATTTGTATTTGTTCTACGCGTTTGTTGAGTTGACTATACTCATCACTTGTGTATTGCTCTACGTGCGCCAGACGTTTCTGTATGCTTTCTACATCTTGCTGCGAATATAGTTTTGATGTGTGAGGGAATGGCTTAGATGCGTCTGCTGGTGCAAACGATGTTGACAGGTTGCCAATGTTTTTTATTGTTTTGCCTGCGTCAGCAGATTGTGACGTGATTTTTGTAACGTCACCATCATTTTTTGTGGGAGATGGATTATGGAAGCTAGCAGGTTGTGATTTGGCCATGTCGTGTGTCAGCGCCGGTTAATTAGTGTCAGTCAGTCGTCTAGATAAGACGCGTGTCAGCTACCGTGTGTGTGCTCACTTTAGAGCAGGTGGAATGAGTCTGCTGGTAAAATGGATTTATATTGTGTAATTATTTAGTCGAATCGACTTCTTGTCTTTGGCGTTTGTATTTTCTTCTTCTTTGTTTTTGGTCTATTGTGGATGTTTTCTGTGTATTGAGATGTTTAAAATTCGCTTTGCTTGTTGAAAAGTTTGCTGGAGCTGTCACATTTGGCTTCAATCAACGACAGTTCCACCAGTAATAAGGAACAGATTGTCAGAAGCTTGTTGAGTGTTGTTTATTCTTGGTTTTTAGAGACAGACTGCCGTCTCCTCGCCTGCACCACGCTTTTATCCTGACTCCAGACTTACTAGGCTTCGCTAGCCGGTCACCTGACGGTGCCTGGCTGAGCTGAGTCTGCCATTTGAGACTGTACAATTGACGTGTGTATCGATGATGTATGGATGAAACAAATTTTAAGTGAATAAACACTCCTATTCCATGTCGTCAATTGTTGGGTTGTTGTTTCTTATGGACTTATATTTATTGTCCCCGTAGTTTTTCGAAAGCATGCAGCCGTAATAATTTTGCTGTTTTGAAATTCTTAGGAGGACCCCGTAGTTGGTTAGGGAAATGTGGAATTGGCTCAGCTTCAGACTGAAGTCAGCGAGTTGCTGACCCGGTACCCTCGTACAGACGTCCCGTAAGTGTTAATGAATTGTTGTGTGTTTAATGTGTGAAGAATGTGGTTTTATTTGCACTGTGTGATGTTGTCTTTTATCTTGTATATTCAATGTTGAGAGCTCCTCTGCCGGGCCTTCCGCTGGACATTGACATTTTGTAACCTCCTCCTCGGTGCCTATGGGCGCCCTTGACGTCAGAGTTGTCAAAGACAGGGGCACATCCATTTAGGCTGCCTAGGCCGTTCCCGTGGATGGAGCATCACCGGCGTACGCTTTGCCAGCAGCTGATGCCAGCCGTGCTGCCTCAAGCTCACCGCCGTCTGCAAATCGTCCGTTGTGCGGCTGCACGCGTTGCCATCATCCTCATCTACCTCGGAAAGCAGCAGCAGCTCCAGCAATAGTAGCAGCAGAGATGAGGGAAGTGACGGCACCATGCCACCCACCACGCCTGAAGAAATCCCACGTTCTGACAGCAATAAGATCCTCAAAGCAATTTTAGGCCCAGCTGGCGTGATAAATGCCAATGACCCAGTAACATTCGAGGTCGAACAGGAGAGCACGGAACAATTGATTGACAAAGTTTCTCCTAATTTTAGATGTTACTTCACATCAAGAATCGTACCTATCTTAATCCAAAATACATCTGCTGCCATCTCAAATAATCGAATAAATGATAGTACCCTATGAATCAACGATAATTTCCAAAACTTCAACCATGTTCTCAAACAAACAGTAAATTGGTAGGGGCGATCTCTACCCTCGCGAACAGAAAAGCTGCATGATGTCATCATTGGCCAATATAATGATATTGAACGAGCGATTATTGGCGGGGGATACACCTAGCCTATGCTTGCTTTGCTTTACACCATACAAATTGGAGCACACAGGAAGACCAGTGGCAGAAACGACACTTGCAGCGTTTCTCCAAAACGATACGAGAAGTTAATGTGACTTTCAAATTTAATGGATGGTAAGAGATGGTAAATGCTGAAGCAAAGCCTTGTGTTTGTTTCATTTGTCAGTAACTTGCTATGCCAGAATGTGAGTGTAGTAAGGGCAAGCCACCGGTATATTTCCACTTTCCAGTCACCACCAGCGTTTCTATTGGAAATATGGAAGCTATCACTAATAATTTGTATTTAGATATATTAAAATGTGAAGAGGGAATATAAAAGAAAAGATATGATAATTGAAAAATACTGAATTTTAATGTGTGTGATGTTTATTTAAAACTGCGGGTAAAATGTTTAAGCAGTTGGATGTTTATCTTAACCTGAAGGTATTACGTGAATATTGTGGCAGAAACTTCCACGTTGAATGCATGCCATTGGCTTCCCACATGGCCCAAATTAGTACAGATATGTTCTTCTGCCACACATGTCCTCAAAGTAGAATTGCCACAATGATTTAAGTAAGATCTTTGGCAGTATTAGTAAATTTTCATTCCGTACAAATGTCGTATATGATATCAAGCTGAAGCTTCTTAAATTTGTATACATATCAGTTTTATTTTCTATCGACATCACTTCATCCATTCACAGCAATCCACGTTACCACCAGCAGTACAAGGAGTACGAAGTACAAGTGCAAATTAATACAACAATATATATATAGAGAGAGTGGGACATTCAACCAGCGTCGCCCTTCTTCCTCTTTTTCGCCTGACTGGTAGCACACATAAACAATGTGCTGATCAACAGTGACTACTATGCAAAACTGGAAAAGGAAGGTCAGACAGACAATTAAAAAACATGTTTTAATAAAAAGAAATTGATATTTTTCAAGTAACGAGCAGTGAACGTGTTTTATTAAACCTTAAAATATAAACAGGTTGTGACGTCAGAAAAGACAATACCGGTCGGTTCAATATGAGGCATCTGAACAAAATGAAGATGCCCCCAGGACTCAGACCAGTGTTGACGGTATTGTGATGTGGTGTGGAGGCAAATTATACACTAGCAGGTTGACAAACACTGCCAATGCTGAAGTACTCGGAATAAGATGAAGATGCTTCGAAGTAGTTTATTCAACAACTGAGCTGTCAATGAGCTCCCACACCTATTTAGCGGATGCTAGACTATAGGTAGCGTTATGCTCAGGCGAGCGGTGTACGGTAGCCTTCCAGTATGAGTGCTGGAAGGCTGTGTACACTGCCCGCATCCTTCCCCCCATTAACGAAAAAGACGAGTCTTTTTCTTAATTGTTAAATATGTGACAATAGGTGGGAGAATCATTGACAGCCCTTCATGGTACATATACAGTATAAGGAACACACACATTAAACTACATATTATGTAATACATGATATAAAATCATTTTAGGCACACAGTTTACATGTAATATGACTAATTGACAGCTAATTAACGTAAGCTTGATTATAGATACGACACACAAGATATATAAAATATCAACATAAAACTGAGTAGTAATACACAATTAATATTAAATTCATGTAATTCTATTCTAACTATCAATATACTAATTGTATGTATTATCTAACACGAAGAATCACGCTAATTGTCTACGATAATAAAAGATTGGATACATTAGGCACATAGGTGCGAAGCTAATTTGAAGAGATTCTAAGATAAACGCAAACGTGAACTATGCTAAGTCTGTACAATATGGTATTGATTTGTGTCCTGGGTCGAGGCCAATTAGCCGATGATCACAGGTCTTCGGACGCGCGTGCCGCGGTTGGGGGTCCTGGTTTGAGATGACTCTTGGGACGGAACTTCACGGTGGTGACCAAGCGTGGGTTGTGGGTGATGAGATGATGCCTCATTATTGGTGGTGTGTGAGGTGTGAAGCTGAAGCGCACGTGGGCAAAGATCATTTCGTTCTTGGATTTTGATGAATATAGTCGCTTGTTGATAATTTTGTTGTGTGAGATTTGTGAGAATTTGCGATCAGAAATGGATAAGTTCACGATTCTAGCTCAGTTTGGTGACGTCAGTCTGGATGAGTTGACTCGTGTGCAGGGGGAGTTAATTGAGATGTTCCCGCGTTATCCGCACGCAGCGATCACGTAAGTTGGTTTCTTTTCTTTTTTTTTTTTTTTTTACTGGACTGATGATGATTTGTTATGATTTGCGTGTTGTCCTTGTGTCGTGGCTGGGCATTGATGTTAGCATTCTTTCTTGTTGCAGA
>CM032666.1:29587617-29597994 GCA_019095985.1 Streblospio benedicti | reverse complement strand
ATCAACCGGGCAACAAACAAACCCCTTTAGGTCGGACGCCCCTGGACTCAAAAAGCCCAATTACAACAGACGGGGTGGTAACTGGCCCACCGCCTGCGAGGACAACCCTTACCCTTTGATGTCCCAGCCATCAAGATTTTTGCCGCCGCTGCCGGATTGTTGGGCAAAACTCGGCCAACACTCAGCAGTGCCGATAACTCTGGTCAGAACATACCACCCTCGACCCGCCGGGTCGGCTTGATATGCTCCTGCCCACCCAACGCATCCTACTTCTTCACCAGCGGAATGCCGGACTTCGACCGCTGTGCTTGGAGGCACCGAACTTTTGCCCTCTGCGATGCTGACGAACGGGGTTCCGTTTCCCTCGGCCTTGGTGGTTTCGGGTTGGGCAAGGGTGCCGCTTCCTGACGAACTTGCTGGAGGCGACAGTTGGACCCTGTCGGACGTTATGTCCATACTTGCTACGGAGTTAGACAAACGATTTTGACTGGACGAGGGCGAACTGAGAGTTCGCGAGACGCACGTTCCCGGCCTAGACCCTCCCTGCCGCCCCGACGTTCCCCTCCGCCCCGGCCTCGGACCTCTGGTCATCCGAACTTAGTCTGAGGCTGCTCTGATGTTCTGGAATCGATCGTAACAATCATCCAGCTCCTGCTCCAAGGTGGCGGACTGCAACGTCACTCGCTGGCTGTCAGACCCATGGTCGCATCTCCTGAGAGTCACGATGCTGCAGTGTCATGTCGCGCCCAGATTGCCGATCAACTCTTGGAAAGTTGCCAACATCTCGCCGAATGTGATCGCGTTTCCGCACCTTGCCGATGCATGCGGTTCATGTCGGGCCGTCCGTTGCTGAGCAAACTCCTTGTGGCTTGGCCTCTTGCTGCGCTATGCCAACCCCTGCCGCGGAAGCGTCCCGCCTGTGGTCGTGTTGGAGTTCATCAACCACGAGGCGCTCGGCGCCCGCTGAGTTCATCGGCCAGAGAGTTCTGCCGGCGTGGGCTTGGTAGATGAGGGAGTTCTGCCGATGTGGTGCTCGAGTCCAGCAACCAGGGCCAGACACACGTGATGTAATCCCGAGTCCAGCACAGCTCGAACTCAGGAACAGCCGAGTGCCTTCTTGTGGGCGGTCCAACATGTCGCGCGCATTGGCGATCTCCCCCACACTGGTCGTTCATCAGGTCCTGTAGTGACCTCCAGTCGGCTGCCCGAAGCCGGCGTGTCGCGCCAGAGGCGCGAACCAGCTCCCCTCAGACAACCACTGCAGCTCTGTCCGACTTGATGTGTGGCGCACACGCAGCCCCTGCGGAATTGGGCGGGACACCGCCGCACGCAATGATGCCAACTGACACCATTGGCTCGCCTCCTCCCGAACTGTCGCTAGTTCCGCGAACAGCCTGTACCTCCTCCGCCGAGGCTTCTTGCAGCTGCCCTGCGCAGTCTCCAACTGCATTTGCAGTGCATTCCACTCCCTTCGTGCGTCTTCTCTCTGCACGCAGGTGATCGACTTCCTCTTTGTACTGTCGCCTCTCTTCATTTGGGTGAGGAGCTGTTGGTTGAGACCAACGCGATCCTGAGCTACCCTTAGTCTCTTTTGCGCGGAGCTCCTTCTCAAAGCGGCATGCTCACTGCGTAGTGCTGCCAAATCTTCCTGCGCCTTCTGAGCGACTGACCGCACGTGTCGCGGTCGTGAAGCAGATGTCCTGCGATGGAAGGCCTCTTGCCTCCCCAGGATGTCGGACTGATGCTGGTGGAGTTGGGAGCGGCCGCCTCTGCGCAACTCAACCCTCTCCCCCCAGCCTCGCCCACCACGCTGTCCCCCACGGGACGGTCACGATGGAGGAGGTGGCGTTCCCGCGCCCGGCATCACCTGTGGCAGGGGCTCCGAACGACAAAGTCACAGTCGGAGCAGGCGACTTGGCGGTCGGGACTTGGTGTCGGAGTCAGCGAGGGGGCAGCGAGCCCTTTCACCGACTTAAACATTGCCTGTTTTACACCATGCCTTGCCGGCACAGGTGTAGCTACAGGCTCAGGAGCTCGCATTGCAGTGGACTTTTGCACGGAATCTTCGGCAAGGCTGCTGCTTTTGGTGGCCGCACCGGCTGCGCACGCTGCCATCTCACTGTACTGCCCGGCCCTTTCAGAGCTGTCACCGTGGCAACGAGCTGAGAAACAGCCGTCCACCGGAAATCTTTCTCGCACATCTTGAGCCAATTTTTATGCATCGCTGTCCCACAGGCTACGTTGCGTAGATGGAAGCCCAAAAGACCGTGGCCAGCTTGCCCCGGGAACCGCTTCTTCCGCCCGATGACCTGATGTAGCCCGATATGAGACACGTAGATGCTCATGAACTTCAGTACCAGCTGCTGTGCGACTGCGGGCGAAGCACGTCCCCCGTCCAGCGCTGTCGTCTTCCTCGTCAGCTCCTCGCTTCCCCTGTTCTTTGGCGCGATGGCGAAGCTTTCTTGAGGTCAACTCATTCATGTTCAGCCACCATGTGCTGAACAGCGGCTGTCAGAGATGGAAATATTGCATTCTGACAGGTTGACGGCAGCATCTTGATCGCCACTCCACTGCAGCAAGGGGCGGAAAAGGCATCCCCCCTTCATTTGGAAATGGGCCCAGTGTTCCAGGACACTCTCAAACCCATCCGATCCATGCTCCTCCTGCAATTGGGTACGCTGTGCACATACCAGTGTCGGCCCATTTTGTCACAGTTGTAGGGTCGCCGAGTTAAAAACTGGCGATCCCGGAGTCAACATGGCCTGGGGTTGTGGCAGAGCAAACTTGCTATCTGCATCCAGGGCTGCCCAAGGTTCGCATCCCGCGACTGGGCATCTCATTCCTGCTTCAAGTAGGCGATGAACAACAACCGCAAGATTCTCATGCGTGATTTTGTCCAACCGGAAGTCGCGCCGAGAACGCCACCGGCACCAGCTTGGAAAGGCGGTATGACCAGTCATGTTCGCCACCCTCCCTACTGTGCGCCATCACTGCTCGGTTCGTCGAGAGCTTAAAAGTCGTTGGGGAGACCGTGCCAACCACTGCGGTGGCCGCACGCCTCCATACCCTGGTTCCCCCGACTTCTGGTAAGAATGTTGGGGTAAGCCAGTGATGTGGTCCGCCAGGTAACGGACACCTTCTTCGGGTGATCCCCAACGTATCGGTTGGCGTACAACCTGACGTGTGTACGGCTCCCCGAAAAAACCGCCGCTCTTCTCTCGGTCGGCTCGCGCTTGAGGTCGAGGCCGTGATGCCTTGCACCACTCGCCGCCACACGCGAGGGCTTTCCGTCCAGACTTTTTGGGCGAAGTGGTCGCCATGTCCCATCCGGTTCTCCCTCGTCTTGCTGCTGGGCATCCTCTTGCTGCTGCACGGATCCGCTTGTGTTTTTGTAACACAGTTCAGCTTTCTATAGTCCATATGAAACGAAAGTCAGTGTTACTTGTAATGTAATTTGGAGGATCGTGGGATTTCGAACTCCGATCTCCGCCTATGAATTCAGACCAGTCATATGTCATAGGCGGTTGCACCGATTGAGCTAATCCCCCGTGACGAGGAGACCACGCTCCAATCTTCGACCATATGCTTTTTCTCAGACACATGTCTGACACCTTCGCTATATTTAGCTTGACCATCGTGCCCCAATCACACAAGCTCCTACCGACTTCGCTTGTTGGCATGCTGTGATACAGGATGTCATGGGATGCATTGTGTCTCTGAAGTACTTTGTTTACAGACTCCAACTCCCTTCTCCTCTGCCAACCAGCTCACTTATGTGACGATCTTTCACAACAGCCCCGTTAGGGTACCGTATTCAACCTATCCCACTGGGGATCCGGCATTCACCCAGAGCCGCCATCACCTCGTGCTACTGGCTGCTTTGGAGAGTGAGCTAGGGGAGTTTCCATACTACTACCTCCAGGGACACAGAGTTATCAGATCAGGAATTCTCCCGTTGCAGAACTGTCCCATAGTCAGCTTTTCGGTGACCGAGAGACCCGTAAGAATATAGCAGATCTAACTTTTCCCAGCATCCGATCACACATACCCCTTTTCTGAGTTCGAATTCCTCGGCGGTAGCCCTCCCCCAGTGTCTTACACACGGGGCCAGTCCCACTGGACTAATGGACAATTTCACCTCACAGGGCTTAACTACCCGGTGGCTACCGAAATACCCGGTCCGTGATCTTCCACCAATTGAAACGAAAGTCAGTGTTACTTGTAAATGTAATTTGAGGATCGTGAACTCACGATCTCCGCCTATGAATTCAGACCAGTCATATGTCATAGGCGGTTGTTTCACCGATTGAGCTAATCCCCCGTGACGAGGAGACCACGCCCAACTCGACCATATGCTTTCAGACACATGTCTTGACACCTTCGCTATATTTAGCTTGACCATTGTGCCAGCCCCCAATCACACAAGCTCCCTACCGACTTCTGTTTGTTGGCATGCTGTGATACAGGATGTCATGCAGGATGCATTGTGTCTCTGAAGTACTTTGTTTTACACATACGATAACTTCCATCAGGTTTCGGCACTAACACACACAGAGAATCCCAATCACTAGTGCTTGGGTTCAATAAAGTCATTGTCCAATAAATATTGAAACTCACTCTCCAAATACTCTGTTTCTCTGGATTGAGCCTGTATGGATGCTGTTTGACAGCACTTGATTCTCCAATGTCCACATCATGGAACAGTTTATCAGTTCTTGATGGAATGTCACCAAACAAATGTTCATACTGCTGTAGCAGGTCGCGAACATCTTCTTGTTGCTGGGCTGGGAGATGTGCTAGCTTCGAGTTCAAGTTGTTGAGAATGTCAGAGTTCTTCAACTTGATTGTGTCAGAACTTACATCACAAATATCTTTACTATCATTTTCTACCTGGACAGGGTCAGAATTACAATCACAGATTTTACAAAACCAATTTTTGCTATTTCTGTCAATGTACAATTTGAGCATATTAACATGGCAAAGTTGTTTACTTTACGCCTGTCTGGAGTTTTCAAGACATAATTAAGGTCACTGACTTTTTTATCAATAACATGGGACCAAAGTACTTAGACTGTAGTGGTCTGCCAGGGATGAGCAGTAGTGCAAGGACTTTATCACCTGGTACAAAACTACGTTTTACAGTTTTCTTGTCATAATTATCTTTCATAGTTTTTGTGCTTACTGAAGATTTGACTTTGCTATTTCACTAGCTTCAGTCAGTCTGGTTCAAAAATCAGATACATACTGTAACAAATTCAAGGACTCATTGTTATCTGCTAGAATTTTCTCCTTCAAGAGTTTCAATGGTCCTCTAACAGACTGTCCAAAACTAGTTCAAATGGACTAAATCCAAATGACTCCTGAACTGACTCCCTAACTGCAAATAAGAGTAAATGAATACCCATCCCAATCTCGTTTTGTGTCAAAACAGTAAGTTTTTATCATATTTTTCAAAGTTTGGTGAAATCTCTCTAGGGCACCTTGTGTTTGGGGATGATAAGCAGAAGAGCTGTAGTGTTTAATATCTAGTTCTTGCATGACTTTGCTAGCGGCATACAGGCCTCCAGCACTCACGCTGGAGGCTCATACACCGCCGCCCCTAAGCATAACTTTACCGTACAGTCTAGCCAATGCTATATAAGCTGGGACGCTGCGTTGCCAGCTGAGTTGATGAATAAAGATCATACCTACACAACACTTATTCTACTACAACATTGGAGATAGTCACGCATTGAATCATCCTTTCACCGCTTCCAGTCTGTTGCAGATTGCGCCTCAGCGAGCACTGCCGCCGCCGCCACGCCACCGCCCACCTCAGCTACCATGCAGCTACTGTGAGCTGCTGCCCATCAACTCACGTCGACGCCGCTACTGCTCCTAGAGGACCGCATCCACGCCTCACCAACCTCATTTGCACCGCCCTGCTCATCAACCCATCGTCGCCAAACATCGGGACTGCTCCCCTGCATCCACCCAGCGGCCCAGCTGCGCAGCCCTGTTCAGCCACCATCACCCGTGCTCCCCTGAGATAGCCAGCCAGCCGACCAACCACCTGCGCGTGCCGAGCTTCATCAGTGCGACTACGGCCAACATATGGCTGCCGCGACTACAACTAACAACCAACACGCAGTCAAGTGTGCGATCTGCAAGGAACTGCTCGTCTTCTCGACGAGAAAGCAAGTTCACACCTTCCTGCACGATCCCGTGTGTTCTGACGATTGTGCCAAACGGGACGACGTGGACAAATACCTGCCGCACGTCAGCTTCCCGGGGTCCTGCAAGGTCTGCAACGCCCTGATCGACTTCCCCACAGCTGCGGCGTTACGTCAATTCCGTGAACGCCCCATTTGCTCTGACGAGTGCGCCTTTCTTGACTACGAAGGGCTTCCGTTTGTGGGCCCGGACCCCAACCTGCCGCGGCGCAGACACGAGACCATACACCCAAGAGGCCTTACCCCCCCTGCGAAAAGCACCTGTTTTTCAACTCTAAACAGGAGCTCAATCGCTTCCGGGAAGTGCCGCTGTGCTCTTCGGAGTGTTATTTTTGGGATCAGGAGTGGAAACAGAACACGCCCCACATATCATTTTCCCAACACCAATCCCTCCTGCCAATAAACATCTGCTAGTAATAACCACCGCCCCGACCACATCACGCTCGACCGCCTAATTGACCTCTAATCTAATCTCATTATCCAGCAACACCAACATCGACCCTCAGCCATGGACTCCGAGCCTGAAATTTACAGAAATACCTCAGATGCATGTGGCAACCTCGATGCCACCGTGCCTCACGCCCGATCAAGCGACGATATCGATCTGCATCGACACACGACCACCACAAACCGGCCAGAGGCAGGCGGCTACAACAGGAACCTCCATACGACACCGGTTCAGCGTGCATCATTGGCCTCCCAGACGCCGACCAGCAAGACAGGCCCATCGGCGACGTCTACGCCGAATCCCGCGACGCCAGCAACCGCAGTCCCTTCACAGAATCCCACTGCCCACACGGCAAAGGCACCACCAGCGGACGTCTCTCGTATTCACGCCTCATCACATGCCAACGACCCCGCCAGCAACCTTGCCAAATCGACGCCGCGAGGCCCCCAGCCAGATCCACCCCCCACCCCCAGCAAAACAACCTCCGCCGGCGGCCCCGGCATGGCTGGACCCACGCCAGACGCGGCTCGTCCGGGACCAGGTGGCCTTCGCCACAGCCGTCTCCATCAAAGCCTGCTGGACCAATTCCCGACCGACACCATCACAGAACAGCTGCCGCCGACCGCAACTAATAGTCCCATTAGTGTCAGTAACGCAGCCGATGGCGTCGACGCCGACTCATCAACTGACCTGCCACCTGGTCAGCGCACACCACCGTCACAAGACAGCAATCAGCGGCGGTACATTCCTGCCAGCGATAACGGTCTCAACAGACGCCTTGGTTCTGACATGACCACGCCCGACATATTTGACTCACATCACGAGAATGCATGGCATTCTCCCGACCGCCTGCAATTGCTTACAACTGACCGCCTCCCTCGCTACGAATTCTACGATCGCCATCAGCTGCCACGTTTATCTCACACCGAGCGTACCGATATCATGATGAATGCCATAGAGGGCCTGCAACACCATTACGGGGCTCTTGTGGACAGACTGACCAAACAACCTCCCTCGACGCATTCAACGCCTGAACGCTCACGCTCCCTCTCTCCCAAACGCCGGCCCCAGACCATCACACCTACGGATGTGTCTGACATGGTCCATCATATGCTGGACACCTTCACCAACACCCAAAAACAGCTGCTCACCACTCTCCATGCTGACTTCAAAAAAGTCATGGTGCAGACCACGTCACAGCTGACCGCCGATTTCCTCACTCACCTCGACCAAATCACTACACGCACCGATAAATTGGATCACAGCTGGGCTCATTTCAGACAAACGCAGGCAGCTGCTGACAAGCGCGCCGATCAACAAATTCTTTACCTCAAAGCAGATCACAAAGAGAATGCCAAGCAAATTACGCTGCTGCAACAAGAAAACGCGGCCATCATCCATGACATGCGTACCATGCACGATCACCAAACAGATAAGATGAAGCAATACGTCAAACAATTGATACACGACATGGAAAAATCATTGACAGAGCGCCAAGAGCACGCCATCCGCCAACTATGCCACGAACTTAGCAGCCATCCCCAGGGCTCGCTCAGCCAACCTCAGTCCCAACCGTCATACGGTACAGTCCAGGATGGCGTGTATACGCCGACTAGACGCACTGCCACCACCTCATGCGCGCCACACGCGCCAGCCACCTCGCCCAGCGATGCGCCACACTGCCACGAGCCGCCAGCCGGAACTCATCAAGCGACACCACACGCCGCGGACGCCCGCTACACCCACCAGGCAACATCTGGCATCAATCATCTCCATCAAGCAGCATCCACCGCTAATTACCCCCCGGTGCGCACCGCTGCCGACCCAGCGTACGCCCTCTGTGGTAAACTGGCGGATCTCATAGAAAAGATGACGGACAGGCCGAAACCTACGCGACGAGATGCCCCAAAGATAAGCACCCCTACATTTAATGGCGCCCAAGACGCAAGTTTCGAAACGTGGCGATCCAGCCTAGAAGATACCTTCACATATCTACAATGGCCATCAGACGATCCACAACGGTTGGCGCTGCTACCCACGGTCCTGCAAGACTATGCAAAAGTGCATTATAATAGCATGCCTCAAGCCGACAAAGCCACCTACGACACAGCAATGTCAAACCTCGCCAAGGCCTTCTCCATCGCACATCAGCCACCTACCACCCGAGCAGCCCGCCTCCAACGCCCACAAGGCCCTACAGAATCCGTGCGTGATTTCAACCTCGAAATTACCCGCCGGTTACAGGAATGCAACATCACGGACACCGACCGGCAGCTGGACATCTATATCCAGAACCTCCGAGCCGACGTTTCCCAGAGAGTCCTGCTCATGCTGCCCACAACGCTACGTCAAGCCCAGATCTGCGCTGAAACAGTAGAGCACAGTCTGGCGATTACTCATAAGTCCCCTGTGCTAGCTATTAACCAACCACCTCCCCAAGACAGGCGGGACACCGGCAGATACCGATCTAACAGTCGGGGTTACCGCGACTTCAACAATCGCTCTCGGTACGACAATCATAACCAACGTAACTACCGCAGTCAGTCACGTGACAGGCGACCCCAATCTCAACAGTCACGGGAACGTAGGCAACGAAGCTCATCCTACGATAACCGTCGCGGACCGAGCCGAGACAGATTTAATTCACGTCCACGACAACGCAGCAATAGCGACCAACGCGGGAACCGATATTCACGGTCACCCTCATTCAACAGGAACAGATATGATAGATCTCCCACACCTCACGTCAACGCCATCCACGACAACGACCAAGTGACAAAAAGCTAGAATACGTACCAGGGTCAATACTGCCTTTGTCTTACAGATACTAACTGGGTTTTTTAGTGGCTTGTCTGTGGTGATATCATGTAAATGAACTTGATGTGGGGTTCGTTTTACGACTTTGTATGGTCCGCGATTGATTGACTGTAATTTTTGTTGCTGTGAGGATCGTCGAGTGCGGGTCTGCGCCAAAAAGCATATATCACCACCTTTCAGTTGGGAAGTAGTGGGTGGTTGCATGTGTTTGTGGTTACTGAGCATCGTCAGATTATGCTGATTGATTGCGGCCATAGCTTGCTGCTGAGTGTATTGTACGTCTATGGCGTGTTGATGGAGGGGTTTATAGGAGGGAGGCGTCATGTCTGTTATTTGGCGCAAATTTTTCCCGTAGATTATTTCATGTGGGGAGAATCCTGTGGCACGTGACTTTGTGTTGTTCATGTTGAAGATTACTATGGGCAGCATCTCGTCCCATGTGCGGGGGTTGTTTTGACAAACGCAGCGCAGTATATTCGTAATCACTTTGTTTTGTCTTTCTGAGCGTCCGTTGGACCTGGGCAGGAACGGGCTGCTGTATTTGAGTTTCATTCCCATGATAAGCGCTGCTTCTTTCCATACGTCTGAAATAAAATTGCTACCACGATCAGAAATCATGACATGAGGCACCCCGTGAATTGCAAGCACGTGTTTTACAAAACCTTTTGCGAATTCTGCTGCTGACGTAGTTTTTGTTGGCCAAGCGCAGACGAGCCGGCTGGTATGACAAACAATCATTGCTATATAAAGGTTTTTATTGGGTGTCATGGCGAATTTTCCGATATGATCCGCTCCAACTTTGTAAAATGGAGCCAGGGGTGACAATACAGGAGTCCCCGGAGCGTGTTGTAGGGGCAGCGAGTTTTTGGCTTTGTTGCAGGTGATGCAATTTGCAACGTA
>CM032666.1:29575809-29587517 GCA_019095985.1 Streblospio benedicti | reverse complement strand
TGCAGAGCACAAATGTGAGGTTAAAAACCTGCGCACAGTTGCTACGCTGGTGGTGAGTGCAAGATCCAAGCAAAGAGCTGCAAAAGACCTTGGTGTTTTCGCTATGGAGATATGGCGGGAGGAGGAAATGGCCTATTACAATTCAGGCAACAAGTTTCTCTACGCAGCACAAGTACAAGCTGCAAATACCATTAACAAATTCCAAAATAGCTTTCGTCCCACATAGCCAGAGAAGTGTTCATTCGACTACAACAACACGTTCTGTCCGGGGTTTAAGATTGCATCGGTGGACGTCAGCGGCCAAGCTGCTTATGAGTTAAGCACAAAGCTGCAGCTGGAGTACCTTGCCAGGAGTCGTACTTGGTTCGCCGATGGGACATTCAAACTCATGGCTGATCCATTCTACCAACTTTGGACAATCTGCGCTCACGTACTCCAGGCCAGGGCCGATCACTGTGGCTTCCGGCGCGTCTTCCACGGTCACAAGGGGCCAGCGATTAACATTAAATTTCAAGTCCCACATGAAACCTCAAAGTAACTTCATTGATATTAGCAAATAAAAAAGACCGCCTGGAAGAAGATATGAAAACCAACATGGAACTGGAAATGGACACCGATGAGTTCTTTGACAAAATTAACGAATACAAATTGACTGATATACAACCACTACCAACAAATGAAAACGATTAACAAAATATGTTTATTTATCTCTTCCCTGGTTCATCATTATACATACATTTTCACACAAATCTATCTACATGTATGTCACATCACTTCATTTCATTTCACATAACTCACTAGCAACGCATAAAATTGATAACAAAACGTATCTAATCAAGACCTTGACATCTCCATTGCATCATTGAATATATATATATATGATGATGAGAGAGACTATGCATTTGCTTCAAGCAGAAAGACCTTCAACATTTGAAGACATAACATTAGAAGATTTTGACACTTGCGACAGTGACTCACGGACTCATAAGTCACCGCCGCACCGCGTGAGCAAACGAGCTAGAGTCTAAGGGACGCCTAGCTCAGAGGGACGGAACGCCATGAGGGGCAGATGTAGAATAAACTTTGGAACGCACAGACGTCTTATTCTCATATCTCAATGGAGGAGAAGTCACCGATTGACTCAACCTTTCATTAAATTCATTTCAACTTTTGCAGATCGGGCCTCAGCACCAGAGCAGACACACGCAGACGTCGCCGACTACAACAGCGGAATAATCAACTCATGGAAGGATGACTTTTGCATTCAGCTTAAAAGAATGAAAAATAAATAGGAACGAAACAAAGGGAAAAGCACGCCAGTGTTAAGATTCAAATATCAACCGTTCCGGCTTACAAGTCATATGATTACCTGTGTGTCTGCTAATTCAAACGGCTGATCTTAAGAATAAACAAAGTTCACCCAATCAATGTACCAATAATTAGGGTGGCCATATTAATATTTTGAATACAGCCAATGAGTAAGCAGGCTCAACAGACGGACGCGCTGAGCCTGGTAAGATTATATAATAGCTGAGGCTCACGCGCGTTAGCTAGATCTGTGAGGGGCAGTTAGACCCCGGGAGATGAGATGCGAGGAGTGTCAACGTATACGCGCTAATTAGAGCTAATGAATAACAACTGTATCTCTGTTCATTGTTAGTGACTCTTTATTTGAAAGTGCTTGTATCATAACTTATGTTTGGTTGTTATCAATAAAGACTCGTTTAGGATTGCTCACCCATTACTTGGATTGACTCAGCCTTCACATAACGATTCAAACAGAAGCGAACGTAAATACACTCCCCTACCAATAAACTTACATCTCCGTACCTGCATTTCTCTCCGTTCCATAATGGTGGAGATGTCGGGGGTTTCAGTTTGATGCGCCAATTGTATCAGTAAAGAGTCGATATGTTGTCGACTCAGACCGTACAATTCGGTTTCATGGTCTGGTTGGCTGCAGTCAGACAGAACTGTTCATTGATTTGTATACAAAGGTGAGGCACAACCGTGTCTCCAAAAGCTGCCTCCAGCGCTGTTTCGGCGCTGGATACATGGCCTTGGTAAATGATTACGGCTACATAAACCTGTACGTTGATTTTGGGCAGCAACCCAAACGAAGCGTAGCTATAAGTTGCAAGGTGACGATTCAGGGCAGAGACATAATTCTAGGAGAATATATCTGCCACAATCATGTTAGCAGCTGGAATAACGGATATGTCACCGTTCAAGGGAAAAACGTCGGACCAGGTAGCTATTAACTTTTACTGTTATTTACTTCTCTATTTGTTATATTTCCGACGTGCTGGAAAAGGCGATATTTTATGGTATTGACGTGCATCTACATGGTGGGTTTTATGATTTTAGTACGGGTGTATATAGCAGACGCTAGTTGATGGTGGTTGTTATGGGTTTTATAAGTGAGAGGCTCCTATATTCTCTTATTCGTTTTTAGTTTACCCGAGTTGGAGCCCGGAGCAAGAAGACAGCTACGTGCAATTGCAACGTAAGACTGCCTACATTGCTGCAGTTGATAAGAGACTGATTGGAGACTTTTATATGCCGCGACTGAGGGAAGAGCAGCCTACTTCAAGGTGAGTTATACATGATTGTACACTATTGGTTACGCTAATTGCGCTGAGGTCCTGGCACGGTGCTCTTTTTATAGATTATGACGTTATACAGACGATTGGTAATCACGCTTAGACGTCATTTGATTTAAGTCATCTAGGCTAATGTACCCATCTTTACGGGCACCAGACATGGATAAATATTTATTTGATTGCAATCGTGGTCGTAAATAATCATCTTCTACGTTCATGTAGGTATGAATTCAATTATTTGTTGTGATTTGAGGTGAGGCTAATGGCGCAGTCGGTTGTTGCATTCTGCGCCTTGTCATCCCATTCTGTGATCCTGGGGTGGGGGGTGCTTGAACTCCACCATGCCCCACGCCTGGTCAGACGACGACATCGCCCTACACCGGCACACAGGTACCACGGGCCGGCCAGACAAGGATGTCTACAATAGGAATCTGCACACGGCACCACTACAGCGTGCATCATCGGCATCACAGGCACCTACAACCAAACCGGCCCCTCGGGCGACCTCTACACCACACCCGCCGACTACAGCAACTATGACCACCTCCCAGACAACAAACCCGGCTAGCACTAAAAATGCAACACAAAAAGACATCTAGAATGTCCAATCTACACCATCGCACGCCGGCGACCACGCCAGCCTCCACGCCAAGTCAGCGCCGCCTGTCCCCGAGGGCAACACGCCCATAGACCCGAACGCCACGGCCCCCACCAACGACCAAGCGACGGCTGGATACACGCCTCACGAAAAACAGCACACGGCATATCCGGGCCCAGGTGGCCTACATCAAAGCCTGCTACATCAAAGTCTGCTGGACCAGTTCCCGGCCATGCCCATCAAAGACCAACCACCACAGACTGGCGCTAATGACCCCATTAACGCCATTAGCGCAGCCGACCACATCGACATCGACTCATCTGGAGAACTTCCACCTGGTCAACGTACACCAGTCTCACGAGACGGCTGCCGCCAGCAGTACATTCCGATCCGGGTGAGAGATAATGGGGTAAACAAACACCCTTTATCCAATGCGCCGAGCATTGATCTTGACGACATGATCACTGACACACAAAATGAAGATGGATTGGATCTCAGCGACCACCCGCAGTCACCTGGACATGAGCGCTACGCCCGCTACGACTTCTATGACCCCCACCAACTTCCGCATTTGTCTCAAACCGACCGTACCGACATTATGATGAGTGCCGTAGAAAGCCTGCAAAAACAATACAGGTCCCCCTTGGACAGGATGAAACACTCACCTCACTCAGCAGACACCACGCCCGCTCGCTTGCGCTCCCTCTCCCCCAGGCGTCGCCCCAAGTCCATCACACCCACAGATGTGTCCGACATGGTAAATCACATGCTGGACACTTTCACCAGCGCCCAGAAACAGCTGCTCACCAATCTCCACGCTGATTTCAAAAGAGTTATAATTCAAATAACGTCGCAACTGACCGCGGATTTCCTCGCACATCTTGACCAAATCACGACACGCACTAATAACTTGGACCACAGCTTGACAGACCACCGCCAGGCACAGGCAGCCGCAGACAAACGCGCTGACAAACAAATCATCTACCTCAAAGCTGGCCAAACAGAAAATGCTAAACACATCAAAATGCTGCAACAGGAAAATGCAGCCATCATCCAAGACATGCGTGCCCTTCACGATCACCAGACAGACAAAATTAAACAGTACACCAAAGAATTGGTCTATGAAACAGAAAAAACACTGACTACGAGCCAAGACCATGCGCTGCGCCAAATCTATCAAGACCTCAATGGCCCGCCCCATCCTCCGCCGACCTCGATTCGGGCCCATCAAACTTACGACGCAGTACAAGACGGTGTATACACTACGCCGTACGGGCACCAGCGATTCACATACGCCTCCGTGCACCCCGCCAGTACACACCCAGTCAGTTGGCAACACGAGCTCCCAACACCATCCAACATCTGGCATCGATCAACTTCCACCACAGCACGCCGCGGATTCCAACTACACCCGCCTGACACCATCTGGCATCGATCAATTCCCAGTGCGCACCGCGGCTGATCCAGCTTACGCCCTCGCAGGTCGCCTGGCAGATTTGATAGAAAAAATGGCAGAAAGGCCAACATCTACACGACGGGATGCTCCAAAAATAAGCGCTCCTACCTTTAATGGCGCCCAGGACTCCAGTTTCGAGACATGGTGGTCTAGCCTAGAAGATACCTTCACATATCTACAATGGCCCGCGGACGACCCACAGCACCAGGAGCCCTGCTCCCTACGGTCCTGCTCGACTATGCGAAAGTACATTACAACAGCACGACTGGAAGGCTACCACGTCGGATTTAGAGAGGGGCTATCTAGCCTTAGCCCAAAACATGAATAACATCATGAAAAAATTAATCAAGACTGATGAAGGTGGTAAGCCCACTCCGACACCACGCCGTGAAGCTCCAAAACTTTTGCCCCAGACATTTGACAGGAGTCACTAAAGTTCATTCGAGATATGGAAAACGTCGATTGAAGATATGTTTCTGTATCTCAAAAATCCACTACAACGCCCTTCAACCACACAAAAAGGCCACTTATACAGAAAACATGATGAAACTAGTGAGCCGGATAATGATTCTGATATAGAATGTGGATTTTTAATACTGAGAATCAATACTCGCATAACTTTCTAGATTCAGACCTCGTCATCTCCATTGCATCATTAAATATATGTAATAGTATGATGAAAGGAGACCATGCATTTGCTTCAAGCAGATAGACTTTCAGCATTTGAAGACATAACATTAGAAGATTTTGACAATGAAAACACTGAAGTTGACATCAAGAGCATTACTCGGACACATTGAATAGGAAATAAGGCTTTGTATTGTTTTGGCAAACACAATATGGAAATAAACCTGCTTCATCCAGCCATCTAATAGCAGAAGCATTGCAAAGGATTTCAAGCAGATTCATGCAGAGTAAACCAGGCGGAGAATGCTATGCAGAGGTAACAAATGTCATCCTGCATTAATTGAGAGAACTTGGCCTGCAACCATCAGTGAGAAAAATTGCAATTACTATCCAACAATGCTCTTGAACATGGGCATGGAAAGAAAGAGAAGCTAGTAAAAATAATGTTCTCAATAATATGTATAGCTCAATTAGGTTTATATACATTACATATGCTCTTTCCATACATTCAATTAGTCCAGCTGCATATGATGCCATTCAGAGTTGGCAATTTTCCAACTACCATATAAAAGCTCCCTCAGATAATACGGCACTACCTGCCTACATGGTGATGGTCCCTACTATGACTATATTCAAGTACAAATCTTACCAGCAAGAATGCATAGCGAAGGGGATGAAGCAGCCACAAAGCTATGGTGTCATCATACTAGATGAAGTAAAGGTGATAGACAAAGTGGCTT
Source organism: Streblospio benedicti (assembly GCA_019095985.1). Classification (NCBI taxonomy): domain Eukaryota; kingdom Metazoa; phylum Annelida; class Polychaeta; order Spionida; family Spionidae; genus Streblospio; species Streblospio benedicti. The sequence goes on along the minus strand of CM032666.1, from coordinate 29,581,493 downwards.
GGAATGCAAAAAATTGTAAGATGATGGGATTGACTATGGATTCAAAAGAGACATGTAAATGTACAGTTCGCCCATGAAGTGTGCTTCAGTGCGGCGCGAAAGTTTACAAGACATCGTCCAAGGACGGCGGGTGCAAATTTGTTAGAGCGTGTGCAGAGCACAAGTGTCAGGTTAAAGACCACAAAAATTCTATAAATAGCAGATCATATCTTCAAGATGGCTGCAGATCATCCAATCACCACTCTACGGCCAACATGAATTCTAATTCTGACAAATAAAATCTGAATTTCTTTGTCACAATCAAATGACTCACTGGTTTTTTTCCCCTGTTTGTACATGAATATCCATAGAATATATATCCATAGTGTATATTAAATGGCATTTGTTTCTTATGATGGAATTTTGTATTCTTTCATGGCAAATGTTTGAAAATTTGAATTTTGTGCATAGAAATTAGCTCCTCCCAGATTAGCCTGTATCTAGAATTGTTGAGTCGACACCTAGCAGTGTGATACAGACTAATGCAGAGCAGCAGGAGATTGTCTTTCCAGCCTTTATCAGTGAACATGATTGTCAACAGTTGACATGTGGGCATTTAGGCACCATGTCTGGCTAATGTTTACCAAACAAATGCTAGATACTAGTGTGCATCGACCATGGATAGACACACAGTACAGAAAGAACCATTCATATGTAAAAAGCTGTCACATTCGCTGTAATTTGGAAATGTAACTTTGTACTTTGGTAATCATGTTGTGTTTATTTAAAATTGTACACATTCATAACACATCATAAGAATCATGTGCTGTGAATTATCATACAATACATGTACATTAATAGCATTCCAAACAAAATTATACACAAATCCAGAACTTCTAGTAGAAGAAATCCAAAGTCCCCATGAAAGCTACAGTCGTAGCATTTTATCCCATACATGTTGACATCAGCAGGTTGAAATTACCCATATAGAGTACATTCGGTCGGTTTGGGTACCATTCTCTGACCAGTTTGAGTACACAATTTGGCATAACATCCCGCTTGCTTAAAATTTGTCTTTGCCTTGGATTCAAAGTCTCTAATATTCCTTGCTTCTTAGCAATATATCTAACATCTTTCCATGCCAGTCTATGGTGCATCATTGTCCAAAAGTTTATGTGGTTTAAAAAGTTTAAAGCTAGCTTGTTTCAAGGAAAGTACATCTTTCTCACTGCCATTATTTCATTCTTAACCCCTAAGTTCAACTCGACCAACTTGTCACCTTTTGATCCTGCTTTCTTGACCATTCTCATCATAAACTACAAATGGAGCGTGACATCACACAAGGGCCGTTCTTTTCAACAGAAACACCAGAGGGCACACACCAGAGTATACTTCATTCTCATTTCTAGCTGTGCTAGCAGTAACATCTTGATTTTGTTTTTCAGTTGTTTTTCAGTTCTATACTTTAAAACTTTGTAACTGGATTTGTGCCTTTTTGATAACTCTACTACACATTGGATGCTATTTATCTGTGCATTGTGATATATTTTGTTGAAATGGAACCTCCAAAGAAAAAAAAAACTAAAACAAGTTTTAGAATTGAAATACAAGGAGATGAGAGTGTGAAAAATGCTATTTGTGAAAAGCTTAGTATGGTGAAACAAACACTTACAACACAGCTTCAGAGACCAGTAAGCAACTTTGATGTCATGGATTACTTGTTAAAGGATGGGAAACAGAATACATATACAGCTACAACTTCAATTCCAGATTTTCCCTCTTACCAAAAGATAGTCAATGATAAAAAAGAAAACCTGTTTATATGTTCGAGTTCTGCATCACAAAATTTGATCAACATTGTACAATCTCACTCTAAATTTTGTAACTTCCCCTTGAAACAAACTAGTCTCAGGACATGTTTCAAGTATTAAATTACAGTGCTCTTGTCCAAAGTTTCACTGCTATAAATGGTCTTCTTCTCCCCGGCTTCAAAATGACAAGTTTCTTGTCAATGAAAAAAGGATGTTTGCGCTTAGCACATCTGGATTATTACCAGTGCAATACCAGAGATTATGTACCGCTGCTGGGCTGGGATTCATCCATTGTAGATGGAGAAAATCCAGTGAGAACACTCTAAAACAGTGTATTTCCCAGGAATACCAGCAGAGTAGTGAATGTGCACTTCATACATAGATTGGCATTACAGAGCATATTGAATGAGGAATCAGCGTAATGTCAGATGCAAGGCATGGAACAAGGAAAAATGCACATGACACAAGTGTTGTTGTGATCGGGGAGCTATCACATAAAGTGATAGTACATGAACATATGACCAAACAAGAGACGCAATAACACAAAGACATGAGCTAATTGGGACAAAAAAAGTTTTAGATGAATTTGATAGGAATGGGATAACAACAGACATTTGGATACATGACAATAACGCGAGTATCAACAAAGAACTGAGAGACTGTGGAATAGTTAGTGCAAATGATTTATGTCATGGCATAAAAAATCTGAAAAATAAATAAAAAAGGTAACTGAAGGTGCTAAGTAACATCATGGAAAAACATGGCATTTTGAGTTAGATGATAAGCTCGTCCCTATCACCACCCATGTTCATTGGGCGGCACGTAGAGCTCTTGGAGATGCGCAACAACTTCCCCAAGACCTAGATGACATAGCCGAACATTACAAAAATGAGCATGCAAATTGTCATGCAGCTTCAAGACGCAAAATGGATCCAAACTATGAGCCATCGAGAAAGGTGATAACAGATGCTACTGCTATTGCTTTATTACAAAATGCTCTAAGAAAAAGTACAATCTATAAGCCAGCTGAGAGCTTTTCTTATGGTAAAGATTCTAACTACATGTATGTAGAAAGTTTCAATAACATTTTAAATATTTTTGAATATAAGAGAATCTCATTTACAAGTGACGAATACAATAAAACAGCACCATTGGCTGTTATTCATTGGAATGAAAATGTAGATAAGTGATATTTTGCTACAGAGATAACGAACAAATCTCATAAGTTACGACTTACAATTATAGAAATACTTTGTGGCAGTAATATTTAAAGGAAATAAGAATCTGATATAATGTAATAATGTATTGTTATAAAACTGTACACTACCATAATATATAAGAATCTCTATATATTTTTTTTTCAACATTCCCTGATATGACTGAAACTTTGATTTCATATAAAATAACCCAATTTTTATGTATATTGTTTTATATGTTTTATGTTATATGTTTGGCTATTTGTTTCAAGGTGTTGTGCGTGTATATTTGAATATTTGATTTCAATATAAACCTATCTAATTATTAGTTACAATGGGCAGCCTGATAATGATGCTGTAAATAGAAGTAAATAAACCGTGTTATATGAAGTTGCTGTGTTTGAGTTGTTGCTCTTTAGAATCAACAACACTTATTATACAATATGTATTAAACTTGCACTATACTATGCAACTTGACCTATATGCTTATGTAGTCAGTATTAGGTCACCACCACGTGTTCACGGCTCAACCATGTGGCTGTGTTTCATTTACATCACAAATGTTCGTTGGCATCAGTGCTCCAATGGCAACTTGCTCTACCTTCATTAAGTGATATCCACCAATGAGAGGCTAAGTGCTGTGCGGTGGGTAAATGCTCCGTTTGTCATTGGGGTCTTTAAGTACCTGCGCACAGTTGCTACGCTGGTGGTGAGTGCGAGGTCCAGGCAAAGGGCTGCAAAAGACCTTCGTGTTTCCGCTATGAAGATATGGCGGGAGGAGGAAATGGGTTATTAAAATTCAGGCAACAAATTTCCCTACACAGGACAGGTACAAGCAGCAAATACCATAAACAAATTCCAAGAGCTTTCGTCCCTCAGAGCCAAAGACGTGTTCGTTCGACTACGACGACACATTCTGTCCAGGGTTTAAGATTGCCTTGGTGGACAGCAGCGGCCAAGTTGCTTACGTGTTTAGCACGAGGCTGCAGCTGTAGTAGCTTGCCAGGAGTCGTACTTGGTACGCTGATGGGACATTCAAACTCATGGCTGATCCATGCTACCAGCTTTGGACAGTCAACGCTCACGTATGCCGATCCGGGGCTGCCGCGGACCGCGAACTCAAGATGAAGATACACGCGGGGTTGGTGTACGCGATTATGTCAGGCAAGGGTAAAGCTTGCTACCGAGAGATCATAGTCACACTCATCCGACACATGAATGAGGTAAGTTTGCCTCAACATGTGAAGCACGTTGTCATGGACTTCGTACGTGGGAAGTGGTCTGCATTCAAAATATTTTTTGGAATATCACTACCATGGGTCTGTCCCAAGCATATAAGCGGCATGGGGCGTTTCCTCTGCAGGCTTTCCGCTAGTAACCCATCGAGGCAGTAGAGGGCATCGCAATGTGGTTCAATGACCTTTATTTTCATTGTATAACATGTTATCACATACCACTGGACTGACTACAATCTCAACTTTACAACGGTGTGTGATATCATTGCATAATAAGTAGCTTTACATGAGAAAAACCACACAAGATTCTGATGATCGAGACTACTGTTGGTCCGAATAGCGGTGCTCGGGCCGCTATCTGCCCCCTCTTCTTTCTTGTTCACTTATTATTATCATTCGCCATCATGAGCCCAAATTGTTTTTTGTCAAGAAATTAAACAGAGTTTGGTGACTATGTATGTTAAAGTGACCCTTGAGCAACAATCGCTCAATTCGGATTTAAGTAAAATTACGTGGAGTTAATTTTCTACAAGGAGTTGAAACTGAGAGGTTTTTACACGCCATGGGTGTTCAGTCATCGACTGATGTTCAAGAAGTCACTTCCACCCACTTCACACCCTTCATCAGCTCCGCATTGACCTAGAAGAAAACGTGTCTTACTGCAACTCGTTGAGAAGAATTATTCGAGGTGATCGAATGGCTTGCTATCCAGCATCTTTTTTCCAGATCTGTGTCAGGAGACTTAACATTTAGATTGCTAACTAAGAAGACAAAGGCCCTATTAAGGGCCACAAAATACCTAGAAGTACCACGGATCAGAGGTTGTGTATTCCATTGGGCTCATTGTGTTTATAGGAAGATCCAGGCTTGAAATTCAGCCAAGTGTTACAAGGAGGCTCTGATCAAGGACGTTTTCCAGCTGAGGTTCATGTCCCTTCCCCTGGTACCACCAGAAGCTGTTTTTTGACCTGGTACAGTGGTTCCAAGACAACGCCTGCACTCCCAACCACAAGAGGGTGACAAAGAACATTTTTGGACCATTATGCTTCTGAACTGAAGAAAGAGCTCCTATTCGGAGCCAGCTCAGTAGAGTGGCTACCGTGACACGCACGGAATAATGTGTGTAATCAAACCACCAGCGCCTGAACTCACAAACTACTTAATAGCCTACGCTTTCTACTGTCTTGTAGCAGTGCTACACAAACATGCAGAGGGGGCTTGCTGCCCAAGTCATACACGTCATGAAGGACACCCTGGGCCAAAGAATACGGGCGGAAGACAAGAAATTAACGACTTCGAGCCCTGAAAAAGTGAATTTTGCCTACAGGCCCAAATAGGTAGCTGTAAACTACATGAGTGTCCTGTGGAGCACGGTCAAAAGCATTGCAAACATGGTGTTTGATGGAAAAGCCAAAGCTGCTTCAGTAAAGTCTAGGTAAGTCGGCATTCAAATGTTGCCACCT
>CM032666.1:29473357-29575709 GCA_019095985.1 Streblospio benedicti | reverse complement strand
ATTTCAGTATTTTCTTAATTCCCATAAGTCAACGTGTTTTCTAGCGACCCCCGGTGTTTTTTGAACATTTTTTGATCTAGTTTAAATTTTTTTGAATTGTTTATTTTTTTTTGGGGGGGCCCCCCTTTTTCCCAAAAAAGAGGACACTATTGTGTTGAAACGTAGGAACTACTTAATAAGGAACTATTTTAATAAAACATTGTGAAATTTCAAAATTACGTTTTCTATGATTCACGAAAAGTCTACACAAAAAATTCAGAATCTGACAAAAAAACAATTACGAGACCATCTGTAATGTCCAAATTAAAACAACTTGCATATACACAAAGAATGAGTTCTTATATTGAGGCGTCCGGAGCACTTTTCGAGCACGAACGAAGTTTTGCTACACGAGGTGTAAAACGCTCAACAATGTTTTGTATAGCTGTAATCACTAAATGCTTTAGTGTTTATGTCGATGTCCTGACTTGGCTGGAACTAGGAAATCAGGTGCTGGGATAGCACCAACCCTTCCACCCACCTTGTAGATGAATGTGAGTCTTAGATTCTTCCTCCTATCCTCTAGAGGTTTGAGTTCAAGACAGTTGAACATGTCCGTAACACATCCGGGGTTTTGGTGGTGTAGTCATTCACCATGAACCTGGCTGCATATATATGTATGTCCCATGATACATAATTATGATATGATTCCTTTTGTTTTTCTTTTTTGCGTTCCATCTACAAGCTGTGCTGCATATCATTAATGAGAATAGTTATCTGTCAGAGGTCTCTTCCAGGACATTTGATTCTCAGGTTGTAATACACACCTGTCCTGTACTTCCTATTATTCAATAATGATTTTCTTCAATGTGTTAATGTATATGTAAGGGATGTGGGGGGATAGATGGGGGGGTTGTCAAGTTTTGGATATTCCACTTTTTGTGGGTCTAAGATTGCATCGTGCGAGCTAACACTTTTCATATCAGCATTTCACTATTAATTTGAATGTGGCATCAAAAGATACAGCAGAGTTCAATCTTTAATATCAATATTTATCGCATATATGATAAATATTATTTGATGATATGTGAGTAATACACAATGTATTGGAATAAATACCGCAAAACACTGTATAGATATTTTTTCAGTTATGTCATACACGTGATATTTTGGTGGGAGAAGGCGGTGTGTCAAGAAAATGAGAACAATGCTTTTGCAGAGGGTGACAAAATGTACATAAATTGATAATCCATAAAAGCGTGATAACAGGTGTTTTTAAATACACACGGAACTTAAACATGAATTGTTCATCCACAATTAGTCTATTACAGAATATTTAACCCTTACATTCGACCACCCCCTGCCCCCCTCACTCATCCGGATATATTTTCCGAATGTCCTTCTAGCTTCCCAACGTGTTAGGTTAAACAAGGTTGTACTGTAGTTCTAACTTCAATAGAGTAGGCAGGTAGCATTACATAATCCCTGTCACATGTCATCTTTCATCTGAATAGTTGGTCTCTCTGGGAGACCTATACATATATCTATAAAATTTGTATGATACCTTGTTGTTGTGGCAAGATGGTCACATGTATGTGCTGAAGTCAATTTGATGGACATTTGATACTCCAGAGTGCGCTGGCAAAAACGCCATCTCTGAAATGTGATTGAACATAATATAATAGTCTATTTTAATTACACAATCCAACTATTACATTTCATATACACGTACTGCTATTGTATGCTTGACCACATGCGGGGAATAAATTGATCTGTCAAATGTGGTCAACCTCCATTTTAAGACCACTTGAGGCCGGTCCCACGGATAGTCTTAATGTATGTGTACATACATTGTGTATGTTTTCTGCTATAGTACAAAATATACACAGTGTAATAAAGTTTAGATTATGAAAATTCATCTCATTCATTTTTTGACTTAGTGAAGACTGCCAAAACGCCGGGCAAAAACGCCCATTCACAGGCAAGGCACTCAACCTCTGTCTACATTAGACTCCTTAATAAGTAAATGAGTAATGTAATGAACCGGTTAAATAGTATAGGCTAAATTCATGGTTATATAAAATATACTTGTAATTCTTTAAAGAATATGAAATTTATTTTCTTTTGAAGTAACAGAATTTTCCAGCAATTTAAACCAACGAAAACTTTTGTAGCGGAGTTGGTAGGAGTTGGACTTGTGACCATGGGTTCGATTTCTGGTGAGGGTCTTATCTGACTGTGGATATTGAGCAAACTCATAACTACAAGTTACCATGACTAAAGTTGCACACAGTTCCGTTGTTCATTAGGTCAGGTTTGGATGAAACAATGAATGGTGATTGTGTGAGTGCTTAGCATTGTGTGTTTAGGGTTATATGGGTTGCCAACCTCTCATCTCCCAAAATTGTTTGTCTCATTCTTGGTCAGGATGTTTTGAAAGTAAGACAAGTCAAGAAATTGGTTCAATTCTTTTATTTCATATATTATTTGGGAGATGTTACCAAAAATACTGACATTGATGAGATTCCTGAACAAAATAAAGATACAACAACATTAATAATCATTACATTATTTAAAATTTGGCAACGCAAAACTAATTTGGCATTTAGTAATAGCAATAACAAAGAGAAACTAATATCACAGCTCTATGTATATTATAAATGCATGCAACATTAAATAATGAAAACATTTATATATACAAAATACAAAGTACATGTGCTAAGAACACAAGTGAACAAAATGTGCTTTTGTACTCAAAATATCAAAATACTGGGCTGCAAAAAAATCGAAAGTTACAGGCAAGATAAATGAGAATTAAGTAACATTTATATTTCTTATTTTCTGTAAAACAGTTTCATTCACCAAGCATATATGCTTGCATGACCAACTGTTAACTACATAATCATAATGCGGGTTCTGTTAACATTATCAAAACAATATACATTCAATTTTCATGAATGTCAACACACACAAATATACCCATATTTCCTTCATCTTATCACATGATTTGTCCTTAACACAGAAAACGGTCATATCACATCATTGCACCCATATCAACCTCAAGCCTTCGTTCCGTCACCAAAATAAACACACATTTGAAAAACATAACACCATTTGATGGGTTTGTACACGAGTCCTGCTGCTCCCACTGCTGCCTACTTGGTGTCACACAGCAGGGCAACACCCCTCAGGATCCAGTGGTCAGGGTCCTTGGCCGTCTTGAGCAGCAGGGGGAAGATGTAGGTGAGATCCGTACGCCGCGGCTTCTTGTACACCGGACATTCGTACAGGTTGTTACCTGGTCACAAAACAGCACAACAATAAGGCTTCCTCGCTCCTTTATAGTGTTAGTAACGTGCACACCGGGTATTGATATAGTTTGCTAATTTTGTGCATAAAACAATAGAATTAATAAGAAATTAATTTTGGCTTCTCATGAATTCTTCCATCCTATATTTACTGGCTACAATTACACCAAAATAAATTTGACATGCTTTTAAATGTGTGACGTGCACATACCTTTGCGGCGCTCGGTGTTGATGGCGAATACGTGCACAACAGGCAGTGCTGTGTACAGCACTTTGGGCGAGGGTTCCAGCAGCTTTGCGTTACGCCGGTCCCAGCCGGCTCCGTCCAAGTACAGCCCGTGGATGTACACACCTAGAGTCACAAACACGGTGGCATCCTTAGTAGGAGGATGGATACCAATGACAGATCTAGGTTTTGGGAAAAGGGGGGCTGCACTTAAGGGATTTCATGGGTTTCATATGCACGATCGATGGTGGACATGCCCAAAACCCTACGAAAATGAAGTATTTTGGTCGGAAAGGGGGGGGGCCTGTGCCCCTTGCGCGCCTCCCTGGATCTGCCTATGGATACCGTTCAGTATGTAGTAGAAGGCTCCATTGAAGGCCAATCATACAATGATTAGGTATAACTGATAACATATTAAATTTCCATTATCTGAGAGGCTGATATAGCAGTAAGGAACATAGTTATCTGAGCGCATGTTTAAGTGTCCATTCATTTTTTTTCTTACTTTAGATTAAAAGTGTATTGGTCATTTTAAGCAAACATAAAATGATTTAGTCATGTAGTGAAGTGTAAGTGCTGCTGCTCACCTTCTGATGGCGGGTTGTTGATGTCCTCCTTCATCATCTTGGTCACCTCGTTGTCCAGCACCACGTTATCCAGAGCCCAGCCCTTGTGCGCCCTGAAACAACATGTCACGCCAGTCAGCACATACAAACAAAACACATTCAAATCTTGTCCTCTCTCATGTGGAAATTATGATCTGCAGCTGTTATCACATACAAGCTCATAAAACGTTACCCCACAACTACATCAATGCCCAAATAGAACTGAAATTACAACAGGCAAGCGTCAAAGAGTTCATTCAGAGAATGCCGTGTGTCACTTGCCTGACAGTGGTCTGAATTTCATATGATTTTTGATACGAATATTAATAATTTTTGTTATCTGAGGCTACATTCATGACAGTGTTAAGAATCCGGACAGCCAGCTGTCACATCCCAGCATCCAACCCTGCAGTCATTGGTAGTGATTGTCTCACCTGGTGATCTCCTGCCGCATGGCTGTGAGGAAGCCCTGGGGGTTGAAGAACCCAGTCATCCAGAACACAGTGGGGCGGCCCTCAAAGATCCATGTGTTGAACTGTTGGTTGCGGTCCAGCAGATCCGTGAACCAGAAACCCAGCGTGGCAGACTCCCAGGAAATCTGCAACAATCAGTAGCAGCATTATCACTGAATATCAATCAATTGTTAAGTCAGAATTTTCAATATAATCATTATTTTTAGGAAGGCCTTTACATGAAATCTGTAAGCAACAAATTCGCTATTTTTTTTACATGATATGCTTTTTCTATGTGCATGTAGCAGTGGGGGCAGCAGTTACCTTTTTCCAAGCGTTGGGGATCCTGGCGTCAAACATGTTGTCGAGCGCGTCTCTCAGGTTCTCTGACATGATGATGGTTCCATCAATGGCCAGCTTGAGGTCCACCAGGGTGCTTCTCACCATGGTGATGACTCTCTGCATACGATCTATCTCCTGCCTGCAACGGAAATCAGGAAATTAGGTCTTCAATTGAGAATAATGTAACGAGAGCTAAAAACTGGCCCAGACTGAGAACCCCTACTACTGGATAAATCGACAATGAAATCTCAACTCTATTCTGATTGCTAACTACAGACTCAGAAAGCAAGCATGACAAAGACTAGAATTCGAGTCAAACCTGAGGAAGATGTTGATGGGCTGCAGACTGCCCATCTTCTTGAGGCGGTCCTTCACCTCGTGCGGCTTGTAGTCCTCGGGCAGCTTCTCCAGCATGTCGTCTGCCAGCCGGTAAACCACCGTCTCACGCGTCTCACCTGCACAACAAACCCGCCACATTAACGATTCTATCACACCAGTTTGTTGCCTCAATTTTACCTCTGGTTTTTGAAAAGTGGCTTTTTAAATTCTTTTAGCATGTATTAGTCTTCAGAAAGTTTGTAAATTTTCCATACAACAAGCTGTGTACTTCTGTATGTTTGAATCACATAACTGATTCTGTGGCTACTTTAAAGGAATTCAAACTCGACTAAAAGCTATGTGACTCAAGCAAGCACTTACATTATGACAGCAAATGCTAAGCCTTCTTAAAGAGCAAAGGTTCAAACCTACAAGCATCATCTGTGGCATTGACTCACTCCAGACATGGTCCCCTAACACATGACTCATAATCAAACTTGCGGCGTCCTATACCACGGACCTTGAAAAACCCGTAACCTCTGTATTGCACTGACTCTGGGTTCAAACTGCGGACCTAGTGTACCCCTGGTTCTACCCAGCTGCGTACCTCCGCTGCCGCCGGCGTCCTTGGGCTGGATGCTGACGATGGTGGACAGCATGGTGTTGGCGGTGTTGGTGCTGTACGTGATGTCTGCGTTGGGGTGCAGCCCAAAGCACTCAGGCGAGTCGACCAGTGGCAGTGTCTCGATGTACTGCTTGTACTCGTCCAGATTCTTGCACGCTGGGATCTTGTAGCCCGTGTAGAACTGGAAGTTGGCTGAGAACATGCCTTCGCCAAACCATACCTGCAGAAGCAAACAGTTTGGTGAGTCTTCATGACATGAATACGCAAACTCTTTTTCGACAATACAGGCATTGTTCATACACAACCTCTACACCCCTAAGTTTCAATGATATAGTTCAAGCTATGGCATTGATTAGTTGTCTTTCGTACGACCAGTCATCAACACTATGTAGCGTACCTTGGCGTAAGTGTTGAGGAGGCGTTTGTCGTAGTCGTCAGTGACTCGGCCTCCATACTGCACTTCACCGATCATGTAGCGCACTGTCTGCCACGACACGCCCTGAAACAACCACAAACTGGCTGAGACTTTCTCCTGCACATTATCTCATTCCTAAACAACCACAAACACATTAGGACTTATCCATACAATCATTCTGACAAACTCATACTTTGGTCAAATCGTTTTTACCTGCTAAAACAATGGCATTCTCCAAGTGATATGATTATACTAAGTACCGTGACCGTAGTAAGACATAACAGACGCTACTGCTTCCTTCAGTATAATCATCTCCCATGCAAACTCTGTCAGCATATTCTAACAAAGCAGTCTCGTATTCTCGTAGAGATTGCCAAGCTTGAGTTCACCAGACTCACCTTCTTGGGATCCATGTCATCAAGATGGTTCTGCACAAACTGCACTGTAGCGGAGAAATCTGACTGGTTGAACTCGTATGGGATGTTCCAGCCGATAGGGCCAAACTTCCTCCTCTCCTGGACGGTGGTGTGGAGGAAGGCCACGCCGTACAGCATGGGCTTCCACTGGTGCATGTTGGAGATCTCCAACTGCTCCTATAACCAGACACACCAGCCATGCATACAACTTTTAAGGTGTGAGATGATCTCAACAGGAGATTGGCAAGGATATCGCAGCTTTTCTTTCTTATAATTAGACACATTCAGTGAAATGACTATGTTGTATGCTCCCCGCTGAGTTGAGAGAGATATACCAGTGGTGTGAAAAGGATGCCAATGATCTAGTGTGTGTGTAGAGTCGTCTGAATATATATTCAATTGATTGTTCGATTGCAAAACAATACTTCGTCATGTTGATGCATGAGGCACTGGAGATCTGTGGTGATGACGCACCTGTGTGATGAGGCCGTAGGTCCTCTTGAGACCCGCTTTGACACCCTGAGGCGGCTCTGCGGTGAACTTGATGGAGCACTGCAGCAGGTTGATGGGAAACTTGGGGTGCACCTCGGTGGTGATCCAGCATCGGAAGCGCTCATGCACGCTCTCTGTGGTCGTCACCTGGCAACAACAGCAAAAACTGCTCACCACAATGTACACTGCACTTTACACATTGATAGGAAGACTGATAAAGCATGCATTGCATACAATCAATTATAGGGTATACATGATTATATGCATAAATATTTTTCAAAGGTTGCTTACTTGAAGCAAAATATATTTTACAGCTGCACCAAAGTGTACAAAAATTGCATAGCATATAAAGGCAGCATGTAACAGTGGATTTTATGATTTTTTTCAAATGAGGTGCATTTCTACAGGCAAGTGTCCTAAACATTCTGTAATTGTTAACTATGTCACAATTATATCCTTAATCATCAGACATGATGATAGCCATGCACGTGAGAAGCCTCAAGGCATTATACCATGAAAGCCTCCCTAGTGAGTTTACCTTAGCTTCGGGGTTAAACTGAAGAATGTAATTTTAATAGTTTAATGTCAATAGACGAAACAGGCAACGATATAAACACTAAAACAATATCACGTATATACGAGTAACGATGAAATAAAGCTGTTTCTACAAAACTTTTAATTATTTGTTAAAAAATGTGTGTAACACATTGAACCTTTAAGACCTGAATACTATTCTTTGAAATATCAGCTATTGAAATCAATAAGTAACATTGTTAAGATTTCTTCAACATCTAAGATTTTATGTGATTTCAGCAAGTCACTGAAGGCTTTTAAAAACCATACCATAAAGATACATGTATAGTTAAGCAATTTGTCTACTATTTCGATAAGCTACTAGACTCCGAGCCTCCCATCGGCCAGGAATGACAACAAGCTGCACTGACCACTTCGAGGAGCTCGTCCATGTAGTCGAGGCCCAAATGGCAGTTCTGGAAGAGCACCCAGGCGCCCTCCTGCATGGACATGTTGATGAGGCGGCGCGCATGCACCTCCTGGCCCTGCCCCATGGAGATGGCCTGGCACCCGATGCCCTTGCTCTTGGCCAGCCGCTCGATGTTGTCGGTGGGATCCGAACCCATGGACAGGAAGCAGATCATGGGCGTGCGGTTGTCGCTCTCCTCCCACATGGCGTCCATGTCCAGCACCACGCCCTCCGCGTACTGTGGGGGGCAGAAACATGGTGTCATGTACAGCAGGTCAAAGACAGGCGCAGGGGTACAGAAATACTTTGCATGTGTGAATGAAGCAGCGATGTGGTCACAAACATGCACTCTGTGAACTGTGGTGGTGAGATAATGCGATGGATAAAGATGGAGTTCCAACACCATTGGTACATTGCAGTTTTCATGCAAGTGTTGATATGCTTGGATGGAATTTCATTGATAAACGAATGATGGATTTTCTACCACCCACATACTGCTGGATGATGGATAATGGTTGATGGACTTTTAAATGCACCATGAACTTACTGACCACCTTGTCTTTTCTGCACATTTTATTTCTAAAACGGTAAAATTAAATCAGTGACAAAAATGGCAAACCTTAAGTACGTTCTTTAGTGTGAACAATCATCAAAGTTCATGCCGTGAATAATCCTACATATTCAACATTCACTTTGATAACTATTAGTGGTTTTCAGGCATAATTTGCTATTTTTAGCTGTATGATAACATATGGTGTGATCAATTCTAAGGTTAAGTCATGCATCCTGTAATACTCACTTCAGTATGCTGGCAAAAGAATGATTTTAAAAGTAATTATTACAATGGCAATATTTTTTCAGACAGCAAAATAGTATTAGATGAGACTGTTGTTACTTTGCCATCAGCAGCTTGTGTAAAGCATAGTGATTCGGCAGCAGGGGCTCACCTCCTTGCCCATGGCCTCGGCAATGTAGAGCTTGGCCATGGGGATGCACCTGTCTGGACACCAGCTGCGCACCAGCATGAGCTTGTGGAAGGTGGACAGGGCCGAGCTGTAGCCGTCGGGGATGGCTTCCTCCTCAGGGGCATCTGCGTCAAACCAGTCCTTCCACGCCTTGTCGTTGCGCGCCACCTGGCTGAGGATCTGTGTGAACTGCTGCAGGTTGCTCAGCTGCACCAGGTTGAGCCACGTCATGTCCGAGATCCACTTCTTAGGCTTGGGCTCCACAGCGTTCAGGTCGAGGGCAGCGCCACCTACAGAAGCAACAGCCAATTAGAGGGATCCGCAGTCAACAACCATAGCGGCAGCTGCAGCGGCGGCAACAGTAAAAGACGTTCCTGAATGTTTTTGTAAGTTGTGCTGTTTTGTAGCTGCTCACCTTTGATGAAGGTCTGGAACTCGTCCATGCGGATGCGCTTGCCATTCATCTCAATCTTGAGCGTCATGAGCACGGTGAAGAGCAGCTTGTCCACTTCGTACAGCCCCCGCGATGTGTACTTGAAGCTCGCGAATGTCAAGTAGTCAATGATGTTATCAATTCTCTTGGATGTGATGGGTGATCTGCAAATCATGAGCATACCATAGTAAAGTCAAGCTTTATTGGATTTTCTCCATTCCGTGTAAAGGTGTACAAAAACCTAACAACACCAATTGTGTAATTTCCGTCCTTCAACACTGATCATGCTCACAGTGGGCAGCAGTAGCACTCACTTTTTGGACTTGGCCATGGATTGGTCAAAGACGCCCAGGAACTGTTTGAGCGACGTCTGGTACATGACGTTCACCATGGACATCTCAACGACGAGGAAGTAGACCACAGAGCCACGCGTGGCCACGGGCCGGAACTCCTCACGCGCCGTGTTGATGCGAATCTCAGTCTCGGCGGCCACGGCCAGCTTCTCCTTCACCTCCTCGGCCGTGATCTTGGACGTCTTGAGCACCTCGATGAGCGACTCGTCCTCCACCAGCGAGCCCTTGGTGGACGTGAGCCGGTACAGCAGGTTGTCCTCCAGGTCCTGCATCTTGCGCTTGTTGGCCGTCACCTCCTCCATCAGCTTGGTGCGCTCAGCCTCCAGCTCCTACAACGGCAACAGAAGTGATGCTGGTTCACGCCGTCTAACACATTGCAGTATAGCCACCAAAACAGGTAGCCCCTCTCATAGAGGCATATCATGATATTCAAGGAATAGTTTGGTCAGACAATACGCATAATGGACAAACGACTGTGATGAGGGCTATTTCATTGTAAAATGGTTTTGTGAGGATTTGTTTGGCCACAGACACTGTCCTGATAGCAGCAAACATACGCACCTTTTTCTCTGTGAGGATGACGAGACCCAGCAGCTGGTCCTCTAGACCCTTCATCGTCACCGTAAAGTCGATGATCGACGTCTTGGCAGACACTTCAGGAGTGTAGGCAGGATTACCTGAAATGTTAATCAAATGTGAATGATAGATGTCAACCACTTAAATGGAGTGGTAAAAATATAACTGTAGTAGTTCACCCAGCAGTTACAGTGAATTGAAGATTTTCAATCATTTGGTTTACCTGTAAAAGCTGGAGTAGAAAAGCGCAACCTACCGAGTTTTGTGGTGATGTAGAGTGAGAATCCCGTCATGACGTCCACCTCTTTATCTCCCACCTTCACCTTGAAAGTGCTGCCAGACTTGATGAAGTTCTTCTCCAACACATTGTCCAGCGCTGGGTCCAGCTCTTCACCCACATCCTGAACACATAGAAACAACAATTATAAGACAAATAGATACCAGCGTAAAAAGCTGCCACTCATCCTACTGTACACCTCTCAAGAATCAACAATAGAAATAAGAAGCAAAAATGCTTGGCGGGTTGCTATTTGTTTTCAAAATGGGCAGTGAAAGAAAATTGTGTTTTGTTGATGTTAAGCAATAGGTATACTGACCTCCAATAGAATAGGCCTTCCCAGTGAAAGTGCATCTTCCAAATGCGTTCTGAAGTACTTGTGGTTGAGCGCCGTTACTTGCAGCTCATTTGCCTCTGTCAAGACAAAAAGTACAAACTTTAATCAATATGTTCAACACACATCTTTATGGACATTGTGCAGAATAAATTGCTTTGCTGCTTGATTTCATATTGATAGTTTGCACAGCACCATGTAGACTGACCTTCCTTTTTCTTGATCCAGGCCTTGCCCTGGCCCTGGGGGTCAATAAGCAGGGGGTATCTGGAGGCCTTGGTGACAATCAGCCCATTCTGGATGGACAGCTCGTCATTGGGCAGCCCCTGCAGATTCCACTCGCCGATAGTGGCATTGTCCACCAGCATGCTGATGATATTGATGTCGTCGCTGCCAAAAACATTTCGCATTAGGACAAGCGCAAGGTACAATGCAAATGGAGAACTGATTATTCCAATATGAAGTACTATTATTTTTTGTATTAGCTGTAATGTTTTATCCATATCCAATTTAATGATCAGTCTTTGTTAGAACAACCAAAAAGGCCTTGCTGGAAGACTAACCTGAAGGGAATCTTGTTCTGCACGAGCTCTTTCTTCCAGTTCTTCATCATGAGCTGACGGAACTCCTGGTTGAAGGGGCCTGAGTAGGAGAGGAAGCCGGTGGCCAGCAGCACATCTCCCACCAGCCGCTGGATCTGCGCCTCGAAGCCCTTGCTGGCCTCAGTCCAGCGCACACGCTCACCAGACAGACCCTCGATCAGTGCCGTCGCGTTCGTCATCTTGCGCCTGACGAGGTTTAAACATTGTGATGAACACAACATCCTTGTGCAAGACATTATGACTAAACGCTATATGTCCAGTTGGAATGTTTGCTGGCTATAGGGAATACCGAGAGAAAGAGAGACAGAAAGAAGAATGTAATTGAATGTTGTCAATATATAGTTTCTGTGCATTATGTATTTGCCAATGACCTAGTGGCAGACTGACGCTTATAGACTAAATCATCATGCCCCTGCCTGAGCCCTGTCACAACCCCTGCTGCCCTCACCTGCATGCCTCGGCGTCATCCAGCAAGGCCTGCTTCTCAGACATGGCAGCGTCGTACATGTCCTGCACTTCCTTCAGCTCGGCCTCCTTCTCATCGAGCTGAGCCTGCGCCGTCGTCAGATCTCCCATCGCCACATTGTACTTGGCTTCTTGCACCGCCAAGTTTGCCTGAACAACCACACACCCAAAATTCTTTAGTACAGTCATAATTCATTTGATAGAGCACAATGAACAGAGAAATAGCCGCACTTCCGTTATCACAGCTTTGAAAGAACAAAATGGATTGTACAGTTATTGATTGCAATAGCTGTAGGGAGTGTGCAAGGTGAGAGGAACTTGTTGATGTGACATGGGTCATGGAGACATACCTTAAGCGGCAGAACCTCCTTGTTGATGCTGAAGAAGAAGGACATGGCCTGGGTCCAGGAGCAGAGGCCGGCGACGTCACCGCACACCTTCTTGGCACTCTCTAAGTTGTAATCCTCCATGCTGAGGTAGGGCTCCAGCAGTTCCACTGTCTCCTCGTTGATCGAGTCCTACAAAACCCACACTTTGTACCATCTTGAGAGTCATCAGATTAACAGTTGCTGCCTTTGTGCCAAAACGACCATAGGAACCAACATTTGGACCACCGTTCTGGCCACAACACCAGCTGATAGTCAGCAGTAGAACTTTCCATTCTGCTTAGAAGAAACAATCTGACAGGTTGTGAGACATCAACAAGTATGTTTCAACTAGTTGAGTAAACATTAAATTATATATATTTTGAATATCATACTCTCAACTAAATGAACCTATTTAAAATACATAGGAACCACTTTTATCGTCTACTTTATCCCAAAATTCCGCTAGCTTTAGGTGCCATTACTTCATCAAATTTGGCTTACCTTGGGGAAAGTGAGCAGTCCATTGAGGAAGTTGGATGCGCTCATGAGCTTGAGCGCCTCTGCCCAGCTGGGTGTGGGGCAGGGCCTCTCGGGGTCGGCGGTCACTGGGTTGAGGCGGCGTTGGAAGAGGATCAGTACAGCGTCCATGATACGCATGATGAGGTGAGGAGGCTTGCCGAGCTTGCGCACTGTCAAACACACATTCCCATCAAAATATTGTACTTAGTGGTGGCCGTTAGACAGTAACATTCACCTGTGGTGTCGTTTTTTATATTGATTTCCCAACTAAGCAGCAGGGCTGAACATTAAGGATCGGACTGCATTGGCAATGGGCCATTAAAAGCGTAATCAGACAAGGTTTGGGCCACTGCTTTCTTTGTGTCAGAGTCACACAAATTCTAAACATGTACATTTATCTACATTTTAGGCTACAATGTTGAGAGTGTTAAGAACAGGGGCCATCAGCTTTGAGCCCTGAGCAGGCACGTGAGTGCACTGACCTGTGGAGATGTGGGCGGGTTTGATGGTCTGCAGTGCAGCCTCCGCCGACTCGAGCGCTGGCCGGGCGGCCTCCAACTTCTCCTCCGCTACAGCCTTGTCAGCCTGAAGTACAAGTGTCCACCATCGATAACTAACACCCACAACTTGCTACTATTCAAATGTTGCATACCTATGCATCATGTAATTATTACATCAATAGTTTCGTCCATGTGTGATACATGTGTAATACACAAGAAATTGTGCCATATCTGCTTATGCAATATAGACCAGGGTGCCGCGCACTCACCGAGATCTCATCCACGATGCCTTGGGCCTTGTCCTTGACCTTTTGCACCTGAGCCTTGACCTTCTCTGCAGCCTGTGCAGACACGGTGACAGTCTTGAGCACTTCGTCCGCTTTCTTGGAGGCAACCGCCAGCTCTTTCTCCTTCACCACCAGCTCCTTGGACAACTCATTGACAGCGACCGTCGCTTCCACCAGCTTCTGCAAACCTACAAACAGCCCACAGACCATTAACTGACCACTTCATGCTTGGACAGCATGATCAGCTTCTTTTGCCTTCTATATCACAGCGAATAATGCTGCCAATGGATGGTTGCATGTTTAACGAAAACCATGTGTCAATTGAGTTTACTGTTGCTGTATTTTGTAGGCAGACTTGAGTATTTACCTGTATTCATCCTCTCAGCAAGCACACCAATCTCGTCCTTCTTCACACCGTAAATGGCCTTGTAGCCCGCAATGAAAGACAAGTAGGACTTGGGGGTGACGTGGGTCTGTCTCCTGAACCGTTGGAAGTAATCTATGCACAGCTCCGCTACGTTGTCCTGAAAATGATACAAAGCTCCGTCAGTCAAACCTCATTGAAGAGATTCATGCAAAACTAAACCTAGTTTAAGTGGAATTTGACAGAAAGAAAATTTGGAGGTATCCAAAGCTTGGACTGATGAGAGTAATATACAATGTAATACATAAAGAAGAGAGATTATTAATCTTAATCAAGTTATTCTGAAGTACGACTCGTCTGAATTTGGAATGAAACAAACACCTGAACCTACATATTAGCTGTACATGACCAAAGATTCATCCAAAGGCATATATCACACAACCCCGTCCACCCCACCCCCCACCTTATAAGAATCACACAGCATTGCAAAGTTGCGGCTCATATGCTCATATCGTTTTACCATTTTACCCTCATGTATAAGGGTCACCTACCTGGAAGATGCCCATGGTGTTGACGACGGCAGTCTTGACAGTGGGCGTGCATGCGATGTCGTAGGAGGCGAGGAAGTGGTGGGCCACGGCCACCAGGGCGTCCTTGGGCCACCGCTGGAACCAGTCCATGGTGCAGCCCGAGATGAGCCCCGGAAACTTGAGTGAGCGGCCGCGGAACTTCTCACCCACCTGCAGCAAGAAATACATACCGTATGTTCTGCTAGGTTCACCAATCTCAATAGTATTTCAAATCAAAAACAGGATCCGTCACAGTAAAATAAATCAGATATAATGATAAGCTGTTTGGTTCAGAAGCAGACGGTTAGACTGCCTAGGCAGAAATCAATGAAGAGCAGGCTTCAAAAGTGAAGGTGTATCATTAAAGCAAAATGTGTACTCATTCTAACCGACTGATGTCTATACATAGCATGTTCTGTGTGGCAGAAAGTGCTCGTAAAAGCTCATAATAGCGGTACTGTGACGTCCACACTTACGGGGGAGAAGCAGAGCACGACGTGGAGGTTGTTCTTCACCCGGTACATGTAATACTCGTAGAGGTTCTCGTTGGTGGGTGGGCGGCGTGGGAACTCCTTCTTCATGACGGCCACCAGCTCCTGCAGGATCTCATCCATCTCGTCACGCGCGAACAGGTTGGACACCTACCGAGGGATACAGATTACATGGAAGTGAGACGTCGTAACTAGTCAACAATTAGTGTCAAAGATACAAAGGAATTACAATTGAACATTATCAAACATTATTAAGACAGCCACAGCCATCCTCACATCATGGAGAAGACAAACCTCACCACTTTGTGTGTAAAGCGATATGAGCTACATCTCATACCAACGTATCGTAATGTGGCTCAGTCGTACCTCTCCTGAGCTGAGCACGTTGTTCATGTACTCGAGGAAGCCCTCGTCCTTGATCTCGTTGTCGGTGAAGATGAAGGTGATGCCCTTGCCCTCGGCGCCGGCTGTGCGGTACAGGTACTTCAGGTCCTCCATCAGGTTTGACACATTGTACGTCCTGTGCACAGGGCAACAGCAACAACCATTATTGATGTTGTGGTCATATTTATACATATATTGTTACATAGCCAACATGGTACTCATAGAATCACACGAAAGAGAGAAAATAGATGTAATTTGAAAACTGTTTATCAAAAATTAAAAAATCCGGCAAGTTTTTATTGGGCTCTATATAATTATATAGTTTCATTAGTTGCTGCGATTATACAAGTACAAGATAGACGAGGTAGATTGAAAGGTTATAATTGTGACATTATGATAATGATTGAAACAATTGCTTTATCATATGATTACTAAACAAATTCAAGAATAGTATGCTGTGTTTGTATCTTATTTTCAATGATAGAGCCTAAGTCTTTATAGCTTTGTGCATTTTTTTTCTAGAAATTTTGTGATGTATAAACTACACTACAGGCAACTAAAAACGAAAAGTTCAGGAGACAAGGTTTACATTAAAATTCACATTTCCTACATAGAAGTAGTGATTTTTTCAAGCATGCAAAGCATTATTGCAAACTCTGTATGCATCTCTGTCTTCAATACCTTCTTTCGCCTGATACTGTAGTAAAGTATTTGAGAATATGTATTAAAATATGTAAGACATGAGAAAAATTGAATTTGTGATAGCTGTAAAATGCACATACAGAGCATCCAATCTTTCAGTATTTTCTGTGAGTTTGACAATATTGAAAGCAGTATTTGCCCAATGATCTATTCAACCAATACAGCCAGGTAATGTTGTTCTTGAAAAAATATATATCCAAACCAATACTTTGATAGCAAAATTTTAGAAGTGTACAGTATCTTACATAAATGCTTTCAAATTGAAAATTAATACCAAGTTTTAGCGTCAAAACCTTTGAACTTTGACTGCATGGTAAGTTTCTCTATTAGCAAGGCTACAAAGCCACAGCCAAGGACATAAGCTAGGAAGAAGAGGGGCTAAGTTACGAGAAAATTCCTTCCTTCATCTTTCCACTGTAAATTGACTTGACAGAGTTACATACAGAGATCACAGTTTACAGGTGATGAGATTTACGAAAAATGACATGAATAGCATGCAACTTATTAATTCATTAGCCTTTCTTATATTTAAACTCTTGCTTGATTCCAAGCTCTGTTGAGACTATCTTCCATCGGCTAATAAAGGTAATACAATGTATCCTGTAATTTATCATCTTCATTTATCTTGTCTAATTGTTAGTAAATGGTGGTTGTATCTAGTACATATGCAGGTATTGAACTAATATTTTCACAACATGCAGCATGGGTTGGAATCAGGAAAATAAAATACAATAAATATACGACCATGCAATTTGCAGAAGCTTACCTGCTGCAAATTTCGAAGTACAAAAAGTTAGTATAGTTGTTAATTCAATAAAAAGGATATAAAGCCCAAAA
Source organism: Streblospio benedicti (assembly GCA_019095985.1). Lineage (NCBI taxonomy): Eukaryota > Metazoa > Annelida > Polychaeta > Spionida > Spionidae > Streblospio > Streblospio benedicti. Next base: position 29,558,523 of record CM032666.1, on the reverse strand, counting down.
TGCAAAATTACATTTATTACATAATTTGTGTTATCTTGAGTTTTTTCCCTTCATCACGATGTGCAAATTCTCTTCGTATTGATGTTGAAGATGCTACTTGACAAAGAAAAGTTTGCTTTGATCTAGCAGCTAGCGCCCTAGGCCTTCACATGGCCAAAAAAAGCATCATATTGCAATGCCAACAAAAGAGCATGACCCTCTCAATGCCACAAACTTGTCCATTTGTTCCATCCGTACATGTCCCCGTTAAGTATATAGGTACAGGGCCAGCTTGTTATGAGGCCAGAGAGTTTAGAAAGGAAATATAGAGTGACTAGGATATTCAATGATCTATGCATTGACATAATGAACACGTGAGTACGTGGCCAACAACTGGTGTGACGACGTACCTGGTCAGTGTGATCTGGAAGGTGGCGTAGCCAGCGATAAAGGAGGCGAGGCGGGTGAGTGACTGTTTGCCTGAGCCGCCCACACCCACTGCGAGCGCGTGCCCCTTGGGCGTGCGTATGATGCGCGAAATCTTCACCAGGTTGGTCATCGCATCCTGAAATAGCACATCTCACCATACATAGCGCTTCTTATACTCTCATCGAATGGGCGACGTTTTATGCATTGAGATTACGAGCTTACGTCTTCATAAATCTAATCTGTGGATTTTGAAAATAAAAATGCATGAGACACCGATTTAAATTAGGAAATGATGACATTCAGCACCAAAGTGTAACGATCGCAGCCTAGCTGCTGCGGTACTCACAGTAAAGAAGACGAGATCCATCTTGGCGCCACGCACTGTCTCGTTGTACTGGTCCTGGTACTGCTTGAGGCGGTCTGCGGCGCTTCCGTACGACGGGATCGGCTCGTACACCTTGGGAGCGTCAAAGTCGGCATCGTCGCCCTCCTCACCTGCACAGTGATATGGCAGCAATTTAATAAGAGAATATGGGCTTTGGCAAAAGTTCCACTCGGGCTTGGCCAGAGTCAGGGGATGTAGTGAATCAAAATTGATATGGCAAAAAGGCATAAGGCACAAACGTCAGTCGGGCGACCATTAGTACTGGTGTACAAGGTATAGAGGCTGTATGAGGATTGTATCATTGGCAAGATGTCTCAGGGCATGAAAAGAGTGATGTAGATCAGATTTACTGGATATCATTAGTACACTTCAGGGGCCTCATCTACAAGGATATTGGCACTGCTTACATGTACCTGCTACATTTTACGAGATTATATCTAGACTTAGTGTTGTCAACAATTACCCTTTATAATGCACTTCGTAACCAATTTTCACACATAGTTTTTGAATGAACATAATGTAGAAATAAAAGGCATTTTTTCAAGGTGCTTTAACACAAACTTTGTTGAATTGTATTGTGGTTTCCTATCAACCATTGGGAGGGAATGATAACGGGAAGTCCGTGCAAAGTGCAGCTTACAATCAATGCAATGACCTGACTTGTCAAACACGTATTTCAACCTAACCGAAATATAACAAAAATCCATGCAGTCTGAAATTGATCCTCACATAGGAATGTGGCTGGTAAATATTTACAAGATAAAAATGTTGTCCACTATCAAATGGAGCTCCATTATATTGCACATGCAGGGGGGTAACACAAAAAAATGTAGAAAAATGTGAACACATTCAATGACGGCAAAATCCGTACTTTTTTGCAACAATCCTTACCTCTTGCAAGCATACCAGCAAGGCCGCCTTGTGTAAAGTGTATGGTCAGTATTATGTACAAGTAGTAGCGCACATGGAAAGCATATGAAAGCTGGATGAATATACATAATTATGTTGTGAAACTAAGAGATGTAGAAATTCTAATCGCCTCACTTAATCTCAAACATGTCTTTAAGAATGCGTTCTTTAGACAGTTTTGAGATTAAGCCTAAAAGGATGAAATAACACGAGATATGTATATAGGTGGCTGCTTAATCTCAAATAAAGAGAATTATCGAGATTAAGTAGAAAAGGCAGGTATATAAAATTTAAACAGTAGAGACACACAAGCAAATGGGGTGCTTCTGTTTAGAATCGTAGACTGTTTTCCTTGACTGCACTGAATTAGCCATTGAGTGGGGTGTGGGCGGTGGTCAGCGGGTGGTGGTCACACACCTGTGGGTTCCGGCGCGTCCCGCATGAAGTCAACAAAGTACGGCTCTTGCTGCATCTCGGCAGTGAGCGCCGTGCCACACTCTTCCTCCGCCGTCTGCTTCAGCACCTTCTCAAACCATTCCTGAACAAAACAACACATGCACGTGAAATTGTTATCAATGAGACTGGAAAGCAGGTGTATATTTGCTGAGTGGATGTTGTTGAAATAATGAGACGTTAAGAGCGACATACCTTGTCTTCGGGCATGGTGAAACGATCGGCAATCACACGGAAGCACTCGTGTTTCCATAGAGACATGATCACGCCTGTGTTGTTCACGGTCTCCGCTGTTGTGTTCAGCATGCCCTGTGTGACAGCAGCACAGATGAATTAATCACCAGGAAAACATTTCAGTTGTCAATCTCACTTTAAATATTGATTGAATCGATGCTGGAATCCAACGACAAAAAAACTTCATTATCGACAACTTTGTAATCGACACTCCTAAAGTTTGCCAATAGCAGACTATAAAAATGATTTTGTGCTTGTAGAGGCCACGAACCTGCCAGATCCTTGAGAGATCTCTCAAGTTGAAGACGTAGTGGAACTTCGCTGGCGTGGGCAGCATCTTCACCTTGGTCTTCTGCCACAGCTTGCGCGTGGCGGGCACCAGGTTCTTGACCACTTCGCATACGTCCTCAGGGAAGCCGCGATCAGTAACAAAGTAGCCCTGGTACCAAAAGTACAGATTACATACAGGTACACAGCACACAGATTACATTGTCACAAAGTAATCCTCTCGCTAAGAGCCTTAATTGCTAAGCCAATAGGCGCACAGTGTACAATGTTAATCAGTCTGCCGGTTATTTGAATACGATGGAGAAATGTGACAGATATTTATGTACCTGACCAATGGTATTGAAGATCTTGTCAATGGATGCATTGGATGGCAGCGTGCAATTAAAGATGTTGAAGTGCCTCTTTAGCCTCTCGGGAATGTCATTACGGCCACCACCTGCAAGCACACAGCATCACATTAGCGAGCCTCTACAGATGTTCACAAAAAGGCTTACATCCTGCTCTATCGATATGATGCTTACCTGGGTGGATCATGGCTCCCATCATTTGGATATCGACGATGCTGATGAAGTCTCCTGGTTTCTCTAGATTGTAGAATCCATTCATCTCGATCATCTGACGTGTGATCTCATTTGTTACCTGAAAGTTTAATGTTTCAGTTTCAGCATGTTGTTTAACATACATGAGACTAAAGTATACAAGGCAGTGAAACCATAAAAATTGGGAGATGGAATGAGAACCTTTCTCCTATGATTACTTTGACGCAAATAATTCTTGACAACCTGTTTTAATAAAGAGCTTTCCCACGAGAGGACTGCTGCTGTTGCATATACCTGATCTCCCCACTCGTTGATGATGGGCATGTTGATGTCATCCACAAACACTGTCATTTTCTTGCCAGCCGGAGGTCCGAACGTTGTGCCCATCCTCTTGTCCACATAGCTCTCTATTGTCCTCTGAAATGTCAAACACCAGTGTGAGATTAATACTGGTTATCTTGTGGTGGAGAAACAAATAGGGCACTGATTACAATTAGCTGGATAGTTAAAATATGTAAGATGCTTTTGTGATAATGTCACATGTGATACACAGACAAAAAAGGCATTTGATATTATGACCTGACATATATTCATGATGCGTGAACATATGAATTTCTTTAGCAAGGTAATACCCATTATGTTGCAGTATAAGCTAGAATGCGCAATTTATTAGTGCCATGCACGATCCTGAATACACATCCTGTCAATCAGCACTTTACCTGGAACATGTACGGTGTGGATGCGCTGGAGAAGTTGAAGCTCTTGAGCATGTGCTGCTCAGGATCATATTTGGCTGCATAGCCCTGGATCATCACGGTCTTGGCTGTGCCCTACAATGGCAGGGTGAAAAACATACACATGGCATTTCCAACCACTCTTCATCCTTTCATTAGCATCAAATATTGACAATCTTATTGAATATTCTTGTTAGGGTCCGGATCCGTCCAATATTTCACATTTTGAAGTAGATGCAACATTATAAGCAAGTGGTAAGATGTACACACGAGATCTGACAAGCGGCAAGTCGCTCACCTGTTCTCCTATGAGCAGGACAGCCTTGGACTGCTTGGCGATGATGTCGATGAGGAAATCTGTTCGCACGTTGTCCACATTGGGTACGAGGATGCCCAAGTAGTCGGGTACACTGTCTGCTGGGTACTCGTACTCTGGCACCTGACAACAATCAAGCGGGCTAGGTTTTAACTCAACGTTCCTGGTACATAATTTATCGGGGTTAAATAAGCTTACTGGCATGCAGTAATTCTAGATAGGCAACATTGTCTTATATACATAGTACTGAGGATTCAGTTAGTTAAAAAATATTTACGGTCATGCTCAATGCGCAAATTATGTACATGAGTGTTGCGATTAGAATGTCATTGAGATAGTTAGAATGCTAGCTTGTGCTTCCTGGTGGTTTAAACACATGAAATCATGAAAGGATAAAATGTTTTGACAATTCACAGGTAATTTGCATGAATCATTCAATCCACGCTATATGGTGTCAATTAAGACATTGTTATGATGTAATTCCTCTTGTCAATATTTTCGTCTGATTATTGTCTGGAACAACACACTAGACTTTTATTCTAGTCAAAACCTGGAAAATCAGTTAATCATTCAAATTAGTTTATAACTTGAATTTAGACTTCAAAGTATTAATCCACAACATACAAAATCTACACATTTTTCAAATTAGTAGTAAGTGGAAAAAGACGTTTAAACATACGTGGTAGTTTCATTTTCCCCATTTTTTCCCATACTTCATACAATTCAACATTTACTTGTCTATTGCAGAAGTGTCATAAAAGAATGCCCACCCTACTAAATTATACATGGACGTGTTATTACGTAAGACAAAATAGAATTACTGTATCTTATGATCACATAACAGTAATTCAAAAACTGAAAATCATATGAACTTTTGCACAACACTTAAAACAAAACAGCAAAAATAATATAAAAGCATTAATAACAGTGCGTAGTTTGAAATCACTAGTCCTACGATGAAACATTGTTCATAAAATCTGTTTTCAACCAATCAAACTTCATTTCATGCTAATTATTCAATCATAGAAACCTTGACATAGCCAAATCTTGTCCACAGTTTAAGGTCCTATTAGAAAAGTAATATAAATGTGGAAAAGATCATATAATACACAGGAGATTTTTTTATGAAAAGAGTAATTGATTTCTATGAATCTAAAAAATATAACCTGTAAGTATATACAGTGAAAGAAAACCTATAATCAAAATTTGTCCTTAGGTACATGTACATAGCAACATTTTCAACATTTTCATCAACCAATATGAGTTATCTTCAAAGTTAACAGTGAACCTATTGAGAAATTCACCAAAATGAGTGAACCCGTAAACCTTGGTAACATTAATGCTAGATTATTTAATACAGGAGGTACTTATATTCCATGTAGACGATTTTCTATTAGTAATACTCTGGCATTCAATGTACAATCGTATAAATGGATGCATGTATACACTGTCACGTACCCTTTCTCGCCAGTGCTCCCATTCACCCGCCTCGTTGACCACGTATTCAAAGATTGTGTCATCTCCAGTAGCGGGAGGTAGGGCGAGGCCAGACTCGTGCTTCTGCAGGAAACCCTCCATCTGCAAAGAGCAAAAGTACACCATGGTATTCACAGCACCCTCCACAACCACAATGGCGGCTTGGACTCATTACGTTTCCATCGGTTGTTGGATGACAGTGCGTTTTTCATATTTAGGCATTTGGCTATCATCCAATGGTTTAAATGGTTAAGCAGTGAACAAAACAATGTGATGTAATCTTTAATTGGGTGAACATATGCGACATTTAGCACACTGGAAATCTTTCCTGATGGCATGAAACCGCTTAAAATCCCTTTGGAAGCACAGGTACATTTTCTTAACCATAGAACACACGGTTACATACACGCGATTTGTTATCTATCAATTCTGAAAGTTACTTTAGACAAATAAACCAAAGCATCTGACTTTTCAAGTGTTTTACAATGCATACTCGGAATTATTCTTACACAAATTGATAGAGACCAAATCATTTCCTCATTTACACCATAACAGGGTCTGGTTGATCGAGACTAATTACCTAGCGACCGAACATGGTACTACGATAAGCAAACAAGCGTATACTAGTACCTTCTTCCTGTCGTCGAGCTCGAGCAGTGCTCCGAGTGACCACATGATGGCGAACACTATGAGCTTCTCGAGCTGCTTGTGCGTGATCTGCTTGGCGTCCTCCCCGGTGGGAACCAGGCCCTCCAGCACGTCCAGTGCCTGTCGCGCGTACATGCACTCCAACACCTGCAGCACAACAGTGGAACATGTCACAGGGAGGCATGAAACACTGCAAATGCAGCAAAAGGGGCTGCTGTCATATGATGTGTCAGAATGTTAACTTTCACTACTACCGCAGCACTTGTAGCATAGATATTAGTACTTAGTGGAGCATGTCACTTGTAAACTTGGATGAGTAGGTTCTGGAATATATGCTGCTGAACAGACTAGACGTAGAGTATGCCTGCTTACATTGGTCATGGAAATCGATTGCTATTTTATCTGGTATGTGAGATAACTAACAAAGTGACCAGTAATATCAATAATTCAACTTACAAGCATCTTGGGGAAGAGCGTCTGTCCGACGAAGCGATACAAGTCGGGCCAGATGCTCTCAAAGATGGAGTAGATGGTGTCTGAGTGTGTCTGGCAGTGGGTGAGCAGCCAGCCCTTGATGATGGGGTCCCAGTCCATGACGGAGCTGCTCATGAACACCATGCCGTTTCTGGACACGGTGGCCGGCGACGCATTGTCGATGTTGTGCACCTCAAACACGATCTTACAGTTCGGCGCCATCGTGATACGATCACCTGAAGCAGCCACAGTGTACACTTACGACATTTTCATTCATCAACAAGTAATGAATTTGTACCCAATAACAATTCAAGCAATCAATAATTGTTATTGTTGGCTATGGTAATATTCTGTAGTGTAAAATAGAAAACAAAGTGCTTCGTACCATTAGCCAGAGTGAGCGTTTTGTTGTCATCCAGTACAGAGTTCAAGTTCTCAATCCAGATGGCGTCTACTGGTCCATCCAACAGCAGCCACACATGGTCGCCCTAAAGCACAACATGTAGGAGGCAGTGAGCATGAGAAGACGCTCTATCAATCAACAACAGAGAACAAGCTACCAGCTATAAGAACACAATTCTGCAAATCTAGTTAGTTTTGTTTGTATACATGCTGGTAACCATGTGCTGCAGCACGAACCTTCTTTGTCTTGTGTGTACGCCTCCACAGTGTAGAGAAGATGCCGTCCGTCCAGTCATTAGTTGCCACGTCGAGGCGACCGAACATCTGGGGCGCCGTGATGGCCTTAGGGTTCATGCGCATCTCCTTGTGAGGCGCGCCGCACTCAGTCATGGCCTGTACACAAGGAACATTCAAGATACATGGTCATTTCGGCGTTAAATGTTTAATATAGCAGTAACTTGGGGAAGAAAAATGGAAGAACATGTAATCTTTTAGTATAGCCAAAAGTTAGATATATAAAAGCTTCCCAATGGAACGTTTTGCTTTACGTATGTCCCCAAATTATATGGACGCAAACATGCCAAGGTGACTTTAAATCAACTCTTTTTACTGCAGGACTTTTTTATTGCAGACTTTCCAGCGTCAAACATAGCTTCTTCATAATTGGATTAAATACATTGCACATGTCAAATGTTGATTCTTCATTACTTTTGGGTCAAATACATTGCGCATTTAAAATTCAGTCAGGCAACAGGGTTAGTATTGACCACTGTCATACTGCAAAGTGCACGCGTACCTTCATGAGGACGTTGATGCACTTGGTCTTGCCGGCACCACTCGGTCCGAGTGCCATCATGCCGTGACGCACGCGCTGAGTCTCGTACAGCTGGATGATCTTGAGCACCCAGGGCGGATGGTGGATCAGGTTGAGCTCTGCATTCTGAAAACATGCAGCATCACATGTCTGACAAACATAACAGTGAGAGTGAACACTTTAACTTAAACATCTAGGTCCAGTAAATAAAAATTTGAGGTATTCAAACATATTGAGTTATTAGTTATCATGACGACTGTTAGTCTGAATGATTATGATGCATGACGCCAACATCTGAGGGAAAATATCACCAATCCAGTCCCTATTTTTGGAAATGAAGACGTTAAATAGGCTATAGTTAGTTTAGGTAGTTACAATTAGTGATTTAAGATAAAAAGTGAAGTAAAGATATGTCAAGTAATGTAGCGTAGGGTAACACAGAAAAATGGCAATTTCCATGAGTTTTTCATAAATTGCCCTTGTCACAGTTCCGCTGTGCTTGGCATCTATTTGTAACTATGTAGGAATGTGAAAGTATTTTTTATGCCTTGATACATGTATGTGCAACCACGATTATCAGAAAAACTTTGTGATGTGTTACAATTTTATGCAGCATTATAGAAATGCAATTCATAAAAATGCAATCCTTTGAACATTCTACATTTCATCTAGAAAAAAGGTATCTTGATCAAATGATAAACGACAGTGAGGAAAACTTTTCCATGTGGAAAATTTCCAAAATTGCATTATTAAGAGAAACAGTAGTTTCAAACAAAACATGCAGTGACCAACATATGTCAAAGTTTTATCATGACACGCATTATCAGGTTGCCTCATTATTGTTCTGTTCAAAATAGAGCTAAAAATGGTATTCCAAAGAATATACAAATATGACATGCAGGTAGAAAATTAGTGATTATTTATGCCTGGAGTTGTTCCGTATCCGTTTGCTGCTAAATGCGGTGAAAATCTGCATGCATGAAACGGTGACAGCAGCATCCGGCAGCCGCTTCCTCATACCTCGTCATGATCATGGGAGTAACTAGAAGATTGGTCATCTTCACTCTCATCATTATTACTAGTCTTGCTCTCTCCCCTGTCTTCCTCAGTGTCTTCTTTCTCTTCTTGCTCTTCTTTAGTACTGTGACTGTCTTCTTCCTCTGTTTCTACTTTTTCTCTGGGCCCTTTTGGAAACTTTTGAACCTTTTTGGTGTTCATGTTAAGGAACACATCAGTATAAGAAAACACAATAGATGGATTAAAGTAATTTACTTTAATTATACAGCATCGCTATTGTTGTTCCATTCTAAATGTCATTACCATTGTGTCAAATCTAGTCTACATACAATAGAAAAAAGGTGATGGAAATATGAAATGTCCTTTAACTTTTTAGTATGCTAAAATTTTCAATCTCATCTATGTAGTCATACGAAAATTATACTATATTGTTTTGCTTAATTTGGACGTCATCCTTATAATGGCCCATTCAATAAATAAAAGAAACAAAACTATATCATTTTGGTTAAAATAATACTTTGAATTCAACAACTATCTATCATTTGCTTGTGTCATTTGTTAACTATATTGCTTGTATATGATATTCTCAACAATGTATTAGCTATAACCTGGAATGATATTGGCCAAGATTAAGCAAGTAAATACGTGTGATTTAAGTTCGTTGATTGTGTGTTATGACGCCTGATCAAATTCGCAAAATGCCATAAAATACAATTACACTTTTCTGCTAATAATGCATGGGCATACATGATAATCTAACAAAAACAAAGCTTACTTTAACTAAAATAGATGATACATTTCAATTATAAGGATCAATACTAGGTGGGAAAGTACTAATAACATAGAAGATGAGTAACACTCAACACTATACTTATGTTCATAAAACAATCCACTCATACTGCTCAAGAAACAAATCAATGTTAAAAATTGACAAATTTCTATTACACAATACAGAGGAGTTTTAAATCCTGACCCTGGATTGTATCGAGGAATATATCTAGAGAAAGTATTTAGACAAGTTAGTGAAGACCAGTCAATAGGTTTGTAACCTACGAAAAACCGAAGAGGATGTATGTATACTATGAATGTGTATGTGTGGTGACTGTGGACTCCCACCTGATGCTCGATGGCGGCCTCCATCTCAGGGTAGCCTGCCTTGTCGAGCGTGAGGCCGGGGAACAGATCGTCGATGAGCGACATGAACAGCGGCTCGTCCTCGTCTACCAGCTTGGACAGGTTCATGTCGCGCAGCACGCGCATCACGATCGTCGTCTCCGAATCCTCCGGGTTGGCGCGCTTCGCCGCTCCCAGCGTACGCAGCACGGACAGGATGTTACGCAGACCGAAATCGTAGTGCACCTACAGCGGGCGGCAGAGGACAGAGTTATACGCTTTGGCAACATGGCAGCGGTGCGATTAACAATGACATTGAAATAGATGAAAACAGTCTCACATTTAGTCTCTAGACTCTTAGTCGAGACTGGTAGACATTGAGGAAGACTAGTGCTGAATTCAATTTACTTGTCTTGCCTACGAATAGCTGCTGAGTCAAAACACGTTCGACAACTTGTCCGGACCAAAAACTTTTGGAAAGGACTAGTACCTTTATAAAGTTACTACTTACTTGTCCTGCTAAAGAGTAGCTATTGATGCCTTAACTTTGAGACTGGATGTGACACTGAGCAGCATCCCGACTGTGTTACCTGTTTGGAGAGCTGCTCCTCACACAGCTTGTACAGCGTGAAGAACTTCTTGGACAGCACGATATTCTGCTGGAAACCACAGCCGGACAGCTTCACCCTGCAGCAGACAAAGACCAGTTAGTCCATGCTCACACCAGAGGCCAATGAATACACTATGCAGACTATACGTTATAGAATCTTTATTGAAATTTATGTTTCTTTTTGGAAAGAAAAGGTTAAATCTTAAAAATACTTTCTTTTATAAGTAGCCTTGTAGAGCTCGAAAACATTATTAATAATTACTTTCAAAATTCCTTTTATTGCTTATTGCACAGCCAACCAAAACTATCAAAAGGCTTAATTGATCCATTTCTACAGTATACAAGATACAGTTGATAATAAAGTTGTTTACAGACCTGATAATGATGGCTCTGTCTGGCACCATCATAGCTACAGTACGGAAGTTGATCTTCAAGTTCTCCGGCAACTCCTGACGACCAGCATAACCGGGGTTCTGCAATCACAAACACACATTCCAGCTCACATCAACGTCCTACAACTTCAACATTTTACTACCAATAAACTGTATAACTCAAAGATTTAGATTATAACATCGCTACTTGAAAACTTAAACTAACAGGGTGCAATAATTTCATGCCATAGTGCAATGTTGATGATTCAAACTTTGAACATCATTTGTATTGACAGGCATTTCAATCTGGCACATACAAACATCCTTCCTACGTTTCCAGGTAGCCCTTGACTAGGCCACACCCCGAGGAGGAGGAAGACGTACCATGGTGAGGAAGATTCCGAACTCAGGGTCCATGTCGACGACGTCTCCGTCTGTGAAGATGAACTGTGGCTTGCGGTCCTTCTTGCAGGCGAGCACAATGGCGATCTGCTGCGCTGCCACTGACAACACCGGCAGCTCGATACGGTTGAACTCGTCAAAGCAGCCCCAAGAGCCTGACTGCGCCAGCCCCTTGTAGATACGCCCCAGACCTGAAATACACAGCTAGTTATCAGAGGCCTACAAATGTTAAACGATAAAGTCTAATTGGTCAGTTTTTCATTCACAGTCATGGCGTTCCATTCGTATTCAGTTTATGTGGATAGTTCTTTGTTTGCCAAGCTGCCTACCTCTGTAATCCATCTGATCGGAGCAGTTGAACACCACCACGTATTTGCCCAGACAGCGACCCATGTCCTTGGTGGTCTCTGTCTTCCCAGTTCCAGCAGGTCCAGCTGGGGCACCACCAAGGGCCATACCCAGGGCCTGAGACAGAGTGATGTAACACCTGAAAGAGGAATATCAGACCTTCATACGTGGATTTAGAGACTTGTAACCCTGCAAGGAGCCAAGACATATGAGTATATCATGCAGCATTTTAGTAACTTATACACCTGCAAGTCATACTAGAATGTTAATGCTTTCATTTTGTGACTTGTAACACCTGCTGCTAGAGTGAAGGTCATGTTAGTGCTTCGTGCATGGACAGTGCCATGCCACACATGTTACTGATTAATACTATTCATAATATGGGACAGCACCTTCACTGTTCTGACTCAAACCATACCTGTCAGTGAGCGGGGTGATGACCAGTCTGTCTGTGCAGCCCAGGAACTCATTCTGGTAGATAAAGTCCACGTCTGTGATGGACACAATACATTTGTCCTCGTCCTCTTTGAAGTAGAATCGTGACTGTTTGAGCCACTCAAAGTCACCGGGTGACTTGATGTGCATTCTCACCTGGAAACCAACAACACAATCCATGTGGACGCAATGTTTCTGAATATTACCTAATCCTATTGCATCTAAAAGAATCAATCAACTGAGTCTTCAGTAGACATCACTATTCAATAACCACCATTTTGTGTTATACCAGCAGTAACTAGCGACGAGAACTGACCAGGTCGTCGAAGATGTCCTTCTGATGCACGTGGATGGTGATGAGCGTCTCGAACTTGACCCTCTCGATCTTGGTGAGCTCCTGCGTGGTGACGTCGATCAGCGTGTTCAGCATGTCGAGAAACTTCTGGTTGGTGTTCTGCATGATTTTCTTGTCCGTGCGCGCCTGGTTCAGCGCCACCTCCGAGTCCGTCGTCCAGATCATCTGGATGCCCAGCAGCCCGATCTGTTGGGAACCACAGTGTCATCAACATCCTCATATCATCAGCCCCAGTCTGTGCCATTTATCAATGCCACAGTCAAAGTCCATATATTTAATGGTGCCTGCAGCCAATCAGAGCTGCTCATTTGCATACGTATACCTTAAAATGACGTCATAGATTGCATCCCTTAACAATTTCATAATTGGGTATAGCTGATTATGTTGCGGCAACAACTAGAAGGCATGTGTTAAGTACTTTGTTTGAAATATTCAATTTGAAGCACGTGTATTTCTAGATTATTTATAAGTCAAATACTGCAGGTTTATATACAGCGGCGATTGAACAATCCATCATACGAGTGCATTGTGATGGGCACATGACACTCTCCCCCACTTAACTAGAATTGAAAAGGTAGGGAAAAACAAAAAATACACAAGAAACGTACCTGTGAGGGGAACATGTTCTCAAACTCAATGAGCTTGAAGGCGGGGTCTGTGATGGTGATGGAGGCGGTGCGGATCACTGAGTGCACGGACTTGCGCGTCATGTCGAGCAGCTGGCCCAGCCACGTCTCCACGTTACCCTGCACACAACACACAAGTTATTGGATCTACATTCAGATACACTGTTAATGTAGAGCAATCATTCATACAAACATGCATACAGATGATATAACATATCGCAAGGATATTATCGTGTACAAGTATTCAAATTTCTTTTTTAACCTTTTTTCAGGTTTTTGTTAAGAAAAAAGTGTCTCATTGATACATGGTAATATAAAATGCATATGAAATGACATGTACATGTACTTAAGTTGATAACAATTATATTTTGCAGCCACTTATATATGTATGTACAGTAATTTGTTTTATGAAATACTTTGTACTAAACAACTTTTATTGAATACAGAAATCGGATATTTTCATTGCTTCATAGTGTGGAACACAACAATCATATAATTGACATTGAGGACCTACCGTCTATAAAGCAGGAGAGAGATGAGGAAAAGAAAGAAGATTATGACAGTAGAGTATGTTTTACATTGATGCTACAGAAATATGTGAAATTCATAAGAAGCTAACTGCAAAATTCACATGAATGCTGTGGTTTTGTTTTATATGTTTACATGTTCTTTACAAGGATCTGCAAATATTTAAATATTCTGCATAATCATCTCATAATGGTTTCAATTATTAGTACTGTATACTTTAAAAACTATAAATAAATCAAATCTTATTCCCTATTGTACACTGAAAGTCCATCAAAGGTATACTGAAGGTCCATCATGGACTTGATTCTATTAATTGAAGCCGTACAATGGAGAAAGATGTCCCCTGTTTTACCTGCGCCATGATGGGTTGCTCCAGGTGCAAAACTTCTCCTTCGGCAGATCTCACTGTCCAGATTTTGTCATAGATACGCTCATCAAATACCACCTCCTTGGTGTTATCAAATATGCTAGTTAAATGGCGCTGCGTTGGGAATGAAGGTTTCCATTAGCATGAGAGCTCTGACCATTGTAAACCCATGCATTCGCAAAATGCTTACTGTGACAACTTTGTGAATCCATGCGCTCACTGACGTGTGCATTGTGTGATGCCATGCTTGATGAATGCGAACTATCATATCATATGTGGTTACGTTATGTGTTGAAGTGCAGTGAATGTATGCAAACAGCCAGCATAATAAAGCAGGGTTTTCATTGTACGAGAAAGATATACAAAAAGCAACATTTTTGAAAATTCCAGAGAGATGTGAAGATTGGAAATGACAAGAGTCAGCAGACACAATTAGTGACCAGTCACCACGTACACGTGGTGTATTCACTGACCCAGCACCCATAAGCAGATCCAGGGGGAGTGCAGGGGTGCATGCTCCCCCCCCCCACCACCTCTTTTCCCAATATACCTTATTTCCATAGGGTTTTTGCCATGTTTGCATGTGTATGAAATCAATTAGATCCCTTAAGTGCGCCACCTATCTCCCCCCTTTTCTGAAAACCTGGATCTGCCAGTGAGTACCTGCCCCCCACACTAGGTGGAGCCACCGACCTGCGCCATGACAGGCTCCTCCAGCGGCACAGACTCGCCCTCCTGCGAGATCAGCGTCGTGATGCGGTCGTAAACCTTGTCGTCAAACTTCACAAAGCGTGTGTTGTCAAACACACTCAACAAGTGGTTCTGAAAGCATGCTCACAACGTCATGCAGCAGTACAGGTGGTGATGCATGAGAATCATGCAAGCCTAGCTTTCGAATGAACTGTAAGTTTTTGTTGAAATGCAAAGCAAATATCATAAAGGACGGTTCAATGTGGATGTGAGCAGCATTCCAACTAAATGTTGTGGCCTGTGACAAAGTTTTCATGCATGAGCAAGACAAGTGATGATAATGATACAAATATCTAACTTCATCGCTTGATCATAGCTTTTAGTTCATTAACATCTGTTATAATTCAAGTTTGACAAGTTTAAAACACATAATTACATTTGTCTGTAGATTTTTATTGAAAACAAAGCTTATTAGTTTGGAAACAGTTTTAAATTTATCAGAAATTGTGAAAAAAATTCTTAACTTAAAATTGTATTCAATAGAGCACAAAACCACTTTAGAATAAAATACAAAATGCATAATATAATGGGGCTAATGATTCAAGGGTTATATAGAGCCCACCTGGATGGTGTGTGAGTCTGAGGCCTGACCCAGGATCTCAAGCAGAGCAGGATCCGACACAAAGAAAAACCTACAAAACAAACCAAGTTTTTACTCATTCAGTCACTATGAGGCCATGATCCTAATAGTACCTCTCATCTTGATTGCTGGTAAACTTTAAGAGTAAAACAGTTGGTGCAAATCTACATCTACAAAAAGCAATTTTAAACTAGATGCATTCGCCAGCAATCCGTCACACGTTAGCAGTCCGTCACCCAGTACATTTTAGTGACGTGACGATCTGCTAACGTCTGATGGAGTGCTGGCAAGCGCATTCACATTTCTAAATGATGCTACGTGAGTTCTATATTGTAAAGTGACCTGGGGAAGAGCAGACGTTTCTTCTCCAGGTAGCCGGTCAGCGACTTCTGGCAGATCTCGAGCTGTTCCAATAAATGAGGCAGCAACTGCTGCAGTGTGTCGTCTCCCATACAGCACGTCACCACGTTCGTGTTCTCGTGCGCTTTCTGTAACAAACATGTCATTCATGTTCAAACGTAAATGTGCTAGTGAAACCTCATAGACAACTGACACTGACACAGAATGGATAGCTGCTCATCCATCTGAATGTCCAACTGCAATTTACTGCATTATCTGTCTTTTGGTCCAGTACAGATACGACAATAGCAAAAACATTATCAATATAAATGGTTTCACACAAACCGAAATCAATTTTACTGTCATAAAACAAAAACATCCAGTTGTAAATCAATTACTATACATAGGACGGAAGGGGTTCTCTATTTCCCATACCTGCATGATCTTGATCCAGGACTTGTCAATCTGTGAGAACCTCTTGGCCTCCTGTGGCAGCTGTTTGGCAATGTCTCCACCTACGAAGACGGCCTCCAGGTAAATCCACAGGTTCTGCACCTGCAGCCAGTTCTCAATGATCTCTGTGGTGCCTGTCAGCTTGTGCACCCACTCCTGGATCTTGGGCTTGAACGGCGCGTTGTACCTGACAAAGGAAGCAGAACACTTAGAAAAAACGGACACTTTCAGGACAGGAAATTTAAGATGCCTTTTGTGTATTGCTTAACCAAGAAACTGGGACATGCACATGAGACGTAAATTAAAATCTCAATTGATGGATGTAAATGTTCAAGTCAATGTGGTAATCACTATGGTGAGGCTAGAATCTACTGATGAAGCATCCACTACCGTACCTGTTACTGAGCAGGGAGCCGAGCACCATGAGACTGTCCTCCATCAGCGCCACCGTCTCCGACGTCGTGTCTCCCTTCAGCAGCAGCTCGCCGCGCGTCTTGAACGGGCTGAACTGGAAGTCCTGCGCACTCCAGTCATTCACCACTTGCTTCAACTTCGCTTCAATGTCCTTTTCTTTCACCGCGGAGATGCAGATATCCTATGGACATACGGGCACTCAACGTGAGCATCACTAACCAATGGAGAACCAACAACAGAAATCTACGCTAACTACACACAGGATTAAAACTACTACTGAATCAAGGACTTAACAACAATAAAGACTAAACGAGTATTTAAAGCACACCGCACCTCAATGTCTTCTTTGTTTTCGAGTAGAGGTGCTTCCATGAGATTGCGGAGGAGGAAGTTGTCAGATTCAACGTCGAACGTGTGTCCGGTGAGGGTGGAGAGACGCTCCCAATGACGGCCCTGCATTGCCTTGTTGGCCATCATCTCGAGCAGTGGACAGGAGTCATTGAAGTCATCAATGGTCTTTCTAAGGTCCTCGTATGCCTGCCACTCCTTCAGCGCTTTGGGCAGCTTGCGGCATCTACAGAACAATAGTGCTTGCATGTGCACTTCTTACTACCAGTTGGATCTATTGAATCACTATTATTAGCTGACTTAATATTAGCACTTTAAAAATTTGATTGATCGTGTGAGAATAATTATGTTTTAACTGCGTATAAAATATCCAGTTATAATTTAAAATAGTATCCCAGTGAAGAGCAACTGACATGCTGTGTTCAACTGACTGCAGTAATAACATGAAGAAATGTCATGAAAAACAGCCATCGAAAAGATAATATTCCTTTGTGCTGTACACATTTTGATTGAATAATACTGAATACCCTCCGCCAGACACATGGCGGCCTGAGGACAAGCTGCACGTACTTGTTCTGGAACTCTAGCAGCTCCTGGTTGATCTTGTCGATGTCGACCTCCATCCAGGGGATGTCGTAGTAGCCGCTCACCTTCTCCAGCACGTCGTTGTACAGTGAGTACAGCTTCTGCAGCAGGTTCAGCTCCTTCCTGCATCACACGAAGCAGCAATCATGTCACATGCACATTAAAATAGACTGAATGTTAGCGTTGGTCACAACTTGTTATAATTTGAACGTTTATCAAAATTTCATTACAATTTCCAAAAGTTCATTCATCGAAGCCAAACATAAAACTAAACTACTGACACTACTTTGTAAATACGGCATGAACTATACTTGACAGTCTCATGCGAGGCTAAATGTAGGACAAATTTATAATCAGTGAAAACTATGCGCAAATATATCTACCTCTAACAAAATTACTACATATTTCAGAACACACATCATCATCAGTTAAGACTGAATCGTGAAATATACAGGGGATTCAACTTTTTTCCTGCAGCACAAGTGCTCGAAACAAAGGAGCAGTTGTAAGCATACTTTTTGACGATAGGGGAAAGGTATAGAAGAACCTTCAGTCTGAATAATAGAATATGGATTCATTCAATTAAATAATCCTGATCAGTAACCTTTTACACTTACAGCCTTAGTTTTTCACCTAATGTTCACTCGTATAATAGCTGTGACTTTACCTGATCCTCTGAAGCTCAGCGTATTCCGTAACCTCGAGACCAAAGAGCTCCTCGCCACCGGAGTATGTCTGGTATTTGCGCCACAGCTCGTCGAAGCGGGCCTGGTAGATGTTGAGACGGTCAGACGCCTCGCGCGGGGAAATGCCGTCAGCCATCGGACCTCTGCCAATGCAAACCACCAGTCAATTGTATACTTCACTCAATGGCCAGTCTACACCATTTAGTAAGCATTAGAGTAATCTTTAAACATAGACAGAAGACAATAGGACAGTGATTGATAATAATTTTTTAAATAAAAATATGGGCGTGCACTCACTTGACGTCGTAGTCTTCCACATACTCGGCCTGATCGACTTTGAACTTCTCCACGCCACTCAGCAGGTTCGTCTTAAACTCGGGTTGAACCTTCAGCAGCGTCTCTTGTACTTGGACAACCTACAGGAAATGGCCGATTAATCACCTCGCTCAATACAGAGAATATAATGCTTTG
This sequence comes from Streblospio benedicti, assembly GCA_019095985.1. Taxonomy (NCBI): domain Eukaryota; kingdom Metazoa; phylum Annelida; class Polychaeta; order Spionida; family Spionidae; genus Streblospio; species Streblospio benedicti. Next base: position 29,539,645 of record CM032666.1, on the reverse strand, counting down.
CATTGGGATATTACTATCTAAAGGTAATCTTTGGAGCAGAATACAACTGTGATGTACTAATCACGCAGTAACTTTATGACATAGTTATACAACTGCAAGCGTGTTTTACATTTTAACCCCTACCATGAAGAGCCCCACAACCAGACCCCCCTCGCCCCCTGACCTTGTGACCCCCACCTGACCCCGTGACCCCCACTGACCAGCGCCTTGAGAAGCTTCCAGCTGTAGGAGAGCTGGTCAACACGCTCCGCGTTGCCGTCATTGAAGAACAAGTTGTATCTGGTAAGCATCTGGTACGCCTCCTCGATGGGTGAGATGGTCATGTCTATCCGGATCTCGGACTCACGGATCTCATTGAGTGCTGCCATCGCTCCACGGATGTCGTCCAGATCCTTGATGGGTCTGCAACGAGACAGAAACAACCGTCAATGTGCAGATCAGTGATGTTCATACAACAGGCGAGGTTCAGGACAGTGGTGAGTATGAAAAGTCGCCAATTTGGTGGCCAAGCAGGATTAATTGTTGAAATCGTATTCATGTAATGTCAATTTAAACAACTTGAATCAATAATTTTGAAATAAAAGAAAAAACGTTTTCACAATATTACATGATTCAATTCTTTTGAGAACTGTCATTCCTCTTTGTCAAAGACATGATTTATTTGTCTTTTATTGGAGTTACATAAATCCTGGTAGGAAGAGATTTAAATGCACATTTTGAATGGTAATGATTACAAAAGCTAAAAAATGCACTGTAAATACCTGTTCAGCCTCTTGTCCATGCTGTCAAAAAAGTCGAGGATTTCATCCATCTCTTTGCCACATTTGGCGTTAAGATGCTTTCCGTAGGCCACCTAATAATCAATCAATCAATCACATTCTTAGCATATCTGAGCAGGCCCAAATTATTTCTCATTCAGAGGGTGCCTGGCTGAAGTAAATAAAACAAATATTGATTAAAATTAAAATTATCAAGGCGAACTAACATTCGTCATTTGTGACATTCGGAGTGGAAACGATACTGATCATATTTCATTCTATTCCAAGCATAGAGTAGAACCTCCAATTAAGATTACCTCTCTATTGAGATCACCTCTCTATTGAGACCACCTAACACTCGTCCCAAAGGTGTTCCTAATAGAGAGGTTCTACATTATAAAATCAAGCAAATGCTGTTGCTGACCTTCCAGTTCTTGACCTCTGTGATGAGCGCCAGTTTGAGCGGGTCGGTCGTGAACAGCAACGGGCCCACCTGGTGCGACGGAGACAGCTCCTGGATCGTGTCCTCCATGTTCTGAAACAGTCACAGAACACGTGCTGGATCCATGCTCACTTTATTACGTAGGTATTCTAAAAAGTTCTTTGATGTCCACAGGGAAGAAATATGCCTTTGTTTTGTGTCTATGTATAAAATATTCGTGAGGTGTCACTTATACAAATCACTTCCAGAGTAGTTTCTAGTAAATTTACCAGTAACTTTTCATTATCTATCGCTCTTCATTAGAAGAAAACAAACTCAATGAAGAACGCACATAGGTCTCTGCCACACTTGTTACATGCTACTTGTATTTGGACTATTTTTTAATGGCCCATGGCCTGCGAGTCATCACAATCTCACCATTACAGGTAATAGCAGATGAAAGAAAACGCGAGATGCTGCACTTACGTTGAAGTATCTCAGGTTGGCCTCATACTCGGACATGATGGGGTTGGTGGCCATGAACTCTTTGACCTTGGTCTCCGTGTCCTCGTCCCACAGCGATGAGTACTTGTTGAACTGAGCGAGCAGGTCGGTCACCTCGGGCTTGACCGTGGTCATGATGCCGCTCAGCTGCAGCGTGATCTTCACCACGTCCTACAGTAACACACCAGTTTGCGACTTTATAGTACAATATTTCCGTGATTACATTACTTTCATCTGAATTTGTGAGCCAAAGTGTGAGCTAATCTTACTGAAAACAATGCGGAACCACAAAGAAACAGATTCTCCCTCTATTAGAGAAAAAAATGTGGTTCCAGACTCTTTTCTTTGATAGGAATAGCTGGATTTAAGTAGATCCCACCATTACAGAAGAACCGGCGTCTCCATCTTGTGAATCTCAAATTCTCAGTTCTTCGTAGGTCACTGATTGAACTACCACTGATCATTACCTTGTGTTCTGCCACGATTTTGTGCAATGGTTTGATGACTGCGTTGGGGTTGATTTTCACCTCCTCTCCTCCGTCTGCTGCCTGACTCTCCAGCTCCTAAACAACAGATACTCAGTTAGGAAGTTGATGATACCAAAACTCGCAGCACACTACTTTTCCAAGAAGCCAAATACACCAACTCGTGTTGCTGTAGAAGCTCTCTTTTGGATCGCTTTTGGTTCAAAGAAATATTGTTCAAATTGAACTATCTAGCTGCTTGGGAATCTCATGTTGAATCTAGGTAATGATTATAAAGATGATCTATTATGGTTATAAATTATGTTACACAAAGCAATGATTATACGACCAAACCTTGAATTGAATTCATGTTAGCAAAAAAATATTATATCAAATTCAGGCCTTACGTTAGCAATATAAAGCAGCAAAGAATTTTTGTCAAACAATCCATACAGAACCTTGTGTTTATCAAAGCAAAACTAAAGCTTATATTTCCATATTTCTAACTTATATCATAATGTTACATTCTTTGAAACGGCATACTATGAATTAGTGACCTAGTACTAGTATAGACAGCTGTTTAGTTGATTACCAGGATAAGTGTTTGAATAACATTTACAAAAGACAATATAGTTATTGCAAATGGTGAAAACATCCCTTGCAAATAGTGAACACAACTTGTCATAGTTTTATATTTATTACATGCATTTATGACCATTAATTACTACGCCAGAAGAAACACTAAATAGCGCATGCAAGCATGCAGCAGTCAAGCTGCACAACAGAAGTATGATGCTTCGGCAAAAGAGTACAGTGGAATATGTTGCATGCATACCGATTCTACAGATACAAGTTCAAATTCATTGAAACATTCTTACTACAATAATTTGCAGTATTTATAAGCGATAAATTATCATACAAAATATAGAAACATCTGAAAAGAAGATTGAAAAATTGAACATGGCATAAGATCCTATATTGCAAACAAACCTGATTCACGTTTCTTTTCGCGAGCTCCTTTTGCATTTGCTATATCAAAATTGTGAGAAAATTGAAAAACTTTCCAGGGCATGCAGAGAATTAGATAGCCATCACATAAATGCATATTTCTCATTAGAAATATTAAGCTTTTATCAACATCAAAATTAATTGTAATCTAGTGATTTAGGAAAATTATCTACAAACATTTAGAATTTTGTGCACTGATTAATTCTTGGTAAAAATTGACCGATAGCAATGCAAGCAGCAATATTCAAATCTTACAGCATTCTGCTTCGCGAGCTTGGCCTTTAAAAAACAACTTTCTTTTAGAATATCATTTTCATACATTATCAGGAGCATTTTTTAAAGCCTATGTAAAATAGTTGAACATAAATCATTTTCTAGATGTTATCAATTGAATCAACAAGACAATAATACATAAAGATGAAGTTGATTCATTGGAAGAGCCACTGTGAAATACCATTGTGACCCATCCTAAATCTTCACATTGAATAGACTGTCCTGATGAAGGCCCCGTGGAATCAGTGATAACCCGGAAACACACTTTGGCCATCATCATAGCAAATATGGGCTAATCTGTTACTATTTCTCGCTTGCTATCTTCAACATTAAAAATCTATTGTATATTCATTTGAATTCAAACTTCATGACATAAGCCACATTTTAGGGTGTCTTATGTAATGAAAAGTGACTCCATATAAAAAACATAATAGAGTTTAAATGAGAAGGATAGCGAGTACGTTCTGGTTGTTAGGATGCTGTGAGTGGGTGTTACCTTCTGTTGCAGTTTCTGTTGCCGCATCATGTGATCCCACTGAGGCATCGTTTCTGTCATCTTCAGGATTGTTTGCACACACTGAAACAAAATGATAACCCTTACTACTGCCCGTGCCATCTAGAATAAAATCATATAAAATGAGTTACAATTATCTAGTCTCCATCAACCAGACTGACGTTTACTTTGTTCATGCAAGTAAGGAAATAAGAAAGTCTGGGTTGACTCAGACATTCATGGCTTTTAAGGCTGCAATAAATTATATCAAGGAATTTTCTTTGGTTCTGTATCTATACTGCGTTTCATTGGCAAGTGATTTGGGGTACTAAACCCTTGAATGTTTTCAATATGAATATCAAACAACAAAACAGGTTCACATTATAAAAAACAGGGAGAACCAACTATGCAGTAGTCAACTTACTCTCAACGATAAACCAAACTATGGAGTCATTGCTTTCACCAAAGATCACTGGAAAAAACAATGTACCTCCACGACTCTCCCTGTTGAGTGAGGCTGCATCTCCTCGACTCACCTTGTTCAGCGAGGCCTGCACCTCCTCCAGTGTGGGCCTCATCACCACGTTGGGTAGGGCGAGGGCGATGTCTGCGCGGAACAGCGGGGCCTTGCGTTCCGGCTCCAGTGCGCCCTTCACACTGCTGTAGCGGTTCACCATCTGCACGCGTCGCTTGATGGCATCCAGCGACAGCCGCGTGCCTGGAACACACAGGATTAAACTACATTCTGCACAGACACTGGACAACAAATACTTCTTCTGTCCACGACACATCAGACGCTGTTTTAACGCGAGCTTGAAGGGAGTAAATACAAAGTTCAAAAGTCATCTACACCTTATCAAGTTAACTGATTTATAGTGTAAGTGATTTGTAACATACAGTAGAGCCTCCAATTAAGACCACCTCTCTATTGAGACCATCTATCTAAAAAGACCACTTTTCACGGTTCCAAACCGCCATAAAGCTACCAAATTGAATCTCTGTTTAAATAACCTCCTCTCTTTTAAGACCACCTAACACTTGTCCCAAAGGTGGTCGTAATAGAGGTTCGACTATATAGTTTCCATGACCGTGACTCACACTTGACGAGTGCCTCTGTGTTGCGCTGTGTGTAGTAGTTGAGGAGGGTGGTATAGGCGTCGGGCTCCGCGTCCTTCTCGTCCGGCACCATGCGCTCCAGCTCGGCCGCCGACAGCGGCGACTTGAGCATGTCCACCAGCTCAGTGACCGACATCTCCACCAGCTGGCTCTGTCTGTAAACACACACGGTCAGTGCGTGGTCAGTGAGTGGTCAGTAACATGTACACCAGCTCAGTGACCAACATCTCCACCAGCTGGCTCTGTCTGTAAACACTCGTGGTTAGTGAGCAGTCAGTAAAATGAAACAGTGACAAAACATATAGCTTTTTTACTCAACCAACATTAATGTTTCCATCAACTGTCTGAAAAATCAGGAAGGTTAAATGCGCTATCCCCCTATCTGAAAACGCACACAGTCTTTAAGTAGCTCTGTTCAATGCAGTTATACATATAAATTGTAACATATCTTGGAATGAGGATTAAAAAGCTTAAATGATAAAAGAATAATGGTTAGGCAGGGTTACTTTGTGAGTGACTTTGCTGCGTCAAGGCAGGTGGACTCTGTGAGGCTGAGGAACTTGGGGACGGTGACGGGGTCGTCGTCGGGGAGCTCGCACAGCGCTGTGAGCGACATGTCGTCCAGCACAGCCTCCACACGCGCGTCCAGGATGTCGGCGCACTGCTTGGACAGCTGCTCCAGCTGCCGGATCGCGCGGTAGATCTCAGAGATGTCTGCAAAACGCAGGCAGCTCCGTCAGGAAAAAGTATGGTTTTGAAAAGTTTACAATGCTTAAACTGATGGCAAATCTATATTTAAGCAATGCATTTTGAATTAAACTCAAAACAATCAAGACGCAGTCAGCTAGGCTAGGAAAAAGTATGGATTTGAAAAGTATAGAATGTTTAAACTGATGGAAAATCTACATTAAGCAATGGTCAGTATAAAACACGGTTTTGAACGATTTAGAATGCTCGGAAATCTGCATTACGCAATGATTTTTAATCAGACGTTGGCCATGTACATGCATTGTTATAATGACCAATGCTTTATGCAGCATCCTGCACAGGCCTGACTATGGACGTACATGTGCTGACGTTAAGGGAGGTCCAGCTGAGGGACTGCAGGCCGGGCAGGACGGCCGCCTCCACACGCTCAATGTAGGGCTTCATGAGCGGCACGAGCACAGTCGGGATGCCGCGCTTCACTCGGTCATACTCCACCAGCATCTCAGTCAGCCTGAAACACAACACACACATGTCAGAACCATCTCACTCTCAGTCAACATAAAACATGATGATGCACTCGTCTTAGAAACATGGCATATTCCAGGAGAGTACTCGATGAGATAAGGCTTCTAAAACTTGCATATTACCATTGTGTAATATCTATACCAGCTCATCTAGCTAATCGGGCGATGCACAAATTTATCACGTTCAATCGCTTGACAAGAAAACAATTAGCTGTAAATTCTCTGTTAAATTTTCAATAAACCTGGTAGCATGTCAAATATTGCTGAATGCTCGATCCCACAACACTGTACATGCTGCAAACACATACTCATGGCAAGAATACAAAGATCCTTGTCATTGTATCGGTGACTCACTGTGTGCGTGTGCTCTTGATGCTCTCCTCACGCTTACACAGGATGACGGCCATCTCGGGCAGGTCAAGGTTCAGCTTCTTCAGGTATTTGGCCTCCTGGATCAGCTCCAGGATCTGTAAGAAGACAAAATTATAACACCTGTTATAGACAGTCACAATAACACAAAACATCTGGCATAGTGTTTATGCTCACTTATTGGCCCATGCATTGCCACATTAGATCTTACCAAATATAAGTAATATTCTATTGTGTTTAAGTAATATTGTGATGTCCATGTATCATATTACTGGGACATGTAAAGTCTGGCCACTACATTGATCACAAATTACCAGAATGCCATGGGCTAAGTTCTATAACCCGATCTTTTCATATTCTTTTCACTTTGACTTCCTCTTTTTGTTCTGTTTGTCCTTCAGCTTTAGATTTAATTCAACCTCCCCATAAAAAACATCGAAAGTGCTAAAAAGAGATAAACGTTTTGGTGTCAACCAATCTATAATTGCATGTATACTTGTCCTAGTCTGTCTTGTTGTTTAGCTTTTATGTGTATTTGTATAACAATGTCTTTTTAATGAATAAATAAATCAAATTAAAAAAAGCTCCAACTGCTCACCTGTGGGTCGAAGTTGACGTAGAGCTGGTCTGTGTCTGGGTGGCGCACCATGAGGGAGGCGTTGAGGCCTGAGCGCGCCGCCTCCACCGCCCGGTACCATCCCCGGTGGTACAGCATCTCAAACTCCATCAGCACCGCAGCCATCTTGTTGAAGTTGCGGATCACCTTCTTGCCTTCCTCACACTGCATGGTAATTAGGTACTGAGGTCATTGGGTTGAAAGAGGGAATGAGTGATTGTGTTAAATGATAAATCATGATGATTAACATTAACAATTATAATGTAGACAATAACAGCCATGTACTAGTTATCACTATTTTAAATCATCATACTATATAAAGAATATTTATTTTACAATGTAGGTGGTCTGTTCGACACACCTTGATGAATGCCTGGCATCTTGTGAGTATTTGTGATTATGTTTGAATCCCCATAACATGAGGATGTGTGGTACCTTGTCTAGTGTGGTATTTGTGATAATGTGTGAGCCCCCTGTACCTTGAGGATTTCTGGCTTCCTCTTGAACACCTTCATGGGCTGTTCGATGCGGCGGTACAGCTGGCGCGCCCACGCGATCTTTCCAGACACCGGCGGCAGGTTGCGAGGCACCACCGGGTCAGACTGCAACAACAGGGCTGCACTTGGTCACAGTGGCACAATGCAAACATATACAGTATCAGTATGGAAATGACACACATTGGAGTTTATGTTGTAGCTAACTTTATACAGCATTGTGCATTGCTTAAAAACTATGGCTTTGTGTTCCTCAAGACTAAAACACACGTTCTTTCTACATTAAACAGATACAGCATCCATTAGAAATGCTATGTTTATATGTATAGAAGTAAAGACCATTATCGCGCAGTAATTTATCTATCCCTGCCCCTAACACTTCTCTAGCCCCGGTCCTACCTTCTGTTTCTGGTAGAGCTTGCGGACGGACTCGAGGTCACGTGCGTAGTTTGCGAGCACGCGCATGTACTTGTCCTTGAGGTCGAGCGTGGGCCCGCTGATGTTCTCCACCTTCATGAGCAGCTCAATCGCCTGCTCAGTCTGAAAACACACCACCTCATCACAGACTAGAACAAACATTTCTGTTTTATTAGTTAACTATTTTCAATTGGTGAAGTCGTCTTAAGATTGATAGGACTTTAAAAACAGAGATTTGTTTTCAATTCTACATAAATCCTTAATCAATACTAACTCAATGATTTTTATAGCATTATTCCATAGAGGGAGAGGGTAGAAGATAGAGCTTTGTAAGAAGGCAGCTATTCATCTGAGGGTAGAAAACCAAGTTACAACAGCTTTGCTGTTTTTGATTCTATTGGAAAGTGACAAATTTCATTAAATATTATTCATTGAAATTCTGACTCATAAACAGTACATGAGTCTGAGGAGAACCTGGTAAGATTCTTATTTTGCCTTTTCAGTAGCCTGCCTATTTTTCTTAACTTTATTGACAAGTTCCTTTTCAGTATTTTTCTTAAGTTTATTGACAAGTTTTTATTGTTATTGTTGTGTTGGGGGTAAGGACATGACATCTTACAACTCATCACATCTGTGAAACATGTGTATTCTTATGCCATGTAGTAAAATGTGATTCAATTTCTTGAGATAACTTTCATCCAGTGGCATGGCGAAAAATGTGGTTTGCATGAATGGATAATGATATACCTTCTTAAACATTTTCATTTAACATGCTTTATTTCTAAAAAAACATCTGCATTACACGCGTTCACTCCATTCTGTGACTTTATCATGCTAATTAACATTGTTCAAAAAACACACAATTGGAAAACAGATCATTCACAGCATGGCCCCTTGTACTGTGGTAGGTTGAAGATATAGAGCTCATGATTTCCAACATGGTTTGCTAAATAGCGTATACATCATATACAACTGTCCAAGAACCCCAGCAAAGTACAGGCCCACTCTCGGAATCAGATTACATAAAAATTCGGACAGTTGAAATTCCAATGTAATGACCACATCTATGCAAAAGCTTAACACATTTATTAACAATCTTCCCACCTGCACCCCATGGGCATTTGGGTAGTCATTCAACTTATCTGATAATATATGACATGTATAAAACAATGCTGGAATGTGGGAGTAACCTACCACAGTATAAGTACCAAGATTTACAAGATCTTTTGACTTCTTTCATCTTATAAGCCAAAAGCAGTCCCCATTTATTTAAAAGTGTATATTGTGGCAATAAATTGTATAAATTACCCCAACTTTGCAAACCTATATTAAAGTGCAAAAACAGTTTACGTTAATGAAATGAAAAACATTTTCACATAAATAACAGTTCATTTTGTTCAGAATTGACAAATACGAGTAACTATGTTTTTATCTTTGCATCTAATCTGTATAAGACAAACTTTGGAAATCCACTATTCATATGTTAACAAAAAAAATCTATAAATTTTGGTCATTTTGGTTCAGTAATAATAATAGAAATTCACTAAATTGTAGATCCTGGTTTTCTGCAAACCAGTGGATTTCATGGGTTTTGTACACACAAAAGCTCAATGAGATACAAAAACCCCATGAAAATAAAAACAAAATTGGGTAGGGGAAGAAAAGAGGAGGGGCACACAGCCAGGATCTGCCTGTAGTGGTGCTGAGACTTACAGTGAGTGATTTCTCGAACCAGGTGTCGACAAAGGCCTGGATCTGTGCCTGCAGACTGTCAAATTGGCTGCGGAACTCAAGGTAGTCTGCATCAAACTGAAACGTTGGTGCACATGATCATTTTTCATACACACTTTAAATAGCTCTCACAACAACAATGGTTCTGCATAGCACTGTACCATGGTCGACTTGGTTCTGTAGCTCACAGCCGTGAGCACCTCATGTCACATGAGGTTGTGTGATATTGTCCTTAACATGACTCAGAGTAATATGTTAAAACTACACTTGTACATTCACTACTTTGTCTAATGGCCTCTAGTACCCCAATGTAAGATTTTTCAGTTGGAGCTGTTCATATTTAATTCTGATACTCCAATATAGCACGCGTAACCAAACAGCCCAATTCTCTTCACTACACATTATTATCAAAATCATTCCATTAACACTTAAAGTTTGAGTTAAACAGGTCCAACTGTACCATGTAAATGAGTACTCATAACTATATTTAGAAATAGTACATGTGTGCACCACCACATCGACAAATGTTAGCAGGTCATCACACGTTCATTTTAGTAATGTGACGACCTGTTGACGTATGTCAATGTGGTGGCGCGCGCATGTATCTGTAATATATAAATCTATTATGGAAGAGTTGCGTCATGATATTCCTCTCTTGATTAAAATGAATGCATATTCGACTAAGGCATCAACTAAGACCTATATCGTAAATTCAGATGTATATCTTACACTAGATGAGACGAACATTCATTTGTTACTTTACACAAATTAAGCAATGATAAATTGAGCTTTGAAAAAAGTATGAAATGCAAATTATTATATAAAAAGATTTGCTGTTAGAAAAACTTAAAACAAAATATAGAAACATAATTTCTTTCACTTCATTACATAATATAAATTAACATTTATCAAATAGTAAATTTGTTTAACAGAATAGTACTTTTGAACAACAAAATTACTTGTGAACATGCGATTTGGGCCATTGTTGCACAATATCTGCAATATGCGAACATCTGATATACGATACTCAATGTTTTCACTGTCCATTTGACTGTTTTTCTTATCATGTCACCAATAAAAATTACATTATGCTTTTTAGACGACATGCAACAAACATTGAAGCTTTTGTGTTTTGAAGCACATTGAGTTTTTGTATGCTTCTTACCATTTTGAGTGCAAAATGCAAAGACTACACAAAAAATATAAATGTATTCAATGCGTATTCAACACAAGTTAAATTATAATTGAAGAAGAAATTAGATGAATAAAAAATGAGGAACAGCTTTGATCAGAGCTTCAGTTATATGTATAGTAGAACTTATTGAATGATTGTCTAGGTGACGCGAACCATTTGCTTACACAGGAAATTGTACTGTTTGCAGTATGACATGTAAAATGGCCTGTTTATTATCATAAAATATTTACTTTCAGGTACAAAACAATAAAAACGTGACAAATACTGTTATATAATTGGAATACAGAAATAGGAGTAATGGCGTATTCTAGCAGTAACAAAAAGGCCCAATTTAGGATACTATTAAAACTAGGATGTCTAATTTTCATTAAGATATCAAATCAAAAGGTCTAATTCAAATGAAGAATTCTGAGTCTCTGCATTGGTGATATAAGATAATGTTAACATTATGTTGAACCTGGCTGTTTGATGTTTATTGATGTATCAATCGATATAATGAACATACTGGTAGGGCATTCTACCATACTCCTATAAAAATAGTTCAGTACGCACCTCTCCCTTCCTGTGGTCCAGGATGTCATAGTTCTTCTTCTTTGTGGCATCCACAACTGTCTTGTACCTAATAATAATATAACCGTTATCTTAAAATCAGTATAACAGTCATACATCAAATACATTTATGCAGAAAAACTTTTGTTCAACCGAATGATAATAATAAATTTCTTAACAATTTTAAATCTATTTTACAATAATACTGTAAACAAATATGTATTCAATGCTCTTAAATGCTTCTCTAAAAACGAAAACATTTTCAGCTAAGTTTTAGAGATAATATTTGAAACATGGAGATCCAATATGTTATACGATACAAATCAAATTAAATCATTTATTAAATCAGATATAGAGATAGTTATGTCCAGATAACAATTAAAACATATATAAAGTATAAACATGGAGTTACTAGTTATCAAAGTTATTACATTTATTTAAAATATATATTTAAAAAGTATATTTAAAATCATACACATGTAAAATACATATCACTTGAAACTCATTATGTAAATTCCAACATAATGTTGGTGGCTCAGAAACTTACATTTTCACAAATAAGTTTCTGAGCCACCAACATTATGTTGGAATTTACATATTATGAATCCAGAAACTATAAAACTTCTAGTAATAGATACTTGAAACTCATTTGAATTGACATTATTGCCCCCATGGTACCTGACGGCGAGGACGTCGATGCCTTCGATGCGGACGTCTCCGAGCCCGGAGTACGCGTCCATCGTCTGGATCATGTCCGCGATCTTCTCCAGCCGCTTGCAAAACGTGTCAAACTTGCCAAAGATGTAGTTCTCACTGCAAATGAACAACGGTATGAAACAACAATTAGGTACAGGTACACACAGCTTTTTTTAATGTCCCCTTTAGCATAATGACAGGTTTATTTTGAAAAAGGATACTTCTTATAAATATAAAATGAATATAATATACCAAATATTAAAGGATACATTGGCAGACATTTCTTCCGGATAGGTATCACAGATTTAAAATAAAGATTCATATTTATTATTCAACTATATTTACTAATATGTTGCTTATACAATTACACAAGGAAATAATCTATTAGTGTCCGAGCGATGGAAATGATGAAATACTCTGAAGTCACCCATATACTACTATGGCTGACATGATCATTACAATTTCACACCTGAACTCGAACTGTCTCTCGTTGGGATTTTCCCGCAGACGGTCCTTGGTCTTGTGGAAGTGTTTCTGGTACTCCTTGTTGAGCGTGATGCACTCGTTGATGCGCTTCAGCAACTCCGGCCTGTGGGGAGGAAATACACTCAGTAAACATTGAACTCCTAAATTACAAAGAAATTACCGGGTACTGATGAGGTAGCAGTAAACGACCAAAACATCAACTATAGACAATATTTAAATATGATTTTCGTGAGTAGATACTGCATGTTTTTTCGTTTATTTTATGAAACACTTGCCAGGATTGCGACAGGCTTATGACAACAAAACGTCGTAGTGGTGTGGACACACTCTGTTGTGAGCAGACGCTATTTCGATTTTTCTATACTATGCCCTATGATCGTGTCTTATACAGTCGCATACAGTCATAGCGGTGTGAATGGGGATTTAGTCATATGTAGCTTATGTCTGCATCATGGTGAGTTAAGAATCACTAAACTAAACTGCAGAATCAAAACACATGTGTCTATAAAAATAGTTTGCATTTGATATCAATAAAGTGAAAAGAAAATTATCACCACATTATACAATATCTTAGTATGATGGAAGTTCATTCATCCTGGATCTGATAGACAAATGTTTATATTTTAAACAGGATAATAAGATCAATTACTTATTGAGCTTTCGGGTAAAGGCTTTGCCCTGTTCACAACAAATGACGTCATAAGTCGTCACTGTTGACCAGACTGAACAGAAGAGGACTCCCCCAGTAGTAATACCTATGTCAAGGGTGTATCAGAACATATAACGAGGGTGTTACATAGGTACAATGTCCAGGCATTTTTCAAGCCAGTCAACACCCTTAGACAGTTGTTAGTGAGACCAAAGGATCCCTTAGATAAGGAGAGAGTGATTGGACCAGTGTAAGAGATTAAGTGCAACGATTGTGATGCGTCATATATTGGTAAGACAGAATGATCCCTGAAAGCGAGGTTCATGGAACATAGACGCCCAAGCTCCACGGGGTCGGAAGTATCTCGCCATTTATACACTGACCAACAGGGAAATGGAATTTCTTTCGAGGATACAAAAGTCCTATGTGTTGAACCGAAGTACTTTGAATGTGGAGTAAAGGAAGTGATTCAGATAAGGAGACTGAGACTTTTGCTCAACAGTGATGGAGGCAGACACACCCTTCCCACTACATGTATATGGAACAACATGTTGACACCTCCGGGGGGGCACCTGCAGCTGGGGATTCTCCCGCGCCAACAGTGACGACCTATGACATCATTTATTGTGAAAAAGGCAAGAGCATTTGCCGAAAGCTCAATAAGTAATTAATCTTATTATCCTGATAAAATCATAAACATTTGTCACACAATATCTTGTACAGTAAAAACTTCCTTTTATAGCCATGATGATAAAATGTTCAAAGGCAATGGAAACATGTTTCAATTAAGCCAGACTGATAATTGGTGGTGTAATGAGAAACATTGCTACATGATTAAGCAAATATAAATGGTACTAAAACAAACTATTACTACATGACACCAACTGGAAAAAGGCATTTGATTCTGATCAAAAATTAACGTGCACCAAGTAACAGCCCCCACTGTCTTCATCAACTATACATTATCGTGTCATTGAACTTTAATTTTTACATTATAATGCAGCACAAACATTGCTTGTAGAGATTTTCTATTCTAACGTTAGTACATTTTGTTATAGACTATACGTTAGCACAATCGCGTGAAATTTCTAAATGTAGGACGCTGGATCAATGATCAAATAATAAAGGCACTAGGGGACGTCACAAAATAACACTGATCCTTTTCTACCAAAGTAACCCCACCTATTTGCCTATTTGTTACAGGGAAATCAATAACACCTACCAACATGTTAATCTATTAATGAGAATTAATTTCCCTAATTGTCATCTTTATAACTAACACATTAAACTTGCATACATGCACATGCTTATTGAACAATAGGTTCAATAACTACAATCTCAAACAGCTATTATATGAACTTATGTTTTTGCTATCCAGGTAACTGTAAATCTGGTTTCTATACTCAATAGCCTACTACACTGGAAGTAAGTTGTTTATTTCATTTAGTTCCATATGAATTTACTGTACATTGCCACTTTGTTGACTCATTTTTCTGTAACACAACCTTTACTAGTTTTAATGCAATGAGGTTTAACCCCTGGTAACCTGGGAAACCACATGCTATCTTTAAATATGTGTGCATGTGCTTGACTCTTGATAATGAGCTTCCTTTTGATGGGCTGCAATCACAAGTAACCTATCTTATTCTCATTGCGGATAGATGAATGGCATGTGGATGTACATACCTGGGGTGCTCCCACACCTTGCTGACCCCGCGGTGAATGTACGCCTTGCACGTGGTGATCATCTGGTTGGTGACCTTGACAAACAGCGAGGTCATGCGCTCGGACGTGTTGTAGTAGGAGGAGATGGAGTAGATCATGCGGATCGCATTCATCAGCGACGGAATGTGCTCCTGCATAGTCTCCTGAAAGGCAAAATGTTTATGATGAATGCTTTTCAAGTTGATAAACATCCAACGATATTTGATTTGTAATTCTTTCAAATAGCATATCGATATGTTTCATTGAACATAACTCAACAAAACCTAAACAAAATGTTCGAAAAAATACAGAACAAAACATAAAGCAGTGGTGACTGACGGGGTTGCACTTGACGAGCGGGCCGAAGAACTTGTCGAGCGTGTAGAGGTACTTGACGTTGTCCTTGGCCTCGTTGGCGGCGTCGGTGATGCGGGCGTCGAGCTGGCGCCAGCGCCGCAGCGACTTGGACTTGGCCGCATTCAGCACACCCACAGCAGCCTTGCACCGCGGAGACTTCACCTGCTCTAGCAGCCTGAAAGCACACCGATACAGAGGTCAACACACTGGCAGCCTCCAATGTTCTGAGTTACACTTAACACTCTGCTTGTGACATTGGTAAATGTTATAAATAGGTATATTGGCATAAATTGACTGGGTTGTTAAGTAGTGATATTAGAGGATTCCTTCACCCAAGTCTATAGGGCTATGTCACATAGCCTATATCACACAGATTCAAGTCCCGGCAGAGGCTAAGTGATATAGCCCTATAGATTCTTTATGAAAGAATCCTCTAATATCAACACTTTTAATGTTATTGATTCTGTGTCAAAGTGAATGTGAATCTATTGCGTAGATAAAAGGTAGCTAATATGTGGTGGTGGGTGTTGAGCAAAAACAACCACGGTATCCTGTAATACAATACTATTCAAATAAGGTCACAAGTGGTCCCAATATTGGAACGTTTAAGTAAGAATGAACAGCAAACAGAAGAATAAAAAATGTTCCCTTTATTGAGGTGCCGCAATTGAAGTTTTACAGGGCCGTCGCACCCGCTCCGACACTCCGACATTTGTCTGACCACTATTTTTCAATAATTTATTACGTAATAACGTAATTACGTAATATCCACTCTATAGTTTAACTAATCTGTGGACTAACCGTTCTGCAATATATTTAGCGTAGTTGCGTAACTTCCAGAGACTTATATATAGTTTGACTAAGTGGTCAGTGACCTTAAATAACCCTAAATGACCTAATGATGTCTTTGTCTGTTGTCTTTTATTATGGTCACGTGACAATGCTTCCTTTGTAACAGGGCACATGAGGGTTTATTTTGATTATATGGACGGAATGTTGGACACGTGCTAGTTACGTTTCACTTCTAGAACAAAACTAAATCATAGTTATTAACTGTTAAAGTTCAAATATGTTCGTGTTTAGGCTCAACATTTTCTAACATAATACATTGGTGAATTTGAAGGCAATAACCAATGGACTTTAATTTGATACACAGGTAGTATCATTTATCACTAATAAAAGCCGAAAGGCACGCAAAAATCATACGATGCCTCCATTATCGCCCATGTGGGAGTGGTCATAGAAAAGTAATTTGTTTTAGAAAAATAGCTCTCAAATTGCATCATTTGTGTTGTAAATTCTATTTTTTTCCTGGGGGTGCATGCCCCCAGACCACCTTTCCTAACGGCGACTACATATAACTGTTTTCATGACTACGGTGCTCATTTTATCGGACCACTCTTAAGGTGCGTGCGACGGCCCTGTTTTACTGTACTGTAAGTCAAGAAAAAATGCTGGCATCTAAGTTGATTAAAGGGCAAACATATCTTGGTGCATCACACCATCTGATCATTGCTTGAACTAGGATAAATATTAGATGAACCAGAACAGGCAACAAAAGGGCCCCAGTGTTGGAAGGTCAAGCGAAGGTCAGCGGCCAAGGTGGCCAAAAGGAGGTGAATATTTGATAGAGGGAGGATTGATTACGAGACGGATCATTGAGCAGATAGACAGTGTGCCAACCTGTGAAATCCCACTTTTTTGTGTAGGGCACGGGATGGGCGAGTTATGGTCATTCTGTAGAGTTTCAGAGACAGTTTTGGTATTTTGTAGGAAATTAGATTTGTCCTCAAGAGGGTTAGGGGCGGATCAATGTGTATGTATGACACTTTCACAGATAAAGCAAGGCTAATCAACTTCTAGATGTAAATATTTCTGTCCCAGATATTTCTTAATGTGATCATTTAATCACAATATATATACAATGCACACATTTTTAGTTCACAACAATAAGACGTTAGAAGTATTGATCGGTGGCAGATCAGTAGGTTATTAGTTTGACTCGGCCCACATCTGTTTGTACAATCGACAGCTTGCTCAATCATCACCCTGCAACGCACAGGACAGTGAAAATCATTTATATTTACCTCACATAGTGACTGGTCAGGACTAGCTTATAATATGGTAGTGCACTAGTAACGGCATGGCAAACTTTTTTGGTCAAACGTTGGTTGGGATTGCACTTTCTTATATTATATTAGGCAAAAAACTTTTATTATATTTAACATCAAAATTGACATGTTACTTTCAAATGTTTTCTATATTCAATCAGTCAAATCCTAAATTTATTTGGGCCTCACTTTGAGGATGTGGCCCGACAGCCCAGTGTACCTCAAAACAGTTGTCTGTCATAAAAAAGCACATAAAATATGAACTTTCCCAATGTCTCTAAACCACATACAACTATAAGCACTCAAGTCAGTCAAAAAGGAGGAAAAGTCAGAAGCTGGTATCACACACACAGCAAACATGACTCTGAAGTGGCAACAGTTGAAATGGGAGATAAAAAGTCCATTAGAGCTGTCAATATGTTGACATAGACACTAATAAGTGCCGCCAATTGGAGAGATGTTTGTATGATCCTCCTTTCTGGGTATTTACTGCGCATGATCCAAACAAAGCCCATAACTTGAATGCTGAGTGTGTAAATTGAGAGGCACTTGGCAAGTATCATTTTGTAAACTATAAACTGTCTCACTTTGGCCATATGAATTCAAAAATAAGAAAAAAGTAGTCACTGAGAAAAATGGTCACATTATGGCATGAGTAAAATTGTTGCCATTGACATCTAATTCTAACATTTTCATTTCTGCTCTGATATTTGATCTCTATTTCATATGGACCATTAAAGGAGCTGCCATGCACTGATAGAATGCCATTTCCTGCTGCCCATATCAACAGACAAAAGGCGCATTGAGTTTTCTCAACAGAGCTGCAGTCATTACCTATTCACCAGAGGCGGATCATAAATACATAGGCAAAGATAGTGCCTAAGATTAGCAAATGTACTTGGAACCACTCGGAAAGGCGCACTTTTACCTGAATGAGTCTTTTCAAGATATTGACAAAGGTGGTGTGACTTTGAGTGGTGTTTTGTGGCCCTGCTATTGTGGCAGTGGAGGAGATAAGCGCCCACGACCCAATACATGTGATCCACAGCACACTGATGACTGTTTCATGACAACCAGCTTTGGTTACACAACATGATCCCTCCACAGTGAGGATTATCACACAATGCTCATTGTTCCTCCAATCAATGGGAATCACAGAGCGGATCTTTAAATAATTTCTGATTACATAACACAGTCAGTATCCAATCTCTCGAGTCCAATCTATTGAAATGTCAATGCGACTACCTGTGCACATAAAAAACCCAGGCCTTGACTAACCAACATTCAAGAATAACTTGACCATTATTGAACTTAACAGCTCATGGGCATTTGCGTAGTTGCATGCAGTATATGAATGAGGTTTCAAGTAGAAGATAGAATTCATGGAAGGTACATACTCTAGATGGCATTTTGATAGTGACATCAATGGACGTGCTTGTTCAGAGATTTGAAGTAGCAGATATGATTATTGGCGCTACATGATGCACCTACATACACAGGCAGATCTTTTGTCCATGTGCATATTGCGTTTCTGGTTTGATTTGGCAACTAAATATATATTTACTTATTTAGACAATATCTAGAATAAATGGGTTCAACAAACAGCAGCTATCACAATACCATTGGTAGAAGACTTGAAGGACAAAAGCTCAGGGGGGATTTTTTTAAACTTTCAAGTCCAAATTCATTATTAAAGGCTGAAGATTAGACACCCTGATTTGAGTCTACCAAAAGGCTGTGAAGCTCACTTATGAAAAAAAACTTTGTTCATGAAAGTCATTTTAATCAGACCATCACAAACCAATATCTTTACGTTTGGTGTTCTCCTTTCCGATCAATGCATATTTCTTTCTGTTGATAAAGACAATAGAATATTGGAAATCATCTACAGTGAATTTTAATATATAGCATAACTTCATATTGTGCAGTTGAAGAGCTACTCTCGTAGGGCCTACTGCCAATATAGTCAAAATAACCTAGGAGATGAAAGAAAAATAAACAAGCTTCCAAATTAAAGATAATTTGAGATAGATGATGGAAAGGTAAGAAGACATTGCTGTCATAGGTATTTCAAATAACTAGACACAAAATAACCTCTCATTGCCAGAAAAATCATGAACATTGGTTCATGATCTAAGCCTTCTACTGTAACGGCAAACAATTGCTTGGAAATGTTACCATTAAAGTTTGATGATTGAAAATGATCACCAAGTCATCAAACATTCCACATGTAACTAGTCAATCACAGCTATTGTGAGGAGAAATACACAAATATTTGCCCTTCTACATAAATTATAGGATCTATTTAGCACCATTATACATGCAGAATGAATCATGGAGTGTTTCAGTGGTGGATCAATGGTGGATCTCTCCACAAGCACCATGGTTCACTGGTGGTCGCTATCAACCAATAATCAGGGTGCCTACCCCTTTCTTGTCAGTTATAGTTTTTTCTCACTTAATCCTGTTAGTAGGGTGTCTTGGGATCACAAATTGACCAGGTGGACTTTTGACATCCTGTAGCATTTCTTATTATTCAGGATGGCTGCAAAGATCGCTGCCAGAATATATACCGGTAAATGGAGACTCTCTAACTCCCTTAATATACAACATAGAAAGATGATATTATTGTGATTCAATAGGTTTTTATGGTCAAAGAATTACATGTACAACCATTATTTCACACGCACCACACAGTATCAAAGTCCAAGAACCTTTAATAAAAGACAATGAATTAGGTTTTCTATAGTCACATTCATACAACAATGGTGCATTAGATACGTTTATGGAAACAGGGCTCATTGCAAAAAGTTCACAATAGATACAGAATCTAAACGTCACCATGAATTAGTCATTTCACAATAGACAGACACTTCAATAGACATCCACCACGACCATTGCCCCCTGCATACATGTGATCCACTGAATGTGATCCATGCTTCCCACCTTATACCACCATGTTTTGCAGCCAGCGGAAGTCTGTGTTTGCTGTCTGCCGCTTTCACAAGTTACCGGTACATGTATATGCAGTCAATGTTTCTTTTATACTGAAGTTCCACCACAGACAGCAAATAACATACTGACATGAGGCGACACACACACACAGTGCCTACTGCTTTGTTTACCCATATCAGTGTGATCTGTAATGCTCTTTATTTATATCAATGACATCATAACACTTCTTCATATGCAATTTGAGACCTGAAGGAATGTATTGTGCAAAGTTATACAAAGTTACGACCAAGCTCTCGTCATGTTTTGATGTATGATTGAGAACGTGTGGATCAATTCGTCATGGACGTAACTGATCCGTGTACCACTCTTCAGATCCAGCTGCCACAGAAACAACGAATTATTTCGTGGCCAATTTGAGTCGATTTCAACCTGTATATTTTGACACTAAACTTACATAGCAATATTATCAAATTATTGACTATTTTATCACGGCCTGTATGCGGAACCGACGATTATGTTTCCCATGTAATCATAAGGTGTACAAAGTACAAATAGGACCCATTATAACCAAGAGTGGAGAATAGATACTGGCATTTGATCAGCCTGCATATTCTAGCTGTATCTGTTTATTGATGCAAGTAAATATGGTAAGTGGCAAAACAAATTAACCCAGTCAGAATTCTGGTTCAAAAGTTCCCACTACCACCTGAGCACATTTGGGCTCTTTATTCATCACAGTGTGTGTTATGGACTGCATATGGAGGCTAAAATAGAAGGTCTCCTGGCTACCAATGTCAGTCCCAAACATCACAAGGCCACCATTGAACAAGCCATAAATATGATGTGAAAGGGCCCATGAATGGAGAGTGCCGCACGCAAAGTGATTTCCATGTTTTATTTCGTTTTGCATTACGTTATTTGCATCTTGTTCCGACCATAGCAATGCACCTTTTATACCTTGTAGGAGTACTTTATTGGTATATTAAAGAGAAACCTTCAATGACGAACATAGCGCATTAATTATAGCAAACTTGATGCTTGTATGAAGGCAAATTACAACAATGACCCTTTTTCATTCATGATTATTATGGCCGATGTAAGAAAATATGGGAAAGTGCCAGCAATCTGTACATGTAGATCAATTTATACAAGTAAAGCTCCTGACCTACACGTACTTAAAATCCATGGAATCATTGAATACTTTGTTCCATGAACACAAAAATCCTTCAGAAAATAGAGGTTGATTCTCTTAACATCCATTACATACAGCTATTTTGAGCGGACAAAATGGATTCACAAAATACAAAAAGTCTACTTGAAGTACATTATTGTTCTGAAAAATGGCTTTTGTTGGGAGGCAAAATAGAAGTCATCAGTTGTATTAAATGGATTATAAATCATGTAAAATGGGGCGATGCTTCCTTACTTCACCTGATAACACCCAAGTCCCTAACACAGCACCCAATGGTAGCCTGAGTAGACAGAAATTCATGGAATTTTACCTGCCCTTTGGGTACACTACTTCAAATTATTTACAACTTAGCGTATGTGTGTATGCAAGAGTGTGTGCGACTCATGTGCTAATGTGGTACATGCGTGTGTGTGTATGTGACTCGCGTGTTAAACTTGATACATGTATGTGTGTTCATGTGCACGACTCACGTGTTGAACTTGGCCATCCTGCTCTTCCAGTACGCGAGCTCGGCGCTTGGCCCGATGTCGTCTGCCTCCCGCCGGATCTGCTCGCTCTCCGTGAGCACCTGCTCAATCTGGCGCGACCACGACGCCAGCAGCTCCTCTAGTCGCTCAACCGTCTCACTGAAACACGGAGCGCAACATGGAGGAACTCGAGGGTGATAGAGTGAGAGGGGACATTGAGGAGTAGTATGAATTATGGTAAGTATAAGTTACATAGTTTTGGCTTTACTTAAAATTCTAATAAAATGTGACATAAACCAATGGTAATCTTGTCCAAAATGGACCAAAATATATAATAAGCTCTTGAAAAAAAACCCCACCACATTGAAGAGCAAACCAACATTTGTAAAGCACAAGACTTGTTGTTGATTTGTTAGAATATGAGGACTGGTCTGTACATTGCAGAGTAATGTGAAGTTTGGTGAGAAGGAGACCCAATTAAAGCAGAATTTGTATAAAAGGAGGCCTACAAGCAAACGTGAGCATTTCTTGGAAGTTTGGCTATTGAAGTATCACTGCGTTGTACCTGTTGTTGGCGTAGGCCTGGTACTCGGCGGCTGTTTTGACGCTGTCGAGGAGCGCGTCTGGCACCTCGGCGCCCTCGCCTGGCGGCGCCAGCGTCACGTGGCCCTCCATGTTGCCGCGCGCACCGTTCAGGCTGCTCACAAACTTCTCGAGCGACTCGAGGAAGTCGCCCACCTTGGCTGTGTTGTCGAGCTGAGGGCCCCACGACTGCCAAACACAGACAGACGGGATTAGAGGTTAAAGAATGCAAGGTTACAGCATCCTGGGTTCCTTTATTCATGATTATGTATTGAACATTTTAAGATACCTGTAGGAACCTGTGCCAGTCATGTTGGCGAGACTTTCGTTATTGTCTTAACAACTTCATTGGGCTTATAGGTATCTTAAAATATTCTATATATGAGGATAATATGTTGTTCACTGTATGAAGGCTTCATAATAGGTGTAACAATGGATAAAACATTGCAAAACGGAATCTAATAATGTAAAATTGATGGTTGGACACTGCATCAAGGGTTCAATATCAGTGTTATAAAAAGATAGAACACTGCAAAACTGGGTATAATAATGTAAAATTGAATAACCCTGAAATTTCTTAGGTTGCGATGTGAAAATATTTCACATAGAATTTCACAGCAGTTTTAGAGTAAAAACTGACAATCTCTACTTCTGACCACCAACTCGCAACGGTTGCATCTCTTACAATTTTCATTGAGAAAAATCTCAGCATCTTACGGAATGAACTTTTCAAGAAAGCAAAACAATTTACATTCCCTAAATGTCAGCAATGCACCATAAATCCACCTCCATTATTACCACCACTTCACATTAACAACCAATATTTGTCACTCCATGAATATTGACTTTTGCTGGTGCAAACTGGCATATATTCATGCATAATGGGGCAACAAGGTCCATGGACATTGCTAGTTTTGCAGCCGCGCACCTTTCCACAACTTAATAACTCACTCAATTTACATCAAAATCTGACATTTTTTGCATGACCGGTCACTTTTTTTCTACACACACCTGGAACCGTTTATTTGATTGCTCTCAACAGTTAACAATCATAAACCAGGCATTAAGTATTCACTCCATCGAGGAATACTATTCAAACTTCAACTGTGTAAACTGTTTATGTACATATAAGTGCCCACACAATGCACACCACTTATCTCGCCGGGAGGCACACACACCCTTTTTTAGCCAATGCCATTTCAGGTGTGTTTTTGGTACAGATTTTATGTACAGCTGCATTAGATGTAGAGTACTTCATTTTCTGGAAAAATGGCTTTGTCAGCATGTGTGCACATTTGCAGCCTCCTGTGTGTGTGTGTGTGTGTGTGTGTGTGTGTGTGTGTGTGTGTGTGTGTGTGTGTGTGTGTGTGTGTGTGTGTGTGTGTGTGTGTGTGTGTGTGTGTGTGTGTGTGTGTGTGTGTGTGTGTGTGTGTGTGTGTGTGTGTGTGTGTGTGTGTGTGTGTGTGTGTGTGTGTGTGTGTGTGTGTGTGTGTGTGTGTGTGTGTGTGTGTGTGTGTGTGTGTGTGTGTGTGTGTGTGTGTACACAAAGTGCATGCACATACATTGCCCGTGTGCATGTGAGTGCATGTAAGCACATACGTACTTTGTATATTAGCATGCCATGTACAACCTTGGTTGGGTGTATCATCAGATAACTACTGCATGTGTGTGTATGAGCATGTGCGAGTGGAGTATGCATGTCAGCACGTACTTCCTGAGCCCTCAGCACGGGCATCATGACCTTGGAGAACATCCTCTCCATGCTGTCCAGCAGCCGTCCGCCCGTGCAGTCCATCCAGCCGAAGATCGTGTTGTCTGCAATATTCTTGTCTGTGATCACTTTATCGTTTTCTGTGCGCAGGAAGTAGAAGCAAATCCCCGTCAGACCCTGCGTACAAAATCACCCAATCAAATCCTAAATTCAAGTCATCAATCGCTAAATATATTAATTCTCTCAGTTTTATGTAACACTAACCATATACATGTATATAGATTTTGATAGTAACAAAGTAGACGCACAATGTATTGCAAATACTGCATTCGTTCGAATAAGCGCACAGTGCGCTTACGTAAATGGTTTTATTATTCTATGGTCTCGGTGTGCCATACTAGTATTAGACAGAATATTGCTTTCATTATTACTTCTTGTGCATGGAGATCATTAATATTGAGATTGTCTGAGGAATGTTTTAATAACCACAAGTGTAAGAAGTAAAAATATGAAGGGCTGTATTGTGATTACCTGTTCTGCGCCAGTTGTAAGAAACAGTTTCTTTTGGCCTTTCTGCAACAGATAAAGCATTTTACAATGAGTTGTTGAATAACATGAGCTAATAAATTCAATTCATAGGTGATCTAATGTTTTTGTCATACATGTACATAGAAATGGATCAATTATTTTATACTCTAAATGTTTTTGAACCGATGATGGTTAAATGCTAGTCATTCATGGATCATTATATACATTTTGATATTGTTTGCTTATTTGTTGAGCAATGAGCTGTTAATGTTTGAGCATTGAGTGTGTTATGGCAGACAGCAATCTTGCGTCGTTACTACTGCAACGCATGTACAACGTGTGTACTACAATGTGGTACATTGGTATTTTACACTAATTGAGCAATTAGATATTTGACACCAAACAAAGCACCATGCAAACCATACAAACACTGCCTTTATTTGTTTACCGGTAATTCGATCAGTCAGAAACTTTGGCTTACTACAAACACGTTTCATTGCCGAATACAGACACCAGTTCTCCTGGGTACAGGGGTGAAGGCCTTATGTGGACTGGTGAACATTATACACAGGATATATAAGTAACTAGACACAAAAAATCTTCACATACAACAACTGTCCAATATACAGAGGTGTCTACATCAGCTAGTTCTCTTGTATAACTTGGTCTCAGCTTTAGATCTTGCGCTCTGCTCAGGTAAAAGCTTTCCTGGCTGATTATACTAAAAGGATTATCACAAACCATGGACTCGCTATGGATGGAGTAACCCGTAAAGGTGCTCGATCCATGCATAGCATGTTTGAGAAGCAGCAGTATTGATACGCCTCCGTCTATACAAATATTGGCTGGGGCTTTAATGGATCTATTGAGCTCAGCAGAGTCGCCGTTGTCCAGTCCTCAGGCTCAATAACATTGCCGCCTTAGCACACACATTCTAATGGGTTTTGAGCATATGTCTCAAAAGATGGTGCTTTTATCTATTCCAGATGGCAGTCAATCAATTCATTTTGAAGAGCTCATTGTCATTTTTATGATCCAGCTATTAGCTGAATTAAGGGATTCTCTGACAAAGTATAGAATGCATTTTTTTAAATCAGTTTATTTTTCAAATCCTCTGATAACAAGTGCAAAAGTTTGGATTTTGAAAGGTACCCAAAAACCCACTAATGTACAATCTTGAAAATTCTCGCAATCCAGCTTAGTTTTCCTCTTTTTGATTTATGATGGTTATAAAGAGTTGTAGAATGAATATGTTAATTGCTATGAAAACTGCATAATCACACGAAGCACCACTCTATTCAATCTCAATTAAACCTGATCCTAAACAAACATATTTTGACGGCCACTTTAGATCCTTAATTTATACTGGAGTCAGGACATAAATAAATCACAGCCAAATGTAACCAGACTCTACTGGTGGTGTCACATAACAGTTGTCATCGGAATTTGGAAATAAGGATCAAAGTTTATGAGACAATTTGATCACATTCTGTCAATGTACTCTTCAACTCCACCAGCAACAACTGTAAAAGTGTTATACAGATATGATAACTATAGGTACTGCACTATCCTTTCTACCATATACAATAAGCCAAACACTCATGGGCTTTTTGTAGGGTGAAATATTAGTAATGTAGGGGATCCATGAGTATATTACACAGACAACGTAAGAAATAATTGTCTGACTTTTTTCATTAAACGTTTACAGGATTTGAAAAGTATACCATGGAAATTTCATTACATATAATCATATATCATACAAAACTTGCAGAAATAATGGCGAACTTTGGTTTGTGACTGTTACCCAACACCATCATAGTCTGGTGAACATGTAAATTATGCTGCTTGTTACTTCTGTAACTTTGAATCCTATTGAATACCAAACAGAGGTAATAATACACTTATTTAGAAAGACTGGTTGAACCATGGCTGCTTATGTGAACAGTTGTGTGAAACTAGGATTAAACTAGTGAGCTGTATTGATAGTCACTGGGTACTCACTGTGGCGTCCTCTTGGTAGAAGAACATGAGCTTTCGTGCACCTTTCACCGCAAAGAAATCATCAATCAGGTCAAACTGAAAATCAACACAAACTTCCAATGTTTTAAATGGTTTATTATCAAACTAGAAAACATTTATACAGTGCATCTATGTGTACATGATTGAAGGAAACAGGAGTGCCAAATGAACCTATTGTCATTAGCCTACATCCTAAAAATAGAATTTCATACACAATTTCAGCATGGATTTTGCCTGGTGTAAGCAAAAGAAGAACATTATCATCACACGAAGAAACAAAAACACACGATTTATTTTGGAAATGCTACTTAACATGAAACTCCTGGTTCATCATGATTTAAAAGTTTATTGTACATGAAAGTCATACTATGGGCTAACTTTATGCATCTAACATAGTGAGACCAAAAAGAGGCTCTTTATCATGTGACCACTAAAATATACACGACCTCTATGCTACGTGTGAATTTCTATCCACCAAACATTGCCTTTTATTTTTTTCATGAAGTATACTACACACTTATGACATTTTTCGGTAAGATACTTGGAGGGACAAATGCAAGAGCGTCATGCATATAAATGCTAGAATGAGTCCATTGCCAACATAGTGTTCAATAAGCACTCACGTTGTCATCCCCGAGGATGGCGTCTTCCACGGTCTCGGGAGGCTGCCCGATCGCGTCCGCCAGCTTGTGGATGAGGAACTGATGCCGCGCATCCATCTGAAAACACCAGCACACATTTAGAACCCCAACATTTAGAAATTTGTGAATAACTCATCCAAATTAACGTTTCCTTTTAAGTCACATTCCATGTAATTATAAATTTTTCTAATAGTATACAAATTTGCATAAACTCAAGATTGTTATTCATTCTGTTCCACTTCCAGTTAAACTAAGCTAATTGTTTCAATGTTAGTTTTACAATATACAGAAATAATTGTGATTAAACCCTTAACATTTCTTCCATCTTGATATTATCAGAGATTAGCTTTTCCAACCTCCTGCCACCAAGTGGTGGAGAGTTCAAGTCTCAAAAAAGGTAACTGCTACATGTAGTTCACAAAAATATAAAAAACAAACTAAGAAATGTGAATTGTAAATACAATAAGATTTGTATACTGAAAAGGTTTGTGTTTTTCCTAAACTGTGATAACTACTAAATATTGGATGAGCTTTCACAGAAGCATGATGTACATTCTGCCTGGACGGTCTGTTCTCTGAGGGTCTGTCACTGGTCAGCTGCCGTTTTAACTCGATGGTCTGTTATTATGACAGATAAATTTGCAATATTTTTCATCTGTACATTGAATTTTGTAAACATTCAGTAATTAAGAAATACAGAGGCTAATGAATATATCCAAATTAAAATCAAATTCATCTCCTAAGGCGAGAAATGGCAAAAGTAGCTTTAAAGCTGTCAAAACTTTTTCCAGGCATAACAAAACAGCCTTAGAAATAAAGAGGATTCGCAATCTAAAAGATGAAGAGAGTTTTTGACAATAACACTGAAGCAACAAATACAAACATGACAAAAGCACAAACATCAAAACAAATGTATGAAATGATTGTGAGGGATAATCGCAATAAACTATTACTTGACCACAGTTACAGAAAACCCTAGTACCAGCTGCCATCAAATAATAAAATAATTTATAAAAATACTGATGATTGCTAACTTAGATATCTCTAAATAAACAAAAAATATGTATGCAAAACAAGCCGCAAAAATAGGTTAGGCACTTGTTAGTAAAATATATAGAAAGTTATCTCAAAATTGATAACCTGCGTCCTATTGGTTTCCACATCCTTCCGTCAAGAAAAATGCAACATATTTTTGACTGACAAATAGTTTTAATCTTTTTAATCAAATAATATGAAAATCAGAAATTCGGTTATGTTAAGATTTATTCAGCTTTTATTGACCTATTACTGGTAAAAGCATTAGAAATGAAACAACAACTACATGCTTTAAAGATTCAGTTATTTTCTGACCATATACTTAGTGCACACATCTTAGTATGCCAGAACTGAATTGCTTTTTCAAACTAACTCTTTATTACTACAGACAAGATTGATTGACAAACACTGTGACTCAAAAGGAAATACAATATATATTCCATTTAAAGGAACTGGCATAATATCCAGGGTGCCGCCCTCAAACCTTGCGCTTCCGTTTTGCGTGAATCACATTCATTTCTATCCCTCTCACTACATGCGTCCGTTCAAAAGCGACTTTGGCCACTTCTTTGAACTTTTCAGCTGCCAGACACTCCATGCTCTGTGGCAATATACAACCGCAAGCTTTACGTGAGCTTTTTGCTCCTGTCCGAGATTCTCATGTAAGATTCACACAATCCACTTAACCTCCCAAACTGCGTGTCACACACTGGGACCTTCAGCACCTACCTCCTCCTCACCAGCAGAATCTTCTTCCATTTTTAATGCATGAGATGTGCCAAGGGATGCCAAATGTTGATTAAATTTTGATAGGCAAATTTATATCCATATCTTCTGCCAGCTGTGCTCCTCTAGTGAGATAGATCACTGCCATCGCCAGCAATCGCTCTTATAAGTGAACGCTTCCAATACCGCAGTCAATAAAATCAACCGAATCAACTTTCTGCGGCTAATATCTGCTACAGCTGGTAATTATCATAAACTATTTGCTCACGTTCATTGACAATAAATATTGATTTCTAAGATTTCTGAATTGATTAAGTTGATTGGTTATTTGGAGATGCAGGGATCAGTGTCCATTTTGCTGTAAACATGCAAGAGATGGATCAGTAGATTCCGACACGCCAACATGGCTAATTCTAAATCGGAACATAGTCACTGGTAGAATTAAACAAGAGGGTGGGGAGAGAGTCACGACATTCAGTGGTTACCACCATCAAAATATTACAATATGCTATGTTGCAATGTACATTTGTATTCGGCTAATTTCTACATAAGCTCATCACCCATGAAAATCTGTCATTTCAACCATTGCCAAAGAGCTTTTTCAGGGTCCATAATCTACTAAACTCGGCAAAAATAAGTGAATAATTCTACTGCTTTAAAAATCATTATCTAGCATACAAGCAAAGCATTTGAATAAATATTCGGACACAAATCAACAGTTGCTGTTTATTGTTGCCATGATTGATTGTTATCAGTGAGAAGGCGGCAACACTCGCGTATTGTACGTGGACGCGTGAGAGCAGCACAAACAGTGATAGTGCACACAAACACACGCTCGCCTCAAGTGTCCTCAATAGACAGGGCGTCGCCTAATGGAGGTGTGACGTGATCTCTTTATGGAGGTTTGGTATCAAGGATCGCAAAGAATATTTCTTCCTTTCGACATTAGAAGATTCTGTCTTTAAGTCTACAGGGCTATATCACATAGCCTCTGCCGGGATTTGAACCCTGGACCACTACCACTGTGGCACCTATTCACCTAGCACTTTCATCCATTTAATTAAACACTTCCATAAATATTGTGCTTAAACTACTTACGTGCATTCTCCTGTCATCTTTGGTGGCTTTGGCCTGTTTCTGCATTTCTTTCATAGCTTCTGATGTCAAAACGACACTTTTCTTCGCTTGACCCTACAAGATATTCGACATGTTTATTACACATTCCAACTGTTTTACAGCATTGTATGAAAATCACCTCTTACACAAGCAACAAGGGAAAAAGTGTTAGCAAACATGGGAACGTCTAATTACGGCCAGATCGCCATAACGATAGTGATTGTTACAACAAAGGAAACACCAGTTTACACCTTGTATATTGATTTGCAGTGAACACATTATACTGTAGGTCGCTCTCATGTTCTAGCCAGCCAACAAAACTTTCATCACATGTGTAATTGCCAACGAGCAATCAGGTAAAATTGATTGATGTGTCCAGCTATGCTTTCTCTTCAATTATAATTATGATTTGAATTGATGATAAACTAAGAGTTGCAAATTTTATGTAAAACAAAATAACAGTCGAATTTTACTCATACTATGTGTGGATATTTTAAGAGTGATAATTGCTTATTGGCACATTCATTCCACTCCCCACAGAGCATACATTGAAGAGAATATGATATGTGTTACATTGCAGTTTGTTTGATTGTATCATCGCCATCCCTGAGCACTTAATATGCAATTACCAGCACTGCTTATTATAGGATATCAATATATTTTACAGTCTTTATGCAGTCAACTAATGCATGCTCGAATTATCAGATTAATCAAGTGACATTGTCTGCCGTGTACAAGAGTAGCAGGTGACTGTGATGAGCGTGTGCATGATGAGGAAGGAAGGCGACTCACCCTGTTAGTGGGTGGGGGTGGCCGAGACTCCCGCCGACCCATGCCTTTGGATGCACCAGCGTCATCTTTGTCTTTCTCTTTGCCATCTGCACAAAACAACACAAACATTACGGCGATGTGTCTTTGATATGGTCGACTGTGATAAGTTTTTTCTTCTTTATTATGCTCTAGAGAAGAATCAATAGCAATAACCATCACAGACTGAACCATATGGACTTGGGGCACATAAAATACTTCACTTTTACACTCGCTGCTTCAACCCTGTGTCAATCATAAATTAACCAGTCCTGAAAGTTTTATTGATTAGGGAAAATCTTTCATTTATATATAGATAGAATTAAAAAGTAATGTAACATTGTTGATTTAACGTTGTGTACATTGACTACTTTGAAATATAATTCCGGTAGAATAAATATATTGTGGCAGAATATGTTTCTCCCCACATTCTCTCCATTTGAGAAACTTCAAGGGTAAAGGTGGATAGAAACTCTTTAAAAACATTTTCTCAACATGATTTGTTGATAATAATAACTTAAATTGTGTACAAAAATGATTACTCGTTTTCTTAATATATATAACCATTATTCCCTTAACTATAGATGCCTATTTCAGTTTGGTTCATGGAAGCTAAAACAGACTTCAGCTTATTCTCATAGGTAAAAAAAAGTATGGCAGGGTTGAAAATCAACTGAAAAGACATGAAAAATCAGTTTGTTTAATCAACAGACTCTGATAATTATAAAAAGTGTCAATTCTATGGTTTCTTCAACACATACAGGTGGAATGCCTCAGATCCGACGTCTCAAAGTTACAGCTTAGGCTTTGATTTATTCAAGTCTTCTCAAATTATATGAGGAAGCCACCTAGAAGTAACTAACTCACGTGGTGAAAAAAGTTTATTTTACTGGGTTTACTTTACTTAATTTTCATTTTCACTATCACTTATTTATTATGAAACTGTCTAAGATACGTTTTTCTATTTTTCTATAATTTATGGTTTCAAGTTTTCATGTCAAGAATTAAGAATTTAATACACATATGAGTTTTCCCTACACTTTTTTTCCCTAGTAAAGAAATCCATGTTCTAATTGAAAATTGCTCTAGAATTATTTAAAACTAATGTTCAATAAAACAATATGTGTATTTTTCATTAGGATACAGGTTTCTCTATACCTAAGCTCATATATTAAACGTAGAACCTGTCCATGTGGACACCTCCCATTTAAGGACAGCTAGAGAATTTTCACTTCTCCCTTGTTCTATATGTCATATATAATTTAAAGCTCTCTTTTACAGACACCTGTCTAATGTGGACACTGCTTCTCCCGATAGTGTCCACATAAGACAGGTTCCACTATAATCTTATTAAATTAGTTTCCACCTAGTTCCTTCCCATTTTCTACCATTTCTCCTCAACAGAAACCATTTCTGCCCAATTTTTACCCTGGGGAAGGGAGAAATACATTTCTGCCCTAAAGAAATCCCAACCCTGCTTCATTCATATACATAATTTAATAATATTATATTATCATATCAAATTCATTTATTGGCAGTGCTCAAAACATTGACAACATCAAAACATTATATGTCAATCTCCAAGGTACATGTACACTTTATGTTATAAATCGACACAGTGGACAAAACAAGGTTTAAGAGTAAATGAATCGTTGTTTACTGAATGTTAATAAATGTTTTGTGATGTCAATAACTTGAACATTGCCAATAACTTGGATTTGGTGTCTAACTCTTAGTACAGCCCTGTTAAATAAATAGGTCTTTTTATTCTGTTAATTGTTTCAGACTACTTTCCTTGTGTGTAACACTGTTTTTTCCCGAACTCAGAGACAGAGGTTGTTCGATTATAGAAATAATTTCACCATTCTTGCAGGCTTGAAATTTGCAAAGAGGACTTGTCACATAAGCTCAAATACAAATTGATGGTTACTATTAAGATTGTTTTGTTGGTGGTGTTTTTTTAAGTGTTTAGATCTAGTAATGTATGTTTAACAAAATAAAATGACACTGCCCACTTGT
Source organism: Streblospio benedicti (assembly GCA_019095985.1). Classification (NCBI taxonomy): domain Eukaryota; kingdom Metazoa; phylum Annelida; class Polychaeta; order Spionida; family Spionidae; genus Streblospio; species Streblospio benedicti. The sequence goes on along the minus strand of CM032666.1, from coordinate 29,506,204 downwards.
TTTCCAGAAGTTTGATCACACAGTTTGATATATTGTTTTATTGATTTTTATTATTAGTATGCTAATACCCCCCCTATATTATTACCACCTGCCGCTATGTAGAGTACGTCGAACGTAATTAATTAATAGTCCATTGAACTCGTACATAATTAATTAATATGTTCATGGAACCACACCAGAAATTTGTTTTGGATTAAAAGATAATAATAAATATATCTAAATACAGATGAATAGTGTTAAACAGTAAAAACTGGAACATAATAATTACGGGGAATGAATAGAAAAATGTTTTCGCGAAATGTCTACTGTCATCTACCTTTTGTAATAAGTGGTGGCGCAACTTCTGAGTCGTCTTGATCTGGCTTGGGACTGGGTGCCTTATTTTGCTCCTTTTCCCCGGGAGCTTCGGTATCCGCCATTACAGTTTTTTACAGACTAATTGACTATAATCTAAATGGTTTCATCGATAATCCTTGTCACATAAATCAGATGAGCTGGACCAGCTCTTACTCTTCTTGCAGACGATCCGTGCTGATGATTGATCCAGTGCGCCAGCCCTCTCACTACTTAAAGCACAGGTGCGCGCCACGGCAGCGCAAAATAGTTCTTCACTTCTTTTTATATTAAGTCCTCTAAGCTTTATCTTTTTAAATATCAATACATTGTTCTTTCTTAGTTATATAAATTTGAATGTTTCAAGTTGCATTAGTGAAATTTGTTATCGCATGTCAATAAATCTTATCTTCGAGTATTAATTTAAAAGTGTCATATTTACTATGGCGACCAGTTAAGAAACACGTGGTTCTGTTTATATTGCGGCATGTGCCAACGGCAGGTGACGAGGCAAGCTTTTGTAATCATATCTGACCCCCACTAATCCATTGAGATTATCGATTGTATTTATTATACCATGACAAAACACCGTGTTTGACGCATTGTGAATTGTGGTTGCTAATATAGATACCGGGCCTAGCTATACATGCATGTATAGATCCGTTATCATGTTAGTATACACAACAAAATTCGGCAAAGTGCAAATCTTTCTACGGTTTATTGATGTGTAAATAAACTAGTAGTTTAGTCAGGCGTCTATATATAGTTATGACATATCATCTTGTAATAAATTATGTTATTGAAAATTAACTTCCAGCTAATAATTTTAAGTGGTGACGATATAGGCGCGGATTTGTGGGTACAATAAGCCTTATATAATTTATACCTCCTATAGACTCTAAAATATATGATTGAAATAATAGAACTAATTAGTTTAAGATGGAATTATTGAACTCAGAGAATCATAAACCCTGAAAAGATATGGTTTAAAGCATAGACCAAGTTCATGTTAATTGTAATCACAAACAATAAGTATCTCTGTCCCCGGCCCTCGCACGGGCCTCGACGTTGTTGTTGCACTACGATTATTCACGTGCAGCTGCGCAAAAGCATGAAAGTGACAACTTAAACGTCACAATGCAAACGTGTACATCGGAACAGTTCTCTTGTGTATGATGATACTTACATGCTACACTTGTATGAAAAGCTTCGTGGCTTCGTTCTATTTCTCCATTCTACGTCAACGATGATATGATAGCGCATTTCTTTTAAATCTTAACAAGCTTTCCACGATAACGACCGCGTAAGCAACGATGACGACCACTCGCTGCCATACCAATGATGACCAATGATGTGCTTTCGTAATACCAAATTGATAAGGAGTTGAGCTGGGAACCAGAAGGTTGTGGTTCGATTCCCCGGTCGGGTCTGAGTGGGTGTTGACTGTTGAGCAAACTAGCTTATCTCTAATAAGCTTAGGCATCGATCATTTGATCTCAGGGGGGGGGCAGCTATTTTCACCATAGCTTCAATTATTTTTTTTTTTCATGAAATTTGACATCTAATTCTTTTTTTCTTAGATTACTGAACCTCAATCAGAGACTATTTTTTAAAATGCTGTTTTGGCCCCATAAATTCCACCGCTGTTTAAAAATCCCGCCATATTTGACAATTATTTTTTTTTTCATCATGGCGATGTGGTTAATAAAACCTTATTATTGTTTTCACCAATTTTCAGCCTTGCGTTATTTTTTTCAATATTTTTGCTGCCCCCCCCTTAAAGATCAAATGGTCGATGCCTTATGTTGCACACTGCTCCATGTAACCTATACACGTTAAATGGGGTCAGACGACATACATAGCCAGATGCAGAGAGTGCACACTCCACCTTTTTTTTTTCTTCAGCCTTAGCTTATTTTTTCAATATTTTTTGCTGCCCCCCTCAAATGATCCCCCCCCCCCCCACCACCACCACCAAAAAAAAAAGAAAAGGAAAAGAAGATAAATATCAAAAATAAAAAATGAAAAAAAAAAACCCAGCATGATTTTCATGTTGTTACCTTTTTGTTGTTACTTTTCGTCTGTTCAGAACCCATGAAATGCTGTGGTTGCACTCCTCCCCTTGAAAAACTTGATTTGCATGTGAAGGAAAATGTCTACACCGCTTTGGAAGCGATGTACTGTATGGGGGCGAAAAAGGTAACGTTGCAAGGAACTGCATAGAACATAAGGTTTAATCAAATGGTTGCTAGTATGCAAAAATGTATGCATATTATCTCATCTGAAATAATAATTAGACTATAGTATACAGGTGAACATGTGGGCACACACCGCAGGTGTGCACAGGTGAAAACAATATGAACGAGTGTTTAGTGTCAATAGATATAGACAGAGCGAATCGATACTTTATCAGGCATCCTGTCTTTGTACACTGTTCGGGTCTCTATGTGTGTGAGAGTGATCACCGTTATGCACTGTATGCTCACCAGGGGGTTTGTAACACGGATATGGCGTGTACAAAACGCCCGTGAAAACTGGTGTCCATGTAGGGGTACCGTCAATTCTTACATGTCTATAGCTGATGGATTATCTGTATGGCCACGTTGATATACACACGAAACTACTTTAGAACTTGCTGGATCTGAAGACATGCATAGTGTTATAGCTGCTTGTGTCAGCCCAACACAGAAAACGACGATTACAAACTGATTTATATATATTACTTTTATTAATCCTTCAATGTAAACTGCGAAATCTGAAACAAGCATAAATATAACTTAAACGCCCACCTCTGATACCCCCCACCCCCACCCCCTCCAATAGAAGAATAGCCGACCTGCCGTTAATGGAAAAAGATTTACGGTATTTGCGATCAACACGCATACTTTGTTTACGCTGTTGCATGGTGTTGCACGCGCGAGTCATAGAAAAAGAAACCTTACAACACCTATGTTAGCGACCGTCTCTCGGACTAACAAACACACAGAAACAGAGCCGCGTCTACCCGCACCGCGCTATCATGCAGACCACAGGTTACACCAACACTGTGGTTTGGGACGGACCCCGCGCCTGGCGTGGACCGCCGGTGTGTGCGGCCCGCCGCGCGTAATTGGCTCCAGTGTTTACCACCTACAGGTCTCAGACCACGCTCAGTGCGACCCATGCACTTGGAAACACAGCCATGGCTTCGTGGAGGAAGAGGGAGGGGGTATATCATAGCAAGGGACCAGAGGAAGAGAGAAGGAGTTGGCTCATGGTAGCCATGCAGGACAATTTGGTGGTTATTGGTGCCCTGCACTGTAATTGATGTTAAGGGGGTAATCTTCATGTTGATGAAAGTCAAGACTACTACCATGTTGGTAAACCTTTGTAACTACATGCACGTGTATATATGTATGCAAAAAACAATCGTGGTGATTTCTTGAAAAAAGATAGACCTATACATCGCACTTGCTTAATTAGATTTCATAACTGTTCATTCTTCCATTTCTTTTTTCTTTTCACCTTTAGTGTGTGGGAGGTGAGGAGGGGCTGTGTTTGGGGGAGCGGTATGTGTGCACACATGTGCTTCAATACAACCGACCGAGCTGTGCCATTGATAGCGTCTCTGCACGCACCTGTATGTCAGACGTCTGTGTGATCTGTGGTCAGACAAAGGTGTCCCGCTGTACAAGTATTGTTCCTGGCGACATTTGTTGGTCCACAAGGCATAGGTCTGTTGATGTGAACAGTGCGTGATGTGTGGTCAGGACGGCTCACGGATGTCATTTCCGCAGGTATAGCGGGGTAGGTGCGGCGTTATTGAATCGTCATAATAGGTATTTACCTCTCCAACTATGTAATTCAGTGTGTATGTAGATGTATACAGTTTCAAATGTGACGTCTACATAGACTGAAGCAGAAACATGGATAGTCGATTTGAAGATAATTAAGTTGATTAAGATGTATAGGTTTGGATCTTAGTAGACACACGCCTCTTGGTGAATCTGGATAGAGAGCAACTTGACCTCATTGAGGATTTCTGATTTTTGTTTTTCAGAATATGCAGCTCTAAATGCCTAGGATGGATGTAGCTGTGGTAAGAGCTCAAAAGTACAATTATTGTGATTTATGAAGATAATTTTCGTAACTTTCGTGCCTGGTGATACTATAGCCTATACATGTATTTACATAGTTGAGCATTTCTGAAAACTGAAACCGCCAAAGCCATATGTACACGTACATTGAATGTCTGGTTAATTTCTCATCACAGAAGAATTTTTTTCATGGCAGTAACATGATTTCCTTATCTGTTATTTGTATATTTAACACGGTAGGCCTGCTGTAAATTTTCGAAGATCAATCTTGACTGTCAAAGGAGGAAAACTGAGGTTATATATTTTTCTTAGACCAATATCTAAGGAGCCATCTCTGCCATCCGAATAAAACATATAAAGAATACTGCTGCCTTCTGCCGCTAAGATGCTATACATCATCCATATTGTGTGACATACAAAACCCTATAATTCCCAGTAGTGAGATCTTTAATACCACCGTCCTGGTGGTGCAAGTAGAATGAGTGGATAGCCGTTTCGTCTATAACAACACAACAGAGCCAACTTTCGCGCGCCAATGGCGACTGCAAACCGGCTGCGACCGGATCACACGGCCGCCGGTGCGGACGTGCACCTGCGACCGTCCTCCCCACTCCCCCGGGAGGACCAGGTCGCCCTGTACGACTTTGCCGGCCACGTGGGTCGCGCCAGTCCACCTCCATCGCCGCAAAAATTGCGGTCAAAACTGACGGTGAACGTGCGACGTCAAACGTCGGACCTGTTGGCGCCGCCTTCACTTACGCGTGACGTAGAGCTGTTTGGAGACGCGGAGGACGCGGATGCGGACGGTGAGGATCCCGTGGTGGTGCTGCACGTGCCCTGCAGGGTGGAAATCGCTACTTTCCGGGATGAGGTGACTTGATTTTTGTGTGTAAAACTTTTATGTGTCGCCAGTCGGACGTTACTTTGGTGTATATAAGCCTCTATGTAAATCATGGGAGCATGCATCGTAGAGGGAAGAAACCAACCGAGACTGATGAATGGCCATTCTTTCTTTTCCTCATTCAATGTTCGTACATGTACATAGTAAGCATTGAAAGGGAAAAGAAAGAATTGTCATGAATCAGTCTCAGTTGGTTTCTGCCCTCTATACTATGGAAAAAATCACATGCGCCCGTGGTGTAAATACTGTGATTAAAACGGGGATTTAAAAAGGTCGTGCGAAACACTCTTATGAGCATCTCTTGGAGCATCTAAGTTTGCATTGTGACTACCTTTGATTATGTACGATAAGAAACAATATTCAATTACATGCTCCATTATACTGTCAATGCTTTGTGTTGATGTTGAATGTACACGTACGTATAAAGGATTGACCTTATGCATCACATTTTTCTTAAATGGATGGCAGCCCATCTTGAATCTATGTTTGCTATGAAGGCTGTGCGTTCGATTCACAGTCGGGTCTGGTTGTGGGTGTTGAACAAACTCATACGTAAATAGTGGCACACTGCTCTGTGACACATACACATTAATTAGGTACAGGTCATTGGGTTGAAGATGCAAGAACACGAGCAATGATTAACTTATCATAAAGTATGCCAATGATCATGTGTAAAATGTAAGGACGACGCGAGAACAAGATTTGGATAATGACTATAAAACACAACATTTACATTTAAATCAAATGATTCTTTATCCATGTCTATAGGGATATATCACATAGCCTCTGCCGGGACTCGAACCACTGTCCACGTGGTACCTATATGCACAAAGCACTATTGACTTGGAGAAAGAATCCCCTGACTTCAATACTTTCACACAAGTCAATTCATTTCCAATCGGTCTACTTTTATGTAAGTCAAAGTCAAGTCAAAAAGTGTTTTTTGTGGCATATACAATTATAAACATGCAAATTACAAAATCACTATCATAACCACCCAGCCACAAGGGCTTATAAGTCAGTATCAGATCATTAACATATGTATACACAACTTATACTTGTATGTATTCACATTCCCTGCGCTCCTCCCGGCCTGCAGGCGGCGGCCGGGCTGCTGTTCAGGGCCTCCACGTTCGAGCAGGACGCGGCGGAGCTGCGTGGAGACGGACCCGCCGGCAGCCACCTCGTGCCGCCCGGTACGTGTGTCACCCTCACTTCAGCCGTCCGCAACCACCACATCGTACGGCTTTGTCATTTCAACTGCCTTTATCAGTCCATAGTCATTATTAGCACACACTGCATGTATAGTCGTGAGATATATGAGGATGCAACCATCCTGGCTTTTTGAATAGGACTATCAGAGAACATTTTCTTCTTGGTGTTTATTTGTGAATTAAATCATTAAAGCGAATTAATTAAAATGGGACCAGGATGCGTTGGTGGGTACATACCCGTACAATGAGCTTACATGATGCGCGTGCGCGTGTTGTTTGTTTGTTCTTTTGTTTGTTAATTTGTTTGTGTTCTGGTTGTTGTTTTTCGTTTTTCTTTTTGGTTATACTGTGTTATTGGAGTGTCACGGATGAGACAGTGGCTGTACAATACGTATAGGTATGTCAAAACGAGCAGGTGATTATTGCAAGGTGTTTGTGGGTGTGGGTGCGGGGGGGGGGGGGTAATAGGCTTTGCCAGTGAGTTGCTCAAGGGTGTAACAATATAATGAATAGTTACCATGTGAACATTGAAAAAAACTTCAATTTTTGATTATTGGATGCTAGTTAACATTAGACACTTAAAATTACAACAGACAGAACTAATAATTTACTTCGCGAAAAAGTCCAGCTAGAAGTATCAAGCATATATACATATTACTTAATATACTATATATAGCAGTTTAAGAAGGTAGGTTAATGTTCATCATATTTATTGACACCATAAGTAAAGATAAGTAGGTGTCTGATGTTCTGCATGCTGTAGAACCCTCGAGGTAGAACTTCTCTAGTAAGACCACTTGTGGTACAGACTGAAGACGTGTTCTGTATATTAACGTTCCCATTGAATAATTTTGAGGTATTGGGACCGAGAAAATCGATATCATCATAGAGCTGGTCTCGTATAATAGAGGTGGTCCGTATTGGAGGTTCTGTGACATATGTATTTTTGGACTGAGTATACAGGCCTATATGAAAATTAGACTGTAAACCTCATTTAGTATGATATACTCGACAGAGCGCCGCAGCAGCCGGCGGCAACAGACGCTGCCTGCAGACGCAGGTAGGCCTAATGAGCAGCATCTCACAGGCGAGGGGGAGCCGGCTCAGGCTGCAGACGACAGCGGGCGACACGGCGGCGGGGGCGAGATGGGCGTGTGCGTCAGTCAGCAGATGAGATGTCAGAAATACGTGTCGCCATCCGAAAGTGAACTGAAGGACAGTTTGCCCGACTGCCGGAGTGAGGATGGTAACGTCGGCGCCGGGGGGCCCACGCCGGAAATCGTGTCCATCAAATCGAGTGTCAGATATCAAAATGGAGATGATCATAATCAAAGCGAGTGCGCCACGCCGATGGAATTGGCGGACACACCGGACAGTCGAATGCAGCCCGACACGCCAAACGTGAGCCGACAAACGTTAGGCGTTTGTGGGGATGGCACGGATGAAACGTTTTACGTTGTTCAAGTTCATGATCAACGTAACGACGGAGGTCATGAGGATAGATTAGTGCTAAATTATCAAGATATTGGAGAAAATTCGTGCAAAAACAACGTCAATAAAGCTGGGCTTTCTAGTGTAAGTGTAGAAGATACGCGTGATCAACCGGACAACGCAGCAGACGCTGATTCTCACGGGGATCTTGGCGCTGAAATGAACGGCGAGATGTCAAGTCCTCACTCAGGTGAATGTGCCGATAATCACCAGCAGCAGGAGTTATTGCACAAAGGCGTGGACTCGGTAGGTGGCAGGGACTTACACCATCAAGCAATGATGGGCGACGGCTGTGATAATAGTGGGGCGATTAGTGATGCTAGAGTGAAAGGAGATTTCATAACAGTAGAAAAATCACCATCCAACGAAAATGTTAGTGCGTGTGCTGAAAGTGAATCAAACAATGTTGGTGAATGTGGGATGGGTGATGCACTCCCAGAAAGCGAACTGCTCAACGATGTGAAAGATGATGATTATGAGGATGATTACGAGGATGATGATGAGGATGATGATCAAGTGGCAAAAGACGAACACAATGTTACTGGTGATGATGGTGATGCAGAAAGTATTGAACCATTAGAAAATGACAAAAATATCGAAAATTATGGAAAATCAGCAAATAATGAAAACATTGAAAATGTAGAAAAAATAGAAAATGATTATGCGGATGATTACAATGATGATTTTGAGGATGATGATGATGATGATCCAGTGGCAAAAGACGAACACAATGTTACTGGTGATGCTGGTGATACAGAAAATATTGAACCATTAGAAAATGACAAAAATATTGAAAATGATGGAAAACCAGCAAATAGTGAAAACTTTAAAAATGTAGAAAGAATGGAAAATGAAAATCTTGAAGATTCTGAATACATAGAAATTGGTAAAAACCTGGAAAATTGTGAAAATGTTGATGCTGAAGAAAATGTAGACAATGAAGAGAGTGTAGAACAAGAAGAAAATGAAGAAACTATCGAAAATTGTGAACATGGCGAAAATGGTGAAAATTGTGAAAATATAGATTGTTGTGGAAACCTAGAAAATGGTGAAGACCTTGAATATGAAGGACATCAAGAAAAGGAGGAAAACTTAGAAAATGAAGGTGACCACGAAAATGAAGCCAACCTAGATGATGAAGAAATCCTTGAAAATGATGAAAACCACAAAAGTGAAAAAAATGAAGAAAATGAAGAGCAAGAAAACACAGCATATGAAAGTGACTATGAAAGTGAGGAAAACCTAGATGATGAAGAAAACCTTGAAAATGATGAAAACATGGAAAGTGAACAAAATGAAGAAAATAAGGAAAAGGTAGAATATGATGACAACCTAGATAAAGAAGAAATCCTTGAAAATTGTGAAAACCTGACAAACAAAGAAAATGATGAAAATGATGATAGCCTGAAAAAAGAAGAAAATCTAGATGATGAGATCTTAGAGAATAATGAAAATCTAGAAAATAGTGAAAACCTAGGTAATGAGGAAAACCAAGAAAATTCTGAAGTCCTTGAAAATCAAGAAGTTGTAGAGTTTAGTCCTGCAGATATAGATGAGCATAGTGACGAACTTGAAGCAAATGTGAGTAATGCGATTGTAAGTAAGGCAGATGTCCTGGTTGTCCACAGCTCCAAATATCCTTCTGATGAGGAGGAACAAATAGACGATGACATTGATGATGCAGAACAAAATGTTGATAATCGCCACAAGGAAGACCTTGAGAAGCAAAATGATAAATCGCGTGACAATGGTAGTGGCCATGGCAATGTTGAATCTAATGAATTAAATGAAAATAATGCTGAAGATATAAATGGTTCAGATACACCTTCACAAGAGCTAAGTATGTATGAACACAAAGAGGATGATCCATGTGATGATCAATTCAATACACATCTTGTAATAGAAAACGAAGGTGATGATGATACAACAAATGGTGATGTTGGTGACAATGATGATAAAAGTGAAACAGTTGACAGGATAATTGAACATGCTGTTGCTGTTCCTGATGATGAGCCTGTCAGTGAAATAACAGGCAGAATAATTACAGACCAGGAAGACAGCAATACCAACGATGTAAATGATGATGTGGATGATACTGAGGAGGCATGTCTGTGTTTAAGTGCATCTGGGAGAAAAATGGCTGTGGTCAAACCTCAATCTTCTAGTGATGATGTTACAGACTTGAAATGTGCTGATGATCACTCTAATGGAGCAATGGACTCTGAAAGTGCCCTTTCAATTGACAATGTGAACAACATTCCTAAGCTAGATTTGGATGGTTTGGATGCTGCTGCTGATGAAGAAGTAAGTGAGCATGAAGAGGTTACAGTAGCTTTAAATGAGCATGTGGACAATAAAAAGTCACTTTATCTTGGCGGCTATGTTGCATCAGCAAAGGAAAACCACAAAGTCTCTGGTTTTGTTTATACAAAGCATTCCACATATCCTCTGTTAAAAGACGACATCAATAAATCAGATGTTCATAAATCTAAGAATTACAACAAACATGTGGACAAAGCATGTCTGAGATACAATGATGAAAACATCAATCGTGATCGTTATAGATTTGAGAAATTCAAAAGCAAAAAAGATAATTCTTCAAACATGAATCGCAAAGGGCATTTTATTTACCCAGTTCTAAATAACACAACGAAAACCAAGTTTATCAACCACAAGACACCTCAAAAGATGTGTCCAAGTGAGATGAATAGACACAAAGTTCTTCCTCCGATTGATGCAAAAAATAAGAACAATTCTAGCAAGAGCAGTGATACAGTCAAAATGGAGTGTGGCGGCAAGAAGTGTGTCATCCAGCATCATTCTGCTAGTGAGGTGAGGATGAGTCTATATTGTCTTATTTCCTATAATACACCTTGATAACTAATAAATATAACTTTGAATAATAGGTTGTTTGGGTAAGAAAGGAATGTTCCAAATATGCAATGAAATCATAGTTGCCAATAACATTGACAGCAGTATAGTGTTGAAATGGTATAACTTGGATATATTCAAGTAGCTTTTCACAATCATTCTGTATAATATTTTTTCTAGTTTGTAAATTGGAAATAGAGACCACAATGGTCCATATTTGGGTATTAGTGCACATAAAATATTAAAAAATAGTCCTTTTTGCTGTATTTGACTTTCTCAAGCATATGGTGATCCTGATTGATATAATAGATGAAATAATATTTGATGCAGGTGAGATCACAGAATGGCAGGCCCACCAACATGAAAAGAGATTCAACCGGTACAAGAGCCAACAAAAGTTTCAATTCTCTGGTGCTGCCCCCCATACAAAACACCAACTCCAAGGAAGGCTTCACAGCGTCACAGCGAAGCAGACATGGATTAAAACCCGCCACAAGTGGTGTGTATAAGCAATATATATTAAACTCTACCATAAGTCATGTCTTACTTAGTTTAGTGCCAACACAAGAATTACATCTTTATTCCACAAAACTCGAAAACGGCACTGACACATTGACAAACTGGCAATTTGCCAGCTTGTTTCACTATTTTTGAGTGTAGAATTTGGATAGTAGCAAACTTTTACCAGTCGAAATTTGCTCGAAAACTCAATTAGATTGAAAATGTTTCGTAAATTCTTTTTTAGTTAGGATCAAGCCATTTATCAGTTAAAATTCTCATCTCTATAAAGTTGATTTCTAGCCCTGTATAAATGTTAATTCTTTGGCAAGTATGCAATATTTTGGAATTTAGCATTTTACAGAAGTGCAATATATGATCAGCAAAACATGCATTAAGGAAAGTGTTTAGTCTGCAAAATACATCAAATATAATGTAACACAATGCAACATCACTGCCCATTATCTACAGGTGGTGGTCAACCAAACAGCTCAACCTCCTCCATCACCTCTAACCGATCGCAATTGTCGACCACGAGTCATCACAACGCATTCCATTCAAAGCCACTGACAAACTCGCGAAAAAAGCCAGAATTCCCAGTACATCCGATGGCGCAACAGAGTAGGAAGAAAATGTTTCCATCTGCACCAGCCAAACATACTCAAATGCAACAGCAGCAGCAACAAAACACAAAGAATTCATCTGTGACATTGCAACAACCGGCCGATAATGAACAGAATGAAAGTGCACAACAGGAGGCCCCGAGCGCTAAACACAGCAAGCCGAGATTCACACACTCCCTCGAGGTCTGTATGTCTCAGGGTTTCTACATTTCTATGTAATTGTAGTCTGCTAATTTTGCTGTTTGCTATATATTAAAAAATGTGCCTAAACAAATCTTCATTCGAATTCTTTGGGTCCTTTTCAAATTCTCACAATTCTTCCTGTGTTTATGAAATATATATAAGGTTTTTCTTCAAGTCTCTCTTATTTATCTACATGCATTTCTCAAACAAATTGCCAATTTCTTATTTACTAGACATTTACGTTTTGAAGTTGTAAGCTGTAAAATAGATATAAAGTAAATAGATATTTACATAACTAGATGAACTTATTATAAATGACAGAACCAACACCGCCAATTCTTATATAACTCATCACTATTGCAGGTGAGCCTGAACAAAGGCGAGGATAAAGATTTTGCGCCTTGGTCCACCAAATGCCCAGACACGCACTTTAGAAAGGTACGTCAGGCTCTTTTAACGCTATGCCTGATTCCAAAATCAGATCCCATAATTTCCTTCAGAAAAAAAGATTTTCCATAAAAATGAGGTTGGCCCAGATTAACTGCTGTCTATTTAATTGAGACAACATGTGAAAGTGAACGGACTTCACATGATCTCAATTGAGTAATAGTTTCATTTATCGAGGCTCATGCTAGTCTCTTTATTGAGGTTTATACAGCAAGAAGTCTTAATTTTTATAGAGATTTTTTCTCAATAGATTTAGTCTTAATTGGATCTTCTAGTGTATGTAAAAGCAATCAAAACATTATGTTTGTGCTATGCTTATTCCACTTGTAATCATTGTAGGACCTGCGGGACAGACAGACGGGCTACAAAATAGCCCGAGGACAATACTTGGACTATGATCCCATCAAGAGCAGGGCTTCAGGTTGGTTGATTTTCATTAAAGATGTTATAGGATAACTTTATGACAATGGAGTATCCAGGTTGAATTATGATCCCAACTGCAATTTAGATATATATATATACATACATATATATATATTATATATATATATATATATATATATATATATATATATATATATATATATATATATAGTCTATATATAGTCTATATATATAGATATATATAGGTCTATATATATATGAATGAACTTACACAGACGTTTCACATAGCAACCACATATTAAAGCCTGCTATTTGTAGATGCAATTTAGTATCACAGATCACAGTACACCCCTATCCCCCCCCCCACCAACCGGCCCCAGTCTCATGTTTCTGTGAATCTCCAAACAAGTGCCAGTTCCATCTCCTGCTGGGTCATAGTTTCATCTGTCTTTCTATCTTTTCATATTTATGTGTCCCCTAACCTATGTCTATCTCCTAACCTCATCATTCTGTCTATCTCCTTCCACATGTTCCAGGTCCCAGTTTATCTTTCTGTCTCCTTCTAAAGAGGCCCCAGTTGGATCTTTCTGTCTATCATCTCCTACCATGTCCTAGTTTCATGTTTCCTTCTGTCTATCTCCTCCTGCCCAGTCCCAGTTTCATGCATCTTTCTGTCTATCTCACAGGTCCCGGTTTCAATACCCGTGCGCTGGAGTTGCGGCCGGCACGCGTTCCATACAGCGAACTGCCCACAGTGAAACGATCAAGGCAGACGCTGGACAGTGACAAACAATAAAGCCACCTATTGGTCTCTATTGGCAGGAGCACATCCAATGAAACCCTTATATTTTTACTATAGCATTATATAATTCAAATGAAACTTTTGTATTTTTACTATAACATTATATAATTCAAATGAGACTTTTATATTTTTACTATAACACAATATACTTACCATGATAATAGTTTTTGACAAATAGACTAATATGAGCCAAATGTCACCATATTTGGCAAATTGATGTCTGCATCTTTTACTTTTGACTGTACCAATGTCAACTACCTCAATCAAAGTGACCAATTTTATAAGGAAAGATATATTACTAATTTGATTTAGGAAAGATATACATGCATTTGATACAATTTCTGTGTTTGGGCATCATGTGTGTCAAAATACGTAATGAAACATGTATGTAACGATTTCACAAATTTGATAAATGTATATGTAATATTGTCATTTTATTTCAATGGCTATATTTTGATGTATATCTATTGATATATTTACAGATATTTTTATGATAATTTTTTTTTATAGAAATTGATGAAAACCATATCGCTGACATTTATTGTCATTTTATGTTTCGTACATGTGAAGTTTGTTTTCAACGAACACTTGAAGATAATAAATCCATACAAAGTGACAGTTTCTGTCGAAAGTATGAGTGTTTCACCCCTGAGTGGGGTGTATGTGTATGAAATGGAAATAAGCAAAATTTTGAGTACAAAATACAAAGGAACTATTTTCCCACTATTTTTGTTAGCTTTTTAATAGGTTGTTAATAGTATGAGAAGACTTAATATTTTGAAATAAATTCTTTTGAATTTAAAAATGATGTGTTCATTTGAAAAACAACAACAACACATTATTACACGAAGACACTACAGAGGAAATTATATGCCTCTTTCTTAATCTGGAGGCCACTTTAAACTGCACCATCTACACTATTTTCACCAAAAGACATTCTCTGTTGTAGCTTTTAGTAACATAATTAACCCTTTGCTGGACATAATAATAAGGTATGTAAATGATGCGACTATTGAAGCCTTGAATAAGGTCTAAGACCAAAACTTGAGATTGCATGCCAAATACGGTATTGAAAATTGCACAAACCAGGAGAAAGAGACTCTAGAAATGTGATGTAGTACAACGCCACTTATTAATAAGTTATTATGCAGGTGGGTGGTGAGAGAGCAGACAATATCTCACTGAGGGTAGAGTTTGACAGAATGAGTGAGCACAGCAAAGGTGTTCTGTTAAACTTGAGGTGAGATATTGTATCTTCCCCACTCGTATATTCTCTCATGTTTGTTTACCATTTTAGGTCATAAACTTTGTAGTGCATGATGTCAAATTTTCCACTCCACCTCTCGGCGAATCAGAACTGGGTATTTTCAGAAAATATGTGAGAACTAGTTTTCTCCTCCACATGAGTAAGTAGCATTAGACTCGGATTCACGTGTGTGGACCTCATGCAGTACTCATCCCCACCACACTTCCCCATGGCTAAAACATGGCTCTGCCAATGTCCAATCTGTATTATGACGAGTAATTCATTAGTCTCACCCTATGCCATCATAACCAGCACTCCATTCAGTTAGCCTAATTAATACAACCAGCGAATGGGTGAGTAGGGGTGGGGGTCCCAATCATGAAAGTAAAAATTGGAAATGACATGTTTAGATTATTGTGAAACACACACGCGCACTCACTCACACACGCACGCACCCTTGCACGCATTATGAGGCTGGCCTCGACGAGTGGTCTCAACGAAAATCTGTTCTGTTATTAGGCTTCATTGTTTGTGCATCTGATATATTGTTACCCATTAAGAAGCGTGATAGTATAGTGAGATTCATAAAATGGTGTTCCCCGTCCGTTTCATATGTATAATTATGCGAAACCGGGTATCAAAGGTTGTTACTTGCTGCTCACAGACTATATTAGAGCCTCCTATTAAGTTGACCACCTCTACATTACGACTATTTCACACGATGCAAAATTCTTATAACAAGACTGTGGTGATCCGGCATAAAGAGACCACCTCTCTATAGAGATCAGTCAAATCCATTCCTCAGAGCGGTCTTAATAGAGAGGCTCTACTAATGGGATTGTCTATTGTAGATGATCAAATATTATATGCAGTGGGGATAATTCAAACAACCAGTTTTCAATCAGTCACTCAGTCAAAAAGAACTCTCCGATCTCGTCTGTTTGATGATCATTTCCATTAACACCTCAAAGTGCCGTGAATGCCCGAGCATGCGGTCGCCGCCGCCGCCGCCGCCGCCACCGCCGTCCTCATGAATCAATATGCACCGGAGCAGAACCACAACACAGTAGCCAAACAATGCCACGGGCTTCACAAGGAATACTTACAGGCTGATATCTGCCAATATGGGGCTTTAATCTGTGTCAATAACGCAAATGTGGATATAGTTTTCAATCACCCAAAAGCTGCTCTGTGGGGTCATCAGTGAGCTGCGGGCACCATGGCTTTCTTGTGCCCAGCGCGGATGAGAAGGAAGAAACAAAAAGGAGGTCAGTATCAGTGGTTATCAGAGGCACTAGCACCGTAGTAGGTACTCAAGGTAATGCTTCACCATTGCATGTCTAATGCACAAGAGTCGGTTGTATCTTTCCGTCTGTCTACTATCATGCACCAGTGTCATAATACCTTATATGTAAGGATATAAGACTATATTAATCAGTATACGCATAGAGGTGGATGACAAGAAAATGTTCGAATTCATTTATTGGAATAATTTCATTCATTTCCTCTGGGAGTAAGTGAAGTCTCCATAGCACTAATCATTCTGATGCTGACACATTTGATTGGCATATATGAGATTAACACCACAGGAATATGACATATACGGGTGCTACAAGTCTATAAGGTGGCGTGAGTAGCTGCTGTTGTACCTGGTGTGGATCCACCAGCAGGTGTTTCTCGTTACGTGTCGCTCTCCAGATTACATGACCAGACGACAATCCATGGACCCTAAATGGAGTCTCCAAATAAGTGATGTTTTCTTTCCCAGAAGTCCCGGTGTTACATTTGACATTGAAATGCATGTGAATATGTGTATTGCATGTATCAGATGTATGTCAAGTTATCGTGGTGGAGATGTGGCCCTGGCCAGAAATTGCCATTGGGTTGGGGCCTGAGCGTGGGAGTTGGTCATAAAACTCAGGCGAGGTTCTCGGGCCACAAAGGGGTCCATTGCAGGCCCTGTTAGTGAAAGCACCGAGTCTTTTATTATTGATAACAGTTTTGAAGTGTCACAGCGTGAGGTGGGCGTTTGGGACGGCATAGGCAGATCCAGAGTTTTCCCCTACCAAAATACCGTATTTCCATAGGGTTTTTCGCAGGTTGGCTATCGATGAAGCCTACGAAGGCCTTGAAATCCCTAAAGCCCCCCCCCCCTGGACCCCTTTCTGAAAACCTGGATCTGCCTGTGGGTGGCATCGCCTTCTTATATATATATTGTTCATATACATAGTGTGTGTAGATCGACACTGTCTCAAAAGCTGCTATTTCGCCTTTAGTTTAGAAATATTTTGTTGCAATTTATAAATATATACAAGTGGATTAGGCAAACACTAAAATAAGATGTTAGCCAGCTTTCTCCGATGATGGCCGATGATGTCCCCTCCAATGACGAGAACATGTCAACACGCCCTTGGCTCACCCGAAGCAGGCGTCAGCGCAGCACCCGATGAGTGACAGGTGATAACGAGCTGATGACAACATGTTTGTTGTTTGTAGATTCAATGGAAATAGAACATCATAATACAAAAATCGACTGTGTTTCGCATACAACTACAGTTTGCTTTGTCCTCACTGGTATTTGCATTTAGTAGCACGTACATTTCTCCTGGGGGTGGGAGTGGGGGGTAAAATTACTCACGTTTGAAAATAATCATATCCATATCTTTTATATGCGTTCACATCGTGGCAACCAATTTATACATGTATTGTACATCACAAATACACCCATATATAACAGCCCAAGTGCCACGTCTCCACCTGAAGCAGCTGATTATTCGCATGAAGCCAGCACGGAGACCAGTTCTATTGTAGCACTCCTAATTGGCTGACATATCATCTGGGAAACCTGTCATTATGATCACAAAAACCTCTCCACTACCCCTATTACCCTATTATACCTTCCTTTTCCTACTACCAGGACAGAGGTCTTGTTATTACCGCGGAGATGTAGTTCAATAGGAGCAAAATGAGCATGCGTTTTTCAGTCAGTCATATTTCCGTTGTGGCTCCAATAGTAAGTCCCCTAATATAAACCTTCCCCTGCGGCGTTTTGTGGTCATTTTTTATACAATATTCACTTCCACAGCTGCATTGCCTTAATTGATCGTCGGTTTCACGGCTTTGCCATTCACACTGCCTTTATATGACCATGCATTTATGTCACCCGTATTTTTTAAATGAAGTGCGATTTCATATATCAATAACAAAATAAATATGCGTGGCAAAATGCACTTGATATACAATGTAAATTTTCATAATGATTAGACGCTAGACTATTCACAAAGGACTTGCACGATGAGAAACATTTACCATGTTTACTAACTGTCATTAGTGCAAGAAGCATCATCTCATTAAAATTGTGCAAAGTGCATTTCGCCATAGTTCCGTGGAAATCTCCACTGGGGCGTATTCATTATCTATATAAGAATGAGGTATGAGGAAATGCAGTGGATATGCTTTTTTTTTCTTTTGTAGACTTTATTCAAGGGGTGGGAGTGTTTTAGTATTTTTGTGTGCATGCGTGCGTGCGTTTTTATGAAAAGACCATCAGGCTGAAACTTCCATCGTGCTACAGTTGACATTTTAATAACAGTAAAATTTATATAATAAAAATCAGGCTTGGGAATAAACATAAGGTATAATAAGTAAGAAGGTTCTATTTTAAAGTGCTTTCGAGATAAAGATGTAAGTGTAAAATTAAAGGGTGTGTGCTGGGGGCAACAATTTTTCATCTTTCTTCGTTTCTTCTTCTGAATGGATGCTTGGCACTTGTTACGTAACGATATCATGAACTTGGGTGTTAACTAATAGAGATTTTTCATATGCTGCCTTTAGGTTACTCTGACTTTAATACATTCGTATGCTGTTGTCAGTACTGCCTGGCAACCCCCATGTAGATAGTTGACGTGCTGCTCTGGGATAAATATACATGTACACCAATCAGCACATACATAGCGATAATAGTTTCTATGATTGTGGATGGATCATGTATAATGTGTGTGCATGTATGATTGATAACACCAAGAAAATTTGATCATTAAGCCAGACACCGTGTTTAATCAAACGAATGATGATTACATATAATTTCGTTTGTTTGTTTTTACAAAATATCAACATAACGCACACCAATGGATTTGATATACTTTTTTTGAGAAAAGGAATCATGAATGAAAGAAAGATTGGATGAAGCTTCTTTCTTTCATTCTATAGACCCCTTTCAAATGAAGATCAAATCCATTGATCAGTGATGCAGTTGCTTTGTGACGTACACAAGCCTCAGACATAAGCATGTTTAAACACAATGTTTCCGTGCTCTTGCAGTCCCCCCGCGCGATGTTCTGGAGCCTCCCCGTCTGGAGGGCCGCGTGACGGGCAGTGACAGCATCGACACGCTGGTGCGAGTGGGCCTCGAGAAGGAGAGTGCCGCACCCAAGGTAAACCAACGGCAGTAGAACCTCTCTTCCAGGGGGGGGGGGGTGTCATTCAATTTTAAATGTTATAAAGGGGGGTCACTCAATTTTTATGTTCCGACACATTGAGATTTTACGCACTTTTGGCGCGAATTGAGAAAACTGCAAGTATTTCAACAGGAATGACGTAACAATATGTTTCATATCAAAACCAATATATTCTTTTTAATGCAAGAATACATGCTACTCAATATCACTGTCATCAGGCTCAGCATTTGCAATGTATCTCTGAATTTGAATCAGAACATCTCCAGCGAACATTTTTCTTTTCACTAATTGTTCAATTAGGTGGTGGGGGGCGTGGGGGGTCACTCAATTTAAACGTTTTTTTCAATGGAGGGGGGGGGTTCACTCAGTTTTTCATTTTCAGAAATGGGGGGGGGGGGGGGCACTGAATTTTTTCAAAGTTGGTTAAACCAAATGGCCGAACCCCCCCGGAAGTAATTTATGTGCCCTCCCTTAGGTGGTTTCAACAGAAAGGTGGTCTCTTTATAGACGTTTGTTTTGTTAGGTTTATGACGGTTTGGAACCGTAGAAAATGGTCTTATTTAAAAGGGTGGCCTCAATAGAGAGGTGGTCTTCATTGAAGGTTCTACTGTACAGGCTTTTAACAATTAATAGGCTTGAACACAAGCCCAAAAGAAATATTCAATTTATTGTGATCACCTTTCGTCTCGCCGTTACAGGTGAGCGATATGCTTCCCATTTGCGCTTGTCAGTACACATACATGATAATTTGTCAGAAACGCGTTTCTTGTTTTCTGTTTATCTAAGATAATTAATAATTACTTTGAATATTTATTGTAAAATTGTTGGAACACATTGTGTTTTTTGTGAAATAAAAGATACTCATGTAATATCTCCTGTAATAAATGTCATTTTCTGAAGAATTACTACTTTAAAAAAAAACATAATGCAAACGACCTAAACAAAAGTAGTGTGTATACGTGTATAAAGTGTGCACATTCCGAGGTGCAACCGTAGATTGTAACTTTTTGTCTTCTTGCCTTATCGTTCAGGCGCGCATGGTTGTGGTGCACGACTTCCACCCGTGTGTAGACAAAAAAAAGGGGGGGGTCACTCAATTTTATGTCCAACACATTGAGATTTTCGGCACTTTTGGCGGGAATTGAGAAAACTGCAAGTATTTAAACAGGAATGACGTAACAATATGTTTCATACCAAAACCAATTTATTCTTTTACTGCAAGAATACATGCTACTCAATATTACTTTCATCAGACTCAGCATTTGCAATGTATCTCTGAATTTGAATCAGAGCATCTCCAGCGAACATTTTTCTTTTCACTAATTGTTGAATTAGGTGTGTGTGGGGTCACTCAATTTATAAGGTTTTTTTTCAAGGGGGGGGGGGTCACTCAGTTTTTCATTTTCAGGAATGGGGAGGGGGGGTCACTGCATTTTTCAAAGTTGGTTAAACCAAACGGCCGACCCCCCTGGGAAGTAACTTGTGAGCGCTCCTTTAGGTCTGTAGATGGTTTCAATGGAGAGGTGGTCTCTTTATAGACGTTTGTTTTGTTAGGTTTATGACGGTTTGGAACCGTAGAGAGTGGTCTTATTTAGAGGCGTGGTCTCAAAAGAGATGGTCTTAACTGAATGTTCTACTGTACAGGCTTTTTTCAATTGTAAGGCTTGTAGACCAAGCCCAAAAGAATTATTCAATTAATTGCGTTCACCTTTCGTCTCGCCGTTTAACGGGTGAGCGATATATGCCGCCTATATGCACTTGTCAGCAATCATACATGATAATTTGTCAGAAGCGTGTTTCTTGTTTTCTGTTTATCAAAAATAATTTACTATTACTTTGAATATTTAATGTAAAATTATTAGAACACAATGTGTTTTAATGTGAAATAAAAAGTACTTTTGTAATATCAACTGTAATAAATGTCATTTTCTGAAGAATTACTACTTTTCAAAAAAATATACATAATGCAAACGACATAGACAAAAGTAGTGTGTATACATGTACAAAGTGCGGACATTCCAGGTGTAACCGTACAGATTGTAAGTTTTTGTCTTCTTGCCCTATCGTTCAGGCGCGCATGGTTGTGGTGCACGACTTCCACCCGTGTGTAGACGACGAGCTGGCCGTGACGCGCGGGCAGCATGTGCAGGTGGGGACGTCTAACGTGTGCAGTCATACGTAAACGTTAAGTTAACTGCACTCCATTATCTTTAATAAATTTACAGAACATTTATTCAATACTAGTAATTTTACTATTTTTTTCCCCACAGAATACATTTTTCAAACTTCTCTTGTAAACTGTAAAGCACCCAACCACAGGAGGGTAGACACTACACTTTGTGCTGTTATACAATATTTCATATTGTCCTAGTTCAGTGAGTTACTGGGGTGCTGTAAAGTAAATGATTGTTAGATAAAGTCACAAACAGTGATCAACAACAAGCAGGAGCTTGCTAACTAAATACATATACGTGGTTTAGGGCTTCACATTGTTAATTAAGACTTATTCTCTAGCTTCAAATCTTGCTTCAAATTTAACCTTATATTGCGGTGGTTGAAGCAAAAAGCCGTAGTTTATGTCCCTTGTATCATATGTTGGCTGGTTATCGTCAGAAGCTAACGGCAGTACAGAAAACTTCTGTAGGACCATGGTTAGGATGAGAAACATGCGCGACATGGCGAACGTCTCTCCTGGGCAAACTCTCGGTCCAGCGCCAAATGCCACCAGGTTCCTTCTGTTGGGATGATCAGCCAGAACTACAGCACCAGCGGCATCAAGAAACCTCTCTGGCATGAACTTGAATGGTTCGTCCCATATGGCATCATCATGGTGGAGTCCCCAGGCGTTGATCCATACCTCTGTGTTCTGGGGGATATGGTGGCCATCTATGCTTGTCTCTGTGGTTGAACGGTGGGGGAAAAGCTCTGGAGCAATTGATGTGAACCGCAGAGTTTCCAGCAAAGTTGCATGAGCGTATGGCATTCGATTTTTGTCCTGTAAGTGTATGCACTCATTGTTAACTATGTTGTCTATTTCCTTTTGAATATTCTCTTGTATAATTCTATTGCAAGCTAGAATGTAAAACAAATATGAAAGAGATGAACTTGTGGTGTTAATTCCTCCAGAATAAGCATCCATCAAAGTAAAAGTTAGCATCTGATCATCAATCTGGATTTCATTGTTTGCCATTTGGTACTTAACGATATTTGATAGCAATATATGTTCTGAGACATTTTTTTCACCCTTCTTATCATTATTCAAAAAATCTGATTCCTTACTTTTCATGTTCATAAAAAAAGTGTTCTGCGCTTCATGTAGTGTATCTATATCTCTGGTCAGTGCTGGAAATATGAACCTCAGCAAAGGAAATGTATCTAACAGGAAACCCTCAAACTGCATGTGTCTGCGCATAATCGAGGCACGTTTGGCTACCAAGTGTTTTATCATTGAAACATTTTCCTTTGTATGTAGACTTTTTCTCAAAACTATTGTATTTATAATAGTATATGTTAAGGCAACTAAATGCTCTCGGATATCAATGCCATTTTCACAAGAACTTTTTAGTATCTCATCCATCCATTCATTTGTGTACCGGGTTGTTATTTCCTCAATCCTTCGTAATCCAGAACCATATCCTTTCAAAGTCGTCATAAAAAGCTTCTTCTGAACTTTCCATGCTTGTGTAGCATCAGTATATCCGATGCCATTTTTTTCTCCACGTGCATGTTTCTTCAAAATATAAGAGCTTGATCTTCCGCTAAAGTCGTTCCCCTTCACAACCAAAACCTCATGGATTTGCTTGCTGCCAGTTACAATAATCACTGGTTTATGTCCAAACCAAAGACGGTAGACCGGCCCATACAGCTTGGCCCACTCCAGCAGCTGGACGTGGAGCATAGTTTTGTTGAACTGGTGTAAGTTTCCCAACAAAGGCAACGCTTTAGGTCCTGGTATACCTATATTGTTGTTAAAGATTCCATAAGTGACAAGTAGAATTGTAATGATAATTATCCATGTTATGATTTCCATCTTGTAAAATATCAACACTTTGATATAAATGTGAAATTCACATCAAGCATGCATCTCGTAAAATCTTCTTGGATGTTATAAATCTTGTATTGACACCAATGAGATAAAATGAAAGAGCATTATCTCTGGTTCAAATAAACAATCAATCTATACAATCACAGCCTTCAAGTATCATACAAGTAGCATGATAAAAAAGGCAATCTTGACACCAGTCATTGCAATGTTATACTAGACAAATCACCATATGTAGGCCTACATTACACATAATTTTTTAAGGCCCTTGATGTATATTTACATAAAATGACACTTTATCAACCATTGTAAAATGCCCAGGTTGTCAATAATACCTTATTTGAATATTCATCTGCAGAATGAACATTTTAGAGGTTTAAAAGTTTCAAATGAAAAGTACAACTCATGATGGTTATAAAACAGTTTCCATAACATAATGGTCTAGCCTTGTGTATGAGATACATGTCTCTTTTCTCATAACTGATATAGCTTGTTATAATATGTGCCGATGGAATGTGGGTGGCTTCCATCAGCTAAATACTTTTTAGTATATTTAGGAGGCTCCAGATCATGGGTACATGCATTGTAGAGCATAAATTCTGAAACTGAAACTGATGGACGGCTGTTCTTTCTTTTTCCCTAATTACAAACACTAATTAGATGTCATGTTTTGTGCATCAGGTGCTGTACCAGGAGAACGACTGGCTGTACGTGGTCACTGCCGCGGGCTCCGAGGGCTTCATCCCCTTCAACTACTGCCTGCCTGTTGAGAGGAGCGTCGACGACTTCGTCGTGCTGCCCAGGTCAATATCACTGCACTAGTGATTCAATCTAAGCTCTGGCAGATCCAGGTTTTCAGAAAGGCAGGGTTTTGTCCTCAAGAATGGGGGGTGGTCGCGTACCTGGACATGGCAGTGCAGTCTATTGAGATACTCACTGGAAACGAATAGTTTACAACCATAAAAGCAGATTTATATAATGGCCTATGGTTTACTTTTTTTTAAACATGTTGTTGCTGCGCTAATCATTTTAACAGTAATTCTCACAGCTTGTGTATTAAATATGATACATATAGTTTGTTTTTGGTGTATAGGATACTAATAATACAATATTTGTTTTTACTTGACTTAAAGCAGCTTTGTCACCCATTTGTTGTTAGGTCTCGACAAGAGTATCTCACCCAAAGCGGCTACAAGGTCACAGAAGGTCACGTGATTCAGCACCGTGGCCCACTGCAGGCCAACAACAACAACCACTTACCCGAGAAGTTGCCAAAAGAGGACAGTTTGAGAGCAAATCACAGAGATAAAGTGGCAACTTTCCAACAGGCAAAGCCGCTTACAAACAACACGAGTCAGAATCCACCCCCCAGTTACAATAACCACAGTAACCACCACAGCAGCCACAGACCCACCGGCAACAATCCTACGTCACTGCCAAACAAGGTTCATAACCTTTATTGTTCTTCTAGTTTGCTAACTAAACTAATTTTATTTTTTTGTATATTTAAATTTGAAGACAATAGTCTGATATTCATCATTCAAAAATATTAGCATTCTATTGTATAAACATTAAACACCCTTGCTTTTTCATTCTTAAAAACATATCCAGGGCCAGCCACTCCTCAAACTTCAGCAGATTCATCTGCAGCAACGAAACGAGCGAATTCAGCAAGAGGAAATTGCCAAACAGAAGCTTTCCCACAGTGTGGACACGGCTCGTTCTGGCAGCTCTTTAGTGCGCACTTCATCGAAAAGTCTGCCGGATATTGCAGCGGCAGCAGCAACCAGCAGTCAGTATAACGCACGACCCAGTAGGTTTGACTTTGACTCAAAGCGAAACCAAAATGCCAACAACGATATGAGAGTAAGATCAAAATCACACGAAAGAACACCACAGTGGGTGCAAGGATACAGCAGGAATAATGATGCCTACAATAAAAACAATAATCTGCGCCTTGACCGATCTTTTGATCAAACTTTCAATCCATCATCACAGAAAAAGGTCGTGCCCAATCACAGCGCAACTGTGGCATCCAAGTCTGCTCCCACATCGCCGAGATCCTCACGCAACCTTGACAATGACCATGATTATTATAATATTGGCCCGGATGTGCTGAGATCTTTGCAAAGTCACGCCTCTTCATCAAAGTCACCAGGGATCATTCATCAAAGTGCCAAATCTGACAATAACCTCTACACAAACATGGATAAATTGAAGCAATCGACGGGCAACAATCCCAAAGATTATAGACACTCTAATCAAAATCCCACTGCTTACCAACCCTACGATCCTTGGAAGAGATCGGACTATGCAAGAGCCTCTTCAAAATCACAACCAGGATCGAATTACTCGTACACAGACGACAACTATTCACAGAGAAACAACTACAACTCCTCGACACTCCCGAGAAATTCCAACCACCATCGACCGCAATTCCAACGGGCTCACAGTCTCAATATACCAGATACAAAAAGCAGCAACTACTACAACCTTCTGCCGGAAACCGGTGTCCAACACCAGCGTCAGAACAGTCTTCCTCAGGCCAATACGGCAAGTTTCGACCAGCGCGACGTTTTTTATCAGACGTTCCACAAGACGTCGTTTGGAAAGTACATTGTGCTGTACAACTACTCGCCCCGGCAGGAGAATGACCTCAGCGTACAGGTTAGCTTTTTTCACATTGCAGAAGCGATGCGTGTGGCGACTGTTACCCTCCTAATGAACAAAGCTAAACCGAAATGTAAACAATCTAAAAAAAAAACATTTTTCTTAATGAAGCACGAACTATTGGTATTATTCTATTTTGATAATCTCCTCAAACATCCAAATTGAGCATTAAGTCCTTTGTTTTTTATGTCTTGGCATAAATTATCAAAATGCTTTTATAAATTGTTTACATTTTGGTTTAGTCTTGTTTGTGAGGAAGGTAATGGTCACCACCCGCATAGCTTCTGCAGTGTGTTTACTAAGCTCAAAAGGCATCAGCTTATATGGACCTCTGAATATGTCTGTCGAACACAAGTAGACTGAAACGATATTCAATTCTTTCTTTGTAATTTCTTCATATCTTTTCATCAACCTCTAAAATATACATGTATATATATATATAATTTAAAATTTAAAAAAAAAAAATAGTTATGTCAATAAACACTGATCCTGGTGCCTTTGATTTATCTCACAAATATTTTTGGGTAAAAAATTATAATAAATCGACTAAAAGATACTTTTCATGGAATGGGCTAGTTTTGTTTTATATTTAATCTAATTGTTTCTCAAGCTTGCCCAATCCTCTCTCTACTGAGAACAGAGAGAAAGGATTAGGATTGTTTTATACTTATCTCTAGCACCAGTAATCGAGCCAGTTATGTAAAATAAATGTCATATTGTTAAGTGGCTGCTGCTACTTGAATAATATTCATTCATATTAAACCAAGAAGCGTGGTTATTTCCTGCAGCGTGGCGAGTTTGTACTTGTTCTCAACAAGGACGACCCCGAGTGGTTCTGGGTGAGACGTAGTGACCAGCAGGAGGGGTTCGTGCCTACAAACTTCATCTGCCCTGCCGAGGGTCAGAATGTCACAGGTGAGGGTCAGAACACAACGAGTGAGCAATAGAATTCCTCAAGTGAGGCATAGAACACCACGGGTGAGGGATAGAATACTAATGGTGAGGTGGCTAACAGGGTTTGCAATCCCTCAAATTTCCAGCAACAGAGCAAACCTAGTTTCCAAGATATGACAATGTAAAATATGAGTTAAAATGTTCAAGTAATCCACGACAAAGAAATTTCCATGAAACATATTGACACCAGCGTTATTCAAGATGCAATGGCAGTCAAATGGCCAAGCACAAGTGACTTGCATCCGCCCAAGTGACTATTATCATCCCAAAAGTGACTTGCAACCTCCTACAAGTGACTTGTGTGCTGCAGCAAATGACTTTTATTCTTCCATTTAACCGACTTCCACCTTCCCACAAGTGACTTTTATCTCCCACAAGTGACTTTTATCATCCCATTGCATTTTCAGAAATAAGAAGCCAGAGCGGGCACAGCAATGGTCAGCCACTGCGGTCATCTCAGCCTGCAAGAAACAGCCAGCGTTCCCAGGAACAGCCATGGTCCAACGAACAGCGGCCTGAGACCATCACTAGCAGCAGCAGGGGCCATCAGCCTCCTTTCAGCCAAACCACCTTACAGCAGCAGTCATCACAGACCAACAACGTGCAGCAGAATCAGCATCTCAGGAGCCAGACACAGCACGGTGTCGGAGTCTCCCACAACAACAGACAATCATCTCACAACAATGGGCCAATATCCAACAATAACAGACTGTCAGCCCATAATACCGGGCTATCATCGCACAACAATGGACAGTCCTCCCATCATAATCCCTGGAGCCAGCAGCCGGCGCCGGGGTCCCAGCGCCTGCCCACCTCCTCCGTCCCTCCACCCGGCACAGACTCACCGTCACCACGGAGACCAACAGGCGGACCGCGGAACAGAGACTTGAACCTGGAGCGAGCAACACGCCTTGTGTGTCTCTATGACTACCAGGTAAAAGCAGCATCGCACCCTTTATTTTTGTTCAGTATATGTTATGGGCTGTTCACACGCAGGTGGCTTATTAAATACAGAATGAGTTTAATTACTGCATGACAAGGTAAATGTACACAAACTAGGCGCTATATGTGAATTTTATACGCCAAACATTGTCTGTGAATTACATTTAATGTTGAAGACATTTTCCGGCAATGGGCACAGAATATTGCGGATTAAAAAATGTGAAAATGGTCCAAGTGTATAAAATATAGGATGAATCAGTTTAAAAGGTAGTTATATTCAAACCTTGTACATTGCCAGGTGTATACTCCACTTCTTAAATAACTATGATATTAATAAATTGGTAGCAAGTCTCGAGTAGTAACTATGGAACCAGCAACAACAATGCTTAAAACAAAGGGGCATCTTTTTTCAGATGTAAAACAAATTTTCAAATTTACAAACATATTATTTCAAACCTAATGTTGCTTTTGTGAAAAATTACACAACTTCATACATGTACTTTGTGTTTCTGCCTACAGGGGGCAGCACCTGGCGACCTGTCCGTTGCGCGCGGTCAGTGGCTATACGCCGACCTCACTACACAGGGTCAAGGTCACGACGACGACCCCGAGTGGCTATGGGTGTTCTCACCACTCTCTAAGAAGGCGGGATTCATACCCAGGACTTATGCAAAACCTCCCAACTTTGGCTCATTTTCTGGCACTGCCGGGCCTTAAGATAATGTGTGCCTGAAACCCAAAGCACTTTCTGACAGAAACGGTGTTTCTGTAAACGGTCATAGATGCCCTGTGATTCTGCCACCATAGGGGACTAGCTAATCAAGGATAACAGCAGCCGGATAGAAAGCATCAGACATTGTTCCTGTATTTTTAGTGAGAATATCAGTTTAACAACCTACTGTCAGAATGTCATTCCAAAGCTTTTATCTTTTTAATTTCATAACATAAAGATATTATGGTATAAAATCGCTTGAAGTTTCTTTGGTATTCATTACCTTGAAGATTATGTGCTTGATGAAAGGATATATATTATTTTATCGATATCAATAATAATAAAGTAGTCATTTCATTAATTTGTAAATAGCTTTAAAATTATTATTCACCCATTGGCAATATTTGAATTTTTTGGGAGGGGTGGGGATGGGGGGATGCATCTTGCAGAAAGATCGGGCATGTCAGGGCGTGGGTCTAATAGATCTTAATGACTGAAAACCTTAGAGAAAACAGTCGAGATGTAACTGGGTGACACAACCTCTGAATGAATAATTAGCGCCTACCAAAATAAACTTAGGATTTGATGATTGTTTTGTTTCATTTTTAAAAAAGGCAGGATTATAGGCGGTTTCTGACTGTTTGAAGTTTTAAAAATAAATTTTAATCAGCTTGAACCTTATTTTTAAAGAGAAAAACGTTATTTCATTATCGGTCATGTGCAGAAAATAGGATGAATACTTCATTCAATTATGTACAAGGAAAGAGAAATAATAAAAAAAAATGAGGATACTAAATATGAGCTGTAGAACTAAATAATGTTTTCTCGATGTCTATAGTCCACCTGCTACCAAAATTCAGATTTCAATGCTTTTCATCTAATTGGTTTAAAATAGGGCATACAACATTTGTCAGGTTAAAAGCTAATATTATTTAGACAAATTTTTATTTATATACCAGGTACAATTTAATATCTATTTAAGACATTTTATTTACCTTTTGTCACTTAGTTAATAATTGTAAGCTAAATTTGTTTCATGGACACCATGAAGATATATTTAAAAACGTAAATCTCTTTATAAAGATGGTAATTATATCAAAGAACATCATGGTGATTTAAAAAACAAATTAGAAACAATATAATTTGACTTTGTTAACAGATTTTGCCACTTTGCAAAATAAAAAAGCATAGTTTCTTTCTTACAATGTAAAGTTTCTATCAAATAATCTCCTTTGTATATATCATTAATATTTGTAAATAACTTAATCCTAATGGCATTGGCACAGCTATTATTACAAATGGTGTTCACTAATGAATATTTATATTCCATATAGGACCATCCAAGTGCCCACCCTCGTGTAACAGCCCTCCCCCTCTTTTTCTTCAATGTCTTTAAGAATCATGTAGTAACTGCACTCTCGAGTAACAGTCCAGCCCCCAGTTAGAAAATTTCAATTTCACGGCCCTGGGCACTTGGATGATCGTATCCGGTTCTATGAACACAGTTGCATTGATCAGTGTATCATTTCTAGCGCCTTCCCATGCAACCAATAAACCCTAAAAAAAACACCTTTCAACATGTAACATTTTCACATATTATACAGAGCTTTTTGAAAATTTATGGCCTCCTGTTCTGCTTTCTTTGCTGCCTTTGCTTTGAACTTCTGCTCCAGCAACAACTGTCTCCTCTTTTTGTACGGTTCTTTCTTTACTGTTGGAATGCCAAACTTGAGCATGTTAATTGTCGCCTCTAATGTCTCTTGAGGCTCGATGCCTAATTCCCCTAATTCCTTCTCAATGCGAGCAAGTTCTTGCTTTTTGATGTCCTCAAAATATTCCCTCTCTGCTTCTAACTTTTGCCTCAGCTCTTCTTTCTTTTGCTTCTCTACAGCCAAAGCAGCATCTCTAGCATTTTTTATCCTCGTTTCTCGCTTTCCCAACTTTACGTAGTCATATTCCCCAAACGGAACATATTTTATTTGCAATTCCTCTAGTAGCCAGATAAACTTGTCATAGTCTTTTTCTCTCAATTTCTTTAACTTGCTTCGTCGTGACTGAATTCGTTCAACCAACTGACTCTTGGCATATTTGTCCTGAAATTTTAATCAATAGATTACATTTTACCAGAAAAATAAAACATTTTACAACTTATGACAAATCTTTTAACAGTACTATTATCCAAATTTCCTACAACGCATATTTTACTAAATATTTACAAAATGTTAACCGTGTATTTATAAATTGAATTTGGATCCATATGCAATCAATGAAACTGTTGAATTTCAGAGAGCCTACCCCCGTCCAACTGACTCTGGTCTGATGAGATAAAAGTTCTATTCAAATTATCAGCAAAAGAAACAATTACTTATATAATATCGAATCGGGGCTATGGAAGTTTTAAAGATGTAAGGCTGATGGCTTCCACCATTACTCCATGGCATAAATATTATACAAAAAGTCCTTACCAAATTAATTTACCAAACTTACCCTTCTAAACTGCAAACAGTGCTTTGTTAGGTTCCTTATCAAAACGGTTTGCAGACTGACTGAAATATAAAAATTGAAAATTTATTAAAAAATGAATGCTATTATATAAATAAACTTTTTGATTGATAAACTCCAACAATCGTTATGGCAATGAAAGAATTTTTTTCTTTTAGCCCAATGTATTAATTTCCTTTAATTCTGAATTGCACATGAAAGACCTTCCTCTAACTTAAAATGCATTCATACAAAATTAAACAAAGAGGGAAATTTGTATAGAAACATTTACAGACCATAATTTTAATTATTTAGCACTCATATTATGGGTTACTGCTAACAATAATTAGTATTTAGAAAAAAAATAGATTATGTTGTTTGATATAGTTTGGGAAAATAAAAATATTAACAATATGATATCAAGAATAAATAGTAATAATTGAAAATATCAAGCCCTTTCAAATTGAACAATATTAGTCGATATATATTACAAATAATATAACACTAGAAAAAATGACAACTCACTAACATACTCCAATGACTGGACATCAGCTGGGTGGGTTTTAAATTTTTCTGTGATTGTCTTGATTTTTTCAACAGTCCCTCTCAGAATTGAAGGCAAAAATTTTCTCAAAAAAAATCATATAAAACGCATACATGTGAAAAAATAAATCTGTTAACAGAAAAATTACCCCTGAAACTTCAAAAAGTGTGGCTAATAATACAAATTTACTAAAGGGGTTTTGCTAGCGGGGTCTCAAGCTTTCCGATCTCGGGGTTTCTTTTTAGTTAGCTAACATAGGACAGATTAAAAATTTTGTAAAAGGGTTTAAAAAAAGTTATTATTTTTTTTAAAGATTTCTGACACATCTGAATCCATCAAAAACCTTTGAGGAAATGCCGGGGAAATTCCCCCATGTTTTGTTTAAATGTTTAAAGGGCATTATGATAACCAAAGGTTGTATTTTTATCACTTAAAAAACTGGCGTGCCCAAAAAATACAAATTGATTTTGCCCATGTGGGGGTAACCCAAAAATTTTTTTAATTGAACATTTTTTATCTGGACATAATTTATTCCAAAAATTAGGTAATAACTTTAAAATTTAAATAATTTTTTTTTCTTATTATCAAAAACAAGATCTTATGTTCATAAAACTTTAATATTTTCATCGGGTTGAAACTTTGGAACATTTCGCACAAACAAAAGAGCTGGTATAGAAAAGTACCTTTATAAAAAAGTTTGGCTTTTTAATATGTTTTGAAGTTTTTTAAAAGGGAGTTTTCCTTTAAAAACTGGCCTTTGCAAAAATCGCCACACAACGTTTTTAGGTTTTTTTAAGCCCTGTTTTTATTAGTGATAAAGTATTTAAAAGCAATAAAATTTTTTTATAACCCAACACTTTCAATGCTGGTTCTTTTTTTACATCCTTTTTGCTTACTTAATTGCAAAATTAAAAGTCAAAAAATTTTTTCTTAAGCCCTAAAACCCAAACCAAAAAAAAAAACTTTTAAATTTTTC
>CM032666.1:29451572-29473257 GCA_019095985.1 Streblospio benedicti | reverse complement strand
GGTTTTCCAAAATTTTTTTCCCCAAGGAAATAATTTTTCCGGGAAACCTTAAATTGAAATACATTTTTTTTTTACTTATTATCTAAAAACTATGATCCGATTATGTTCATAAATTGTCTTCAATATTTTCATCAAGGTATGAAACTTGTGAACATTTGCGCCATAAAACAGCAGAGCTGGTAATTGCGTCGCTTCAGTAGCTGGCGAAAGCCTTGTGATCACTTTTGTTTCTATGTATGTATGTATGTATATGTATGTATGTATGTATCCGGACAAGCTAGAGCTTTTACGTGTCACAGATTTGCGCTCAAACTTTACACAACTGTGGGGCGCGGCGACACGGTGATTCGATTTTGGGCGCTCTGCCAATTAAATTGTGTATTTTAGAAGGCCATTTATGACATTTTACTGATTTCAATGCACTTAGCCAGAGAGAATCACGCGTATCACGTTTCCGTCACGTTTTACGTCACGTGTTTTTACACGTTATGTCCGTTCTACGTCCACGTAAAAACTCATATTCAACCACAAATGATATTGTATTTGAGTATTGATTTTTTGCTGGCTAAGTAAATTGAATATCAGTAAAAATCAATACTCAACTTAGCAGCAATGTCTTATAGCCAACATGATACTTTACCTGTTCATGACAAAAAGTGTCTGGTCTTTAACTATGTTCTTATGAAGTTCTCTAAAAAGGTAGCCTGTCCTTTTGAAACCAGCTGGCCATTGCTAAAATCAGCCGGCACAGGGCTGTCTTGTAGGCTCTATTTAGTACCCTGTTTTCATAAATAATGTGATAAAGATATTTCAAGATTTGACAATAATATTGTATTATAACCAACACTTTCAATGCTGGTTCTGTGTACATACACTAATTATGACTATCATACATTAAAAATTGAAAGTCAAAATTAACTTACAGAATCACCAAACTCAAGACTAAATATTTTCTTCACAGCTTCTTCAGCTCTGAAACACATTACATGTAAATGCATTAAGTTAATATATGTGTAAGGTAAGATATTAAGAAATTGTTTATTCTAATTAAATTTCTTTTAGGTAGTTATTGAATGAAGTTTTTAAAAATATTAATTAATTTTTTAACATTTTAAAATTGTAAATGTTTTCATGCAATAATAGCGACCGCTCAAGGGAGCTGTTATTACTAGGGATCTAGTGATTCTCGCGTCAAATTTTTGACTCAAAGATGGCTGCCAAAATCAATCTGTGAAATTTCATTATTTACGATCGTTTTTCTCACTTATCTGGGCAAATGATGCCATCAAAATGACTACCAATACGAACTTTCATCGTATCCTACATAACATTACCCGATACATTTTGTATCACTATGAAATTGTCCAATTTCTTTCATATTTTTTCAATAGATTTGGAAGACATAGGCGCCGCCAATTTTGAATGAGTCGGCTTTTCCGTCACAAGAACACTTCGTCATAACGAAACGGCCCGCGAGCTGTTCTGTCATGGTTTACCGGGCTGATCCGCCAAGGTAATGTCATGACAGAAAAGCATGAAATTTTCAATAAGCTACCTTTTGGGGAAACATTTCCCCTTTGACTGACAACTAGTGAAAGATAATATTTTGTTCCTATCTTATTATACGTCATTATATACTATAACGTGAGCAGTCTCTTATTTTAAGGCTTTGGCTTATCCTTATATATTATTTTTACAATTCCAAATCAAAAGACAAATTTCTTCTGGTAAACATTTATCAATTTTTAATTTTTTTTTTTTAGTTTTATCATGTACACATATAATATAGTGACTCACTCCTGGAGTTCTTCAATATCTTCAAAGCCTGGCTTGGGTGCATCTACAGCTGGTTCGGGCAAGTTTTTTACCAGATCTCCTACAATCATTGCATATGTTAAGTCTTATTTGATATGTCAGAGAATAAGATCACAACAAATTTCATTTATGAATAATCAATAGCTATGCTTGACACAACTAATTTAGAAAAGTTGTTCGATGTAAAGTTTAATGAAAATATCACTAACCTGAATAGTCAAAGTTTAATGGTTTGGTGGGTGGTATCTTAATCGTCTTCCTTTTCATATATGTTCGATGAATTAATACTGCGGGGCTATAAGATCCTAAGGAAAATAACATTAAAACGTTATACTTAAAAAACATAATTTTATACTATACAAAAATTCTATAGTTTGCATAAGCAGTCTAACCATCTGTATCTGTGTGGGATTAAATGGATTAGTGGATTAAATGTTGACTGCATTACAATAATGGCGACAATGAAAAATACCCAGAACAAGGCTATAGTATTTTGCTGCAGATCTTTTTCACACTAAATGCACTTAACATCTAAACTCTACATACTACAAAAACGAATACTGGAAAACAACAGTATGTATTTCGGGGCTCTGAATGCTCTGAAGGCCTGTGCTGAGCACGATCGCGGAGTCCCAAATAGATGCAATTGCCAGTCTCAACATACGTCAGAGTCTAGTCACTACACTAAATTGCACACATGTCGAGACTCTGGCAACCGCACACTACCCAATGTTCATGTGGGGGAGTTCAGATTACAGATTACAGATTTTGCAACCTTCCATCTTGCTAGATGCTTATAGGTTGGGTGCGTAAAGAAGAGAGAAAGAGATAGGTGTTAGTGGGACAAATAAAGAATAAACGTATGGTGGGGGGATAAAATGTTAGTAGAGTGCAAGATAAAAGCAGAGATGAGAAGAAAGGGGTTAGTAAGGTAGGGGATGAGACACACTGGAAATCTTACTCTTGAAGACCTCCAGTGATTTGGATGACAGTGTGTCTCTAGGGAGCTGGTTCCAATCTACTATTGTACGAGGAAAAAATGAATACTGGTGATACTGGGTACGGGATGCTATGGGTTGGAGGTTGACACCATTTTTTTGCAGGAAAAAGTAAATGCCAATTGGAATGTTTACAAAGCGATGCACTTTGTACATCAAAGTCTGCTATGCACTCTGCGATGGGCTAATGGTCTCCAATGGAGTTCCTGCAGCATATCACTAACAGATACTCCATGGTTGGCCTTACAATCGCCTTGTAAGCTTTCTGTTTCATGACTTTCCTCTTCACCTTGATGTTTCTTTTCAGAAAGCCTAATTTACTATTGGCCGTTGAGGTCACCTGTTGTATGTGCCATGACATGTCATCCGTGATTGTCACACCAAGGTACTTCGCAGATTTCACTTCCTCCAAGACTTGACCATGCAACTTATAGGGAAAAGAGACTGTTCTTCTTCCTTGTGATACAAAGTACATTGCACTTGGCAGAGTGGAACTCCATCAGCCACTCTTTTTCCCACACCTCAAGACTCTTCAAGTCATCTTGGAGCTGTTGGCATTCATCTGTCGATGACACAGTGATAAAGACGTTTGTGTCATCTGCAAACAGCCGCACTTGTGAGTGCCTTGTGTACAGAGGGAGGTCATCGATATAAGCCAGGAAGAGTACATGGGCCTAACACGGAAACCTGGGAACCGTAGAGCCACATTTTCTTTTGATGAGATTAGATTAGCATTACACACATAAATAGAGTTTGAGCATTGACCACAAAAGCTACATTTATCCGTTTACATACCGTTAGCAGTAATACATCCCGCCAATGCATTAACATGTTTGACATTGCGCACTATACTGGGCGATATAAGGCGTAAGGGAAACATTCTTGCGGTATTGACAATATTCAAATAATATAAACCAAAATTGACACTTCCAGCCTCTTCTACAAATGCATTTATCGCGTTTGCGAAATCTATTCAGTATGTCTTGCATTCATTTAATACTATTTAGAAGTTTTTGCTATATGTTAGTTTCAGATCATGATATTTATGGGGGCTGTCATTTTGTTCTTGGAACTGTGGGATTGCCGACGATAACCGAGTACTTCCGAACGCCATAGCAACCAAGTTCGCCGAGATCGTTTACATCCGGAGTCTTGACAACATAAAGTTGGAGCACAGTGCTCTTTTTTCGTTTAAGGTAGCAAAAAGAGATATATTTGCTCGTAGATTAAGTAAAATTTATACATTACTGTACTAGAATGGCCGCGGTTTGTCAAAGAAGAAACATGGAACCAATAGTTAGGCCTAGAGCTTTCAAAGTTAATGCAGAAAAAGGAGGAAGGAAAGTTGATGTGAGTAGTTTTCATGGTTATTTTCATGTTGTTAATGTTGTTTGTCTATCAATCTGGCAGTGGATCCATCACTTCTAACCAGAGCATTTATAGTATTCATGTAAGTTAGATGCTGTAAATACTTATCTGAAACAAACAATGATTTGTACAGTGGTGATTAGAGGAGACTGGAGAATGGTGATTAGCATGATAATAATATCATGCTAATGCAAAACAAACCCTCTCTCAACTCCAGCAGCTCCAAGAACTTTGTATGCCCTCTCTCAAACCCTCGCAAACTATCTCTCAAACTCTCATCTCTCTCTTTCACTGCACCGCACATGGCCTGATATATTGTTAGATGGCTGGCTGCATAGACAAAAAAACCCCACGTACTGCAATGGTTATTCTTGTAAATCATCCCTGCAGTGCATGAACTCATCATATCCGTGGCTTAAAGCATTTCATATTCAACCATCAAATATTTACTGAATTTTTAGGCTGATATTTGATTTAGATAATTATATATCAACATTCACAAATATCCAAACGCCAGTGTAGAGACAGACTTTTCTTCTAAACAATATTTTGTATATCATGATGATGTATTGTAAAAAGTTAATGTTTTAGTGGCAGCTGTCAAAGTAAAATATCTTATGAAGTTTGCTAAATGTTTAAAAACACATTCACAAAATTGTGCCCATTAATGAGCTTGTGTTCACCCATCTATTGATATGTAAAGAAGCAATTCATATAAATTGTATACATACTCAGGTTACGTATTGCAAATTGACAGTTGTAGTATGCTATAAGCTTGTTTGCAAGGCAAGCCATCAGTATTTTTCTTATTTGTCATCATCAGGAGTTTCCTGATAAAAGATTACTTTAGTGTTCTAATATTAGAATTCACAGGTTACAATAAAACTTTTTACTAACTTTTCACTAACTGGATAAAATTTATTGTAAAAAGAAATAAAGGCACTTGTGATGTCCGAAGAAAATTTTTGAACTATCCACTGCAACCTAGGGACAATGGTAAGTCTTTCAATATAACTATCCAAATTTTCTTCTTCATTCCTTCTTTTGTTTTGTGTTAGTTTTTTGTTGATTTGACTTAAATTTAATTCATTTAATTAAGTGTAATTACCTGATAGATAGTATAACAATCAATTTGTAATTTGTGATTTGCTAGCAATCATCAAATGTTTGTATTATTTATCTTACTTATATTTTTTATTGGAAAGATAGCAAATTATACGTCTTTTTTTCTTCTTTTTCTCTTGCCCTCAGATCTTTTCTGTGTGCTCTTTTACTCTTCCTCGTAGGAGGGAACTCTATCTCTGTGAGACAATTGGCATAAAAGATGGGAGAGCCAAAGTTGCAGGTTGGTAAAATGAGGGATCAGAATAATTTGATATAAATGAACAATTAGAATAGTGCCTAGAGGTTTGATCAGGTTTAACACATACACATTGTTCATAGCTCAATTAGGAATTACACATAACTTATTTACCAAACAAATGGACCATGTTTCAAACATCAAGTAGACCAATATCTTATGTTTTAAAAAAGAAGATACATGTGGAATGCCCGGGGTGGAATGTGCAGTGAAAAAAAAAGACATCAACATGGAGGAGTGGAACATCTCAATGGTACTGAGATGCTGACATAAAACTTTTGATCAATCATGTGTTCATGCATTGCATAATCAGTTTTTAATGTCTAATGGTACACACACTCACAAAAATATTTTTACAATTGTAATGTACAATGTATTCTCATCGTAGGTTGGAGGGCCTCCTGCTGCGGGTGCCTTTAAGGAGAAGCCTGCAAAACCAACAAGCTTCAGAAAGTTCTATGAAAGAGGGGATTTTCCAATCGCATTGGAACATGACACAAAGGGAAATAAAATAGCATGGAAGGTTAGTCATAGTATTACAAGATCTATAACCATCACAGAAATCGGTATCATGTTCATTTTGATTGAACATTAACATAAGGAGACTCTTATTAATAATTAAGCATTAATCTGGTCGTTCTTAGATCCCAATGTTTACCTTCTTTTTAAATGGTATGTCAGGGTTATAGCAGGTTATAAAATTCGTGAAAAAATTTGACTGACAACAGGGCTGGCAATTTTGAAAAGTAATGTAGGCTTCTTTTACATCGTGGTTGTAAAAGATGTTGATAAAAAATATATCATACTTATTTATTGAATTTCACATTTCAGGTGGAGATTGAGAAGCTCGACTACCATCACTACCTCCCCTTGTTTTTTGATGGACTTTGCGAAACGGAGCATCCATATGAATTTTTCGCAAGACAAGGGGTCCATGACATGTTGGAACATGGAGGCAGCAAAATCTTACCAGTTATTCCGCAACTGATCATTCCTATCAAAAATGCCCTTAATCTTCGTAACAAATTGGTGATGTGCACGACATTGAAAGTTTTACAGCACTTGGTCGTTTCTGCAGACATGGTTGGTGAAGCGCTTGTCCCATACTACAGACAAATTCTTCCCATGTTGAATACCTTCAAAAACTTCAATCGTGAGTACATAATACTACATATACCATAACATTGCAATAATATGTCTACTTTTATATAATGAGGAAACACATTGCGGACATGTAGGGTGTACTTTTGAAATAAATAAGAAAAAACTGTATTTCCTCATTTTTGCACAAAGTCAGGTGACTCAGTTATACATGTATTGTCACTCGAAAAGTAAATAAATTGGATATTATTGTTGTAAATAGACTCCACATTGAAACTCGGTTCCCTTACTCCTCCTTACTTGAGTCTAAGGGACCATTCAGAATTTATCACAGGGTGGGGTAGGAGGATTTTAGGGCGGGCCATGAACTTTTGTCACAATGTTTGGAGGGGGCTATCAATTTTTTCGTACACTTTTGAGGGGGGCCTATCAATTTTCCACAGAAAATTTACCCCTATTTTTAGAGATTCTGTACTAAAATTTCCTGTTGTTTATATTACAGATTTGATATCCATCAAATCGGATTTGGGTTAACTCTGACAATGATTGCGTCAACTGTTAGGTGGGGGGTCATCAATTTCTATCACAGGAAATTGAGGGGGGGTTACCATTTTTTTCACAAAGATTTGAGGGGGGCTATCAATTTTTTCACTGTATTTTTGGAAAATCCTCCTATCCCACCCTGTCATAAATACTGAATGGTCCCTAAATCTCGGGGGAGTTTCAATGCACATGAAATTATTCTTTATTGTATCTATTGTTTGTTTTCGTTAATGATATTCATATGTAATAAACTTATGTCCATCTTTCCTATCGACAGTTAATTCAGGAGATGGAATCGACTACAGCCAACAGAAGCGGGAAAACATTGGCGATCTCATTCAAGAAACTCTAGAAGCTTTTGAAAGACATGGCGGCGAAGATGCTTTTATCAATATCAAATATATGATTCCAACTTATGAATCTTGTTGTTTAAACTGATTATTTATTTGTGTTGCTATTCTTTTTTATGGAGGACAATGTACATGATGTTCATCATGTAAACAATGTTGAAAGACGATTTTTCTTTATTTAAGTTGCCGATTGTGTCAAAATGTTATTTTTGTAAAACAAGAAAAGCAATTATTACTGATATTATCAAATTAATGGTTTAGTTAAAAGTCATCATGTTTTGTGATATTCCCTGTCAATTATTACACTTGTCCCCAGGTTCAGTATTTCTGTTGTGTGCACAGACTTGCAATTGCCTTTTGTTTTTGAACAGCATTCAACAGTGATGATGCCAAATTATTTGCTTACTGTGATTGTACATTGTTATCATTTTCATTGTACATAATCCTGTAGTACGTTAGTGTACGATAGTGTGGTGTGGACACTGTGGATCGAGGGAGCACTGATCCGCCGCTTGGCGTATTTCATAATTCTCATTCAATTTTATTTGTAAAACATTCATGATAATGTGATATTTATATGAATAATATATCTGTGATAAAATGAACAAAGCTGATCAAATTTTACTATGGCAACAAAGAGACTGCCCAGTGTCTCTCCAAAGACAATATTGTGTATAGAAATAATATTAAAGACTTTATAAAACCAAATAGTTTGATTGTCTAATTACATTGTACATGTATATGACCATGACAGCTGGACTACAAGGGTGAGGAATATTCAGGTATCATATGTGTTCTGTACATACAATACCATTACAACATAGGAATAATTGAATCAAATATTCTTAGAGGCAAAATATATATCACTGGTTATTAGATGTCTAAAATACAATAAATGTATACATTGTAAGAAAATGGGCAAAGCTCTTTTATTCAAAAATAAAAAATTAATATAAAGAGTCAGAAGAAAAAGTTTATCCTATTTCTTTTTAGGCATCACAATGAGATACATGAAATTCACCCAGGGAATGAGTGTTAATAATTTGCAAAATAAAAATTTTGAGGTTATTTTTTTTTTTTACTACCACACGACATTATTTTAGAAATAGTCTAAAAACCTAGGCTTTTTCTCGATTAATCATCAATAAAAATTGTATTTCGATGAAGAGCACACTTATTTGTTGAAACGGATTTTTTTTTAATAAATTAAATTAAATTATTCTTCAAAGTTTATTTTAAATTCCAAATTAAGTCTCCAGCCCAAGAAATATAACATAATTACCAACAATGATAGAATTTCATAGGAACCTGTGGACACTTTCAGGAGAAGTGAAAGGTGTCCACTTAAGACAGGTGTCCCTTAAATGAGAGGTGTCCACATGGACAGGTCCCACTGTATATTCAAGCTGTATTGATGATGTATCCAACCACAAGGTCAACAGCTAATCCCTACAGAGGTGCACAGGATTAAGTGTTGGCTCGATGAATTACCTGAGGAAATAGCTACTGAAGTTCTGATGTATCAAGAATCTCCAAATACCTCATTGCCCACTTCTCACACCATATTATTTTCTTGCCTTTTCTGTCAAGAATTTGTTCGCTTTTTCTCTGTACATTCTCTGCCATACTAAGATACTTAATTAATATGCATCGTTGACAGCTTTACTTTGGTGAGAGCTGATGAGTATCCTTATGTCATATTAGACCATCATTGAAAATAGTGTGTCCATCAGATAAATTGTTTTAAATTGTGTGATAATTAGGGACCATTCAGTATTTATGACAGGGTAGGATAGGAGGATTTTCCAAAAATACAGTGAAAAAATTGATAGCCCCCCTCAAATGTCTGTGAAAAAATGGTAACCCCCCCTCAATTTCCTGTGATAGAAATTGATGAGTTTTAATGCCATTCGCATCACCCAACGTAATCAGTTAGAAGTTGCTTACTTGATATTTCAGTTATATCATTATTTGGTGAAAATATGTGTACCTGGTATTTGTGTTGAAAAAAAAACAACAATTAGACAATGAATTCAAGAGTATTAAATGTTTTACAGATAAATTTCATAATTGTTTTGTGGTTGTTAAACATATGCTGTAAAACCAAAAAAACATTGTGTCCCTCAATATTTGTGGTTTACCACCTAGTTAGGATCAGTAGATTTCTCACCTTTCAACTTTTTTTTTCTTTTTTTTTAGTAGATTAAGTCCTTCTAAATTCATGGATTTGCCCTAAATCGCATACATGCACTCACACATAGATGTGTATGCTTGAAATATGCCCATAAATATGTTTGTTATATCCGATAAATTTGCATGTTGGTTTAGGTTGGAGGCCCACCATCAGCTGGGGCATTCAAACAGAGAAATTCCCCACCAACTAGCTTCAGAAAGTTCTATGAAAGAGGTGATTTTCCAATTGCAATAGAGTTTGACACAAAAGGAAATAAGATAGCATGGAAGGTTGGTTATAATTAATATCATTATTGAATTCAATCAATGGAAAATTTATATTGTCACAAAAAATAGAGGCACTTGAAATTTTTTTGCTGATAGGCGCTATGCTGATTGACTGATAGACCAGAGTATAACCCTGGTTTATGGATGAGTCGAATTATCGGGCATTCATATCATGTTAAAATAATTGACTGGTGAAAGAAGGGACAATGTCATGTTTTAGTGTGGAGATAACAACTGCTATACATTTATACGATATAGATACAATGTATATTATGAATGGTTGATGCATTTTATCAGGTGGAGATTGAGAAGCTCGACTACCATCACTACCTCCCCTTGTTTTTTGATGGACTTTGCGAAATTGAGCATCCATATGAGTTTTTCGCAAGACAAGGGGTCCATGACATGTTGGAACATGGAGGCAGCAAAATCCTACCAGTTATTCCGCAACTGATCATTCCTATCAAGAATGCCCTGAGTACCCGCAACCCAGTTGTGATGTGCGTCACACTGAAAGTTCTACAGCACTTGGTTGTTTCTGCAGACATGGTTGGTGAAGCACTTGTACCATACTA
Source organism: Streblospio benedicti (assembly GCA_019095985.1). NCBI lineage: Eukaryota > Metazoa > Annelida > Polychaeta > Spionida > Spionidae > Streblospio > Streblospio benedicti. The sequence continues at coordinate 29,462,687 of CM032666.1, read as the reverse complement.
CAGACAAATCCTTCCAGTGTTAAACATCTTCAAAAACAAAAATAGTAAGTTAATTTCAATTTTAGTTCAATTTTCATATAATGAAGTCTCTATTATGAAGATGCATAAAAATGAAACTTTGATTTCAAAATGAAGAAGAAAAAACAAGTTTGCGATGTTAATATTTACATTTTCAAAACCCACCCATGCCAAAAGAATTGACAGACATCAAGACCATTACTAATAAATGTATTAATTTTTTTCAAATAAATTGCTGTTATTCATTTTTGTTTTTGTTGGTTTTAATAATTTGTAATACAATTTCCAATGCTTTGCTACTTACATTTTGCAGTAAATTCTGGCGACAAGATAGACTACAGCCAACAGAAGCGGGAAAACCTTGGAGATCTCATTCAAGAAACTCTTGAAGCTTTTGAAAGACATGGTGGCGAAGATGCTTTTATCAATATCAAATATATGGTTCCAACTTATGAATCTTGTTTGTTAAATTGATCATTTATCTATTTTGCTTTATATGTTTATTATCTATGGACAATGGACATCTAAAAATCATGGAAAAAAGTGCATATAATGGTTTATTCATCGCAGATTTTTTTTATATATTTTTTTTCAATTAGTATTTTTCTTTTCAAAAAAATAGAAAATCCATCACAAAAATTTTACTTGGTCAGAAGTTGTTTAGTTTTTTACATACTCACAATTTGCAATTGTTACCTATTTACCTTTTTTTTATAGCATCCAAAAGTAATGATGCCAATTGTTTTCTATATATTGTTTGGCTTGTTTCTATTATTTGGCTTGTTTTGTAAATATTAGTACCTCTGTGTACGATCGTGCGACACACAATTTGTGTGTAAAGGTTTGACTAATACGCTTTAGATTTCATAAAAATTTCAAGATTTTCTTTCAATTATATTTTCAAAAGAATTATTAAAATGTGATACACGTCTGTGATAAAAATAAATACAAATATAATTTCTCTCATGTATAGACTGCCAATTTTTTTCAACAGAAAATAATGTATTGAAATATTAAATATTTATTAAACAAATGTATTATATATGTGCTTATACTTATTAAAATAAAACAGATAAAAAAAAACAAATGTGGACTTCTTTCATTGTCTACTTCTATTCCCATTCCTATAATCATACATGTATCATAAAAACAATCCAAGGACCCACCTCCATGTAAATTTTTCTATCACATGCCTATTTCTTTTTTTTTAAAGCCTGATATAGAAGCTGGAAAAGTCAGTAGCTTAGTTTTTTTTTTCTTCAGATTACTGGGATGTAACATGCAGTTTAGGGTAGATTTCAAGAAAATAAATTCATAATTTGTGGTACAGTTATTATGTATACTCGCAGATAAATCTGTATTAATTGTACAGACAAATCTGTACTACTTGGCAGCCGTAGAAAAAGGTCATTGGTGGTAACTCACTAGATTTCTACAGGATTATCAGTTGGTTTGGTGTTAAATCAATGAAAATGGTCAACATTTTTACAGCATGAATTATCTACATGGAAATTCGCTTACGAAATATTGCTATTTTCAAATAAATAAAATTAACTAAGTGCATGCAATTATTTTTTCTATATTTCATATGTAAAAAATTATTACAAATACACTTGCAAGACTAAATTACAACATTCAACATCGATGAAAACAATTTTAACATGTGCAAAACTCTGTATTATTAGTTTAGATTACTGTAAAACTAGACATATTGCCACAGATTAATTTTGTGGTTAATTGCAAAGGAAACTGCAAATTATCATCGTATACAAATATATCTTATCACAAATTCCTAACTTGGCAACAAATAAAAGTCTGATTCTTGTTGAGTCAGTTGCAATAAATTATGTACCACAATTACATTACTCTGTAAAATAACACCAATACCTCAAGTGAAATTTTTTTTAACATATGATAAACATAAATGCAAGAAATGTTTTAGGTATCTAATTATTTTTTTTTCTAGCTGCAAAATTTACTAGTTTTACAGTTCTTAAACTTAAGTACAAAGTCATGCGCATAGTATTTTCACAAGCATCTAGAAAACAGCTCCGTAATCCACAACAAATAAGACAAAACTTTATTTCTTACCATAAGAAATCTTAAATATTAATTTTAATGAAAAGATGAGCAAGCTATCATTATTTCACTCATTTGGTATCGGACATTACGATTGACGAGTCCACACATATAGATTTGCAGGTGACACAACCTGGTTCATTAACAAATCATAGTGTTTCCAAACAACTAACACACTATGAGATATAGTCAGTCATCTTACAATAAGATGTGATAACAAAAAAGTGATTGAAAGTTTCGACCTAATTATTTAAAAATCACATAGATTTGATAGAGCGATTACAGTTTACTTAAGTAGCACATAAATGCCCTTGTTTTAAATATTAATCAAGAAAGCCTTGTTACAAATTTAGGAAATAAAAATAGCAGACCAATACTTTATGTAGAAATAACATTCACACACAATACATAACTACCGCTAGTGTAACAGGATTGATACTATCTGTGTTGATTTTATTGAATACTGCTGACATAGAGACATTGGTTATATACTGCCACAGTCTGTAAAGTTTTATATATACCAGATGAAAGCTCCATCCCACATTTTATACTGTGTGATTTTTAATATGATTACGAGCTGAGTCACTACTCTAGGGAAATCTCAATTCTTCCCAACTATGAAGAGATTCTGTACCCACAGTTCATACGCATCCTCAATTATATTGACTTTAAATTGATATTTTGATGAGATTGAAATTGCACATGCAATGTTCACACAATAATTCCATTATCAATTTTGAATTCAAACAATGTGATATTTCCATTCTGCATTAATCCAATGTCCTTCATCACTTAAATATCCATGGAATGCAAATGTCTAATTTTTCAGTTTTTACATATTATATACTATCTATTTATGCAATCACTTTTTTTCTTTTCTTTTTTAAATATTTGTTTCAGAGTTGGTACTGAAGCCAGATAATTAAGACATTGTGATAGAAGAATCAGCCACATTGGCAGCAGCAGCAGTCAGGGTGTAGATCAATCGTCGTTTTTACGCTTCGGCTTTTTGGGGTTTCTTGAGCGACTTTTAGCTTTACAGAGCGGACAGATGGGAGCGTTTCTGTGGATCTGCTGGTGGCAGGAGAGGCACGCCTGAAACACAAACAGCTCAGTGCTATATACACATTTATTGAGATGAAGCAGTGTGACAAACGCTACTACCTAAACTCATGTTGGATAGTCGCCTGGTCAATCATTTAACTACCTTAAATTAGGACCTCAAGAAGAAGCCTTATCATAGACATGGAATTAATCAATGGAGATTCTACTGTACTATTGTTTCAATGAGAAATATCTCACGAGCACCATAGATCAATCAATGAAGGAAAAATAAGAATCCTCTAGCGTTGTTCTCACCTTCATGGGTGGCGGCTGCTGTCTGAATGCGGCTGACGTGGGTGGTGGTCGCGCTTGGCGCGACACCTCCATGGGTTTGTGGGGTGCGCTGCCGGCGCCGGGTGGAGCTCGCAGCGTCTGGGCGGCGCTCGTCGCCGTGACAACGTACCTGGTGTTACCATAGAAACAACCGTTAATGATGGATTTGTTTCAGATATATACAAGTACAAATGGGTGGGGTTTTTTTTGCTTTGTTTTGAAAGATGTAGGATACAAAATAGGCTAACATGACATTTTATGGTGGCTGATTTTAGCCAGGCCAGGCTGGTTTCAAAAGTTCACGGGCCAAAGGACAGTCTACTTTTTGCAAACTCAATATTAAGCTAATTATTAATTAAGGGCAGGACACTTTTTTTGTAAAGGCCGGCTAGTCGTTATATATGTAATCTATAGTTTGTGAGCAAATTTTCACGAGTTTAATTGACATAGACAGTCCATAGACACATAAATGACATTTGAGTTTATCTTTGAGTCTAGGTTTCATTAAATGTGATGAACATGTTAGTCCAATATTACTTGTAGTAGTAAAATGATTCAAATTACTGTCAATTAAAAAACTTTTGATTTACTTGAAATTTGTGGTGTGAATTCACGTAAAACAATGTCTAAGAAATAACTCAAATATCAATATCAAACAGCGTTTTTCGACGTACGGGTGGTGGTGGTGAGGGTGGAGTAGAGCTGGGGGCTCCCGCGGGGTGTCCGCCCCCGGGTCACTAGCCCCCATCGCGGCTGCCGACTGGTGGTGGTGGAACTCCTGCTTCTGCTTCTCTAACAACCTGCAACACACCACGATCAAGGCTAGAATGCCAAATTATCAAAAGCATCTTTTACAAAAATCATTTCATTTCCAAATGCCAAAATGATGGCAAATATAGACATTTTCCCAAAAATAGAGGAACATAATAATGCTTAGAAGTAGGAAAACTATCATAGTAGTTAGCAAAAAGGTTACTTACTGCGGGAGCTTTTCTATATCCTGCTTTATTTCTGGCAGTTTTTCAAGACCCACGTTTGTACGCAGAGAGTCGACCTGGAGCAGAAACAGACCATAGAGAAATCATACATGTGTTGAAATGTATAACAAATTAAAAGTGTCAGCTCAAAATCTTTTATTAGAGAAGTGAAAATCATATAGCATTCTTGAGCTTGAATGTCATTTTATATCACACTTTTTTGCATACGACCTACAATCGAAAAAAAAAGCTCAATTACCAAACAATAGCTAAAATGTACGTATATCGCATGTCACAAAACAATGCAGAAATACTAGCATCATTAGACCAATCACGCCGTAATAAGGCTGGCTTTTAAGGTAACACTGACAACTAGGCAATAAAATCACCAATGAAATTACAACACAAAAGTTCTGATTCAAATATATAGATACCTATTGGAACCTGCCATATTGTCATATGTGTGACCCATTGGTCACATGACCACCAGACGAAGCTCTTCAAGACAAGAGCGAAAGTCTTGCCAAAGACAATATGACAGGTTCCAATAGGTATCTATATATTTGAATCAGCATTTATATAATGGAAGCCAACAGAAATTTACATTCTGTAATACAAAAGTTGTTTTCTGACCTGCGTTTTGAGCGGTCGGTACTCCGTCATACAGGCGCCGTGCGTTGTCCAGCGCCCGGTTGCGCTCCTCCTCCGCCTGCTTGATCGTCGTCTCCAGCTACAACATGACAAACCTGTTACAGCGCTCATTTTGTTTTGGAATGTTCTTTTATGCTGTGTTAGTAGTGTTCACGATTGTTTAATTTTGAATTTTTATTTTTATTAACGTTTTCAAACCATACATTTTTTTTTGTTATAGCTCGAAACATGTGGTAAAAAGATGTGTTGGTTTTCTGACCCTTTTTGGCAACTTGTAAAAATACATGTAATGATATTGATAAATTCAGTGATTTAAATTTATTTTGTAGTTGGACAAGTTGACAAACACGATGATGAACCAAAAATAAACATGAGTAGGACCTCTCTATGGGGGCGCCTCAGGTACCTTCTTTATGGATGATTCACTGTTCATGGCATGGTGGATTTAAGACAGCCCAAAACCTATTTCTTCTGACATGGGGGGAAAAATAGTTTGAAAAAAAAAACATGACAAAAACCTTTCTTTGTCCTAAAAAGTTTCCTACACCACCATAACTTTGAAATTGTGTAATAATTCTCTTTTCAATAATACTACTTTAATCATTGTAAAACCTCAGAAATACCATGCTTGTCTACCCACCAGGTGTATGTCTGCATGTATTAGCCTCAGTTCCTCCACATGCGCCATCTTCTCCTGCAGCAGGAGTTCCATCTCGGCACGGAACTCGGACAGACATTTGTCCTCGCTCTCGGTGGCTGCGGCCTCGGCCGAGAGACGCGCAGACAGACGCTCCAGCAGCACCGTCTTGTGTCTGCAACACACGCCATGTTACATGTTATTCAGCCATTTTGAGAACAAGTGTCAGTAGTCTGGTTGCCATGAGGCCACATGAGGATAGAATGTCAGATGTTAAATAATCAGGTGCTTGAAAAGGGTGCATAGTGATAATCTTACAGACACTCCAGCAGTATCGACTTATGCCTACAACACATGGCATTTTAGGGATGATTTATCACTCGAAAAAGCCATGGAATGGACGATTGTGAGGTAGGCTGGGAAGTCAGGCCACTTCCTCAAATTGAAGATCATCTAGGAGCACTATCTTTGGTCTACACACACAGACTTATTTATAAAATTTAAGAGGTTATTTTCACAAAAGCAATTATTTATAAAATCATCATTCAAAATTTTACATAGTTACCATTAAATAAACTAAATTAAAATATATAGTTGATGAACTTATATGTAATAAAATGACATGATTTTTCTCTTCAAAAGCTATATGCATTTGCTTTCAATATGTAAAATAAAATGTAAGTGACTTTAAATTACTAATGTGTCATTATCTACATAAAAAAAAACGTAAGTGAACAATTTCATGGTATAAACGGCAGCCTCGCCACACCCTTGAAATGAAATTAGATGACAACCTGCCCCAAATAAATTAGGTGTTAATTCATTTATTGCTTCCTATCTGCTTTTTAAGGATCCCGGACAACGGGATGATGTAAGATCTGTTTTGTAATAGAAAGTAACATGGTCATTTACAGTGACATGTAGTGTATTCATTAATTCGACTTTTCAGAGCTTGAGATAAGTGGATCGAGCTGTAACTCAAACATGCATTGTGATTCAATATGACAAACATATTTGATTGCAAGTCTTGCTGCTTGCACATTGTTTCCTTGCAAGACATTATAATGACTAAAAGTGATCACAAAAGATCGTGTGCATTCATCTCTCAACAAAATTGTTTTGTCAATATCAGTGGTATTTGAAAATTTTATTTTATTTACAGTTTGAATTACACTATCAAATGCATAGAATGAATATATATGACATATCTGTGGTTTCAGAAATACCAGCCATTTCATTAAGAAGAATGAAACAATTTTATTAAGACCGAAGCTTTCACACTTAACTGACAAGAATGCACCTAAAAGTTAAACCTCTCTCCAAAGGGCTCCATTGAAAAGGGTGTCAAGTAAACATGCATTACATCATGCACTTTTAATTTAAATTGAAGCTTTATTGGCCATAGCACAGAAGCCTATCTCAATTCCCACGGCAATACTCCCTTTAATGGTCTCGGTGTGAACGGTCAACTTTTGTCACCAATAGCTACTTTAGGGTGATAATTCTTGTGGTCATAAATATTTATGGTCATCTATTGATTTTCAATTGACCAGTTTCTCATGATCCCTCCATTGACACAGAAATGTGATACAAGTATCTATTTCAATAGCCTTTTTGGGGGAATTTCATTTCATACTACATAATGATATATACATCATATCAGGAATAAGATAAAGCCTTTATCTTATTCCTGACCATACGCATATAAGCACATCCCTACCATGTCTAAACAAACAATAATTCAGAACAAGATCAGGACAAAAGAACAATTATCTAAATGGAGGCCATAAACTGCATTTTTGTCATCAAAAGTAATTGGCAGCAAGTGCACACTCAAGACTTGTGCCTGAAAGAAATGGGGACAAAGAGATCGCATAAACAGGCTACTCAGAAGCTGCAAAAGCTTGAGTAATTCCCTGTTTGGCTCCTCTCTATGAATGGTGGGGTTAAGCACAAGTCTCTGGGGATTTGTTCCTCAGACAGAATGTCCAGAAGAAATGGGAAAAAGCTCATGGATTTGAAAAAAATTCTCAGCATGTATAAATGGTGAATAAGTTGATTTATTTTCCATATAGCTTTCAAAGAAATTTCAGATTAGACATTTTTCAATGCTGAACTTTGCATTATGTTGCACAAAATTTTGTCATCAACTACCACATTAATTTCTTTTCTTATTTTAGAGAAAAATAAGATTAAAATAAAAACTCTTAAAATACTGTCTCATGAAAATGTCTGTATTGTGTTTGGAACAAGTCTAGGTTCCTCATATGGTGATGTGATCTTCCCCCTCCTCCGAGCTTTCACCCGCTGTCAGTCGAGAGCCATGACTTATGGCTTTTTGATTCCTCAATTTGCCGCGTTCACATTTCATTTATCACAGCACAATAAGTAGGGTGGTTAAGATTGCCACAATACGAGGCATTGGTCTTCATGGCCATAGTGCTTGTGATTTGGTGATAGAGATGATTTTTCTCTTCAAAAGCTATATGTATTTGCTTTCAATATGTAAAATAAAATATAAGTGACTTTAAAATTACTAATGTGACTGTGTGAATATATCGGTAAGATTCATTTCTACAAAATATAATGCTAACATATATACCAAAAGATTTTGATGGCAAAATATTTCTATATTCTACAATGAGTACCTTTGGTCTGTCGATCAAACAATATATTTTTTTTGCCTCAAGTGTATTTTTCTTTTCAATATAATTGGAATGCTTCTCATTCACATATGAAAGAGATAGAGGGTACAATATAACTTTATGGATTGTGTGTTGAAATCCAATATGACATGGTTGATTCACACACCAATTAAAACCTCTCTGAGCAACATATAAGCATTTGAGCAGCATTTATCGTCTGCTGGTCGGGCGTATGCACCTGGTGATGTTTGCTCCCCTCTAGGCTGTCACTTGCTCTGTTTGCCAACCATTTAACATGCAGCTTATGCAATTAATAAACGTGAACAGAACAATATTCTGTGATAGTTGATTATTCATGTCTATAAAAAGACTTTTTCTGCATTATAATTGAAACTTTCTTGGTCTAAATCTATTATCGTTGTTCCCTGATTTTATATATATGCATGGACCGCACGAGTTTAGCCGAGCTGCAACGTATTTTATTAACTACTTACAATACTGACATTTTTTTAAAACCTTGTATATTTAAAGAAAATTATTTGGATGACAGAATGTGACAGGCACCAAAAGGCCATAAAAATATATATAATTTAAGTCAAGTCACAAAATCAAGAGGCATCGTTTTGCGGTTATCACGTAACTTTCTTAATTTTAATGACAGATTTTATCCTCTCACAATACTTTAACCCCCACATTGGCATTGCCACAATACACATGGTAGACCCTCTAGCTCTATGCTAATTGGCAATATCCACACATTTTATCACCCATGTAGACATGTTTATTTTACAGTTTACAAGAAATATGACATCATTTATTTAAGCAAAAATAATAAACAGAACTTTATGTAAAAAGTGATTTACAACAAAATTCATTTACATACCGTATTTCCTTTACTTTTTCCAATTTTTGCATGGTGTCACTAATTTGTTCTGCTTCTGAAGCCATTTTGTGTGGTTATAGACTTCGCCATCTGGCGGTCAGAGGAAACAACAACCACATGTCTGTGTTTGTAAACAGTCACAAGATTACAACCACGTGCTATGTTAACCTCTATCAAAACTGCTCTCTTCATGAGTCTAGATACAGGACCTATTACGTAGAGGCTACTTTTTGTAGTAGTGCCATCTTGTAGAGAATGAGTGCGAACAAGCTCTGTTTGCGTTGTGACTAATCAACACCTTGCACCCTCTCACTTCCGCATTGCGGAGATTGTGGAACTCTCCTTCACATTATGGCTAGCTCAAATATTAAAGTACACATTTCCAGATCTTTGCAATGAGAATAAAATTAAATATGCAAAATATATTTGTATGATCTAGATCTACATAATTGGACATTTAAAATTGAAAAATCATAATTCTTTGAAATCTATAATATATATTTTGAGTTCTGAACGTGCTATCTGGCTATGTATGTTTGTCTTCGGACAAGCTAGAGCTTTTACGCTTCGCCCTATTTCGTTCAAACTTTACACAACTATTTGGTATGACGCGACACCAAAGTGATTTGATTTTGGGTACTGCCAATTAAAGTGTGCTTTCCATAGTGCCATTTTGGGTCCACTTTCAACATTTTCTGCAATAGTTTTGTTGATGCTTGTGAGAAAGCATTCAAACTTGTACAATGCTTACATGCCTACTGTATTCAATTTTTGCACTTTGCCAATTAGAGTTTACCTTTCAGAGGGCCATTTTAATTATTTTTCTTTCTATTTTTCCACTATAGTTTCAATTCCGTTCGAAACATGACCATCAAATTGGCATAGTGGTTACATTGGAATAAAAGTGCTCAGAGAGCAGTGTTATCATATCAATGTCGACTCATGGGCAATAGATATTTACTTTAGCCATGTTCAGAAAGCACTTGCAATCCAATGCCATGAACAAAGATGTAGAATGAGTCAATCATCAAGTAAGACTTTTTTCTGCTTTGATTGTAAAGCAAACATCTTTGAATTCATTGCCCATGGGTCAATGTTGCTCTAGCGACGCTGTGCCATCTGAGCACTTTTGATCTAGTTTTGTTTCCTCAGTCTCTACTATGTTGTTCTTCGTCAGTGCTGTGTGTGACAGCACTACTAAAACGCAGTCCCTTTTCACAACCCACGGTACCAGATCAAGGGCCCCCTCTCACCCCCCAACCAAAATACTTCATTGACATAGGGATTTTTGCATGTGCACATTGATCGTACCAGTTAGTTATCTAAAGTTCTTTGATCGTATGTAGAAAACCGATAAAATTCATTCGGGGCGACCCACCCCCATTCCAAAAACCTGAATCTGCCAGTGATTTAATAGTTATAACCTGGATGTGAATCATTTTGGTAATTTATGAAAGTGTGAATTCTGCTGTTCAGACATTTCCAGTAGGATGCCATATCAGGATGGGCCTGGGGTGGTAAGTGCAAGAGCTCAAGTCAACATGTGCAGAGGCCGTATGTATGCCTTGGTCACTATCAGAGGACACCTTGTACTATACTCAGTTTCATGTTACATGTATTTTTTCTTACTGATTTTCAACTGAAGTTTTGAACTACAAAAATGCTTCTTCAGTTGGAATTTATTTTGTCTTAATACGAGAATTGCCAGTTGTCAGTTTCACTGAATCTATTACTTCATAATAATTTTGTTATAGAATTTTTCAAATACCAAATGCATAAGATTTTCAGTGCTTCATAATCGAAACGGCAAATTTTCAGTCAAAAGACTTGCATGAATATAATTTGAAT
>CM032666.1:29427903-29451472 GCA_019095985.1 Streblospio benedicti | reverse complement strand
TATTCAATTTTTGCACTTTGCCAATTAGAGTTTACCTTCAGAGGGCCATTGCATTATTTTTCTTTCTATTTTTCCACTATAGTTTCAATTCCGCTCGAAACATGACCATCAAATTGGCATAGTGGTTACATTGGAATAAAAGTGCTCAGAGAGCAGTGTTATCATATCAATGTCGACTCATGGGCAATAGATATTTACTTTAGCCATGTTCAGAAAGCACTTGCAATCCAATGCCATGAACAAAGATGTAGAATGAGTCAATCATCAAGTAAGACTTTTTTCTGCTTTGATTGTAAAGCAAACATCTTTGAATTCATTGCCCATGGGTCAATGTTGCTCTAGCGACGCTGTGCCATCTGAGCACTTTTGATCTAGTTTTGTTTACTCTACTATGTTGTTCTTCGTCAGTGCTGTGTGTGACAGTGCTGTGTGTGACAGCACTACTAAAACGCAGTCCCTTTTCACAACCCACGGTACCAGATCAAGGGCCCCCTCTCACCCCCAACCAAAATACTTCATTGACATAGGGATTTTTGCATGTGCGTCATTGATCGTACCAGTTAGTTATCTAAAGTTCTTTGATCGCATGTAGAAAACCGATAAAATTCATTCGGGGCGACCCACCCTCCCATTCCAAAAACCTGAATCTGCCAGTGATTTAATAGTTATAACCTGGATGTGAATCATTTTGGTAATTTATGAAAGTGTGAATTCTGCTGTTCAGACATTTCCAGTAGGATGCCATATCAGGATGGGCCTGGGGTGGTAAGTGCAAGAGCTCAAGTCAACATGTGAAGAGGCCGTATGTTTGCCTTGGTCACTTTCAGAGGACACCTTGTACTATACTCAGTTTCATGATACATGTATTTTTTCTTACTGATTTTCAACTGAAGTTTTGAACTACAAAAATGCTTCTTCAGTTGGAATTTATTTTGTCTTAATACGAGAATTGCCAGTTGTCAGTTTCACTGAATCTATTACTTCATAATAATTTTGTTATAGAATTTTTCAAATACCAAATGCATAAGATTTTCAGTGCTTCATAATCGAAACGGCAAATTTTCAGTCAAAAGACTTGCATGAATATAATTTGAATAAATTAAATAATGAAAAAAAATATATATATATGATAATATATATATATATATATATAAATATATATATATAATATATGTCAGACATGAGAACACAAAGCGCTTCAAAAATGCACTTCGGAAAAAATATCATTTTGAGCATTCATTTTATATTGGTGCTTGCATGGTCGTGTAAAATAATGCTGTGAAATAAACTCGCAAAATTATATCGTGCAGTGCTCCACATAAGTAATGCAAGACGAGAATATTTCATGGCTATTAAATTTTGCAATATTCATCTAGAAATTATTTTGGGACTACCAACTATTGAATTTTGCAATTTTGGTCCATCCTGGACCTACTTTAAATAGGCTATTGATGTTTGCTGACTAAGTTTGTGTTCTTGCACCTATTCACGAAATTCAGATTACATTGTGCGCAAACATTTATCCAACAGACCCAGCAAATTTCTTACTCGTTCTCCAGACTACAATCGTTTGCCAAAGCCGTAAGGTAACGTGCGGAGCAGCATAATAAACCTAGGGCAGTGACTTTCATTTTCTAATAAAGTCACCATTGTACTGCTTTAGTTCTTCTGATAACACAACTGTGATCATGCAAAAAAAGTTGTCGAAGCCAACAGTGATTTGGCAACAAACAAAAAACGTCACCAAAGCAGTTTTCAGATGTTGAGTTTATCTATAAGGATTCTCATAATCGATAGCTTTTACAACTTATTCACGGATGCATTGCTGAATGAAAAAGAAAATAACTCTACAGCTTGGCCCTTAATTTTTTATTCATTTTTATGGTACAGTTCATATCACTCCTTAGATCATCCTCTTGAGGAGGTTGTTAATCTTGTCTTCTCTGCAGCCAAAGTCACCGCCATCGACGAAGTGGTTGTTCTTCTTCTTCCAGCCTCCAGTCGGGGTGTTGAGCTTGAAGGGCCACAAGAAGTTGCTGGCCTGCTTGAAGTGGGGGCCAACTGTGAAGATCTCGTGGATCAAGTCCTCCATACAGATGATGCCGAACTTGCCTGTAATAAACATTTATGGTGAATACTTTTTTGTGCTACTTGATAGAACTCTGTTCTTAGCTACAATACTTGACTGATTTTGATAAACAAGTTCATTAGCTATGTATATGATAATATATAATAAAGATCTTTTAATCTATAGCTGAATATTGAATATTAAAACTTATTATCATTAAAAAATTATTAGACTATATTTAATATTCAATTCAGCTATAGATAAAAAGAACTCCTTTATTATATATTGACTGATTTTGCTCTTTCTCATTTTTTATAAGACAAGGCAGCATCATGAATGAAAAAATAAAGCCCTCTAAGCTTTCTTTACGTAAAATATTGATTTCACCCCATATTTAACTAATGTAATCGATAAAGTACTCCTATAAAAAAACTTGTATTTGTATTTAGTTTTGACACATAGCTTTCCCAGAGCTCAGCATTAGCGACACACATAAATGCCCATTTCCAATAAATATATACATGGTAAGGAAATTCGACCGGTTCAACCAACGTTTGTTAATCGAAAGCTTGTTGGCTAAAATGTTAGTTATGACCATATTCATGAGATTCATGCTTAACTGGAAAAGACCAATGATTTCTTACCGAGCCTCTTCTCAATGATGGCGTTGTCTGTGAGGGGCACACGGCGGTCCTGTGTCTTGCCATAACCACGTTTGTAGATGAGTTCACGCACAGACTTCAGGTTGGGGGTTCTACAAGTGACACACAACTGTTTATAATTGAAGTGCACAATACAACATTAAGTTAATATTTTGTGTGATATAAGAAATTACTTCATGGAAAGTTAGACATGAATGAAACAATACGCAAGTCAATCGGATACTATACAAAACGCACCAACAGGTCAGAGGCATTAAATTATTTCATGTTAACTTGCCATATACTACCATTCAAACACCCACCTGGCTTTCTACACTTAAGACACTCTTTTACAGAAACACAGCTACATGTACATGAATCAGATTTATATTTCCCCCTTATTCCAGGTGATAATGCCAACTGTGATTTCCCACCTGATTTTGTTTGTCTGGAATTAATTGAACGGATGAATATGTGTTATTCATCGTGACATATCAATTATCTATTCAAGAAAGCTCATTTTAAAAAAAATATTTTTGAAACATACATTAGCCAAGTGAGGTATAGCTGGTTACAGAACTACACCCCCCCCCCCCCAAAAAAAAGAGTCCCTGATCACTGAAGTTTCTACCCACTGTCTCAGGCTACCAAATAAAATTCAGTCTCACATCAGAGTATGCCCCCATCCTGTTATGAGAAAATTTCAATCTAGACACCCTAGATACTAGGATGGTTGTATATGGCAATATCAATGGCATAGCAGTGCTAGTTTTAAACAATTTGTTTGGGTTCTTGTCTCAGTATGTCAATCTACTCGCAACTAAGTAACAGTTGGTTCTAATAGGCAATCGATATAAATCCATGCAGTCACAATACTAAGTCTACGTACCCCCAAGTGATGTAGGGCTCTGCGATCCTCAGCATGTTGATCGTGGCCTTGTTGAGACGGAGGAACACACCGTTGTTGATCTGGCGCAGACGGAACAGCTGCATCACCTTACGGGGACGTGGGTGAATGCCGTTGATACTGAAAATGTCAATCAGCATATGAATTGTGTTCTTCAGCTACTTGGATAACATTGAAATTTGTCAGGGTTTACACAAGACAGGGCTAGCACTAAGTATAGTGGAGTAGTCCATTGCCACTAGAAGACGGGGCTTAACGCTAGCTAGTGCCCTGGGCACATAAAATCTAAGTCAGGGCACATAAAATCTTGGCCTCCTGTGCCCTGATGGGCACACCATAAAAAAGTACCAGTTATTATATTTTAGCTAAACTGGACCATAACATCCACAATGTTCTATTCCCTATGGTGAAACGTACAATGTATAAATGAAGTTTATATGTTGATCTGATAGTTGAACTATTTTTTGTTTTTAACTTTTTTTTTATTTTGCCGTCTGCTGTTTAGCTAAAAAATTTCAGGGCACATAAAAATGCCATCAGGGCACATGGATTTGGACTATCACGTGCCCTGCTGGGTATGCGAAAAAAAAAAGTTAGTGTTAAGCCCTGGAAGATAAGTTTTGGTCAAAGATCAGAACTCTGATCTTATGCAGTTTGAACATAATTTGTTTAACCTGAAATCATGTTAGTTCAAAATCGTTTCACAAACTGTTGTTTCTTTTAATAGGGTTGAGCTATCAAAAAAATAAATTACTTTTCATTTTCGGAATATCCCTTGATAACCGGACGATTTAACAAAAACGAAGAATTACATAACAAATATTTATTTCTCTATTAAAACCATCTCGTGTTTTTCAAAAGAAATTATATATCTTGATTCCAGACTCTTAGAGATATTATAGGTACAAAACGTCACACTTTGAACAGAAGAATCAATTACAGAGTGCTTACCCTCTGGTCCTCACAACAAATGCCAGCTTGGGTTCAGGAGCGACGTAGAAGTTTCCATGCTTCCTTGCCTCTCTGTTCAGTCTGATCTGATCACGCTCCTGGATACGGTATTCCTTCACATATTTCTCAGCACGCTTGAACATAGACCTGCGCTTCGTCTTTTGTTTCTACAATAGCACAGTATATTTACACATCACATCAAAACCTGGTAGTCCTCTTCAACACAGCTGCATTGAATCGATAGATCATACCACCAGCATGTGAAGTTGACATTTTAGCCTATCATGAAATTTAACTGAACCCTGCTATATAAGGGGTCTCTTGCAAATCCATGTATCGATATACGACAGACTTGTGAATTCCATGAAAGTGGAGTTCCTTCAACGCCAGTAAATTGTGATGACAATGGCTATGAGATGTCTATGAGACTTGTCTTTGGAACCTTATTACACTTACAATACACAAACGAATTACCTTTGTGGCTTCTATGGCAGCAGCCACCCTCTTGGCTCTGGCCACCTCATTGGCCTTCCTCTTCTTAAGGAGGGTCTCGGGGACCTGCGGTAATTTCTTCTGGCTGGAAAGTAAATTGACGACTGTACATCTTAGGACTAACGTGTGTTACACTGTGAGTTGGATCACTGCTCAAATATCCAAACGTACGTTCCTCTTCCATTCTGAACTACTCAATTTTCGTTGTAAACATGTGAAACTCAGCATCATAAAAAGTGTAAGTTAGACTAGTTTCACTGATTACTGGCAATTAATTGTGAACTGCTCGTGCCCATAATTTTATTATCAATACTTTTGTGACTTGATTGGTAAATTTCGATATTAATTAACTAAGATTATTGCAGATTTCTATCTGAAATTTACCAACTCACCTATCTGCCATTGCTAAAACAGGAAAAGGAAGTAGGTGTTGAGTGGGGAATTGTGGGTAATCACACCGCACCTACACTTCCGGAAAGTGCAAAACATTAACAATTATTTTGCTTATAATTCAATATATTACAATTTATGGTATTGTCATTCATGAAGAACGCTACTGTTACATAGGTGTTTATTTTCAGATTTACATAAAGCTCAGTTTGATAATCATACATCATGGTAAATGCGTATAAATGTAAAAATTAAAAGTAAACATGACCAACACTGTAAGTACGCATGCTCAGCAACCTTTGGAGGAAGTAGAACGGATTAGCAAACTTTGCTCTTTCTGTCAAAAACGGTTATCCTTGGCCACTATCTCATCATGAATCTTTTCGTAGAAATTCTGGTGGTAACATTGAACTTTTGGAAGGCTGTGATCTTCGCAATCTACCGCTTTTTTGTGGAACCACCAGAAAAATCCGTGAGAGGAGAGATTGTTTTGATAACCGGTGCTGGAAGTGGCCTTGGGAGGCTCATGTCAATTGACTTTGCAAAAAGAGGAGCAACAGTAGTTGCCTGTGATATTAACGATCAAGGCAATCAAGAAACTGCAGAAATTGTGAAAAGTAATGGTGGAACGATATACACCTACATTTGCGATGTCAGGTACCAAGCCGATAGTGTTATTTTGATGTTTACAATATGTATTCTTTGAGTATATTGATTATGATTATTCTAAATAGGCTATATACTCAGTACTGGTCTGGTCATTATGCCAGTTTCAAATTTAAATGTTCAGTCGTAGTGTATTAAAATGATTGATTAATATATACACAATGTATACAGCATAGCTAGAGGTCTATAAAGAGAAGAACATGTTTTAAGCCAGATAATTTTCCTACAAAGATATTTTAATGACCATAATGCACACCTTACCTATTAGGATAAACATTCATGAATGTTTGATGTTTTAAATGATTGGCATGTGTACAATGAAACTTTATGCATTATTATTTTTCATATTGTTTTCAGTAAAAGAGAAAATGTATACGAGCTTGGAGAAAAGGTGAAGCAAGATATTGGAGATGTGACTATTCTTGTTAACAATGCGGGGATTGTGACCGGGAAGCAATTGCTCGATTGTCCTGATGCAATGATTCAAAAAACAATCGACATAAATTTGATGGCACATTTTTGGGTAAAATATTTTGCATTTATAATAAAAGTAATAAGAATGTCAATGTACATAGTCACTAGTATCCTTAAATGCTGAAGATGTTTATAAAGCAAAGATTCATAAAGCTACCATGGCTGTAATTTATTAACCTGCTGTATATATAGTATGTTATTATATTTTATTTTTTTTTATTTTTTTAGTAATGCTATAGTAGGATATAGATTTATGATAAATATATGAGCGTCGTTTTATAATTTTAGTATTAGAATTTTAGTATTAGCTTAGTAAATGGAATGTGAATTGCATTGAAGGCAGAAATGCCATAATTTATTTTAGTGCCATAATGATAAATTACATTTCAATGTTTTCAGACTTTGAAAGCGTTTTTACCACCAATGGTTGCTAGTGATGTCGGCCATATTGTGACTATCAGCAGTATTTTAGGTGAATCGTCCATTCCAATGATGACTGATTATGCGGCCAGCAAAGCAGGCATTCTGAGGCTTGCTGAAGGCGCTGAGAGCGAAATGCGCATGCGTAATAAATGTAACATATGCTTCACCACCGTAGTTCCCTATGTAATTAAAACCGGCTTGCTCGAAGGAACCAAATCAAGGTGTGAATTTGTATGAAGTTATCACATTATATATTGTATTTCTTGTTCTAAATTGAATTGAAATGTTTAGTTACTGTCATATCTATGTAGTGTGTCCAGTGTGTGTGTGTGCACAGTGTAGTGTCATTTCACTTTGTCAAATTTTACTCAAACTGGATGCTGTTTACTAAAACATTTTTGAAAGTGAAGAATTTTTAAGTGTACGTTTTATTATCAAAATGTATTTCTAACTACTGGAAGTTGTGAAATGCTGGCTAATCTCGTTTAGCTTATAACAAGTACCGTCATAGTTATAAGGAAGTAGTCAGTTTTTTGTACTTCTTGTTTTTTATAGATGACAAAGACTTTTCTGCCAAAGATGCTAGAATGGAATCATGGTCACATTGTGAACATGGCAAGCATTGCCGGCCAAGTCGGTGCTAACTGTATGGTCGACTATTCTGCTTCCAAATTTGGTGATGTCGGTTTCACGGAGAGTCTTGATTATGAATTAGTTGCTCTGAATAAACGTGGTGTCAACACAACATCCGTTTGTCCCTACTTTATCAAGACTGGCATGTTTGATGGGTGTCATTCTAGGTACACAATGTTTTGTCTAATTTTTTACAAAAAATCAAATAGGAAATTAGCTTGTGCTCGACTAGGTTTTGATATTGTGTGCCGTTTTGTCGAGCAGTAGCTATTTTTCGTTAGAAGACAGTCCACCCTCTCAACTGATCTGTAGAAGATCTATTGTTTTTGGATTAAGCTGCTCAGTAAAACATTGAGAACATTGCACCTTTCCATTTAATTTCAATACCTATAATTATTAATACTGAAAAAAAAACAATAGCAATGCAAATCAAAATTTTAAAAAGACAACTCGTGAAGCCCGCATCACCAAAATTAAAAATGCATCATGATTTGATGATCATAAAATATTCTCCAACATCGCTCTATTTCTTGCTCCAGTCGATAAAGGCTTTTCTGCCCAAGATGCTGGAGGCTGATCGCGGGCACATTGTGAACATTGCAAGCATTGCAGGCCACATTGGGGCCAACTTTTGCACGGACTATTGCGCGTCCAAGTTTGGTGATGTGGGGCTCACAGAGAGTCTGGGCTACGAGTTGGCAGCCATGAATAAACGGGGAGTGGTCACCACCACAGTGTGTCCTTGGTTTATCAAGACCGGCATGTTCCACGGATGTCATTCGAGGTACAACGGCAAAAGCACGCCATTAACGTACGCACATACAATATGATAAAATGAGATATATCAATCATGATTCATGAAACTTGCCATAGAAAAGCAAGTTTGAATGTAAATTCAGCAATGGGAATACTGGGACAGTACATCAATAAATAACCCAACAAGATTTGTAGAAAGCAGTAATGCTAATAAGAGTATATTAAGTTATTAAGTAATGTTAAGTGTTTAATATTAAGCTTAACTAGAATTTCCATAGGGCCTATGTGTGTGTGTGTGCGTGCGTGCGTGCGTGCGTGTGTTTTCGTCTGCACTGTGTAATGTGTCCTCTATTAGTCATATTGTAAAGGTTGTTTTCATATTTCAAATTGTGTATTAGAAAAAGAAATTCACGTAATTTAAAATCATTAGAGACATAGGCGCTCGCATCAGTACAGGAGATTGTTATATACAATAGAATAGAGAAAAATTCATTCTTTAAATTAATTCTCTTTCAAAGTCCCTAGATCTAAGTTTTGTGTCTATTGATGCGAGCGCCTATGATTAGAGAAACATATTTCTTCATTCAACTTATAATATTGACCTAAATAATACTGTTTCAAAGTTTTTGTTTAAAAGAAATACGAAGAAAGTAGCATTTTATTTTATTTTTTCACTTGCTATGAATATAGAAAAGAAAAATCTCAATGATTTAAACTTGAACAAAAATCATTACCAGTGATTATATTTTTACCAGTGATCATATTTTCCTATGAGCATTAGAGTTGAAATATTATCTCTGGAATCTTGTCAATCATACGATAACTGGCCCGTCATGTCCCATCAGGTTCCCGGCGATCCTGCCAGATCTGGAGCCTGAGTACGTTGTGGAGCAGATCATGCATGCCGTGCTGACCAATCAGAGGCTGCTGTACATCCCAAAGACACTGGCGCTCACTGTGCTGCTCAAGCAGTGAGTTACTTGTTCTTTTCATGCATGATTCATGTCGATCTTTAGGTGTGACTTGTACATTTACGACGTTATTGTGTAATTTAGATTTCGTATGTGAAGGATATGTGTGATTGAAATGAAAATTGATTTAGTAGGTTTTTAATAATTTGTAATATATGTATTAAATTCAAACATTTTTAAACACAAAATTCTTTTATCAAATAACAGTGTAGATGCAAATTATATTTTGTGTTCTGGTGATTTGATAATGAGCTATTAGCACTTGGAAATGAATAAATCTATTACAAATTATAAAAAATGTAATAGATTAAGGTTTTTTTGCACACATACAGAATGAAAATAATTTTTAAGTAATAAATGAGATCAACAGATGTACACCTTAATCCCAAATAAGATATAGAAATGCAATGGTCAACTTATGAGACCAACCTGCAATGTTCAGTGTGTTATACTGTGTAAATTTCCCTAATTGTAATTATGAAAAAAGGTTTATATAATTACTATTTTGAATAGATACTTTCATAAACCATGGAAAATATTTGTATAAGAAGTTATTAAGGACGAGATTATGAATAAAAGAAGGCGATGTTATTTAATTAAATGATAAATAACATCTTGA
Source organism: Streblospio benedicti (assembly GCA_019095985.1). NCBI lineage: Eukaryota > Metazoa > Annelida > Polychaeta > Spionida > Spionidae > Streblospio > Streblospio benedicti. The sequence continues at coordinate 29,441,481 of CM032666.1, read as the reverse complement.
AAAGAGTTTGAAAAATAGCAATGCTTTCATGTATGTTTAGAATTCTGCCTCATGAAGCTGGGTTGGTGCTGCAGAAGTTTGTAGGAGCCATGAACTTTATGGAGTCGTACAAGGGACGCCAAGCAGCAGCAGCCAACGGGGACGCCACCAAACGGGACTAACCTCGTACACGGATTATATTTCTGTTGGAAATCCATCCGGTGTAAGAGGCACAGTCTTAAATTAGGACCTTGTAAACAATTTGCACCATTGAGATTATTATTGAGATTGTAAACGAATACATATTCATGTAAAATCTCACACCCTGATAGTCAATAGTTCAAACAACTTGTACAATTAACCCAATGGATAGTCTGAACAGTGTATAGAGCACTGTAGAGTATGAATAGCGTTTTTAATAAGCCTAGGAAACTGCATAGAGAATTTATTTAGGATGAATGTGTTATCAGAATATCTAGTCCAGATAGATATTTATTAAGGAAGAGCTTATAAATATTTACAAGAGGAAATACAATATATTTTATTTTTTATAATCTTCTGTGTATCACAGATAGTACCGGTAAAAAGCAATGGCATATATAGTTTTTGTGATTGCATTTTTGTAGGTACATACATGAATATATATAGTTAAGATATACTAAGTTAGACTCTGAGAAGTTAGAAAGGAAAAACTTATTTTTATGGTTATTTTATTCGTCACTTTGTTGTATTATAGGTGTGTTAAAGTATATATTTTAAAGACTTGGTATTACAGTAATTGTTATACATGTATTGGTATTTTATAATGTAACAAGGTATTAACATATATATGAATGGTACAAGTTTTCCGTACGTCCATGTTATCCATTGATCATTGATACATTCATTATTGATATTCAATGAAGGATCAGCATCCCATGTGCTATATTGATATCACTACTACTAGGTTATTTGCTATAATTTGCAATCTGCCATGTGATAATTGATTCTTAATCAAATATAAAAGGAGATAAAACTTCATAGTTGTTTAGTGTTGTATAAATATTGGAAATATTTTATCGAGCTCTGTTTGTCGAATTAACAAAAGACTTGCACAATAATCATTTATCATTTCACATAATTACATACTTTATTGTAAATAACGCTGACGATGATAAATTGAAGATTTGAATATCATTGAATAATAAATATTACTCTACTGGTTTATTAGGGATGGGCGAAATGAGCTGTAATCTGAGTATAAGTTTAAAGGGTTTGGAGAGAACAATTATGGGTGCTAAGATTTTGTCATGTAAGTGGTCGGCAGAGTTAAATGTTAACCAAAGCTGAACCAAACACAAATAAACACACATTTTATTCAATTATTTATAACAACAATATTCAATTATTTATAATTTCTGGTTTATGTTAAAATATCACATTCATGAAATTACATTATACCCACTACTAGTATATTGAGCTATCAAATAATTTGAACAATATTCTTTATTATTTTACTTCAAACATTATTCTAAAATAGTATTATAGTCCATTTCATTTATGCAATTAACCTAAGTAGCAGATAATAGAGCATTTGTTCATAATTTTGTGTTTGGCCATAATATTTTGCTGCGCTAAGTAAACTGTATGTTTGTTTTGAAGAAACTTAAATTATATGTAACTAAATATGTTTTTGGCTCGTAAATTTTGGGTTTATTTCATAAATATTCAGCAGCAAATATTCACAAAATTAATTGTGCACAAATATATCTAGCTTTACAGTAAATGTGTAGGGATTTAGTCTTTCATTCATCAGCAAACGTTAAAGAAAGAATGGTATATTCAGATACATTGAGTTGATGAAATATGACAAGTATTTGATTATGATAAGTATGTTTTTCATGATACAAGTATGATCATTCTTCTATCCATGGCCCTGTTAATGACATTCGCAGACAGGACATTGGGTGTGATTGCCGCCCCCCTCCTCCTTCCTCAGCGCGGTGTCGCGGTGCCCTGACATGTATTTTTGTGGATCGATGCCGAGCGATTGTGCGTATCCTGCACCGTAGAAGAACAGTAGCTCCTCCCCTGGGTGGATGTCCCGGCTAGTCATCATGAACACCTGCAGGGAATGCATTAATGTGGTGCAAACATACTCGACTCAAGGTCAATTTAAGTTGGTGAACTGTACATTTATTCAACTCTTGCTGTCACATGCCAGTAGCTTGTGATGTATGTGCAGTATAAAGACCACTTCTGTAGAGAGGACTCTTATAGACAGAAGATTTTTTGTTAACTGACCACCTCTGTAAAGAGAATACCTCTGAAAAAATTTCATCATAGCAGAAAGAGACCACCACAATGCTCCATAAATAGAACATTTGCAAATATGGATGTGAAATTGTGAATATTGAAATTATTGGAGTCCATGCTAATTTGTAAATATACAGTGCAACCTCTCTATTAAAAAAAGACCACCTTTAAGTTGGAATAGAGGTTCACAATGCACTTGGAACAGCAAGAGAGGTCTTATGGAGGTTGTCTTCTTTATACACAGATGGTTTTATTTGGAGGATTATAATCGTCAACTTTAACTTGAAATTACTATGTGCTCTAGTCAAGTTCAATTTAAAAACGTACTTTTCCTCTAGATTTTTAACATTGTCAAATGTTAGGAATGAGTTAGTATGACCTATCAATGTAAATGCATATACTTTTCCTGCACAGTTGTAGACCTCCACATTTTCTTCATACTGGTTCCTGGCGCAGTTGAACCATCGTGACCAGGAGGACGTTCTTACATTGTAACTGTCAATGCAATGGTCAATCTCAAAATCTCGCGGAATCTAAAATTGATTTTTCCAATTGATGAGTCTTTTGTTTCAGTTGTCTAATTCTATATGTTCTGCATTTTAAATGGAACTACAGCTATTATGAAGTGAAAATACTCAAAACAGACATAAAATCATTACACAGGTTTAGGATAAAGATTATTAATTGTTGAATTAAATTTAAACACTATTTGAAAGTCTATTTGAAAACAAAATTCAATATATTTTTTCAATATTGTGCTATTCATTAGTTAAGAAATACAACTATTTAGTATATTTCATACATACCAAAAAAGCATATTCAGTATTTTGTTGGTCAATGGGTATGACTTCTCCCTCATATTCGGCAAGCCAAGTATACTTTCGAATGAATGTTGTGGCGAAAATGCCAAGGTTTGCTCCGGGGATGGAAGATTTAATGAGCTGGACTTCTGGTGGGAGGGTACGGTGCGCACGAAATGGGGTGTTCCAGGGCACCTGCAAGAGGACCTCTACATAATGTGTGCTGCCCACTGCTTATTGCTCATTGCCATGTTTGCCAAGTTAGATTTCTTTTTGTTCTAATACTCATCTATTCCACTACCTTATGGCTCATTTTTTTCATCAACTAGACACTTATTCTTACATTGATTCTGAAAAGTATCGGAATTTATTTAATATAAAATATTTTGTACCTTATTAACCGTTTTAAGAAAACAAATAATTTGTAAAATAGCTAGCTATATTAAAACGTTACAAGCATTGTGCTCAATGGTCCCTTCTCATCTTTGAGAGACAGGTCTCAAATGGTGTCAAAGGAGAGGTGTCTTGATAGAGAGGTTTGCAGTATTACTTTGTCTTACTCACCCACACCTGTGAGATCCAGCGGTCACCCAGCTGTGGACAGTCCAACTCCTCAGCGTTGAACTTTGGGATTGCCTGATCCTCACCTTCATCTTCACCATCTTCATCGTCTTCATTGTCATCGTCAACTGGTGTTTTATACAGTAGAACTTGTGCTAAAATGGTAATCAGTTAATACAATTAACACAAACCTTGACGGTTTTTGTGTTAGAATACAAGGTTTAGTTTCTCATGTCTATTTAACATCATTTTATGCTTCAAATCTAGAAATAAAGTATCCAAATCATAAATACCATATGTGTAGTTGAGACAAATTCCAATCAGTAGCCATTTTATTACATTCATTATGAGACAGACAACTATCATCTGACTATCATAACAATGAAAATTTCCAAATGCATTTTGCATCATGAACATGCAAATAGGGTTGCAACTTAACACATCTGGAATAATTAGTATATTGATATTTATTCACAGTGAGTGTAAATATCTGATCTGTCTTTGAAGTATAGTAGCAGCTTGCATATAAATGTTGATTGGAAAAAAGATTTATCTGTTAACAGCCATGAATAACATATATTTTTTTCAATATAGGTGCAATGAAATGTGTTACGTATAATCAAAGTTTGCAATGAAATATTGATTCAGGAAGAGGTCATTCAATCAGTGAAATGTATTTATTTAATTTTGTATGTCTCTCATGAAATTATTCCGTATATAAAGTTTCAGGCCACAAATTTAAACATAACTCAGACCAAACATATATTTTTATTTTCATTTTTCTTAATTCTTATATAGCTTTCATGACAATTTTGATCTTTGATGTTTTTGAAACTCAACAAAGCTCATTCTCTTTTCAATTTTTTTATACGTTCCATCTATATATGACTGATTGTTTAAAATTTAGATCTATTTTTGTAATGCAGGATTGTATAGTTTTATTGTGTGTGTTTTTTTTAACTTCTTTTGTAAAGTGTACCCCAGTCTGTGTCATTTATCAATGTCAGAGTCAAAATGTATAAAGTTAGTGGTGTCTGCAGCCAATCAGAGCAGCTCATTTGCATGCATATACCTCAAAATGAACTCATGTTTTCCATCCCTTAAGATTTAGAATTTTCCAGATAAATAGCTGAATAATATTAAACGCTGCCAATTACTTTAAATGGTTAAGTTTACACAACAAACTGGTGTGACGCCCTCCCCTTTGGTGGGTGGTAACATAGATTCATTTTTCAAATATATCTACAAAAAAGTGGAATGACGCACAACATATTTTGTGGGTGTTTTATCTTTCAAATATAGTGGTATGTAAAATTGTTGAGCAGATAAAATAGGGAAATTTGAGGAGTAGTCATTTTTGCATGAGACAATTTGACTGCACATACCAGACGAATCAAGGACTAGGCGTACAAAGTGCATCAGAGCAGTCGACTGCCACAATGCAAACAATGACGTATGCCATGATGCTGTTCACCAATCTGTTGAAATAGAATAACGAATAATACGAATAATACACGAATAACGTGATGCTCAAAAAAGTGAAAATCAATCCAGATTTATTCATTGTAACGTGTTTGTCGGCGTGACAAATTTGGGCCCTAAGAAAAAAAACATGGGGGCGTCGAGATTCCGGACCGAGAACGTTTGGGGATTTTCCTCCCATTGTTGACAGAATGTCCAGCTTGCAAAGCCTAAAAGGTATCGCTCCGTCTATCGTCATATCTCACGGCTATATACGTAGATATAGATATTGCAACACTGAATATATGATATATGTGCAGTGCAAAAGAAATTCCCATAGACCGACTTTGCGCTATGTCATGAAATTATCAATGAACCCGACCATGGGTTCCATGTGAATGGCGTTCCTGGGGAAGGCATCAAAAGCTGGTTGTGCAAAGCGGACACTCCAGTGGCTTGAAGTCTGGAGGAGTTAACCAAATATCTGTGGCTGGGTTTGGTCGACGCAGTGATAGTGAAATCAACGATGAAAACACTCAAAGGCGAATACGTTAGGTTAGTAGGAGGGAGCGTTATCCCTGAGAGCGCAGAACAACAGATGGACGGAGGAGTAGTGGTGGCAAGAGAACAAACACATAGACGAAAACCATCCTGCGGTACCGGGTGTACTAGTACATTCACAGCAGAGATTGTGGTGATGGTTACCTGAGCTTACTCACATCCCAAGTCACTGGCGTGTGACTATTATGGTGACGGAAACTGTGGGAATCCATACTTTATTCAATGGTAACATCGTTATTGCAAGAAAGAAGAGGGTAAACATATGCAGTACAATGGCTAATTAGTATGTTGTGCAAATAACCATAACCCTGTAATCCATCATAATTTCCCAACTCGTTTCAGGAGTCATGTCGATATTTTGTTGGGAGCTAGGGACATTGCATTTTAAACTGGGAGCGCCTAACTGTACCTAGTAGCCTTCATTTAAAATACTTGGATGAATTAGTATAATAGATAATCTAACATATTGCAGTCTTTAGTTTTGAATTACAAACAATAAAAGTTTGATTTTCTTTTTATGTTCGGTTGCCTATAACAATAAAAGTTTAATTTTCTTTTTATGTTCGGTTGCCGCCATCAAATGAAACGCAGGGTTTGGTGAAATTAGATCTAGAACCAGTTTCTTGTCTTCTATAGTACCTCAATTCATAAACTAGAACTGTGATGAAAATACAAGGGTTTGGTCTTTTGGATAATTTTCTTTGAAAGTAAGTAAAATAAAGCTCTATCATCAAAATTCCGGTAATTGTTTTTCTTCTAAATAGTGTTTCAACATGGAGCAGAAACCATTGGCACCAGCATCAGTGGTTGTGGATATAACTACTAGTATAATTAATACACTATTTTGAAATAAAGAACCATGCATTCAAAACACAACTGGGTGTATACAGCCACTGATGTCAGTGCCTATGAAGGAAGCGGTGAATCTTCATAGGGAACTAGAAACAATTAAATGTACATCAATAACAGCTATACCATTAAATTTAAAATTTTGAAAGAATTAGGCTTCCAATTGCAATTGGTTCAGATCCCCTACTAAGCGCTTTTAAAAAGGGAACGTAGCGTATTCCAGTACCAGAACATTGCACAACCAAAGCGCACCCTTCCTTTTTTTGCACTGTTTCAACTGAAAGCACTTCTGTTTATTGTTTTCACGTGAACTTCTCCGCGTTGTGACCTTTTGACTACATATAATGGCTTCCATGTTCATTTTGTCAGGTCAACACGTGGCGACTCAAGTTTTACCAATATCATGCATGCCATCGTGACAGGGGGTGAGTCTACATCGCTTTTTTTCTCACACATCTCTAGTTTTTATGATGAACCCTTTAATTAACCGCATAGTGCATGCACGTGAGGGTTCATCTCAAAGATTAACGACTGTGAACAGCACAAAAAATGCTCAATTGAACATAATTTTGAACTAAAATCAATATAGTTGAAACGTCAACTGATTGTCAGGGTTGTTCCTCAAGTACAGTACTTGTAAGTACGCGATTTATTGTCTCTTGATGTGAATTCAAATACTAAATACTCTGAAAAATATCAAATGTATTTGCATTAGGACACAAGTACATTGGAAGCATCATCAATGGAGCCTGTACTAGAAGTACCCGAACTCAATTACAGATGCAAAGTACTTGGATTGGACTGCAAGCTGGAATTGAGTCCATAAAACGCATAGCCCTGCTTATTGTTGGTTTACACATGGCAGTAATCATGTTTTACAGGTGTGTCTCTGATGCTGGTGGGCTGGTTGGTGGCTTCGCAGCCCACAACGGTCGAGAGATGTGACCAAGAGAAATGTGACCACGAGCAACCGCCCAGTCTTCTTCTCCTCGAGCAGAAGGTGCTCCAACTGTCTGAAAGTCTGCACAAGGCAGAACAAGCGTGGGCACGGGTGTCAACACGAATAGAACACGTGGAGCTGCTGCAAAACTATGCTCTGGGCAAATCAGCGTTCCAGTCCAGCAACCTTAATGCAGTTTTATACAGGGCTGAAAATGGGGTTGACGGGAACATTAACCCCACTATCGAAAAAGGCGGGTGCACGCACACTGCTTTAGAAAAGTACCCATGGTGGGCGGTCGACTTGGGCCAAGAGTACGCTGTCACCAGGGTCTCGCTCCTCAACAGGGACGTTGCATCAGACCGCCTGCAAAACGTGGTGATCGGGGTGACCAACACCAGCCCCCTGGTCGCGGCGCCCGACCTGTACAACTACCAACTGTGTACTCGCCACGACCCCGCCGTGCCGGCGGCCGCCACAGTGACCTTGACCTGTGATGACGGGGGAGTTCGGGGCAGGTACGTCATAGTGCAGCTGGTGCAGAACCCTCAGTACCTAACTCTGTGTGAGGTGCATGTTTACGGACGTATTATAGTGCAGTAATGACCTTGTGTATATATAGTATTTTCAATTGGCTGCCTACTTTAACCTTAATCAGTACATTCCTGATCCATAAAATAGGGGTGCATATAAAAAGATTCAGTCCTGATAATGACAAAATACAAGGTGACAATATTTAAAAGGAACAGAGGAAATATCAAGTAGATAAAAATATATCACAAAAAGTATACCCATGGGATTCAAACGGACTCCCAATGTAGTCTACTGCAATAATGACAAAATGTACTAATTGTGTCCTAATATAAATATAGTGAATGCATTGTATACCTGTTTAGTAAGCTTTAGAGTTGGAATCTAATTTCTTTTATATAATCTTATGGCCTACTATTATCATTATGACACATATCTCTGAGTATGTAAATATAGATTGTTTCTGATATCATCTCAGTTTATAAATGCAGAGTGTAGCCTAAGTTGCGCTTTATAATGCAACATTCACAGTATACGTAGCATATTTTTCTTAGACTGTAAACCTTAAAATTTTATCAACTGTATTTCAGTTGTAATTTTTAAGCTTCTACGTGTATTATGTATGCAATAAAATATAATTAGATAAAATGCATGTTTGCATCGATTTTTTTCTCAATACTATAGGACGTTAAATCAATCAACAGACTAATTTGAACTTTATTTTTCTTATAAGTCGTATTACAATGTATATCATTCCATACACGAATTCACATTTCCCGTGAAATTATAATGGTGCAATTATTAATTACATATTGAAATATGTTTGTATGCTAGTAAATGTGACTCAAATGTCCTATGATTAGATACTGAAACAATTCGCAAAAGTAAAGTTTGACATATGTATGATAAAATGGTTGTGATAACATCTATTAAGTAAGAATAAATATATCATATAATCATCAGATTGTGGCTTCAACAACATTTAAAGGCCATTGAAGGTCTGATTTGTCTATAATAGCTTTGGCAGATATAAATGACACCAGAATCTATATATTAATGCACATGCTACTCTATCTCCACACGCACACAAGCTTACACCCTCACACATTGATATATAGCTTGATATGAACATTCTTATTAAACACCAATAGAAGTTGCACCTTCTGTACATGTTCCTTATTAATCTTCTCTTACACTATCTTACAGGCAAAACATTTTACATTGCACGCAGATTTATGAAATGAACACTATACGAATGATCGAATCCAATATTCTAATAAAATGACTCCATATTGATGAAAGCAGCTCACCCAAATAATGAAATGAGTTGTCTTTGAATTCACAAGGCAATTGCACTTCCAGCGTTCTTTTAACATGTACTTAGTATCACACCTCCCACACACGAACATTATCCATAATAGAGGTGTTTTCTCACTGCCAGATCCAGGTTTTCATAAAAGGAGGTGGTGGCGATTGTATGGGTTTCATACGCACGACCAAAAACAAACATGTCAAAATCCCCCCTGAAAATAATGTTATTTGGTGGGAAACAGCCGTGTGGTAAGAGGCGCTCCCCATGCGCCCTCCTCCCTGGACCTGCCTATGTGTCCTCACCACCTCATCAGGCCAGCACAAACTCGCGGCTGTCACAGTTGGGGTCCCAGCCGAACGCCCGGATGTACTTCTCGCCGGGCACGGGCACGATGGCGTGTCCGCAGCACAGCCGCGCGCCTCCCGCCACCGCGGCCGGCCGCATGTGGCGGTGGAGGGAGCACTCGCGGCGGGCGCCCAGCAGACGGCCCTGGGACAGCAGGGCGGCGCCCGGACTGTGCAGCACCTGGCAGGGGAGATAGGGAAGTAGAGTTATGTAGATTCATCTATCCAGGTTGTATAACATCAACTAAAGTTTAAACCATTATTTCACTGGATATTATTGGGAAAACTTACTAAAGCTTTCAACCACTACTGTGGTCTTGTTCACTATGACCAATATGAATGTTCACATAATAATATCCAGTGAAATAATGGTTTAAACTATAGTTGATGGAATAGGAAAGTGATGTGAATAGCGGGGCAAAGTATGGGGGTGTTGTGTGGAATGCTTTGAGCTACAAATGGAAATTAATACTGTTGTTTTCGAATGATATGAGACACATTCGATGAAATTTTAACATTATATAGGGAGAAGTGTGCATCAGATTTTGCAACACGTTTGCACGGGTCTGTTTATAAGACGGTCCTGGATGTTTTATTTTGAATTTTGCAGGTATGGTTTATTTAGTGACGTGGCCATGCACCAACAGTTTTTTTTAAATAAATATAATATATCCTCCAATTATTATTATAATATAGAGGTGGTCTATAAGACCACCTCTATATGCAGTATTATGTACACTGTAATAGGACCATTTTTCATGGTCCCAAGCGTTCATAAAGCTATCAAAATGAACCTCTTATTAAATCCTGCACCTCTTTATTGAGACCACTTGAGGCCGTCAGTCCCACAGAAAGTGGTCTCAATCGAGAGGTTCCACCGTACCTTGTCGTGTGTGGCGCACAGTTCATAGCCCAGCCTGCTGCCGCCGCCTCCCTCCCGCTCCAGCCTCCTGCCGAGCTCCCCCGCGGCCCGCGCGCACGCGGCGTGGCAGCGATGGCGCAGCGCGTGGCACGAGGTGGTGGCCGCGGACAGCCGCGGGGCCACCTCGCCCAGGTCCACGGACGACCCCGAGCTGTTGGCGACAGACACCGTGCAGCCGCAGCTGGAAGAGAGAGGGGTGGGTGGTCAGCATGTATGTCTTAACAGACGACGTTTCGGTCGGGGGGGGGGGGCGGTGGCTATGAGATACGGAGTGAAAGTGACAGTCGCCGGCATCCAAAAATGTAATCCCCATAGGCAGATCCAGGGAGAACAGAGAAGCGCCCCCCCCCCTTGCCCCCACCAAAATATCTTATTTTCATATGGATTTTGGCATGTTCGCTATTGATCGCGTGTATGAAATAACCTATGAGGTTCTTAAATCGTGCCCCCCACCCCCACTCCCTTTCCCCAAACCTGAATCTGCCAGTGATTACTCTACAGTATTTTATTTATTTCATCTTTGCTTAATATGCTGATAGCTTTCCTCGTCATTTCTTTAGCCATCTTCCAGGTTAAAATTGCTCCGCACCTCAATACACAAACCCCAGTCCCCCGTGTGTACAGAGCAGACGACAGCAGACAGACGACAAACAGCAGTTCACGTGCACTTGATGTGTGTGGACGTTGTGTAGTGCGTGTTCTGAGTAGGGAGAAACGAGGGTATACGTATACAAAGAGCTGTATAGGGCTGCGATAAACAGAGGGACAGATATATAAAATGGGCGTTAAGAACGTCGAATACACAGAATAAAGAATAGTCCGGACACAAAATTGAGGATACGTTGTAAGGCACCTCAAAGTAGAATTTGTCATATCAATGGTAGATCCAGGTTTTCAGGGGCGGACATGTAAAAAAACTTTGAAAATGAAGTAATTGTGGTGGGAAAGAGGGAGAGCCCCACTCCCACCCCCACCCCTCAGAATTTCCCTATGCATACAGTGTTTTACGATAACCTAATATGAATTTGGTGCGCTGAGTTCATTTCTGTCATATGGCATGGAATATGAGATATACGTTGTACACTACATGTATGCAAGTTTCCCCCCAGCAATTTACACGTATGGTGATATTTATTTATTTTTCTTCTTTTACGAAAGGAAACCCAGAACGACCACACTATTCAACACTAAATGAGTAGTCCTGATGACGGTTACCATGGGGACGTTGTGTTTTTATGGCCACTATCACCACCAATAAAATCAGTAGTAGACTGAAGCATGCAAAGGTTCCACCACCAACAGCACTCGCGCTCACGTTTACAGGCACTAAAACTCAGCTGATGACAGTCACTGGTAGATCTAGGTTTTAGGTTAATGGGGACCAGAATGTCACTTGGTAGGCCCTATCACGTGATGCATGCGCTCGTTTTTCATGTCGTGCAATTAGCACGACATTAGCGAATATCGTCTGTCAAACCACCTGCTGCTGGCGACGCGCCCCTAGCAACAACACACAGTGCAACCTCTCCATCGGGGTCGTCTGTGAACGGAACCAAGGATTCTATACATTCTGTCTGTCCTCTCTGATAGGGTCAAGTCTCTGTGAAGATGATCTCTTTACTAAGATTCGCTGATGTCTAAAACATCTGCGGTGTTTTTATCATCCCGCCTGTCATTGGGCAGTGATCAGGTTCCCCAACACAGAGACAGTCTTCTTTGAGTTCGCACTGTAGCAGTGATCTGCATGTAAGCGCCATCGCCGGCAGCCAGTCTCAGCATCGCATGAATCTAGGTTGCATGTATCTACATGTATTCTTTGACTCTGTATGTTCATTATGCTGTTGTACATCTACAGTCTATCATCTCGCCCATGCATATGTCTGTTATTTGCCCGTGCAAAATAACTCTTGTGCGACAACCTGAAGAATTCTCTATACCTGTCATGTACATCAGTTCTAATTGTGCAGAACCCAATCAAATCTGTGAACAAAATGAATAGAAACCAGTGTGTTGCGATTCATGGATTGTACGTCTGGTAAAGCAAGATCCAGATGCTCTGCCCGTAATTAAAAATGAAAGAAAGTAACAGTGAAATTCGCTCCACAATCATGATCATGATGAGCTGGCCGCGGTCGGTCTGTGGGTCCCGTGGGACGTTGAGGCTCCCCCGGGCTCGCTAACACTTCAACCCGCGCGGGGCCGCAGACATGTGGCCGAATCGCGAGCGGTGAACCAAAAAGGTGAGCTCACTCTCGGGTATGGAGATTCTATGTTCCTGTGAGGTTTAATGATGTGCTATTCTTAGATTATGGCGTATTGTAGATAGAGTTTTTGTTATTTTCGTAAGATACAGTGTGATTTTGCCTGTGCTCACAAACCACCTGCGCTCGTTTCTGTGATAATAATCTAAACAGTTACGTTAATTACTATGTCCTGGCGACAACCCTGGGAAAGAAGGGGTTATTTAAGAGGAAGGGTTATTTATTCGTTATTTTTGGGAGGGTGTGTCGCTGGCTGTTGCTGAAAAAATGCATATCATTTTTTTACTTGAAGTTTGAAATAAATGTTATTAGTTTTTAAAAAGGTTTTAGTCCTGGTGTGAGACAAGCAACCGACACCACCACCAGAACTATGAATATCTAATGATCTAAGACACATTGCAGTGTTACACCAGCACCTAAAGCACAGAAATGCCATTGGGGAAATCAAGATGGTATATGTACATAGCACATTGTCGTGTGCACGAGTCAAGTGCTGTGACGCCTACAGTGAGCGGGACTTTGACCCCCCACATGATAACACCATATCACAGCCGCGCTCTCCGGCTGGGGAAAACAGTTGGTGGAGCAAACAGCACGTGGCTCAAACAGGAAACCTCGCACTGTGCATGTGTTGGTAGTTGAGTCATTCTTAAGCATACTTCAACCGCACTAGCATTTCTACCAGATGATTGGTTGAAGGATCCACTGGTGCTCATAATAAAATCATACAAGCCTCCCAATATTCAATCTACAAATCAGTAG
>CM032666.1:29415385-29427803 GCA_019095985.1 Streblospio benedicti | reverse complement strand
AACAAGGCGATTATGTGTTAGTCTCCACCTTAATTTGTAAGAATGTTTTTACATGATCATCTTTAATGATGGCCTGGGTCTAGCTTTTTAGAATGTTAGTATATGTATTGATTGAGACCCCATTCTAACACCAATAGACCCCCGGAGACCCCATCTGTAAAAAAGGGTAACAAGGCTACTATGTGTTAGTCTCTACCTTAATTTGTAAGAAAGTTTTTACAGGATCATCTTTAATGATGTCCTGGGTCTAGTTATTCAGGATTCCAGTATATGTATCGATTGAGGACGCAATCTAACACCAATAGACCCCCGGAGACCCCATCTGTAAAAAAGGGTAACAAGGCTAATATCTGTTAGTCTCCACGTTAATTTGTAAGAAAGCTTTTTCAGGATTATCTTTAATGATGGCCTGGGTCTTCTTCTATAGGATTCTAGTATATGTATTGATTGAGGACCCTTCTCTAACACCAATAGACCCCGGAGACCACATCTGTAAAAAAGGTAACAAGGCTACTTTATGCTAGTCTCCACTTTAATTTGTAAGAAAGATTTTACTCGATCATCTCTAATGATGGCTAGGGTCTAGTCACTCAGGATTCTACTATATGTATTGATTGAGTACCCATTCTAACACCAAAAGACCACTGCAAACACTTTCTGAAAAAAGGGTAACCATGCTACTTTAATCTTAACACCTTAATTTGAAAGAAAGTTTTTACAAGATCACCTTTAATGAGGGCCTGGGTCTACTTCTTAAGTAATATATATATTGATTGAGGGCCCATTCTAACACCAATAGAGCTCTGGAGACCCCATCTGTAAAAAGTGTAACAAGGCTACTATGTGTTAATGTCCGCCTTAATTTGTAAACAAATATTCCCACAATCACCTATAATGATGGCCTGTGTCTAGTTCTTCAGATGTCTAGTATATGTGTTGATTGAGAACACAGAACTTTGCTTTTAAACAAAATGCCACAATGTTATCATCGATTACCTTCAATGTTCATTTGTAAGAAAATATGTATTCATTAACATTAAATTATGGCCTAGGTCTAGCTTTAAAAAATTATTTTTGTACTGATCAGGGACCCACTTTAGCACAAATGGACCCTTCAGACCCTTGCTGTTACAAAAATGCCACAATGTCATCATGTATTCGTCTCCACCTAATTGTTAGAAAATATACACACAGTTAATACATGCATGTACAATTGTACATCAAACTATCAATTCGATAAAAACATATATTTAAAGAGCTTTGAATTATGACACCCAGCTGTAGATGTTACTAATCTCATGAAGTACTGTCTGAGACCATTTTGTTTAAACTTGATTTCGATCCTTTAAAGTTGAAATTAACAATGGTACACAGCAGAAATCGATTGTACAACCTAAAACAAATATCAATCACCTTGATAAATTAATAACAGTTGCTAATGCTTATTACATCAAATACTTCCCGTCTCATAATATGATGAAATTAATCATGAATACGCCAGCTTTAAATTACCGTGTTAAGATCCAGATGCTCTGCCCGTAATTAAAAATGAAAGAAAGTAACAGTGAAATTCGCTCCACAATCATGATCATGATGAGCTGGCCGCGGTCGGTCTGTGGGTCCCGTGGGACGTTGAGGCTCCCCCGGGCTCGCTAACACTTCAACCCGCGCGGGGCCGCAGACATGTGGCCGAATCGCGAGCGGTGAACCAAAAAGGTGAGCTCACTCTCGGGTATGGAGATTCTATGTTCCTGTGAGGTTTAATGATGTGCTATTCTTAGATTATGGCGTATTGTAGATAGAGTTTTTGTTATTTTCGTAAGATACAGTGTGATTTTGCCTGTGCTCACAAACCACCTGCGCTCGTTTCTGTGATAATAATCTAAACAGTTACGTTAATTACTATGTCCTGGCGACAACCCTGGGAAAGAAGGGGTTATTTAAGAGGAAGGGTTATTTATTCGTTATTTTTGGGAGGGTGTGTCGCTGGCTGTTGCTGAAAAATGCATATCATTTTTTTTACTTGAAGTTTGAAATAAATGTTATTAGTTTTTAAAAAAGGTTTTAGTCCTGGTGTGAGACAAGCAACCGACACCACCACCAGAACTATGAATATCTAATGATCTAAGACACATTGCAGTGTTACACCAGCACCTAAAGCACAGAAATGCCATTGGGGAAATCAAGATGGTATATGTACATAGCACATTGTCGTGTGCACGAGTCAAGTGCTGTGACGCCTACAGTGAGCGGGACTTTGACCCCCCACATGATAACACCATATCACAGCGCGCTCTCCGGCTGGGGGAAAACAGTTGGTGGAGCAAACAGCACGTGGCTCAAACAGGAAACCTCGCACTGTGCATGTGTTGGTAGTTGAGTCATTCTTAAGCATACTTCAACCGCACTAGCATTTCTACCAGATGATTGGTTGAAGGATCCACTGGTGCTCATAATACAAATCATACAAGCCTCCCAATATTCAATCTACAAATCAGTAGATCTTTTCATTTGATTGGACGCTTGGGTTCCTGTTAATATAGGACTCGTCCCTTAGAAACAATGCCCCTTACCCTGTCCCGGTCCGAGCTATCTCACCATCAGACCCCCGGCCTGGTTTGCTGCCGTGACCCGCTCTCTACCGAGGTCAGAGCTAATCTCCTGTTATCCGCGGATTATCCAGCAGTCGATATTTGTGGCCACGTGACACGCCACGTGGCCATCACGTGGCCATCAGGGAGGCAATAACGAGCAGGGTGCAGCAGAACCCGCCTATTAAGGTCATCCAGTGGCTGGCCTCAAGTGGTCTCAATAGAGAGGTGGTCTCTGAATGGAGAATCGCCGTTTTGAATTGACTATTAGGTTTAGGGCCTAAAGAAGTGATTCTAATTGTAGAGGTAGTATCTTTGTAGAGGTGATCTTAATGGGAGCGTCTATTGTAGATGGCATCAATAGTTGTAAGATGAGATAGGCGCGAGCCAAATAACCGCTGTGCGTCAGAGAGTGGCAGGGTGGGGTAATGAGGTCTGGGGATATGTAGCTCATTAATGGGAGGTAGAAAATGGCTGGGAATGTGCGGGGTAAACACAACAGTGTGGTGTGTGTGATACATCTAATGTGGTCTAGTTGACCCCCACCCCAGCATCACCACCTCACAGCTCACAGTCTTCCGATCATCACCTCTTTTGCCGACCGAGGCACGGACGTGACTATCAGTAGTGTTAACATTAAGTATTGCCCTAGCCCCGTGGCATGAATATTGACTAGGAGGTGCTCGGAGCGAGCCAAGTCTGCCGGCCTGGGAGCCTGGCCACCTGCCCGACACATGCCTCACACCGGGGCAGCACGTGAACCAGCCATTTGTGGCCCGGCGAGGTGGAGGAGAGAGCTGGGAGCAGCTCACGGCCGCCGCGGGCAGCTCATTGACACACTTTCCACAGCAGCAACTAGCACCGAGGCTAAATTGACTAACATCGCCGGCCGTAGGTCGTTGCTTTTAGCTGATTTTAAAGCACTGCTGACCTAAATTAGCCATTTGAGTGATCTGCCACCCATCGTCATATCTCACGGCCATATACGCAGTATACACAATACGCAGTATATGGCGTGATATGAAAGTGGACTTGTCAAGGCTGTGTATCAAGCCGTGAAAACCGACGATGTCTGTCATCTAAAACTAAATGAATATACTCTATAAGTAACACTACCTGCGAAAAACACTCAATTCATGGCACGTTATAACCACATTATATCTGCCTGTCTCGGCTGTGCGCGGGCCGGTAGAGGCAGGTTCGGTCCGCTGACTCACGCTGTTGTTTTATCTGTGAGCGAGTCACGTGTGAGTGGGCGAAAAATGGGTTTGTGTGTGAGCTGTTTATTGCGTTTATTACTCACGTATGCTGCACTTAGCTACAAATGGAACTTCCCTCCAAAACCAGGCTCGCGGCCACTACAGCAACCGAGATACGAGGCCTTTTAGGTGCCAAGTGGAACATTTGCAAAAGAGTACAAAAGTATGTGAGTGTTCGGTTGGACTGATATGAGCCGAAGAGTGACGTGGGAACAGGGACGCCACTGACGACAATACCATACATTAATTGACATTCAGATTTGAGGATTCTTATTCCAAATCAAGGGGTATATCACATAGACTCTGCCGGGATTCGAACACTGGGCCACTATCTCCCACTATTGCACCCACCTATTCGCCAAGCACTTGAACATGCTTGCACAGTGGTAGTGGTCTACGGTTCTAGTCCCGGCAGACGCTAATTGCCAATACATCTATATATGAATCGTATATATGAATTGCACGGGTATTGCACTGACTACATATCTAGTGTGGCTGACACCGCCACCCTCCTCACTGCCACGGAGCACCCGCTATGTAAATCTAATCCCACCGTGACTAGGATTATCCCATGAATAGTGGGGGCTTAAACAGCCGTGTTTCTCCAGCACTCGGCGGATTTACGTAAAGACGGTGCCGAATTTGTTGACACACAAGATGTGTGGGTCCTGAGGCTCTCTACTTTGAGCGTTAAGAAATACATAGATTTGAGTGAGGGTTTCTGCAGATTTTCTCCAAAAACAAAATGGGTACCTAGATTTTAATACTGTTGGGTGTTTTGTTATGATCATGCAATCATTTTTCGTGTGATTGTTAGACATACCGCAGATTTCGTGCATGAGGATTGCTTTCAAAGGAATCTAGGGCATGCAAATGACTCAATCGTAGAGGTTTCTGGTGAATTCCCAATATAAATCGTTTGGTTGGTGACTAAGCACGTAATATCTGCAAACAAATGCTCTGACATTTAAAATCCTGTAGACTTGGTTCACAGCACTTGGTCTCATGATAGTTTTGTTTTATGTTCGTTTGGCTGTGCAATAATCACGAAAGAGAATCTTATATAAATTTTATTTGATAAGGAGCTTGAAAACGTTTATAATATTAATTTTGAAAATTCTCTTTTGTGATTATTGCACAGCCAAAACGAACATAAAACAAACCTATCAAAATGACATTTATCAGTTCTAAGCAGAACGTACCCGTGTGTTTTGTTGTGCATAACGTCCTCTGTTGCCGTGAAAATGGTTTTCCCGTGAACTTGGCGTGACGTCATCAAGCACGCCAGGACCGAGGCCGCGATCACGTGATGCAGAGAGACAGGCGCCATCTTTATGTCGTCCGCAAAGTTTAATTCACTGAAAATAAAAATGAGTTGGAAATTTTGCCAACGATCACTGCAACTTTTCTCTCGCGCACCTAATGAGAATAACACCTCAATTAGCCAGGGATGGAACAAAACAAACGATGTGTGGAGTGTAACGTTCGCGATCTCTCATAACTTTTATTTTAAAACAAAAGAAAATCTCCCACTACACCGTCTTTTCTCGTTGACCCCCACATCACCCACTTCAAAGACACAAACACAATAGGAAACACACACAGGGGCAAATTATAGACTAAAATATAAGCTAAACACTAAGGAACTCACTCACGTACTTCGTGAGTGAGTTCCTTGGTGAGTTCCTTATAATGTTTAGCTTATATTTTAGTCTATAAATTGCCCCTGTGGAAACACACAGTGACACTCACACCCTACACCAATACTCCTGAAAATTTGATTTGATAATTTGTTACCACCCGTTTCAACTACTTATCTCTGGCCCAAATGGAGTCATCTATTAGATGAATTCATCCTTTAAGACATCGTTATACGGACTTTCAGCTGAATACAGACGCTGTAAACACCCGGGTATCGTGGTGAACGAGGAGGCAGGCTACGTGCGGCACGGTGAGTAATGCGAACCGACATCGGGCAGACGTGATCCGGTTATCGGGGGAGTCACAGACGACGCGGCGCCGGCACAAACACTCATCCCATTTGTGTCTCACACCAACAATGTGGAGGGGAAAAGACGTGAGGCAAACAGAATGGTCTAGCGGAGTCTCCACGGCTCTGACTCTGCTGATGACTAAAGCCAAAACATTTTAGTCAGTCAATTTCAATCAATTAGAATGCAAATGCAGACATTAGCATTGTAAATGCACGCAGTGTCTACATCTGTACGTGCCCAGAATAAACAGAAGCATAATGGAGATTCTGGACTGTTTGGCTGCCGTATCGAACTCCTTTATATTGAATTGCTTCTGGTCTTGTTTTTATTCGCTGTGTAATGCAACGTCTTCACAGAGCGTATACTGTAACCCACATGCAATTATACTGCACTGTATAATTTCTGTGAACCCCGCCTGTGAACTGAGCCAGGAAATCTTTGAGTATCCTGTAATAAGATTAGCTGAGTAAATCGTGGCCTTTGCCACACCAATTACAGGGTTTACAGAGCACAAGGCCTCATTATGTCGCATCTATAATGACCCAGTGAGCCACAACGCGGTTTATGACTGAGCCGGGCCGATGTCTGTGGACATTGGTGGAGGTCGCGACCGCGCCGGGATCGATTTCCGTGCACCCCGGTGTTATACAATGGCAATGATTGGCAGGTCATTAAGCTTTGCATATTGTCTTATATACGATCCGTGTATAAGGATGTATAGGGTTTGTGGGAGCTCATAACACTTCCAATTAAGAACGCCTCTCTTAAGATACCACCTTCATGATAAGATCAGTTCACGTGGTCAGTATCTTGCCGCAACAAGCTATCATCTCTCATTTGTTGGTCTCTCGGAATATGGATACCATCTGCTCCCCGGGCCCCGGTCACGGGAAGATGCGTGGTTTCAAATGCTCATGAGCAGACCTCACGGAGATCACCTCTCTTGAGACCACGTGAAGTCAGTCCCATGGGTAGTCTATATAGAGGTTCTGCTGTATTTGATTTTTCTCTATATGGTATTTAACAAGCTTTTAAATGTGCTACGTTAGCTACGAGTCATTTGTCCACTGAATTTCACGTTGGTAATTGTTGTATTCAAACCGTTGTAGAAAACCATATCCTGTAGATAATCGTATTGATTTTAAACATCGTAAGATGTACAAACAATTACTTATTAATCTCAACAGTATCAAGTAAATTGTAAAAAATATATCATGTTTACCTATCGTCCCCGCCTTGTTATAATTGTGTTAATAACCAAATCACGCATATCCTGTGGCACTCTATTTAAACTATACTCCTTTTACGGTAATCCAATAACTCCTTTGCTGGTCCGATTCCGCGAAACGACTCATCAGCGGCAGCGGACGCAGACGACGCAGTGACCTCACAAACGCCGCCTGCTTCAAGTAAACAGTCTAAAGTCGTCAATCTGTGTACCAGTGACACATGTGATTCATTGTAGTTGTTATACTCCTATTTTTGGGCCCACATATTTTACGCACGTGTATTATTTTGGTCATTGAGGTTGGCATTTTTTTCTTTTAATGACTTATTTGCACAGATACCACTTCGCCTGCGTGTATACAGAGGACATTTATTTAATGTGGATATACGCAATATCAAATTACGTAAGTCTCCTCAAAAAGGACTGCGACGATGCGGTTTTCAAGATAAATAGGATGGTAGAAGTATATAGAAGAGGTTGCGTTATGACTAAATATCAGGACGGTCATTCATTCTTTTTGGCTGGACGTTAACCTTCAATCGTGAAAGAAAGAGATTGCGTTATGATATATTTCATCGGGACAGTACTTTGATAATTTAAGGACTAAACCCCATAAACTGTCCTGATGTGAAGTCATAACGCAATCTTATTATTTCACTGTGACCATTTTTTGCTCAATTTCTATATGAATACAAACGTGAATCTTTGTTTTTTTTAGGGACGGTACAACATTTACCAGGAAGGGGGACCGGTGCATTTGGTAGGGGGACAGGTACTTTTTTTAAGGTGCAAAGTAGGGGGGGACCAGATGGTTTTTCATTCTCGTTAGACATGGGACATGTACTTTTTTCAGCTGCTGAAATCCCACCTCGACGTGGGAGGGGACGCGGACTTTTTTTTATGAATAGAGGTCATGGGACATCAGGTTTTTTTCATCACATCAGCAGGGGACAAGACCTTTTTTTAGACGAGTTTTTCGATATGCACCGGTCCCCCCGCCTGTTAAATATTGCACCGTCCCTTAAGAAGATGTGATGGAATAACTTCAAAGCATCCAAATTCTGAATGTAATTTATGTCATAATCCATTTGGTTATCACACTGTTTCTCAGCTGTACTGATAACTCATTATTCTATCAATTTACACAAATCTCATTTAATAAAAAAAACAAGACCAAAACTTAAATTTTTTATATAACTATGACAAAATAAGATATGATAATCAGATTGCATTGCCCACAGGTAGAATATCTCATTCTTTTATATTTTAATCGAGTCCTAAAAAATGTCATACAAGATAGTTTATAGTACAAAGTCTGTATAAACTGCTTTTATGGACGTAAAAAAGATTGCGTTATGACAGTTTCATCTGGAAAGTGCAATTTGGGGGGACACCCGCTAAATTGTTTAGATGTGAAGTTGCAACACATTCTTATTATTTCAATGCCAACTGTTTTGCTTGATTTCTACATAAATACGAACAAGCATCTTTGTGTTTTTGTTATTTAGGGGAAGAAATTAATTAATTACGTGATTTAAACCATGCCAATTCTGTATGAATCCAATTTGGTCACTGATAATGCATGTTTTGATATATTTTTCACAAACCTGATTTTTCTTAAAAACATGACAGAAAATTAATATATTTTCATACATGAAAAAAACCCAGATGTGATGGTTAGTTTTAATATTATGGACAAGTCTCTTTTCCACGGGTTAGACTATCTCATTCATTTGAATTGCGCCATGAAAACTTCATAAAAAATAATTTTATAATAAAATCAATGCTGAAAGTGTGTAATTAGTAATATTTTTCTTCATAACGATACAGACATTCTGATCTAAAATAAAAATTTGCTCATGATGTGTTTACAAAAATATACTTCTTGACAAATTTGCCGTCCATATTTATTCATCATTACCTTAAAAACCAATAATCCAATACCAATAATCCAATAATCTGGTTAATAATACACACCTATTACCAAACGTGACAAGTAGACCAGAGATTCCATAGCAAAATTGTAGAAGTCATCAAATATGTTTCTTTAAGTTCTGAAGAGAATTTGGTTACACTCATTAACAAAGTTCTTTTTGTGATTATGAGAACAAATATCTATTTGTAAAATCACTTACATAATTATTAAAAGTAAGCTCTTCCTTCATAAATAGATAAATAGATCAACCTTGAAAGCTGATATATTGTTGACAATGGCAAAGCAAATTTTTAAAAGTAAATTTTTCACCTATAACTATTATTACCACTAGTAAATAATACAAACATAAAATAGCTTGAAATATATTGATGGTTTGACTATTGATAACATACCAACAGTATGGGAAAGTTGCTTTAGAGAGTAACAAAACCAAGCACAAAAAACCCACAAAATTATGAAGCACGATCCTTTAAAAATTGGTAAATTCTATCTAAGACAAACTTCCTACATCCAAGTTGGACGCTGAGCTATCACTTTTGGCTATCCGTTGATAAAATCTGGTATTGAAGTTTTTAAATTATTGTACAATAAGGGACAATGGTATCACCAGAAGTAAGTGTTTTTTTCACTAGGGAGTAACTAAATTTCTTGCCTTATGTTATGAAAAATTGCATCAATGTAAGTCCTGTGCTTCTAAAATACAATCCTATTTCCTAATACCCTCATCATTTATGAGGGAAAAATATTTATTAATTATTTACACATCGAAATTGCCATTCACGCTCAATCATTAGGCTTGTTTCAAGCACTGATTCACTCAAAATACTACTGATTTATCACAAAGCATCGCCAATCATTGACATTTTCACCAAGTCGTACGTGCCGAGGAAAATGAATCCTCCAAGTGACATCCACATTGTCCTTGGCAGCATGCCTGCCGTAAGACCACGTAAGCCTTTCTCCTGCAAACGAAAATAGCAAGGTTAGACATTGTATTGACAATTTAAAATAAGAAAATATTGAAACAAATCAAGACATCTAAAAATTATCTGAGTTAAAAACGATTTCAAATCCATAACACAAACCAAACATGCAAAAACAAAAGATATCTAATGAACTAAAATGTTCAAAACTAAGACGAAGCAACAAAATGATTTTTCACATGTTTAATCAAACACACATACATGTACTTGAATAAAATATGAATAAAAGAATTGATGAAACATTACATTCACATACATATTTAATGGCCGCCCCCATGCAAGCAATAGTATTAGTTATTTCGTTCAATGAATATCTAAAAATTACAAAACCCAGCCTTTCCCCCGAAAATATCACAACTTTATTAGAATTAAGATTAATTCCCAACCTGCCTGTTCATGACCTGAATTTCCGACCCCTCCCTGTTTCGCGGTACCTCTGGGAAACCTGTGACAGAACTACCAGTACCTGCACGACAGTTGATAGTGCGTTCCACATGCCTCCACGAGCGAGCGGCGTCCCCGACTTTGCCAGCATGATGCGTGTTTTGGCGACGTCCAGCGGGTTTGTGATGGCAGCGGCGATGGCGCCGGACACACAGCCACAGGTGGCGCCGTGCCACGCCGAGACGGTGGCGCCAGCGGGGGCCGGGTAGCGCCGAGCGAGGTACGACTTCAACATCTCCCAGATCGGAAACTACATAATTGTATACATTCAGGTTTATATTTATGACACTACTACTCACATTCAACAAAACACTTTTGTTGAATGTGAGTAGTAGTGTCATAAATATATACCTGAATGGATATTCCTACTACTAATAACAGTCTACACAAAGATATAATTGTATACATTGTGAGATTAGAACATCAATTTGCGAATTGTGCCCACATAAAGCTCTCTGTCATGCAACGTCAACGGCCAAGAATACAAATTTTTGGTTATACGTAAAATCGCGAATTTGAAAAGAAATCATCTTAAGTATACGTTTACCTGTATGAAAGAGAAGGGTATTTCCCTGAGCACGGTTGTAATGAAGCCCCTGTAAAAGCCGGGCGGCCCGTCCGTGCGCAGTGTGTGCAAGAAAACAGATCGTGACGACCGGCCGCTCGCTTGTGCGCGCTGTTTCACCACCTCCACTGGCACCCGGATCGTACAAGCGGCGACCTACAACACAAAACACACAGACCTCTGTTTCCTTGCTCATAACCTCGTTAATACAACCATCACTTTGAAATCTACACATTTTTTTTTCACTTTTCTGTATGAAATGAATACTTTCTAAAAAATAAATTTCTCTGAAAAAGCGGCGTTACCTCTCCCGAGTGATGCCCCAAGGGCACATAGTGCCGGGACTTCACCTTCTGGGACTCTTGTACGAATCTCAGATTTGAACAGCTCATATGTACAGAAGAAAACGGCGGCTGTTGGCATGGACCCAATAGCCGCCGAGGCAACACCCGAGTAGATTCCACGGTAGCCTCCAGCCCCGAAAAATCCTGAAAACATAACATAAATTGTTTTACTAATATCTTAATAATAAACATGGTTGCAAAAAATGATTTTCTAACTTCACCAGACTAAGTTTTTCTATTGTAGTCTGGCAATATATGGTAGTAGGCAGCTTATTACCTTTAGGACTTTGCAGTCGAGTTTTGATGGTGTCAAGAGGAAATAATGTCATGTCCACACAGAGGCCAGCCACAGCCCCAGACACCAGTGCAGTCATAAATGGAATTTCGGGATCCTTGTCCTGATCCATGCTTGAAGCGAGTTAGCACTTTCAAACCAATTAATGTCAAAATTGTTTCTTCCTTAAAAAATTCACAGTATTTTGGATAATGTTTCAAAATACTGCAAACTTGCTATAGATGTCCTCAAACTATCAAATAATATTGTCATTTGTTTTGGTTATTTTTGCTAATAGAATTATTTAAAAAGTTTGAACTTTTTGAAGTATTGCTGAATTTCAGTTTTGGGGTATGGCTTGACGGCAAGGCAGGTTGCAATATTTTCAGGCTGTTCTATCCACAATTTGTGATCTATTCCATTCTCTTTTAATTTCTCTGAGAGATCCTTTATTGCTTGTTCATCTTTTGCCTGAAAAACACACACACACACACACACTTAATTTATAAGTAAGGGCTAATATAATAATAATGATAAAAAGTAGATGTAATGATAAATAATAATAGCAATATAGAAGGGAGGGTAATATAATAATAATGATAAAAAGTAGATATAATGATAAATAATAATAGCAATATAGAAGTCTCTCATTATATCCTAGGATATACTAATATATTTTAACCAAATCGCTCACCAGTAATAAATACATAAATAAATACATAAATATATCTGAATTACAAATTTGTAAATTATTTTAGCAAAAAAAAGCAAGGAGGTGAAATTTAAAAGCGAGGAGGCAG
>CM032666.1:29347518-29415285 GCA_019095985.1 Streblospio benedicti | reverse complement strand
TAATTTTAAAAATTTTTTTTTTAAAGATTTTTTTGGTTTTTTTTAAAAAAAAATTAATTTTAAATGGGGCAATAAAAAATAAAAAAAAGTTTATTAAAAATCCAAAAAGGGAAAATATAATAAAAATTTTTAAAAAAATAAAAAAGGCCCAAACCGGGAATAAAAAATTTTTAAAAATTAAATACATAAAAAAATATTTTAAAATTACAAATTTGTAAATTATTTTAGCAAAAAAAAGCAAGGAGGTGAAATTTAAAAGCGAGGAGGCAGAGGAGGCATCCAAAAAAGCGAGGAGGCGATCGCCTCCTCTGCCTCAGCCTAGTTACGGGCCTGACACACCGAGTCATAAGTGGTCGCTTCCAAACGCATTGCCTTATCCATACATATTATGATGACTAACGACTGCTCTATATGTGACTGCAGTGCTATAATCGGTATTTTATCATTCCGTACAAAAATCACCGCCAATAACCCACGCTGATTGGTCAATCAGCGTGCTCAATTTTGGCGGGAAAACACGAAAACACGCTCCAAAAAAACCCCACGGCACTAGTTTAAACTCCTCACAATGGTCTCCTCATAATACAATTTTGTGCATATTATCAAGATCTCCAACATATTTCTTTGTATTTTCGTCATCGTAAAAAAGGTGAATGACGGCACTACAAGCATGGCAAGCTTGTGCAATCAATGCTCCTGTTGGCCATTTTAAAACATGTAAAAGGTCACTTCTGACAAGCACATACTGCACAATGGGCGCTGACATGTTTTAGGAACACCATGAATGAGTTCTGTTTGGTGATTGGTCGAAAATGACTAACCCTAGATTTGGTGACGTCATTATAGAGGTGCACATATGTTGTTGTGGTTGTCAGATTTTGGACTAATTTTTTACAACTATTCACACATTACTGTGGATATATAGCAATATGCATTAAGTGATCCTTATCTAATGTGAGATCAATAACATTGGTACGTAATATAGAGTCTGAATATACGTGTACCATTGGTGTTCAAATGTATTAGCCATATTTATACTGAATGATCATCTGATGAATACATGTCATCTCAGTGAACATGCTAGATTGTGCTGAACAGTGAGGGAAGCATTTTGATGTTAGTCAAGTGTAAACAGACTTGTTCCACTAAGTATGTCTGTCATCATGGCAGAAATATATGTATGATGGCAACTCTTCAAACCAGTAGCAAAGACCATGTGGAAGTGCACTTGAGTGACATTTAGATCTAGTATTATTTAGTCAACTTAATTCGTCCATTAGACTTTTGCTCCTTCAAGCCTCAAGGCTTCAATCTTGAAGATTATGCAAGTAGTAATATGTGTTCGCCAAAACCGTGTCGCCAAAACCGTTCCGTCGTGCTTCTGCTACTGAGTTGCTGATCTCCTCTGAGCACGTCGCCACAGTACAGTGTTACTACTAGACGGTGGCGACGCCAACCGGGAGGTTCGGAAGCCTCGTTAAAAGAACTTGTGATAGTCCTTTGAGGAGGATGGTACCTTGAAGCACAGCTGGTTGTTAATCCTGATCGAGGCCCGATGTGGTTTAGTCAAGTACATGGCCTTATCAATAGCAATAAGGTCATGCTGGATCTTGTGTAGCATGTGCAGTTGGCTCAGGCATCTTCTCTTCTTGAGCGATGTCCCCCGTTTACACTAAACAGGTTGTGATGATGGTTTGGAACAAACCTCGCAGCTCGTCTTTGAATTTTCTCAACCTCTAATGTCCTGGTCAGTGTATGGTTCCCATGCAGTTGCAGAATACTCTACTAGGGGACGCACCGGACCTCTGGACCGCTGTCAGGACCTCTATGTTGACTGGGCTGCGAAGCGACTAGCCACCAAGGCCAACGCTATACCAACTACGCCACATCCACAAG
The DNA here is from genome assembly GCA_019095985.1 of Streblospio benedicti. Taxonomy (NCBI): domain Eukaryota; kingdom Metazoa; phylum Annelida; class Polychaeta; order Spionida; family Spionidae; genus Streblospio; species Streblospio benedicti. The sequence goes on along the minus strand of CM032666.1, from coordinate 29,413,389 downwards.
CCTAAAAGACTTGTTTCAAATGATGTATTGATACCCACTGCTAGCTTTGATGTCATCTGCTAGGTCCTGTGATGGTTAAGTCTTCCCCTATGTAGTACATTGATTACGTCAATTGAAACAAGTCTTTTAGGCTTGTAGATGTGGCGTAGTTGATATAGCGTTGGCCTTGGGGGCTAGTCGCTTCGTGGCTCAATCAACCAAGAGGTCCCAAACCCCATCCAGGCCAAGTCAAGGCTGTATCAGTCTACTAGGTTCTGAATGTACTAATGTACTATATATGTCATTTCAACTATAAAACTTACTAAAATTCTATGATGCATGTTTGATTGATAAATGATAACACATTCACAAAATTGCGTTCATTCACAAATTTTTCTTTCAGCAGTGCAAATTTTCCATTCAGCAGTGCAAATTTTCCGTTCAGCAGTGCAATTTTTCCAAAACTGTAAATACTACCTCACTTTTAATCATATTGTACATGCAAGGTACAACTTTAAGATTCATATTCAATTAAGTAGCTACCTATAGAAACCTGTCATTCTGTCTTTGGCAAGACTTTTGCTGTTCTCTCTAGAGCTTCGTCAGGCCTGCATTACTGCCTAATTAAATGCTCCCCTCAGTTAGTCAAATGGCCACCATGATGGTGGCGGGCATGTGACTGTAGTGACGAGCGGATGGGGGGGGGGGGGGCAGTCATAGCTGGTGTCGTGATGCATCCGGGGTCAGTGCTCTCTGATTTCAATGGCCTCACAGATTTTCCTTTGGAGCTCCTGTTCCTCTCATGCCGCAATTTAAAATCACTAGGGCTGATCTTGTGGCCTGATGAAGCTCTTGAGAGAAGAGCGAAAGTCTTGCCAAAGACAAAATGACAGGTTTCTATACATGTAGGTAGCTATTTAATTGAATATGATATTGAATAATGAAACCCAATACAAATATGCATTCAATAATTGAACTTTAAGAATGTCACTATTTCACCCATACAATGTCATGAAAAGCCCCTGGTTTGAATGTTAATTAGCCAGTGGACCACCATATACCTGAGACAAGTACTAAGACATCAGCCAAATGTCAGATACTTTAGGTATTAGTGATTTGTGAAATAAGTGTGTAGATATTTGCATGATATATTTTCAGGTTGATTTAACTTACATACATAATTAATTCTAATGTTATTGTTTCTTTTATTTTATAGGATGAAAATGGTATTTAAATGGATCATCTGTGTTCTCTTGTCAAGTGTTCTTGTACAAGGTAAATATTGACTCATGGTTTATATTCAACGTGGTATTCACAATCTTTAAATGATATCTGTAATATTATATAAATGCTGTGTCTATTCCAGAGTCGGGAATAGTGCAAATCATCCATTTTCACAAATCGTCTACTGATTTCACCATATTTGACAGAAATAACCCACTTTTTTTTTCATACAGGAGGGAAATCTCAGTCACTTTTCTGACTAGAAGACACATATAATAGGTTATGTGTGCTTTTTTTTCTTTGTCCAATTAGTTATTGTTAGAAACACATGAGAAAACTAAATACCCAGGTTTTAACAAATAAATTACGATGAAAATCTATACACATGTACATAGAAATGTTATTCTGTTGCATGCAACAGCTTCTAAACTGCCCATTGATCAACACGCAACAGTCCTCAGCAGATTACAGCATCAACAAATGCAGTTGTATAAATTATATTTTTCGCTAGCCCAAATTAGCATAAACATATTACTTACTGCAGTTCCATTTGAATAGATTGTCTCTTTTATGTCAAATATGATATACAGTAAATGTCCTCAACAACGTAACCCAATTTGTAGTCACGAATCCTTCCATTGCAAAGGATTTCCGTTGTTTACTTAATAATTTACTCACATCATTAATAGGTAATGCATAAGAAAAGTTGCCGTTAATCAGTTTTTCCGCTGTTCACTCTTCCATTGTTGAGGACATTATTTTTTAACTGTACATTGTATACACAAAAAGTGAAATATCTTTATTATGAAAATATCATATTGATCATATAAGACAAGGCTTTGGTGGATAAAACTAATGTTTGTAACCTGTAAACTTCAATATATGAGGGTTTTAGTGTGTACATGATTTCCCCCCACTTTTTACATGCTACTTGAAGTACTTGATCATGAAAAGTTGTGATAAAAATGGTTGTAACTTAACCAACTTGCAGTTAGAAGCTTTTCTCAAGTTTGGTCTGTAGATAAAATATTCCCAAAACAAATCATAATGTGATTTGTGTAAACTGTGTTGTCATTTAGCTTCAGAATCAATATACGCTATGATATCTATTTTAATTATGAAATGTTTGAAACTTATATTAAATCAGATTCCAGCAATTAGAGTTGTTTTAAGAGCTACTTCAATTTGATTATAGGGTTTTATGGCTGTTATATGTGCACTACTGGTTTTTATTGTTTACAACTCAATATTTACATCCATATGCAGCATTGCTCAGTTATCATCATCATGTGTTTTTTGAAAATATAGAATAATTGACAAGATGTTTTACAAAGAATCATGCATAATTTGAATGTTGAATTTGCCGGGAAATATAGCCATCTATTATTTCTACGATAAGTAGTGCATGATTTGCATCAATGCTTGAATTTATCATCTGTCTTTAATTATTGAATTCAAGCAATAATTGTTGAAACTGATCTGATATTTTCCTGAAATGTGACTACAATATTGAATGAAGAAATCTAAACCTTTACGGAGACTGTGTCACTGTGCAGCAGTTTATCCAGCACATGAGAGCACAAATTGTGTACAACTGCTCACGTTGCTATGATATACAAGTAGAAGGTCAACATCTTGCGCCTTATCGCTGATCATCATTCACGTTACATAAGAGGTCTATAGTCATAGGGCAGGTATTACAAGTTTACAATCACCATGCAACAATATGGTTGATAAGATTACAGTATGAAGGCACGTCATGTTCGATGTTTACAATGCTATATGTTTTAGGTAATAGTGCATGTGTTGTACTTTTCTGTACTGTAGATATGTGAGGTTCTGTAGGTTACTTTCATATGCTGATTTCACATCAACTCCCTGGGCAGCATAGAGTGGAAGTGCTTAGCACTCAGACCAGACATGTAGCTCTTTGACTGGCCAATCCCATGACTTACTGCCTTTAACATCATCTGTAGAAAACTGCCCATAAGGGTTCTCATGGTCCAAACACTCCTATTACTCTGTTTTTCATTTATCTTGTAGTATTGCATCATATTTATTCTTAGCAAAATATAATTTTCATAATTATATAATGATAGTTTGAGAGAAAAACCTTGCAAATTGATTGATATGCGCATGTTTCTTTGTAATGAATGGCATTGTGTAAGATAATATTGCGTAGGTTATATATTGTACCTATTCTATATAAAGATATTATTTGATATAAAAATTATCTAATCTGCCATAGGACTCGGAAGTTACCAGAACAGGAACTACCGTTACAACCAGACTAAACTCAACTGGATTATGGAGTGAGCGATGATACAAGCTGTCCCAATGTTATGCTTATTGGAGAAATTGCGCAATACATTTTGAACGCACATAGCTCAATAAAATTTAAGACTTCAGCAATCTCACTTACATACATCACAGATAATATATTTTCCTTTCGTTCGATAGTAAAATATACTATAAACTATCACATTTAGTATATTTAATTAAGTTGAAACAGTGAAATCTTTGCATGATCATAAAAAGTCTACTGACAATATCAGCAGGCGACGACAGGTAAAAACACCTCACAGATATATTGGATCATATCTCTCTTATACATTGTCGTATTAATATATAATTTTGATGGAAATAATCTGCAGTAAGATGCGATTCCATTCATATATATAAGTCTATGTAATTGTTTTAACTAAATAGTTTAATTTGACCATTAATCACATCCATCGCCACGTCTAACACAATGCGTTCGGCGTTTGCTGGCAAATGTATTGCCTATTACTCGATTTTGTCCAAATCGGACTCGTTGCTATATATTTTATTAATCATTATGATGAAAATAAGAAACTAGACAGTCTTCAGAATGTGTACTGTTAATATGAAAACGTTCGGATGAAAATCATATGAGCTACTAAAGGATTATTGCTCTATGTTAACTCCGAATCGACTGACTAGACTCACGCCATTTTCTGGTCTGACGAAAACGTGTTGGTTAGCATGATCCAGTGATCGCTACATTCGCGATAAGTACCAATTTAAATCACATCTCGTTGAAGAACTTCCAACCGCTATAGGATAATTACATGTAGAATGTAGATTCAAATTACGCCAATATGATTGAGAGGAAAGAAGACACGATACTGTATTCCCACGCATATAAGCCCATGAGCCTAACATCGAAGATGGACTTAGTGTTCCAACACAGATTAGTAAAACACAGATTAGTGAAATATAAAAATCATCAATGTGAAAAATACCAGAAACAGAAGGAAAAAAACAGGTCGTTTGCATTATGTATCTGTTTTGAAAAGTAGTAATATTCCTCAGAAAATAACATTTATTACAGTAGATATTACAAAGATATTTTATAATTCACATAACAACACAATGTGCTCTAACATTTTCACAATAAATATTCAAAGTGATTAGAAATTAGAATGAATTCTAAATTGAAGTTGGCCTCTATAAACAAATGGCAGAAAATCATCAATGTGAAAAATATCAGAAAAATAAGGAAAAAAACTCAGGTTGTTTGCATTATGTATCTTTTTTGAAAAGTAGTAATTTTTCAGAAAATGACATTTATTACAGTAGATATTACAAAAGTACCTTTTGATTCACTTAACAAACACATTGTGCTCTAACATTTTCACAATAAATATTCAAAGTATTTATAAATCATCTTAGATAAACAGGAAACAAGAAACAAGTTTCTGAGAATTTATCATGTATGTTTACTGACAAGTGCATATGGGTAGCATATCGCTCACCTGTAACGGCGAGACGAAAGGTGATCACAATAAATTGAATATTTCTTCCGGGCTTGACTGCAAGCCTAATAATCTGAATGTTTTAAAGTTATTCTATGTACTAAGTACGTGTCAGTAGGTCTCAAATTTACACATAATTGTCTTTCCATATTTGAATTCTAATGTATATAATTTATTTTTATAGGACAAAAAACTTTTCATCTTGAGACCTTTTCAATTTTTACAAACTTACTAAATGTACATACTTCTTCAAAAATTAAAATTCAAATAATATTCATTCATAATTGGATCATAAAAAACAAAACAATACTTCTTAGGTTATAGTACACACTGTTAAAATTATACTCAGCATTAACATTAATGCTTAAGAACACATGGTTAAGAAACTTTGTGGTTCTATATAGTCAAAATCCAATGCTTATTCATCGATGAAATGGGGGTGGACAAAGTGTTCGAATATACGCCCCTGGGATTGTAAGTGGGAACTTTTTCTATTTTCAAATGGTCCAAAAAATGCTGTTTTTCAGTAAAAAGCCCATGGGCGGGAATACGGTAAACAGTGTGTGAATATACCAATACATTTGTAGTTTGATTTGAACACTCTTGGTTTCACTTCGGAGACATGTTTGATAATAAATACACTTGTTATGAAATGCAGAAATCGTGTGATATTTATGATTTATACCAAAGTACTAACAAGCATCTTGGAAGAGAATTTCTGCATTTACTTGTTTAGGTTTTGACAGTTAACTTATATAGATCATAATGAACATATAATGCTATTCATCATGTACATTATTGCTCATCTTGGTGGCAGAAACATAGTTATGACTTACTAGCTAAGGTAATAGACAGCTTCTAACTGTATACTCCCCAGGAAGATGAGCAGAAAGAATACAAATGCATCAGTATGGATCTGGTGTAGGCTGTATGCAGCTGGCTCAGCAACATTTAGACTTGCCGCAACAGACTTTAAGACTCATACAAGATTTACATGTAATCTTTGAGCCAAACCCACGGGATGCATCCTGTAACACATTGCCCGGTAACGGTGTGTTGTCATGACATCACGAAATGTTCTCATATGATGCACAAAAAGTCGCCGCTTATAAAGAGCCTTTTGTGATTGTTCGTGTCCTTATTTCCCACAGCTCCGTCCAAAGGGAGATGCAGGGACAAAAGTCGCCACAAATGCTGGACTTCATTCTCTGATTTATGCTATGTTGAGCTTCAACAGTACCTTTGGTACCTTGTGTGTTGGAATCATTAACCATTTTTAAATGTGACAAGCTTAAAAAAATGTAAGATGAAAGTCAGAGAATAAGATATGTGATCATAAAAAGATGAAAAGGTCTATTTTAGGAAAAATTGACTGAACATTACTGTGAGCAGAAGTTGTGTTCTTTTGGAACTAAGTTCTTTTGTCTAGTTTTTGTAATGAAGGAAAACCGTACTATAGGGCCACTTTACTAATACGGACACTTTTCATCCTAAGTTTGTTATTTTATAGTCAATTAACATGTGTCCATACCAGCAAGGACATTTTCTCCCTACTTCCATAGTTTTCCTGATCAACAAGTTTTTACTGTGATTTGTATTCTTTAAAGTGATAGTTTACGGCATTCTATATTATTTCATGTGTAGGCTTTTTCTTTACTTGCTATTTTTTTCATAGTGAGGTGTAACTGTGGCATGTACATGTATTAACTTACACAGTAAGGTTTTACTGTACGTTATATTCCACTATAGTGAGGTGTTAATGTTCTCCCTATTCCTCATAGCGAGAATCATTATTCACTTACACATGGAGCGTGATGATGTGGACTAATCCCACGGCCTCTCATTGGCACCTTTGTCACAATGACTCTCATACCCACGAGTGGTGGACAGTGACGTCAGACCTCTCATTGGGCAGCGTCAGCAGCTGCTAACTCCTAATAACCTCGCATTCCCCAGGTCTTTAATAGACCAATGATTTTTCCACATTATGCACTATGAACATGATTTCCCAACATTTCATTGTATCTTGTATGTAATCAGTGTGATTCGTTGCTTCATGTTTATTTCAAAAGTACATGCAGAGTTTCTATGTTTCACGTGTACGTCTTTTGACACTTGCGTGGCTCAAACAATTTATTTAAAATCTTCGCCAAAATGATGGTAGTCTTTCTTGTGATTATCTTGCTGACGTGTGTGTGCAGTGAATAATGGACATGCCTCTTGAGAAAGATGCAAGGGCTTGTATGTGCCTAAAACAACTAATGAAGCCTATTTATAGACACAAGAATGAGTGAACAATAAGACATATAAGGGATCTATATCACCCTGAGATTGCTCGATTGCATTTCATTGATTATTGCCTAATGCAATTATCCCAGTAATGCTTCGTTTGTTACTATCACTGCAGCAACATAATGTGCCCATAACCATTACAATAGCTGGTCCATAATAAGTCCAAGTCACCTCATACAGTCAAACCACCAGTTTAGGCTCCAACCATTCGAAGCTGTATATGACTGCTGTGATTGCGACGATCCGCATACTTTTGTTGTAGACGCAAGTGAGCTATAAATATAACATTGAGCGATGTTTAGAGAGGGGATGAGCTTGTCCTGTGCCTGGGCCGTCGGCTGCTGTCGTGTAAACACTCGCTGACAAATCGGTGACACGGCGGCAACAGAGTCACACTCTGGTGACTAATGAGGTGCCGCTGCAAAACTCACAGTCAAGTTTTTTCACACTCTAATTCTGTAGACGGGAGAATAATCGACCTGGTCAGTGTAAATACTCATGTTTGCAGAGGGGCATCCTTATCTATTCGGGCTTATTACTTATTGAAAATAAGCCCTTATTCAAAAGCAGCAATAATGCTGACAGATTTTAGAAGCTATCGACCAATCAAATCAACAGAGGCAAAATAAGTTCAGCCGTCAAACAAAACAGTACGAAATCCTCTCAAGGATGATCATAGAAATAGGGTGCACGTTAATATTTGGTGGGTTGACATTTGAAAGCATATGTGAAGCGCACCGCCGCCGCCACCAAGTTTTACGCTAGTCGCCAGTTTTATCGTAAACGGTCCTCTATGAAAACAAGCTGATCTTCTACCACTAAAAGGAGCTCAGTTGGCCCACGGCTTATAATGTACCATGAACATGGACTTTGAAAGCTGTGTGAATGGGAAAGCCGTAAAAACCAATATGGCAGAGGGGTAGCCTGACCTTTTTTTGAAAGTCTGCTTTTATTGTGTCTTGAGTATGTGTTGCGTCAAACGATGAGTTTCAATGTCATCACTGACTATATGCACGTTACTATTGAATTCAAAAGTGAGTAGACAGTGACATAGTGCAGGATGTGAATGAAACTAATGACATTTTGCTTATGGAACACAGGGCTGGCAGCTACAAAAATGTACTTGGCTCTGACAAAAAGTGTTTGACCCTTATATTAATATTCAGAACCCTAAAAAGTAGCCTTCCAATCGGGCTGCGATCTTTTGAAACCTGGTAAGCCAGCCGTAGCTAAAGTCAGCTGGTCTAGGGCCTTCAGGTAGGCCGTACTTCACACCCTGGTCAGCCACTGTGAGTGAGCGTCTGCCAGACTCATTTTCTCTCTCAACCTACACAGCGCAGAACAATCAGTCACTCCTAAAAGTGAGGGTTGTAAAGTACAAAAGTGCTTTTGAAATTACGCTTTGGGCATGGGTATAACTATGTATTAGATAAGGACCAGATCATGTACTCTCTGTTGGAATTCAAACTCATGATGACATAGCATCAAAGTGCCTAGCTGATCAGACAAACTCACAAGTCAGCTGTGTATAATAGAAAATAGCTTTTAAAACATGGAGTCAAGTATAGTTAGTTGCATGACAGTTTTCTCCAAGAAAACCACCGTTTGAAATCATATGCTCATTATCAAAGAGGCAGAAAACGTCCCACTGTGGTGACAGGATGGGTTTCCATGGTAACTAATAACGGTGTAAATATAGACGCAGGAGTCTGTCAACAAGACGAGGCTCTGGGGTGGGGGCTGCACGGTATAACGTTCATGGAACACCACCTATAATGTCTTTCTTGAAAGAACGTTGCTCTTGGGCACCATTTAAGACATACATGTACATGTACATCTATTTTTTGTTTCCATCTGTGGAACAATTATCTTTTTATGTAATAAGTGATACTGAGTCCTTGGCTCTCTGTGTACAATGATAGCTCTGTTGTAGGCTGTATATAATACAATTGTATTCATTTTGCAGACTAATGAGAGACTATTCACAATTGCAATATAATTAGTACATTAAAGGTTATGCTGAGTGGCCGACCAAGTATGATTGCAGAGAAGCAATATGATGTGTAATGTACATTCTGAAAATATCTTTCATTTAAACAACATATTAAAGCATGTAGAGCAATTTAAATACCACAACATAAACAGCCAGCTAGTAACCATCAAAACACGGAAGCAGCAAAATGTTAACCGAATGATTTTCGTCAGACGTAACTTGCACAGTGCACGTAAGAAGCCTCCTATCTCTGCTATGTTAAATGTGACGTCTGACGTTGGAAATCCACGGTACGTCTGGCAAAAATCATTCGATTATGCAATAGCACGTGACCTTGTGTTTTAGCTTACAAGACATTGTGGTATTTTTATAGGTGTAATATATAATTAAGGAGAAAATTATTACCCCGGTAGTATTATTTTCCTTACACTTCCAATGGAAGATACATCGTTTATTGATCCTGGAATTTACAGATTACTTATATTTTTGACTGAGTATTATCTTAAGTAGTAAGTCATGATTAAGTATTGTTACTTTGTTGGAGCCCAATAGTTGTACCTGTTGTTTCTATGGGATTGAAACAGTTGTTATGCATAGCAATGCAACATAAGTCAACACTAATAATGTTATATGTTGAAAGGAATCTCGCTGCTTGCAAATTCCAAATAAACGCTAATGCTATTCAAAGAAACCTGGTTACATTGGTGCTTTGTGATGCATTTCTCAATGGCGTTCATAAAGAGTCATCTTTCTTTTCAATGTTACTTGTGATACATTAAAATGCTTTGTAGAAAAACAATGTCCAGCCAATTTTATTGTGTCTCAGAAATGACATACGCCTTTATATGGTATATTTGTTGCCTTTCTCAAGCATTTCCATGTATTATCTATGTACTTTTGTGTCTCTTAGTGTCTTAAGTATCAAAGGTTATGCTCATTGGCTATACAAATATGCTTGTATAGAAGCAATATGATTTGGTCTGCGTATTCCCAAAGTTTCTTCCATTTAAACAGCGTATTAAAGTATGTGTAGCAATTTAAATACCACAGAACAAAAGGCCAGTATAAACATATCAAACCACGTGAAAGCAGGAAATGTAAACGGAATCATTTTCGTCAGACGTAACTTGGACGGTGCACGTAAGAACTCAGCGATATCGCCCATGTGAAACAGGACGTCTGCCGTTAGAAATCCACAGTACATCTGGCAAAAATCATTCGATTATGCAACGTCCCGTGATCTTGTATTTTAGGTAGCAAGAGGGCATGGTATTTTTAAATGTGTGATAACTAATAAATGTGGAGAATATAAATAGTATTTTCCTTACACTTGCAATGGAAAAGGCAGTGTTCATTGATAGTGGGCTTTACAGAGCAAATATTATTTTGGCTGAGCATTATCTTTAAATACCCTCTTAAGCGTTATAAAATTAATTTTGTTTATCCATGTATGATGTAGTTGTGACCAACTGTCCAGTCCTGTCCAGTCCATAGAACACAGCAAACAATTTCAAAAATGAATATAGTCCTATTTTCCTACAGATAAGTTCCACTGTATTTCCGTTGTCTTATTTTTTTCTATTTAATTCAAATGCGTTGAGATGTGGATGCACGTGTCTGTCTATGAATCTTCACTCCTACACAGAGTCCTACTCTGTCAAAGGAGACGGCAAGCAGCTCATAATTCATAAGGCTGGCTTTCAGCTTAAGTATGGATTAGCATCTCTACGCCTGCTGCGTTCCTCAATAAATCAATCAATCAATCCATCAATCCACCAATCAATCAATCAAATTCTAAATTCATTTGGACAGGTCCTAATGATTCCTCCATTGGACATGGCTGTCCTGTCTTTCTCAACCATCCCCTCAATACACACAGCATCACATCGTACTCTCATCATCCTCATCCTCACCTCCCACTCCTGTTTCCAAATTTGCCTTCTTCCTACACATAGTCATACTCTGCCAAAGGAGTTGGCAAGCAGCTCATACTTAATGAAGCTGGCTTGTCTGACAGCAGTACGCATGGATTTAGGTATCTAAGTCTGTGCGTCCCTCAGTGAATGAATGAATGAATCAATCAAGCAATCAATCAAACTACCAATCAATCAACCAAACTCAATTTGAGTGTGCAACCTGGCTGCCCAGTCTATTTCTCAACCATCCCCTCAATGCAGATAGGATCACGTTGTACTCTCATCATCCTCATCCTCGCATGGTGATAGAGCCTTTAAAATATCCGCACCTAATTTACGGAACAAACTTCCTCTGTCCATAAGACAATCCAAAAGTCTTACCATTTTAAAAATCCCACGTAAAGCACCATTTGTACTAAGGAGGCCTACAAGCTTGAACACTGCAGAATCTACCAAGATCAGGATTAGCCACTCGTCCGCTCGTAACTTGTGTAGGACGAGTAGAATGTTTTAGCGACTCATCCTTTTGACCAGTAGCAATTGCGGTCGATTTGGCATGCAAGTATGGAGTTTGTGCAACGCTATAGAAATCCATATTGCATGGTATTGTTTCCAGCGTCGCGTGACGTGTGCGAGTCGTCTGACGAGTCTGTGCTGGCGTCGGCGGTGCACGCGTGGTCGACGCCGGCGGGAGGCGTGGCCGCGGGTGTGTACACCAAGGACACGGCAGCCTCCGGCCTCGAGGACTGCATCGTGTCCTGCTGCGAGGACGCCAGCTGCAACGTCGTCTTCTACCACCAACAGGTACACTGTACTGGCTGCTGCTGCTGTTTTTTCGGGCCACGTATAGGAGAAAAATCATACTCGCCCATATATATTTCAGAGTATCCTGAAAAACCACCAACAGGTACAGCACAACCTCTCTATTGAGAACGCCTCTATAGGAAAAGCACTTTTCATGGTCCCAAACCTTCATAAAGCTACCAAAATGAACCTCTGTATAGAGACAACCTCTCTATTCAGACAACCTCTATAATAAATAAGACCACTTTTCAAGGTCCCAAACATTCACAAAGTTACCAAAATGATCCTCTGTATAGAGACTACCTCTCTATTGAGACCACCTCTTTAATAAAACCACTTTTCACGGTCCCAAACCTTCAAAATGATTCCAATGGGAACCTCTATATAAAGACCACCTCTGTAGGCTCTGTATTTAGACCACCTAACACCGGTCACAAAGGTGACCTAATAGAGAGGTTCTACTGTACAGGGTGCTGCTGCTGCTGTTTTCAGGCTACAAACAATGAAATGTTTGATACAATGTAGCATGATACAGTTTTTTTTAACCATTTAGAACTTACAATATTGGAGCCTAGAATAAAGCCTGAAATAAGCTCAAATTTACCAAAGTGGATGTCTGATTCATATTCAATGTGTTCAAGTAAATCGGACATCTATCTTGGTAAATTTGAGCTTATTTTAGGCATTATGCTCGGCTGCACTAGTAAGCACCCTTTAGTAATGATCTGAGTTCAGGCTGTGATTGAATGTATTTGAATGATGTTTAGTCAGTTTATTTGTATTTCTCAAATCTTTCCGTAACAACAGTTGAAGTTTCGTGAAGTTGGAAGATGTATTTCTTACAGTTTGTTTGGTTTAAGGGCTGGGTTTCGGCCCTGGAAGGTGTACCGGTAAGGGGGGAGGTTCCATCATTGATCGTTTAATATTGTTAGGTGGTTTGACTAATAGATTCCGTTGATGGGCATAGATCTGAAAATGTGAAAGATTGAGTGTGATTGCATCAATCCACATTGTATGCACTGTTTGCATTGTGTTTCAAAGGCACAGACTGTTCTGGTGATTTCACTATAGTTTCTGTATGTAATATGGTGTCTGATATGATGTTGGTCCACAGGTTGCTTGAAATGACTGTTTAATGGCTGCCACATTACACCAAAATTACCCAGACCTTTTGACTGATGGCTTTAAAAAGTAACCACACCCTGGCCTGAAGGTCTGCCAACAACGTGTTTTTATATGTGCTTCTGTGGCCAAGTGAGCGCTAATGTTGATAAATAAGCACGTCTGCACTACTACGGTTGCAATGACCTGTGTACTCCCAGGGAGTTGAGAAAGATATAGCGTGAAAAGTTACTAAGTTAGTGTACCAATGACCTGGTGTCAATGTAGAGTCATCTAATCCTGCATAGCTGGGAAGTACACCATAAATAGACATCAACATTTCCAGCACTGACCATACGTGTGTGTTGTTGCAGCTGTGTTACCTGATCGCGTGTAACACAACGTCCCCGCGTGCCTGCGACCCGGCGCGGCGCTCAGGCAGCAAGTTCGCTACCACGTACATGGTGGAAGTGAGACCCGTGGGTGAGTGCGCAGTCCTCTTATGCTGAGGCTTTCTCTTTAGTGGTCTATATAGGTTTAAAGTTTTGGTTGCTGTTTGCCAACTTGTAATAGAATATGAAATTATCAAATTTATTTAGATCTCTGTACAATATTGAATAAGGGTACTGTTGTTGTGAAGTGAAATTGTATTTTTTGTTTTATATTTGGACAAGTTAACAAGTATGGACAGAAAATAAACTCCATTTAAAGGATATTTAGAACTGTAATCTGCCTTTAGAGACATCCAAAAGTACTCAGAAATGCACATAATTGACTGCAAAAATGGATAGATGTCCCAAATATTTCTCACTTTGTTGATGGCAAGCAAAACGATATATAGATGAAGTAAAAAAAATACCTCCTCTGTGCAAGATTTATTAAATTAACAACTAGAGCACAGTTCTGAGTGAAATGGAAGTTAAGCCATCAAAATAAGAAGTTCTATGTTGTGATTTCTGTGTTGTTTTTGTAGACCCGCTGAGCACCCAGCCTAAACACCACACCACAGCCCCACAGGACGTCCTCCTGGGGAACCTACTGGGGGACTCCCAAGAGCCCCTGGGGGACTTGCCCGAGGGTCTAGACTCCGATGCTCTGGGCTCCCTGCTAGGTCAGTACCATATGGTCCTTCTCTAGGGGATTGATTTTGGAATGTTTGCATTCCTAAAAAGTCCATGTGTTAGTCTTTTGTACAAAATAACTGTTGAATGTTGATCACTTTGGGAGCTAGAGTTAGGTGCAGAACTTGGCATTTTGTTTAATTTTTATCAGAGAGGAAAAACACAACAACCAGCCATTCAGGCTCAGAACCGCATACATAATGCGCATGCTCCAATTTAATTTATTCAAAAAGCATATATAAATTTACAAGTACAAACATTTAAAACAGTTAAAACACTTTAAATGTCCAACAATAACAGCCCTGTACTCATGTGTATAATATTGTCATCCACAATGTACAAGTTCTGTTCTCTTTCTTTCTGTTCTGTATAGCAAGCAAGATCCTACCACTGTATTGACATAGCTGAAGACAGGTTTTTAGAATGCAAAGTGTAAGGTGATCAAAATAAAGTTTATATTGATTGATATTGATATTATCATTATTAATTCCTGTTGTTTGTGTGGAATAATGTTGCAGGTAGCCTCAGTCTGTCGAGCGAGTGTTCACCGGCGGGGGACGGTGACAAAGGCTGCACGGAGCCGCACACTGAGTGCCGTCTGGTGCTCAAGGATGACACGCTCGGTAACTATCAACTAGACACGAACAACGCACTGAGTCACAGACTACAGTTGGGTCCACAAGCATGATATAATTCATATTTTACACATAGATAACACTTTTCTCACACTTTAACTTACAAAGTCACATACTCATGCAGTTAAATAAATGAATCAAACTAATAAACTAAATGAGATAACTAAGCCCGCTTCACAGCTGCACATGCACGTGTAATACTACAACTTATGAAACCTCACATTGTCGTGTTGGGACGTTCAGGGAAATTTGATTGCATTTCATGTGAATATCCTTTTGATATCTTCATATTTTGAATAACTCAAATTTTTATTTGCTCCATTCAAGTTCAAGCTTAACGAATCTAGCTGTACTACCAAATTGGCAACAAAGCTTTTTTATTCATGTGTCATTAGCCTTCTTAACTCAAAAGTAAGGGCTTGAAATTGCACTGCCAATTCACCAGTTAGTTTTATACTTTTGTCCAATTAAAATTATGATCCAGTTGAGATTCTCACCAGAACCTAAGTAGCAATAAACCTCTAAAATGTAGAATGTTGTAGCCAAAACAGACAGAGTTCTCAAACAAAAATAAATACAACAAGAAAACTTTATGGTTTACCTACCTTTTACAAACAATGAAACTTAGGGAAATGAATGTTTGATATCGTGATACAATTTTTTTTTAACCATTTAGAACTTACAATATTGGAGCCTAGAATATAGCCTGAAATAAGCTCAAATTTAACAAGATGGATGTCTGATTCATATTCAATGCAGTCATGTAAATCGAACATCCATCTCGGTGAATTTGAGTTTATTTTAGGGTTTTTGTTCGGCTGCACTAGCATCAATGTGTAAACCACAAGTAAAGCTGTCAGCAAACCCTGGTGAAAACATGGTTCTGTGAAAAGAATATGTTCAGTTGATCCTTGGTATGTGGTATAAAGCAGTGGTCTCATGATTCTATTACACAGATTATAGTTATTACCTGCGTTTGTGCCAAAAATAACATAAACTTTGTTAAATTTTGAAAAAGAACCTATAATGTTCGAAATTGATCATAAATTATATTAAAAGTTTGAAGTTTGGAGTTATTTTTTTAGCAAAAGCAGGTAATAACATTGAGTTATATAATCATGGGCCCCAGGATCATGGGAGGTGTGTGCGGTACGTATACTACTATGATTTACAAACACTATACCACACGGCTTACTAATGTATAAAAGGTCTATACAATAGTAGTAATGTGTATGGTATAGTGTTTGTAAATCATAATAGTATACACACCAAACCACACTCCTCCCATGATGCTGGAGACCATGAATGTAATCATGTGTAAAGATTATTTTTGATAACACGTATACGGAGTGAATTGTTGTGTTTCAGGCTACATGTGCCAGTGTGTGGAGCCATATGTGGCGCACCCCCTCACGGGCCAGTGCACAGCAGGTGAGAATCATGCAACTACGGGTACAGTAGAACCTCCGCTTGAAACCACCTCAATAGGAAGATCACCTCTAAATAAAGGCCATTTCTCACTAGCCTAGACCTACATAAAACGACCCAAATGAACCTCTTCTATAAAGGGATCACCTCTCCATTGAGACCACATGTGGTCAGTCTTTCAGGTGGTTATAAGAGAGAGGTTCTACTGTAGTTCTCAATCCATAATTGATGTTAGCTAGCCTTGTTAGAGAGCCCATACTCACTTTAAAGCCCACTGTCAAAAACGTACCGGACAAAACCATGTGGGTTTATAGCTTGAAAGATTGTCAATTTAGGGTGAGGTTTTTTACATGGAATGTGTTTTTACCATAGGAATTTACATGGGGACTCAGATGGTTGTGTAAGGTATATGTTGTTGGTTTTTTTGAGAATCTTACACAATGTTATTTAACAAAAAATACTCAATGATTATCAGTATTTTATGATAGTTTATAGTGATAATATGATTAATTTACACAATTTTTGTCTTCATGAAAATTTATTCGCTTCCAAATTTTAAGCTTTTACCACAAAATCAATTATATCATCCATACAGCAAGCAGCACTATTAAGGAAATCACTGACCAAGTTAATGTAGTATTTATGTGTATTTTATTGCAAAAGTCACTTTTTGCCACGATATCTAAAAGGATTTGCGATTGTTTGTTAATAAAAGTTTTTATAAATTGTCGAAGCGTTAGAAGCCAAACAGCTAGGACGATATTGTATGTTTAGACGTGTTTTTATTCAAGTAGACTTGTTGTTTTGTATCGATAACAACTTTTTTTTATTTGCACTTTCTTCATTTTAATAAAAAAAATGTTGTCTAGCTAACTTTGCTATCTATGGAAATGCATTTCCGATATGTTATATTTTTACCTGAAGTTTTCTACGTTGTAATGTATCCACATTTGATGTAAAAACTGTTTGATTGTTCTATTGCAGAAAATAGCACTGTAACAGAAGATAGTACAATTGCAGAAGATAGCACAAGTGCAGAGGATAGTACTTTTACAGATGATAGTAGTTCTCATACAAAGAATACTACTGACAACAGTACAGAGGCCACTATGGACTTCTCTGTGGCTGAGTCATCCAGTAATAGCCACATCAGATTACGCCGCCAGAGTTCTATAACTACTAATGCCACTAACTCTACTAATGTTAATACCACTGACGCAACTAACACTACGTCCGAGCCTGAAGGTGCAAAAACCTCAGAGTTATTCTCTCTGGCTTTATTTCATTTTATTTGTAGCCATCTTTGAACATGCAAATTCAGTCAAGTTCTGTTAATCTAAATTAGAATACAATTTGGCAGTTAATGTTTTTTACAGTTTTAAATTTTCTCTCGATATTTCCTAGTAAATCTTAAATATATTCTGGTGATGAAAAAATTCGAAAATACAAACTCTACGGCAGTGTATTTTAATAGACTGGCCAATCCGTGAAAGAATTTGTATGATGTTGCACCTATTTAATAATTAATACCATTTTTCCAGAATTAGTTGTCTTTCTTCATTACACAGAATAAGTTGTTATGGTTGTTGTTTACTTTAGTTCACTTTTAACAAGATTTTTTATTAGGTGGTGTTTCCTTCTTAATCAGTTTTGAATCCTTAGTATATTTATAACTCCATGGTGATGGATAAGGTAGATCAGGCAAATGATGCTGGAACCTTTGTGCAGCCATACAGATTTATAGTATTTTATGTATAAAAAAATGAAAACTTTTTAGAATATTTAGATTAGATATGTGCAGGAAAACATGTACAATCAAACTATAAATTGAATATACCGGTAATATTATTTGATATCATATATGATCACAGATCATGATTTTCACATGATGTTCCTTGAATAACTGATGGAAGCGCACATATAGTATTGCTTGTTAACAATATGTACAACTTTCATGTATTATCCAAGGTGCATGATTTTAACATTTGATATCTTATGATGATAAACAAATATTTTGATAATTGTTTACATGTATATACATGGGAGGGGAGGTTTATATATTGTAACCTGCCATCAGCGATTATAATGTGGTGTTTGTAGAAATAACCTTTCTAGAAATCGATTTTAGGAAAGAAGGTTGGAAAAAGTGTAGTTATTGATAAATTTGTTAGTCTTTGTGGCTGTCATTTCTTCACTTGCCAATGCATGATTCTACCACCGTAATGTCTCCGTAGCACACTACTAATAGTGACACCAGCGGGGCCACAGATATCCACAAATTCATACATATTTTATTTATAAAATTAGCTAAGATTCAGAATGGCAAATGCTATTTGAGCTGTGTCAAATTCATGCATTCTGTAGATGAGTATCCTGGAATTTAAAACCACCCTGACTAAAGTTTATGTGTTTCCTTTCAATAACTCTGTGTCAATGATTTTAGATCTTATAACACTTGTCCATAGGACAAGTAACAAAAAAATTTACCCATCCAAACAACACCGATACCTGTCTCAAATTACAGTGCAGGAACTTATCTGTGGCCCTGATTAAATGAAGGAAAGGGATTTATTTTTTTGCATCAGTTTCTCATCGTAGTGGTAAAAGAAAGGAATTTAAATCCATTTGAAATTTTGTGGTGATTTGTTGGGCAAATAAGAGCATGTTTCCAGAATAAAACATTTTAGGATTTATCACCTAGATGTGGGTACCGTCATCCTGAGAATCCTGACATGTCTTTTCAGACTAACAAGCACACACTATTGTGACATGTCAGTATAAAAGTGTGTGTCAGAATGACGGCTCTCCAGCATTTAGTTTTCTATACCTAACATTTATAATGTTGATAATTTATTTCCTTAAAAATTATACAGTTAATGTATAAAATTGTATCGAAACTTCATTTTTTATTTGTAAATACAGATTTGTAAATATATAGTATAAACGTGTAGATTTATTCACACATTGATGCATTTGCCGTATGTAAACACTACGATTTTGCACTCCTCGCGTGTCTATGAGTAGCGCATTTTAAGATACATAAAAAAAATATTCCAATCATGATCATGAATAATGGAACCTAGAATGAATATTATATTCAGTACAACCTCAAATCAAGACCACACCTCTATTGAGACCACCTCTAAAATAAGACTACTTTCCACAGTCCCAAACCGTCATAAAGCTACCAAGATGAACCTCTGTATAGATACCACCTCTCTATTGAGACGACCAAAGATGGTTCTAATAGAGAGGTTCTACTGTATTCATATGCTATACTATGATTAGATGTTCATTTTGGTAGCTTCATGAAGTGTTGGGACCGTGAAAAATGGTCTTTTGATAGGGGTGGTCTTTTGATAGTATTAGAGGTGGTCTTATTATAGAGGTGGTCTTAGTAGACAGGTTCTACTGTGTACATTCTCCTCACACGTCATCATTCTGTAACCCTGTGTGCCTGCCTCCCCCAGCCTCTGCCCCCCTGCTGGACACACCCTCCGTGCGGCCAGAGCGTCTGTCGTGCGAGGCTGGGCTCAGTGACGAGTGCCAGCGGCATGAGGAGTGCGTGGCAACCAACTCGCGGTCCCGCGGCGGCGTGTGCACGTGCGTCAGCGGGTACGCGCGCGACGAACGCACCGGCTGGTGCCGCAAACTCAGCACGCACACAGGTGGGTGGGCAGTGTGAAGGAGGCGACATTTAGCCTAGATAACGTTATCTCATTCCTGCTATCAGATAGTAATGATTTCCGAGCATCTGGATTCATTATGTTATGGAGAATGTACAAACCTACTCAGATAGAACCCATGGATAGAAGCATCTGAGTAGGTTTGTACCTTCTGTATGTGGCATTTTGTCTGTGTAACAATGGGGCTCAGATATTCAGGATTTAGCTTCATCTTCATACCAATTTTTTAAATATTCATGTTTGTTTTTCTTCATACATTGGAGTAGTCATTGATGCCTGCTATGCTCACTGGGCTTGGACAAACCAGACACACATCTTGGTAAAATAGAGCATATGTTAGGCTTTACTTCAGACGATAGTAGTAGCAACATACATGTACGCCCGCTATTGTAGCTACCAAAGTGTTATTCTCATGTGGGTTTTTTACTGCAGAAACCACGGCCAAGCATTTGACCACGACCCCCTCCATGACCATCACCGCGACGGAGAAACCATTGAACCGTGACTCCCTAGATGACAAAGTTGCAGGAGGCAACAAGTCCGCCAGCACCGACACAGCCCCCACCAAACCACCCGCACGTGAGCCGCCTTAACATAGCTTATTGAAATACAGTAGAACCTCCAATTATGACCACCTCTATGGTGAGACCACCTCTATAAGAGCACTTTTCTCGGTCCCAATCCTGCAAAATGATTCCTATGGGAACCTCCATAAAAAGAGCACTTCTCCATTGAGCCCAATTTAAGCAGGTCTAACAAGTGGTGTTAATAGAGAGGTTCTACTGTATAAATCACTTGGGACTGTATTTGCCACAACGTACAGCTGAGTTTATGTGCCTCTTCCGATCTCATAAAGATACGAGCTTCCCATATGGAAAAATCACTCGAAAGGACATTCCCAGTCGTAAATCATGGTATTTCCCAGTCAGAATCTTGGTCTACTAAAAAAGCTCTTGAGTTCATGACTGGTAAATACTGAGAGTGCCCATTCGTGTGAATTTACCATATGGGTTGCCAATGCGTGTGAATATGCATGAGTGTGCCCAGTGGAGAGTTGACGGCACATTTACTCCTCCCGACGATCATTTTTCATCTCGTCCATATGGGATTAGGGCTTGTGGTTTATGTTGTATACTCATGGGGCGGAATCTTTGAATTACAGTGACATAGCACAAGGATTAGTGGCGAGTCTGTATTGCTTTTGAAATAGTTTTCATGTTTTGGACTTGGTCAATAAGTATAAGACTACATGTATATCACATTGCCTCTGGTGAGATTTGAACCCATGAGCATAGGACACGAGATCGCCTACGAGTTCAGGTTGACTTAATCACCCACCGAGCCTGTGGATTGCAATATTGCTTAGTCAGATTGGACTCTTTGTTACTGATAATGCATATTTATTGTGTGTTTTTATGAACCAAATAACCAGCTCAATATTCGTGTCGGTTTGATAAGTATTTTATGTGCAATGTTTTTTATAACAAGATGATAATATGGATCAATGTATAACCATATGGTGTAATATCATCCTACTTGAGCAAAGATTTGGAGAGAAAGCTATAAAACCCAAATTACAGTACAGCCCTATTAAGACTACTTGATGTACAAGTGGATTCAATAGAGAGGTGGTCTGTTTGTGGAGGTATGTCACAGTGAAGAATCCTTACTGGGGGTTCCAAGCCAAAATGGTTTTGTTATTGAGATGGTCTGACTATTGAGGTGTTGTTATGTGGTGGTTTTGCTGTATATCAGCGTGTATGAAGTATTGCGGTAGTCTGAGTGGGCGACCCTGATTAACCACCAGCCCCGTGTAGTGGGGGGGTTGAGCGGAGAATGGGCGGGGTCAGTGGGGAGGTATTATTGTTTCCTGGCCTAATGAATGTGCCTATCGATCGCAGGCAAACGGGAGGCTCTTTTTGTAGGACAAACAAACTTACGTGGCATTCAGCTTTTTGGTGTCTTTATTGTTAATATAGCTCAGCTATGATGGTGATGTACATGCATATATTAGATTTTTTTTTTTACATTTTGGAGTTGCAGCTGAATATTAGTGAAAGTCTTAGTTGCAGTTCTGACGAATCTATTATACGGAAATTATTTTAGATAGCTGATTTTTGGATTTTAGAATTATAGTGTAACAATTTTCATGCATAAAATTATAGCGTGCAATTTCAAGGTGATGAGAATCATGTCACAGAGAGTATGTGTGGAATACATAGTGAAAACATTAAAACTGTCAAACATTTAGTGATGATGATATGACTTACCAATCCAGTATTGTGTTTTATCAGATGATTAAGTGGGTCAAGAATGTGACTGTTTGTACAGAAAGTACAATATCATTGTACTGAATGATACTGCATCAGAGCCGGTTGCAAACTAGTGCACTTGTACCTTACTGGGGCAAAGCCATTGGTAGTAGCTTCTAAGAATACATGTAAGATACCAGCTTCAGACACATTGTGCATGAATTTTCAAGTAAAATGCATAGGAAAATGTTTGCTTAGGTAAAATGTCTGCGATTCAACATATTATCTCTAAGGTGCAAAACAGTCAGCAATATACTCTGGGGCTAGATAGAAAGCTATGAGAAAAACTATTCGGACTCATGAAACTATCAGTTATGGTTGGACAATTGTAAAGTCGTGAGAGCAAGACTTGGATCATGACTATAGATCACCACATTTACATTTACAATTGGAAAAATTAAGTGAAAGTGCGTTATCAAAATCCATTGAATACTTCTTGAGATAATCCTGAAAAGAGATTATGAACATGCCGGTAGATGGTGATAATGTATTAATCAGTGGCCAAGACAATAGTGAATGAAGCTGTGATACGTTATCACACGCTGGACAACGGCATTCCTGTAGTGACATTACCATTGCACTGTCATGATAAAACAAGAAGAAATAGTCTGATGCCAGATTCCCACAAAACAGTAGTTAGTTGCATTGGCCATTCCAGTTAGAGTTTTAGGGTTTGTTGCTGGCACACTTCAGACAAAATCTTTTTTGATGCGTTAATAGTCAATGATCGCTTCTATTGCAGCTTAGATTAAAGCTTAAGATAAGCACAAATTTACCGAAATTAATGTCTGATTTCACCAAATGCAGCTAGTGTGACTCGGATGCTAGGCTGCAATAGTAGAACCATTTTTGTATACACCAAAGTTTTACTTATGCTCCATGAAATTAACGGACATTTCTATCAAACCGTTTAAGATCCCATCTGCATCTTTTACATGATTTGGCCCTCTAAAAGTTCATAATATAGAGTGAGACAGGCTACTCATCACCAAGGGACTTTATTACAGGTCTGTCTCAACTTTCTTAGTATATTGTATAATGTTCTATGTTATTACTCACTGTCTTAATAAAACCTCATTATACTCAAGAACAAGAATTGGAGCTGCATCTCAAAAGCGAGTGCCTGGATCAGTCTCACATTTCTGAGCAGCATGTTCAAAGTTACATTATATTTAATCATGCTGTTAACTGCACATCAAATGAAACTTGAGAATGATGACAGTGCTTACTTTTAATACAGAATTTTATTGTCTATGTTGATTCTCTGAACATTATTTTCATACATAACTCATTTACTAAAATAGGTGGACTTGTGACCTGAATGTCTTGAGTTTCCCATTTTTTTCCCGGTTCCTGCTGGTGTATGCTGAGAAAACCCATCCTTATTTACACACACTGCTCTTTGGCATCACATGTAAATAAGTACAGATTTAGCAATGCCGGTATATGAATAATTAAGTGTTGCACCGTAGCTCACTACCATTTCAGGGATCAAACTGCATTCTCTCTAGTGAGTAGAAAAATAACATGAATGTGCTGATGTGGACCTGGTTTTAACTATGAAGTTGGATGAGCAGCCATTAAGACTAAAATAGCCTTTTGTAAAAACCAAAACATTAACAGTTCTGCTGATTTAACCCGGCATAGTGTGCGGTGCATAGATATCTGATTGGTTCATTAACCTGCGGCTCATTAGCCTCCATTATTGAACAGCCATAACTGTGGGAAAATAGTCACTACAGCAGAACCTTTAGGTAGAACCTCTATTAGGACCACGTTTGAGACCAGAGTTAGGTGGTCTCAATAGAGAGGTGGTCTCCATGCAGAGGTCCATTTTGGCAGCTTTATGGAGAAGTGGTTTTACTCTAGAAATGGTCTCAATAGAAAGGTGGTCTTAATTGGAGGTTCTACTGTTCTAATAAAACTGCCCAGGAGATGACCTCCGGTATTCTCAATAGGGAGGTGGTCTGTTTTGGAGGTTTGTGGGTGTTTGGGACAGCAAAGAATGATCTTCAAGGTGTCTTTACAGATATGGTCAATTATAGACTTACAAAGAACCTCACTGATAAGAAATCCAGGGGTGTCATCTCAAATGGTCTCAATAGAGAGGTGGTCTCTTTATGGACATTCGATGCGGTCTCTTTGATATGGGGATTTAGGACAGAGAAAAATGGTTTTGTTACAGGTTTTGGTCTGTTTAGGCCTCAGGGAGTCAATTAGTCAATAATGATATACTGCTTTAGTGCTCTTGATGGTGGTTCAATCCCATACTGAGGTATATATCATAGGGGTTTGGGACCCCCAAAACGTGGTCTTTTTTATAGAATTGGTCTCTTAACAGGTTGTCTTCTTTGGAGAGTATAATAAATCTACTCGTTACAACCATGTTCTAGTGGACCATTGGTGGTTTAATGTGAGCATACATTTATATACATTCATTCTGACGATCATAATGCAACAATGCTGAATAATAATGCCGTATGGAATGCTTGAGACACCCAACTATCAATTCCACACAAAGCGAAGTTCAAGCTTGAGCTTTGATAATGTCGATTCTTCTGCATTCTTCAGCTGATATCAAGTGTGTATTATCTTGTCTGACCCTGACACTAGTAATGTTGAGCATCATGTTTTTGTACACTTCAGAGGAAGCAAGTAGCTGGGTGGGCGGTGGGTTTTGGCTGTTTTTGTGAAGTCATAAAGACTTATCGGGTCCCATGACATTGGTGATTCTGTACAGAGCGTCATTTCTCCCACACCTGTGTGTGATTCCTAGTAACTGGTATCGGCTGAATCACCACTTTATGTCCCAATTGCTCAATCTGCATCTCACAACAGTACATAATGATAATAGGGTTTTCTCATATTAGCAAGCGTGGACACATGAATTCTCCCCATTTATAGCATTTGGGCCACATATGTATATATGATAAGTCTGGGCCACTTGATATAGTCAAATGGAAGATGTGTCTTCAGCTATGTCAATATAGTGGGTAGGAGCTTGCTTGCCATGGAAGAGAGAGAGAGAATATAATTGTATCCACAAGCAAACTTGGGAAAAACACATATACATGTATGATAAGAAAATCATGACTTAAAGATCAAGTAACCGGGTCGGGGGTGATTTTCGGCAGTTCTATAACTTGGATTCTGTGAACATTATGTTTATGAAAGGTATTCCAATATTAAATGAGAAAAAATACATTTTAATAGCAAAATCGTCTTGACGTTCAAAAGCTTGCAAAAACTGAAAGTCAAATACATTTTAATATCAAAATGGAGACCAAAAATTTGTACATTTCAGAAAATATGGCTAAAAATATGTAGTCTTTGTAGAAAAACTATATGGGTTATGAATGTGTACCTTATCTCCAAATAATCTTCTTTTCTATTCCCATCATACTTGCATGTAGAAATTTAAATAAAAGTGTATGAATATTCGTAAAAATGCTTATTTATGTTGTAAATAAAACACCATGTGCTCCACTCTCCATACAGAGCTTTGTTGTTGAAGGAAATACCTACTCTCCCCGTTGGTGACAAGGAGATATTATTATTTTTAATGACGTCATTAGGAAACAAAGCTAAAGAACTCCCGGAAAACAGCCGTGATAAGTGATAACAAAGGATTTGTATGCAGAATACATCATAGTCTTTTTTTATTGCCGCTAAACATTTAGTCTAGATGGTCAATAATGTTTTAATCGCTGTTGCGAAATGGTGCGCGTTTCATACAGGCTAAAATCCCAAGCACACGTCTCTTGTTTACACCTGCTTATCGCCGATTGGACAACCTGCACAGCCTCATTTAATTTTAGCCAATGAGAGCACATGCCGCCATTTGCTGCGAATTGCAATGGCTGGTAGGTTAAAAGTCTTGGTAAAGTTAAATAATTTTGTAAATAATTGATTTTCTTGGATATAATATGCTAACCAACACAAAGTCACACACCGGATGCTACGTAAACCGATTGTTTGACAATCTACTGACAGTTCAACCGGCACTGTGTATGATCTGATATTTCACGTCGAAGTGTGCAAACTCAAAAATTGACATTCTTAAACAGTACCGAATTTCTAAAATTCTGAATGCACTTGCACTTGCTGGTGTCACGTGTTGAAAGTATGTTACTAAATAAATGCTATTGTTCTGTCGAACTGCCATGTGCATTAGGCCTATATGAATCGGAAGCTGATTTTAACATGGATTTCAGTGGTGTGTTTAATTCATTTCTAGCTTCGATATTAACCAAGTTATTAGCAGAAAACTAATACCAAAATAGCTACTAAGCATGCAGTGGATTGCGCATGCGCATAACACCTGCCGGCTTGGTGTTGGTTCACATTTTGTAGGCTTTGTAATAAGTTTTTTTAATATTGGAACTAGAAACAAATAAACCACACCACGGGAACTAAATCGTCGTTCAAATGCGTTTCAGACATGAGTAAAGGATATCAGAATGCGCACAACATCATTATACAAAATGTGTTCGAACTTCACTGGTTTTACAGGACTGTTGTAATAGGTGTTAGCTTATGTGCATGTGCGAATATTATCATAATTTATTACACGCTAGCCTCATTCAATCACACTCTTTGTTGCATACGTGGTGGGCTAACGCCACAACAGGATGTGGATGATCGAGACTTGATTTATTACATCACAATTTTTCTGGGACACTTTTGCTCGTGTTTTTGTTGACATCGTAAGTAACAGAGAAATTCTCAAATTAATTAGCAATATATATGAATACCATGAACTGGTCGTCAATATTATATATCGCAATAGGTTACTTGATACATGTAGATTGTGCATATGTAAATGATTTAGAAAGTTTTAACCCTGTTACTTGATCTTTAATAGGTACATGTACACATATATGATACAATGAAAGTTTACTTTAGGACCCCTGTGAATATGAACATTTCTAATATTTTTTGGTTTTACTTTTGCTGTAGGCAAGTGAATCATACATGTAGATTATAGAGAGAAATTGAGGCATGGCAAGTTTTCTCCTGTTAAACAGCATGCTATTGAGGCTTCGTGTGTTGCTGGTCACATTTCGTGTGTGCCCCCTGTATAAATTCAGTATTATTCTTGTCATTTAATTGCTGTTACTGTAGCTGGTTTCAAGCAGGGTCAAGATTAGGTGCGAAAGTTCTACTTGTCAGCAGCACGAGTAGCACTCAAATATCTACTCGTCCTGCAAAAAATGTACTCATCCCATAAACTCTATAACTGTGCCAAATTGACCTGAATCTGCTGAATTTGGTACTCGTCAAAAGTAAAAGTTGCTAAAACTTCTTACCCGTCGTCTACAAGTTTTTATTAGCCAATAGAGCAGATGAGTGGCTAATCCTGACCCTGGGTTTGTAACAAGCCAGTGGTTGCCATGTAACTATCTCTCCTGTGATGTAGACAAAACCTGGGCGTAGTGGTAAAACTACCATTAGTGGCTGCGCGTCTTCATACTGTGCATGATGCGCAATGCCCGTGTTTGAATGGTACTTATTATTGGCCTTGTAAATGGACTTGTGAGTGGAACAATTGAGTGTTGAGCAAATACGCTCCGCCCGTACTGTGTGTATGTTTGTCACTGTGTATGCAGATTGTATTCTGCATTTTATTTCTAGTTTTAGTAATCCTCTGTAAACTTCTGTTGAAACCTGACCTGTTTTGGGAGAATAAAAACCAATTTATATGAAGAGAACAGGGGACTTTAGTGTACTTTGACTTCTGTGTTAGACAAATGATGATGATGAGTAGAAATAGCAACTGTAGAATCTCTTGCCCACATTGGCACAATATTTCTTTGTTTGAAAACGGTCCACAAGGGAATTCCTGCCAAAGGAATGGACATTGGTGCTGTGTTCGTAGTAATCATGAATATCAGCTGGGAGAAAAAGAAAATGGAGAGGATGGTTTGATACCCAAGGGGGCAGCCAGACTGCATCCTAGACATGATGAACAAATAGGCCATTGTAAATGTATTAGGATTAGATGGAATAGATGATTGATTACAAGCAAATTTGGCAAAAAAAAACAACCTCTTCTACTCTAAACTTCCACAGATGCTCACTTACAGGCTATTTATATATCAGTATTATGATATCAGTATTAGCATAGATTCCTTGTATTGCATAGATTTCAATGTAAGTGCCAGCTCAAATAAAAGTCCACAGCCTAAATGGATCAAGGATCCTCCTAAAGCCCATGGGCTTTTATGAAAACGTGTTAACGGTAATTGAAGCGACAGCAGACTTTGTTCTTGCTGTCAAATTCTCGTTATCGTTGTCGTCGCCGTTGGTGACTGCGGATCATGATGTCGTGACTTGTGAATGACACAGCCACATTTTGACAATCATCAGCAAGTGATTGTGATGTATTGACACAAGATAATGACCCTCGATCTCTTTGCCATTCACACCCACATTGTCAGCCATTTACCGTGAGCGTCTTGCACTCAAATAGGTGTTCAAGGCAACAAAAAAGGAATTCAGCAAAAGTGGTGGAATTCAATGATGTCATGTTACTTGTTTTTACCATGTATTAGCTGAAAAAGGTCATGTTAAAATGTGCGTTGCTTTGGATTAGCAACATGGCCACTTGGTCTATCATAACAGTGCTGATAAGACACTTGTTTGTGCCGGATTCTATCACTGTGAGTATGGGCAGTGGAAATATCAGACAAAGTCTTGCTAAAAAATGGCAAAAAATGTTAGATTTTAGTTTGTATCAGTTGGTCTGATGGGAAAAACTGTAGCATAGTTTAGTGTAAATAACATCGCTTGGTCACACATGTTGACAAGTTAATGTCATTATAGGATATTGAATGTTCTAAATGAGTTGGAACAGTTGTGTTGGCCATTGACCCCTCTGGTAAAGGATTAAATAGATAAAGGGTTACAATCAACTCTCACTAAATCTATCGTTTATGTAGTAATATTCCGTGGATAAAGTTATTATTGGATTAATATTGTGGAAAAAAACAGTTTTCTGTGGATAATCAATATGCTACATGTGAACTAGTTAGATGGACAGGAGTAAATTTGAAATTATATTGCGTTTTCCATTTTAAAAAGCTTTTTTGAATGAGGCCTGTTCTAATAATAACGCATATTTTATGTGGCAAAAATGACAAAATAAAATTTTTAACGTGACGTGTAAATCCAGGGTAGAACTCAATATGGACATGTTACGGTAATTTTCACCCAGTAAGGATCATTGAACTACACGAGAAAGTTGATTAGGTTGAAGAATGAGTTATGATAATTTTGCCTTTAGCATTACAGGCTTTTAGCAAATTGACTTGCCGTGTAGTTATTGTAAGTGAATATGTCAGGTCAGATCATAGATCTACAGTGTGTGACAGATACTTGTATATTTATGATCATTATTGTTTGAAACATAAAGCCATCTAAAAAGCATTAGTTTGAAAAACAGTTTTCCCCGAATGATTTCATGAGATGAAATATTAAACTGGCCATTAAGTTTTCAGGGATCCAGTTAAACGATATGAATAAATGAGATTTATAACAATATTAGTTAACCCCTCAGGCTCTGAATGATCCTCTGAGAGTGGAGAAATATGAAACAGTGTGAATGTACTAATAGATCTGGTGTGATTAGTGCACAGCAGAGAAAGCAAATGACGGACACTAACACACAATGCACATTAATTATTTAGGCTTCAGAATGTTCTACAACGTAACTTTTGTAATAAAAAATCAGCATGCAATGGCATAATGAACTTTCATAATTCAGGCAATAATGATGGGTGCAGTTTGTGGTGCATAAAGCCACAGTCTGACATTCACAAATTGACATTCCCAAATGGTCGAGATATACTGATAAATTGATGGATGAGTAGATGATGCCACCTTTTAACACCATATCTCTGATGAGACAATGGCTACAATACTACGGCTGATGCGGCTTTGATATTCATGTGCGTCTGACACTAGCATAACAATACCACAGCAAATTCGGCTTCAGTATTCAGGCTGTCTGATTTCTGCTTTATCATTGCTGTAATATCTCTGCTGATCAGAATTCGGCTTGTCTGATACAGGCCTCCCGTGATGAGCTGACTGAGCCTCCGCCCGTGGTGTCTTGAATAATTGATCATGTGGTTTCACCGGTGTCTGATAGTTTCACTTGTCGTAACCAGGTGGCGCCGCGATCAAATAAATCACGTCTGCTCACTGTCATAATGAGAGATCTGATATTGACTGAGTTTACATTTTCAAATGTTCATGAGCAATTTGGAATGAATATTTAAATATACTAGCATTGTTGACATGGCCAATGATAACTTTGCCGATTACGTAATATAGTCTTAGAGAAGAATCAAACTATGTAATTAAAACTAAAATTTATGAGTTAATATCATGTCATTAAAATGCAATATTATGTCATTGAAATAAACTTTAAAAAGGATTCATTTGTAAGTCTTAAACACTGCATATTCTAGTGTTACATGTAGTCATGTGCCCTAGATGTAATTCAAAGGGTAAAACCAATTAATGCTCAATGACGTACATGTACAAACGTAGAATTTACAATACCACGGACAAGATGTTGCAAATTCTTTAAAATTTTACAGAAAAACTACAACCATTTTTTATCCCAGTTACTTTTGATAAAAAGCCCATGACTTTTAAGATTTTGCCAGTTCTGAATATTAAAGCCAAATCAGTCGGTGTATGTAGCCATTGTTTCTTAACAGAGATCTGTATCATAATCTTCTCCCCCTGCATTTATCATATCTTCCTACGACATAGTAAAAATTTCGAGTGAACATTTGTGACTGTGAGACAGGGACTTAGATTAGCCTCCGTCGTCGTGTGAATTTGCCGTGCTGCCTTAAGGGCCTGAGACGGCGCAGCTGTAGACTCATCACAACACGTGCCTCAACATAACACAGCAATGATCATGTCTGCTAATGCGTAATACACCGTCAATAACTACCGAGCTGTGGTGAGTTAACCAGTAGATTGTTAGTGAGCACTTAGTCAATGTTAATATACGAATCTACATGGACATGATATCTCCAAATAGCTGTACGTTTTTGTCAATGTGAGTTGTTGGATATTTGTGTAGGTAAAATGACCATATAAAAATCAGCAGTTTTGATAACTGTAGGATAATTGACAGAAGAGGACACAGAAAAGCAGGAACTAGCAGTGATTTGTATACGGATAAGCAAGAATTAATCTGGTGGATATTTTTCCGTTCAATTGTTTCATCATAATAAACATACATTTAGGCTTCTTGACAGACTCGACATGTAGGAATCAATGCAAGTGTGTTTGTACGAGATCTTATGTGCGTGAACAACATTTGGCACGAGTGCCATGTGAAAGGATGACGTTTTTCTGGTGTGTATTTGAATCATGACTGTGTCGATGTTAATCACAACCCTTGTGAAGGATCTAGAGGAGCATTGCTGACCATGGGGTGGTTTCTGTGAGCCCCCATGGCCAGGTGCACTGACCCCCAACCCCTGCAACTTCCTCCACTGCGCCGCCACCAGGTCTTGGTGATTTTGCTGTGTGCTCTGTGCGTGTCTACGGCTGCCGGCGACCAGACTCAGTGTGAGTACAAACACCTGCCAAGTTGAAATGAAAACGAGGTCTGTTACCGCATGACTGCTCAGGGTGAGGATTAGCCACTCGTCCTCTCGTATCGACTTAGTAAAACCTTGTGGAGGACAAGTAAAACGTTTTAGGAACTCGTCCTTTTGATGAGTATATATAGCAAATTCTGGTCCATTTGGCATGAAGGTAAAGTGTTGGTGCAAGGATGGCGAGTACATTTTTTGCAGGACGAGTAGATATTGGAGTCCTATTTGTCCTGCTGATGAGTAGCACTTTTCCATTTAATCCTGACCCTGCTACTGAAATAAAAACAAACTCCCCATTTTACATGGTTTTCAATGCGTCCAACAATAGGTTATGTGCTTCATTGTTTTGTGAAATGACTTTTAACACTTCTTTCAGCGTTTGGTCTCACTGTATGTTAAATTGGTGTCCATAATGACAGATAATCAGCATAGTATAGCTCAGGCTTGACTATTTGATACATGTACATTATTATTTCTTGTCAAGACCACCTGTATAAAAAGACCGGACTTCTGTTGTTGAGACCCCTTAAGGCTAGCTCCCAGGTTGTTTTATAGGATAGGTTCTACTGTACTGTAGAGGTCTGATGGTTAGTCAAATAACCGACATTGGGTAGATTTTGGATGCGAGTCGGTTACCTAATGAAAAGTCGGTTAATCAAATGCATTGTCGATCTCTCTAGCACCATGTACAGGCTCCAAGTCCAAACCACCTGCTATTCCAGGCGTGACACAGTGTGACGTGTTGACAAGTAAGGTGGATTGTTGAAACATTTGTTGCCCATTATTCATTAATTTACTAGATATATTGGAATTCCTTTCATACACAACATATGTTTTCACATTAGAGATACATTTTCTAAACTCGCTGGGATTTTTAGTGCGAAGTAACACATTAATAGGTCACTAGAACTTGTGATGCCTGTCAAAGTTGTTTCAGGGAACCGGCAAAGCATAATGAAGTTTGAAGACAATTTTTTTAAAGAATACTGTGTGTATGCAAACTTAAGCACAAATATGAATGATGTATGGTCTACTATATGTCTCTCTTGAATAAGTTGTGAAAAGGGTTAGTAGAAGTTGTGATTCGAATAATTTTTAAAAATGTCCCTCGATATTTGTCAAAACAACAACCCGGGCCGGTATGTAATGATTAGTAATGTTTTCACCGTTTCCAACAGACTAAGATTGATAACTAAATAAGTGCTATTATAAGATCAAACTGCCATATCCTATACAAGTATCGGAAGGAGATTTCAACGAGGATTTCAGTGGTGTATTCACTTTATTTGTAGCTTTAAAATCAATTGAGTTATTAGCAAAAACATATCAATCGTCAGCATGTCTGGCAACATTTGGCCGGCACTATTTGCATCTGTCAAACTGACTTGGAACAGACGTAGATTGATGAAATAAATAGTATTGTTTGTTTGAACTGCCATATCCATTATATCTATCAGAAGCTGATTTTAAATAGGATTTCAGTGGTATATTCCATTCATTTCTAGCTTTAACCTGCTAAGCGCATGCACGCATTTTAATGATGCATTTTAATGAGCTAGAGGTCATAGTGCAAACGTGACGTCATGGCGTCCATTTGCATATCTGAATAGCTTACTGATTAATCTAATTACATAAAAACTGGATGAATAAAAAATAAAACAAAACACACTGATTGATTTATTTCTTATTTTACTATACGTAGGCCAAAGCACAGTGAAAACAAACCATCCTTACCCCACTGGAAAAATGGCCTTTAATGTCTAACGTTATTGCAATTTTTCAACTCCTACACATTCCAACTATTAATGAAAAAGTGCTCTTTTTTCTACTGTGTATGTATGATCAGATATGCAGAGATATGTTATAGCATTTGGTGGGATTATTATGTTTTATATGTCTCATGGTAAAAATAATGCTTACTGGACACGTGTACACTCAAGAACACATCTGTATGTATAAGGAATGTTGTAGGTTAAACACCATGTCAATTATCTGAGCTCAGTTCGGTTTTGATATGTAAAAGCCGGAACTGAACCGTAACCGATTCACCATTACTGTACTGTCAGCATTGTATTCGGGTAAGATCTGAAAACACTGTCTCTTATCTCATCTGTAAAATGAAATGACTTCTATTTACCGGGTAGGGTTCTGTATATTGAGGCAGGCATGCTGCATGTATATGTTTTATACTTGTACATGTTGGACATATGTACAGCAGTAAAAAAGCAGTGAGAAAAGTGTAAATGATAAGCACGTTTACGCTGAGGTGGGAAAGGGCTGCATACTCCCCAGGGAGTTGAGAATGATGTTCTTTGCAAGGATGTCAATGACCTTGTGTAGATGCAATTTCGACAGAGTGTATGGATAGCAGCCTGTAAAACTCATTCTTTTACATGGTGGTTTCACATTCAATTGTAAGATTGCAAAATAAACTTTATATAATTCTAAAGAAAAAGAAAAGAAAAAAAAGCACCGCATATTGATGACCCAAGTGTTAAGTACGCGTGGCTACTCCTCAGAATTCGAATTTTCAGACGTTTTCACATCATGACGTTCAGATAACTCACGTCAGATAACGTACACGCACGTTGATAAACGTGGTGGTTGCACCTACTGTACTCAATTATGGATAACGTAACACTTTCATATCAGCTACGGATAAGTAATTACACAACTAAAAACAGTGATGCTTCTATTTCTCAAAGTTTACATAGAAATGTCAAGGTACATTTAACAGTTTAATGAGGATACTAGCTGTCATTATCCCACTGAACGTTGCCATTTGAAATCCCGTGGTCTGTCTGCGAATGTACGTTTATCAACACGGGAATAGTTCAATGTTTAAGGTTGTGGAGCTTATAAAACTGCGTAATTATTCATACACATATGTAAAATTTACTACTGAAACCGATTTCATACATAATATATGATTACTTACATTTCTGATTGAGAACGTTTAAAAATTGGTTGTTTATTCCCGGGATCTGCAAAATATCTGCGTAGTTGACACCATCATTTATTCGTTTTCAAAGAAACACACGATATACGGAGCCCAGCTTTCATAAGACTGCTGTCAAACACCTTATTTGTGATCCGCCATTTGAATTGTCATCAAATATCCATTTTAGAAGACACAAACCAAATATCTGTCCGTGTGCCGTGTGAGCATCATTGTACAATTTTGATACTAAATATGAGCTTACGAGGCTGGATTTTGCGGCCTATGTTCCTCTGCTGGTATTCCCATAGTGACTAACATTTTATTAAAATCACGAATCATGTCCAGTGAAGTGAACTTGCGCACGTGGACTTACAAAAGCCATCCTTAACAGCAATGAAAGTGTGACAGACAGATGTTATATAGCTCTATACTTATTATTCAACTTGTGTTTCATTTTTTTCTATTATACAGGAGCGTTTTAAAAAGAAGATGTTAATGGAGACATCCACTATTGGCTTATAGTGTCTAGAACTATATAGAGTTTCTCTATACTACTTGTGTGCGTCCTCATACCAATATTTTCTTTAAACTTTATGACCATCTTTCGTATTCATTTATCATATTCATTATCATAATAAAGAATCATTCATAATAATTCTTTTTCCTTAAATTTTCTGCACATGAACAAGACATAATATGAGGGGTTTGGGTCTTAAGCAACTGCTTATGTATACATATTATTATTATATGTGGATTTTACCTGCTGTTGTAGTAACAGTAGTAGCCCTGTCAGAACCACTTACAATGTATAATAGACTTACAATCCACACACTACACATAGCATGATTCATGCAATAGGCTTTTATTTGGGATGAGATTAATTAAGATTAGCATACAATAGCATGGATATTTAATGAACAGTTACTAGAGCATGGATGTTCACTGTTGAGCAGATGGAACTTGAGTCTATCATTTAGTGTATTATGAATATATTAAAATAAAACATCTTGTTCAGTTTTGTTTTTTTTTTGTTTTTCAGAATTGCTCATATACCCACATAACTATTTGGAATGTGGCCGAATCCTTCAAACTTTTTTTATTAACAGTTAATCCTTTTGTGTGCACAATGCTGACTCGTGCAGCAGCATACAGATGTAAAACACACATTTCGAACAACATCTAGAAATTATTTAGTTCAAGGGATGTTTCCAAATTGTCCATTGATCAGTATCTATAATCAATGCGTTTAAACAATGTGAGCAGAAGAAACAATGATGCTCCATGTGAACAGATGGGCGGCTGCACACAACTCTACAGAATGATACCACTTACCCGATACCTTCGAAATACTAAAACATAACTTCAAAATTGACTTCTAACGTTCCTGTATCACTAACTATGAACAGAAATATGTAAAGATGCTGCGGAAGGTGTATATGTATCTCTGGACCCAACAAAAGGTTACGTTGTCATCGTTGTGTAATGATCATTGATCAATAGCACAGTTCAATGGGGTGTGTATCTGCTGTGAAGCATATTTCTATGCAATAGACAGCTTTTCAATCCTAAGCTTCTATTCATAATAAGACATATGTGAAAGAAAGAAGAATTGAAAAGAATTCACAAGCATTAAGAAACACATATTAACATTCGATTTGAATGCATGCAAATTAACTATCCATTGATATTGAAGAGTGAGTTCATTGATGAGTTTGATGGTGTATTTATTAACCTATTTTGTAACTTGGTGCCGTCAATAGACTCGATACACAATATCGAATCTTTTCACTTTTGTCTTCTATTTATATACATCTGCTGGTAGACACATGATTTTTCTCAATGTCAAGAAGGAAGAAGTGTAGATGTAAGCACTCTTTCCAGTGTCAGCCTCACAAATTGACCCGGAAGAACATGTTATTTACCCTGACAAAGGGACACAACAAACAAGTGCTCAAATCATGGCCACTTGTACTGTTATAGATTTATGTCAAGAGAAGAGATTTTGTAGCTGTGACCATTGTTTTGTCCATGTCTTATTATAATATTCTAATAACATATCAATGAATCTTGTGTAAAGCACAAGAAACAAGTCAGTAAATTGTCAGTAAATCATCAGTAAATCATATGATTTGCGTAAGTCTAGTCATTCAATCAGAATATTCCATTTTATAACTTAGTACACAAAGTAATCGAAATGTGTCTGCTTCTTCACTGAGCTGATGCAAAACTTATGTTTGGATACAGTCATGTTTATTTGCATTTTAATATTGCAAATAGTATCGGTAACGTCTATACTACCCAGAGACACACGTTATATGATTATTGTCCCCGACAGCATCATAAAATGTCAGAACGCGAGCAGACGATGATGTTTTATAGAGTCGTCTTAAAGGCTCAATGACAACTAGTTCTGGCCTACAATTACTGCCCCAGTGCGATGTGTAAATATTCATCCGTCGTTTAAAGGTTATGCTCAGTGGCCAAACAAATATGCTTTCATAGAAGCAATCTGATGTTTTCTCTGCATTCTGAAAGTCTCTTTTATTTAAACAGCGTATTAAAATAAGTAGAGAAATTTAAATGCCACTCAATAACAGACCAGCTATAACCCACCAAAACACGTGAATGCAGAAATGTCAACCTAATGATATTCGTCAGACGTAACTTGCACGGTGCACGTAACAATTCGCCTATCTCTGCCATGTTAGATGAGACGTCTGTCGTTTGAAACCCGTTGTACGTCTGGCGGAAATCATTCGATTATGCAATATCACGTGACCTTGTGTTTTAATTAACAATACGGGATGGTACATTTAAAGATGTAATAAATATCAAATGCATTCAATATAATTATTATTTTCCTTACACTAGCAATGGAAAAGGCATTGTTCATTGATACTGTATTTTACAGAACAACAATTATTTTGGCTGAGCATTATCTTTAAGCCTTCGTTCACCTGAAGTCATTACAATATAGGCTACATCATAATTATTATTCTCATCATGATATTTTACAATATTAAGTACTCTGCTGAATCAAATCTTTGAATAATTCAAACTTGTTATTACACGTACTAAATTTTGCATCCTTTAAGTTTGAGTTGAACAGACCTACTCCTATTTTCCCGTGGGCTGCCACCCAGTCGTCGTCTGATTACCTCTCGAGGTCTCAGGGCATCTATCAGCAGCCAGTTAGTCGCCTCGTTATAATGGCTAAACTTCCCCACCCCTAGGCCAGTTACTAGACTATAATTATGGATTCCTTAGTCTCTTCATGAACGTTTGTGACAAGGAAAATGGTCTTTGAATAGAGGGATCTCTTAATAGATGTCTCAATTACAGGTTGCGCTACATACATTAAATACATTCGAAACATTGAATCTTGAGAGCAGTGGAGAGTTCGTCCAGAGTCTCAAAGCACCTCATGGCCGTGGCAAGTATAATGGCTTTATAAATTGAGCTCCCCTCCCTCCGGCCAGGTAGACAGGCTGGGTGATTCTCGCTCAATATCAGTCTCTTGTGGCAGGGCTCCAGTTGTACATGGACTAACATGGACTTCTCCCTGTCTATTATTCACCTTACACTTCTGGCTGTGATGTGCCACAGTGTCTCTAGTGTGTGATTGGCCGGTCTAACTGCAAATTGGTATATAATACTGCAACTAATTTTTGTTACTATTAAAAGTATTGTTTTCTGTTGTAATGAATATGTACGTTTTTGTATGACGTTCATCTTATATCTGTATTATCTGAAAACTTTTTACACGTGTGTATTTAGCTATGTGGTAAAGAGTCTTTTTGGTCTCACCATATACTTGTTTTCTAATAGAAATATTAAGGTACGATCGTAGTACCATATTCATTCGCTATGTAACTAGTCTCGATCAACCAGACTCTGTGATGGTGTAAACAAGGAAATGATTTAGTCTCTATCAATGTTTGTCTAAAACATTCACAGAATGCATTGGAAAACACGTGGAAAGTCATGTGATTTGGTTTGTTTGTCTAAATACCTCCCAGAATTCATAGATAAGAAAAATTGTGTATTGCAGAGAAGTGTGCTTCCACCTGAGTCTGTGCTGGCGTCTGGTACTCTCTGTATTCGCTGTGGATTCCTATGTGGAAATTTAGAACTTGCGGTCGTGTCGGTGTTGGTTCGTATCCCACCAGAGGCTGTGATTTAGAAGACTTCTTGATTTACATGACAATTACATTCATTATTATCTATTTATAGTGCAGCCTCTGCAGGTTTCCTCTGGCGATTTCTGTGTTTTGTCATTGTTGTCATTTGAGCAGTCACATGGTACTAAGCGACCATACAACATAGGGTTCGTTCACAAAATTAATGACATCATCATTGGGAGGTGGGAGGGAATGATGCATAATAACAAGTGGGGAGGGAGATCACAAATGCCGGTAATTGTAATAACGTCATTTGTGAACGATCGTGTATGATTGTTAATTACTGTAGACACACACTCAACTATATAGCATTCATATATCACCCATGATATGTTGAGCAAACCCATGCCTAAATACATGTAGTTGCAGACAGCTCCGTGGCAAGTACACATTAAAAGTACAGGTCATTAGGTTGAAAGAGTGAGTGAATAATTGTGTGAGTGATTAGTATTGTGTTCTGAATGCACTGCAGATGCACATATATGAGAAATTATCAAACGATCAGAAAGTGTGCCAATGACATAGTGTAAAATGTAAGGTTACGAGACTAAGACTTGGTTCACAACTATAAACCACCACATTTACATTTCCATTTGTTCTGTGTGTTGCAGTGCAGCCTCTGACGGTGTCGGCCGGGGACTCCCATGTTGTCCAGCTGCCTGACGACTCGGTCACTCTGTTTGCCAACGTGCTTCCCAAAGACGAGAACAGTACGTAGCCTCTTCAACTAGATTCATTCAGTATATTTTGTATTTTATGTTGTTCCTTCTATGCTATTATTGTACCTATATTATAATCACAAAACATTGTTCAAAAATTGTTCAAAAATATTTTTGAACAATTTTATTAGGTACAATGTACAATGTTAGCACAGAAGGAACAACATAGAATACAAAATGAGACCATATACTATGTATAGGATACATGAGATTAGTAATACCATTCAGTGGAGAGTCAGTATAGTATTCAAAACTTAATAATTTAGTTTGTAGTAGAACCTTCCATTTTTCTGCTCTGAAGAAACAATCTACAGGTACAGGTTGTGAAATGTTAGCAAGTATGCACCTATGTGTGGTGGAAAAATTAAATCATATTGACAACTACTTCTTATCAATTGATTAAACATGGTCATGGAGGACGAGATACGTATGTCTTATCGCTGGTAGATCCGGAGTAGGTGATCTCAATTTTTATGTTCTATGCCTTCAAGTCTTTAGCAATCATGCTCCTCCAAGATTTTCTACAAAAACCATCAGCTATTGATTGTGTTTCACATGAGTACATGTACTGTTTCAGATGAGTGAACGTACTGTTTCAGATGAGTACACGTACTGTTTCAGATGAGTACACATACCTGTGGACGCTCGTCTCCCACCCTGAGGGAGAGAACATCGGCCAGATGCAGAACATCAACTCTCCCACACTGCTGCTCAACCAGGTGACCACAACAACCTATATATATTATAGTCTATAATATCGTTGGTCTACACGCATCTCTTATTACACTGTACATAATCCAGAGTTACAATATCTACCCGTGAGTTGGATTATGGCTTTTTGACTGAAAGAATTTTCCAGTTTGACATACGTCGTAAATAAAATCAATAACCTTTTTTCGAGGGTCATGAAAAATATATTTATCCTATTTAAAGTTTACTTGTCCTATTCAATGAACACTTATATGTAAATGCAAATGCAATCTCCTCTGATGCGTCAAACGTGAATAATTATACCTCTCCCTTACCGAGGCCATAGTGATAACCCTGCCCTCATCTCTGCTTATCACCTTGTACTGACTCGTACTGGTTTGATCTCTTTCAGCTGGTCCAAGGCCTGTACACGTTCAAGATCGCGGTGTCGGCTGAGGGCAAGTATGGCGAGGCCTTCACCAACGTCACAGTCACACCACGTGAGTCACCCAGTTGGTTACAGATGTGTTTTTCCAAACTTTTTGGTTTGCTTCAGTGGCCGAGGGGATAGGGAGTTAGACTCGTGACCAGAAGGTCATGGGTTCGATTCCCGGTCATGGTTGGTGTTGAGCAAACTCATCCCTAAATAGTTGCACACCGTGGTGCCTACACAATAATTAGGTAGAGGAACTATAGGTCATTGGGTTGAAAGAGTGTGTGAGTGCTCGTATGAGTGATTAGCATCGCAAGCATATGATAACTGATCAACTTATCATCATTGAATGTGCCAATGACCTGGTGTAAAATGTAACGTTGTGAGACCATAAATAGAATCACGACTATAAACCAACACATTTACATTTCACTCAACTTTAACCATCTCTCTTGCTGTGGTCTATAGCAAGCAAGTTCCTACCACTGTAAAGACAAGTTTTTTAACCCTGAGCTTTCATTTTATGGGCTGCAAACTGTATCTACACATGTACATTGACTGTCAATCTGATATTAACGTTACACTTGAGGCTTTTAAGACAAATTTGTAAAATGAGCTCCATCTTGAGACACTGGATGCCATAATGGAACAGATCACATTATACTTGCATTATGAAAAAAAAATGTCATAGGAACTCCATATTTTTACATAACTTTTTGTATTGTATGTATTGAGTGTTACATATATTTGGGTGTACTACAAATGTAATTGAATAGGTTCATTAATTTTCTTTACTTTAAAATGAATAAAGCAGCCACAACCGTCCCTGCGATATTGTGGAAATTAAGTGATCACTTGATACAGTCAAATGGAATTTTAGGCTTGTAAAACCTGTGTCTATCGTGGTGGAAATATGCTTGCTAAAAAGATGTGAGAGAGAGAAACTTGGTGACATTTGCGCTGACTGTGACCTATGTCTGTCTCCAGCTGCGCGCTCCAACACCCCACCGGTTGCCGTGGTGAAGCCGCCGGCCCAGAAGGTCAGCGAACCCAACGACGTGGTCATCGACGGGTCCGAGTCCACGGACGATGACAGCATCGTGAAATACGTGTGGGAGCAGGTAGTGGTCTTACTCTCTTACTGCAGTTTATCTCATGATTCTATCGCTAAATTTCATATTTACCTGCTTTCCTTGAAAAAATAGCTCTAAAATCCAAATTTTTAATATAATTTTAATAGATTTCGAACTCTACAGGTTCCTTTTCAAAATTGAACAACATATGACTAATTGATACATCAACAATGAGATTAGTAATTAGATACCAAATTGGTTACTATCTATACTATGTAAACAATTGTATTTATAACAAATACTTTTTATCCCAGTGAAGTACGATTGGTAGCATGTATTAATTGATTATGTATTCAAATATTATTCTATTTCTATTAAGTTCTAAATAGACATTTAATTTTGGGCATCTGTGATAAAAAAAAGTTTTGCATATTGGAGTTAGTTATTGAAACTTTTGTAACTGCTGGTTTGTAATGGTCGAATTCCCATCAAAATGTCGTTTCTTTTCTCTATTTATAGCAACACCTTCCCATATTTGTCATTGCATTCGTCTCTTCTCTATTTATAGCAACACCTTCCCATATTTGTCACTGCATTCGTCTCTGAAGTGATTTTTATTTTCAAAACAGTGATATTACGCAAGACCTCGCTGGTAATGGGCGGTTTAGGACGGTGATATTACACGAGTTGTGGTCGCTGTGTTTCAGGTGTCTGGGCCAGTGAGCAGCAAACATCTGGAGGAGCAGGACCTGACCAAGACCATGCTGGTGCTTAAGGGCATGGGACCCGGGGACTACAGGTTCAAGTGAGTAATCATAGTGGTGTTTCTCCTAAAGTAAGCTATATTTCACGGGCTCTTCCAGGACTCAAACCGACAACCGCTAGGTACATGTCCACTGGGGTACAGTAGAACCTCTCTATTAAGACTACTTGTGGGACTGACTGAAAGTGCTCTCAATGGAGAGGTGGTCTTTGTATGGAGGTTCCCATTAGAATCAATTTGAAGCATTTGGACTGAGAAAAAGTGGTCTTATTTTAGAGGTGGTCTTAATTGGAGGTGCTACTGTACCTAATTAATGGTTGCAGCTTTACGCTCTGCAAAGATGGAGCCTTCGAGATTCTGAGAAAGAACCCTCTGTTAGCATTTAGTTATCAAAATACAAGGTCTCCTTATAGTTATTTGCGTCCTTTGTCAGATCATGTTTTAGTTTTGAGTAAAAGACAACTATTGGATATGGAATCTTTTTTAACTTTTAAGTACAGCAAGTTTTGATGACATTCTGTCATCTTCATCAGCATCAAGACTTATAGTTAGTGTCAAAAACTGTCATTGAAAGTCGTGTACTTCTAAATTCTTGTTCCAAAAGGTATATTTTTTAGTCACTGATGTTAAAAATGGAGTACTGTAGCAAATGTGCTGGTAAAGTATTGATACAATCTCATCTGACTTGAATCTATTAGAACTGGAAATTATCACTTTCAAACTTGCTCTTTAGCTATATAGAATATGATCTCTGGCATGAGTGATATTAGTTTTAATGAGATTCTAAAAACTACACTGCTGAATGGAAATTCGAGAATGATAGGAATTTTCTTCAATGTGGTCATAAACAAATTTATCAATCAGGCTTCAGAAAGTTTTACTTAGTATAATGTATTTATCATAAACTTCAGCAATCAGCATTAACATTCAATACATGTATGTCTTCAATGTATCAATATGAAATATTTGAAACCACATTATTGAAAAACAAAATTCTTGATTGGATTCCATTGCCTAGTCTATAAGATGTAATGTCTTTTGAAAGGTTAAGTATGGCGTCACATTCATTGAGCGTTGGTGTATTTTTAGACTGACAGTCACTGACTCCGACAATGTGGAGAATTCAACGTTCGCAAACGTCACTGTCATCAAAGGTGAGCTTTTCTGATATCTCTGTCTAATCTACACACATGATGTATCACAGTTATAATTATACACAATTGTGAGAGGACATGACTATTTTTTAAGGTTGGAAAAGGTTAGATAAAGCTAATGTTGAACTGGGTGTATAAAGCTTATTGATACAGTACAAACTGTCTTATGTGGACACCTCAGAGTGAGAGATAATAGCATAACAGCCAGCCGGAACACAACTCCTGACAATTCAGCCCGGCCCGAATGAATAAAGATGCCGTTGATAGATATTTGAGTGTGACCACGCAGCTGGTATATCTGAGTCTGGGAGAATTGATACCGATATTTGCTTCAGAGACAACAGCCCTAGAATGTTCAGAGAGCTTGGCCATTTTGCAATGATGGGCGAAGCATTAATATTGTCCATGTTGATAACGCCTCTCTTCCCTGTCTTATGTGGACACTTTTCACTTCTCTCATTTCCCATTCTTCCTACCGGTCGGTATCATATATAATGTGAACCATTCTTTTAAGCTCACCTTTCTCATGAGGACACATTTTCAATCCTCCCAAAGCCTGAAAATGTCGACATAAGACAGGTTTTACTGGACTACATGTGAATCAAGAAACGCTTAATTTAATCTCTGATTGGCCTATGACGTCTGATGTTGGTGTGTTTTGTTTTTACTGATTTGTCCAATGATAATCAATCGTGACAAAATCACCCATGTTTTGCATAATCAAAAAGGAATAAATCATAAATCAATGAAGCTACGAACAGATGATATGTAGCTGGGATTGATCTCTCAATTCTCACTGCCTAATACAATTATATTTTGATATTTCAATGTCTGAATGACGTTTAGAATATCTTAACATACGCATGATAAATCATTGATGTTTATTCAATACATATCTCAACGATTTTCCTTATTAAAGCTATACTTAAAACATCTGTATCTAAAACATACATGACTTTGTTTGAAATAAATTAAATCATAAGGGATTATTTTCTGATGTAACTCTTGCAATTTGGAATT
Organism: Streblospio benedicti; assembly: GCA_019095985.1. Classification (NCBI taxonomy): domain Eukaryota; kingdom Metazoa; phylum Annelida; class Polychaeta; order Spionida; family Spionidae; genus Streblospio; species Streblospio benedicti. The sequence continues at coordinate 29,368,519 of CM032666.1, read as the reverse complement.
GATTTTTGAAAACAATTTGCTCATAAACATGCAGAAATGAAATCAATGTTCACCGCGCTGTGTAACAGTTGTAAGTGAGTGCTCGGCTGATATACGGCGATACACCAATGATACCCTCATTCATTGCTCGTAAAACACTCATAAAGCTTGATGCTTGAAACATTTTTAAATAGATACATTTGTTTTTGTTTAATTGTTAAAATCGATATTTTAACGTTGATTTTATTGCAATTCTATTGTTGTAAAGTATCAGTGAGCTGATAGAGATTGCTTTTGTTGGACTGACAGGTTTAGCGGAAACCATGTGATATGTCTCTCCGTATACACCGTCACGTGTCTATATCTGTGGGTTTACAGACCTTTGGCCCCCTCCAAAGATGCTGCACCATCCGCTATCTTCATGTAGTCTCTTATAGCACCTGGTTTGTGTACGTTTCAGTAGTCATGGCGATGCTTTATCTCATTCTGTATCCAAGATGGCAGCTGGTGCATGGGGCTTGTCTGTGCTTCCCATATTGTCTACATCTTCTGTGTTTTTGTATCACCCAGAGCTGGACTACCCTCCGAAGGCGAACGCGGGCTCCAACGTGATCATCAGCCTGCCGCAGAACGCCGTCAAGCTGTACGGGAACGCCAGCACCGACGACAAGGGCATTGCCAGCTACGAGTGGATCAAAAACTCGGATGACAAGCTCACCGCGGACATGACGGTACGCGGGGGGTGCTGGTTGGGTGGGGGGAGGGTGGTCAAGCCACTGGGACCTATTTGGTGGGGGTGTAATTATTGTACATGCATACTGAATTGTAAAGGGTGTGTGTGTGCGATTTTGGATACAAAAAGCAGCGGCTAAATAAGAGTGCATGAGTGAATCAAGAACACTGATATGACAGTGCATGAGTGTGCTTGCATATGTGTGTTTGCATGTGTGCGTGAATTCAAGTACAATCTACAAAGACAGTCACAGCTATAATTAGCAGTGTTCATTGAAGCGTATAGCGTCCATTCATTGCAATACAATATATCTATATCATGCAAACTTCATGTTAACGCTCTGTACCACTGTATCCTCACCAGGGCGTTCGCAGTGAGGTGTTGGAACTCTCCAACCTGGAGGAAGGAGACTACACGTTCACGCTGAAAGTGACAGACACTGCTGGACAGACAGATACAGCAGACGTCAACGTGTTTGTGCGGCCAGGTGCGTCAGCTATGGGAAGTGGGGAGGGCAGTGCCAGTTAGATAGATATCTATTGAAACCTGTCATTTTGTCTTTTGGCAAAACTTTTGCTCTTCTGTCAAGAGCTTTGAAAATGCAAAAATCCTCTCAGCTCTTGAGAGAAGAGAGAAAGTCTTGCCAAAGACAAAATGACAGGTTTCAATATAGGTATCTATTTGATTGATTGTGATTTGGAATATGGGATCTTCTAATAGTGGGATGTACCATGTGTAATGGACATAAGCATTGTTTTGTCTGCTGTTTGTTAAAGTGTTGCCATGTAGTTGGAGGGGGCTTCAAGTATCGGCCAGTTAAGGCTATTAAGGATCTTTTGGTGTGTTGTAGAGTTGAACAAGTCTCCGGTAGAGGTAGTCCAATGATCTGGTGTCAACTGTTACACTGTATAGTCCAATGACCTGGTGTTGACTGTTACACTGTGTAGTCCAATGTCCTGGTGTTAACTGTGTTGTAGAGCTGAACAAGCCTCCGGTAGCGAACGCAGGTCGGAATCGTGACGTGCTGCTTCCTGTGGAGTCGGTGACTCTGGACGGATCAAACAGCACGGACGACCAGAAGATAGATAAGTGGCTGTGGACGCAGGTGAGAGGTCGTGCTGACATAGTTTTGTTCAAACTGTCAGCAATTAATACATAAGTGAGTTGAGAAAGACAATATTGAGTGATATAGATGCCAATGGGCTGGTGCTACTGTAAAGTCACTTGAGCATGATAATAGTGAATTGGTACTTTTATAAATAACCGTATTTACATCTACATTGACAATGCAACGAATTTCTTTTATTGTATAACTGAATTAACTATAGTACTGTAGCTTGTTATCAGGTAATGCCAACTCCCGTTACAAAATAGTGATTCAAATTATGAGTTAAGTTTAATAAAAATCTAAAAATCTAGCGCTATAGCACCGCCTGTCCATGAAACCTAACACCTTTCCGTGTACAAGCCCACGAAGTGTGGTTTTTGCCCTGTCACAGGTGAGCGGGCCGTCGTCCGTCGTCCTTGACAACGCGGACCGCTCAGTCGCCACGGTGACCAAGCTGGTGCCCGGGGAGTTTGTGTTCAAGCTGACGGTGACGGACAACATGGGCCAGCAGGCAGTGGCCACAGTCACGCTCACGGCTAAACAGAGTGAGACCATAGTTTGGATTTTTTGGCTCTTTGGAAATCAACGTGTTGAGCTAATTTGGCGAGTTACAGTAGTTAGTTGAATTTGTAGTTTGAGATACATGTTCACATCATTTGTGTAGACTAGCTAACACAACAAGTTCATAAATGAACGTAGTTCTCATTTCTCAAGATCATTTGAATTTCGACGTAACGTGATACATCTATGGTAGATATCGGCCTAGACATTCAAATACATTATTGTTGATTGTTGGATATGAAACTTTGAAACCACTACACATTGATAGTAAAGTTAAACAGAGTGAGTAATACTTTTTTGTATGCTTCCGTAGCTAAATAGATAGAGAGTTTGACTCCCAAACAGGACGTTGTGAGCTCAATTCCTGTTTGTCGGGTCTGGTGGTAGTGAGTGTTTAGCAAACTTACCCCAAACTGGTTGCACACTGCTTTGTAGTGCTTAAACGTTAAAAAGGGTCAGGTGGTTGAATACTAAATGTGAGAGATGAACAGGATAAGGATACTAAAAGGATACTAATGACCTGGTGTGAATGTAAAGTCGCTTGAGTACTACGATAACAGTAAATTCCGACTGTTTAACCGCATTTACACATAATAAAAGCTCAAGATCGTGTTATATTTCTTTACATTCTGGTCCCTGATATATGAATTGAATCGAAAATCGTAAAAACTGCTTTATTAACATTTTTGGTGCTCAAGCACCCAGCTCAGATACACTTACAGCCAGATTTTTAAACATGATAAACATTGATTAAAATGATCAAATGGTTTAGAATAGATGTTGATTAATTATACGTGACAATAGTTTAGGAGAAATACAATAAGGTTGTAAAAGATGGTGAAGTGAAAACTAAAACCACGCTATAGTACAGTACTTTCTTCATAGCAAGAGCAGTCACTCCACACTCTTGAGAAAGGCAAACAGGTGTGTTGCTGAAATTTTGAGTTATATATTTGTAAATTATGATAGCTGTTGTTATGAAGATAGTACTGTATTATATGAATTAACACAGCTAATGAATTTGTTCAACAATAAAACCACACTGGTTCCGTGTGCAGACGAGAACGCGGCCCCGGTGGCTCGAGCCGGCGGCGACCGGTTGGTGCGACTCCCGGCGCCGCTCGTCGTCTTCAACGGGTCGGGGTCGACTGACGACCGCGGCATCGTGCAGTACAAGTGGACGCGGCGCGACAAGAGCCTCGCCGCAGGGGTAAGCAGACGATAGAGCTCCTTGAACAATTAAGATCATCACCCACTCACCTCTATGATTATTATCTTAAGACCACCCTTATTGTAAGACCACCTCACTCCATAGACTGTTGAAATCATGCAGCAGTACTATAAATCGGTACTGTAAATGTATGTACCATTTTGGAGTTCTAATGTGGTCTTTTTTTTTGTGATGGGGTATCTCTGATTGTAAATGGCCACTTCCTTAAAAATAGTTTTATCAAATATCAGCAGCTATGAGATCTCACTGCAAAATACATGTACCTGCCTAATAAAAGCTGACCCCTAAATTATCTGACGCTCTACAATCTAAAAATCCATAGATTGAGGCCAATACATGATAGTACCACTGTATATTACAAGTAGTTAGATTTAAGAATTGAGCAGCAGCAATTCTTCTCATAATTATTAATCTCATCTGATATCTGCTGTTTAAATTAAGCCATAAATTGTAAAAATTGCTTTATTAGCTTTTTTGTTACTGAACCACCCTCCTCAGATATATCAACAACCAGATTTTTAGATATAAACATTGATCGGAATGCCCTGTATGTGTAGGACGTGCTGAACGGGTCCGACCACCAGGCGGTGCTGCAGCTGGCCAACGTGGTGGCCGGCCGCTACGTCTTCTCGCTCGACGTGTTTGACGCGGAGGGCCTCACCAGCTCGGACACAGCCTCGCTGATCGTCAAGCCAGGTAAACTAACTATTCTTGGACATCGCCAGACCAGGTTATGAATTATCAAAGCTTTTGAAATTGTTTTTTTTTACATCTCAATCTTTGATAGGATATTAGTAGGCCTAGTCTCTGATTCTTGAAGGGATTGACCTAGTTACCAGTTCCAGACGAGACTGTCCTAGTTTCCTATTCCAGATTAGACTGACCTACATGTAGGTTACTTTTACTGACGCGGAGCCAGTTGTCCATCACAGATGAGCATGAGGTTCACCTAGTTACCAAACACATCTGACCTAGTTTTCCCCCATTGTAGTCGAGTTTGAGACTGACCTAGTTTCCAGACATATCTGTCCTACTTTCACTCCCTTGCAGATGAGTACGACTTAGTACTGACATAATTTTCAGACACATCTGACCTAGTTTTCCCTTATTGCAGACGAGCACAAGACTGACCTTGTTTCCAGATATGTCTGGACTGACCTAGTTTCTAGACATGCATGACCTGGTTTCCAGAAATGTCTGACCTAGTTTTCTGTTCTTGCAGACGAGCATGAGACTGACCTAGTCACGGGTCATGTCTGACCTAGTGTCCAGACACGTCTGACCTAGTTTTCAAACGTGTCTGACCTAGTCTCCAGACAATGTCTGTCCTAGTATTGCCATTGCAGACAAACACGAAACTGACCTAGTTTCCAGATATATATGGCCTAGTTTTCAGACATATCTCACCTAGTTTTACCGTTGCAGACAAGCGCAAGACGGGCCTAATTTTCAGACACATCTGACCTAGTTTCCAGACACATCTGACCTAGTTTCCCCCCGTTGCAGACGAGCACGAGAACGACCTGGTGGAGCTGACGCTGGCCTCCGACATCAGCTCGTTCACGGAGAGCAACCGGCAGGGCCTCGAGTCACAGCTCGGCCTGCTGCTGCACACCATGGACTCAGAGGTCAAAGTTCACATCCAGCACCTCAGCGGCGACCGCACGCACGGCCAGTAAGTCGCACTTTATTTAAAGATTGAAATAGTATTGACAATAGAGGAATCTTACTCCCGAGTCTATAGGGCTTTATCACATAGCAGCCTTTGCCTGGACTCGAACCCTGAACCACTACCAATGTGGCACCCACCTATTCACCTAGCACTCGAATGTCAATACTTACACCAAAGTCAATTAATTCAAATATATCAATGTATAATGAAATAGTACTCTGTATAGACCTTGAGGTATAGACAGTGTCCTCGCCTTGCCTTTCACGACCAGGAAGCCAAAACTCAACTGTTAGTGGTGTGTAACATATGGTTTGTAACATGTACACAAAATTTGAATAGTGACTCCACTGGTAGTGTTTGATATTTTATTAGCATAACTTTATATAGATAGTTAGATACCATGACATCTGCATTGCGATATATTGCAATTTTAGCCATCTTTACCTTCACATTTAGAAAACTGAAAAATCTCGTACATTCAATGGGTTTCAGTAGTATCTGTATCTAGGCAGGCTCTATAGTTATATCCCCATGCACCATGATTCTGTTACTCTTATGATATTTCCTCCTTTTGTTCCAAACCGATTCCAAAACTCTACAGGTTTCTTTTCAAAATTACACACCAAGTAATGTTCTCTCTCTCCCGTCGCTGTCAGGTTGACGGTGCGTTTCTTCGTGACCTCCGAGCCGGGGTCGGCTGCGGGGTCGGCGGTGACGTACCTGGACGGTCCTGATGTGGTGGCCGTGCTCAAGAAGAAGCTGCACTCGGAGGACGTGCTCGACTTCAGGGTGCTCGTGGACACAGTCGGTGAGCGGACTCTTGTCCAGTTCTATCCATAATGATATTGTAATGGGGAGCTTTATAGAGAGTACAATGCTTCTTTCTCAAACTTTATTTAACATTCTCCAACAATCCATACAATTCAAACCTTTTTATATTGTCTCCATCTTGACCAGATCAAACCGGTTTAGTAGACCATTATGACAGTAAAGAGAGGCCACAGTACATATGAACTATGGGCTTAATAGCACTTTGTCCTCTATACAGTGTCCTATATTGAGTTCATATTCTTATCTTACAGTTACTTCAATATACAACATTATCAGATTATCAATAATATGACTCGGGCCAATAAACTAACAATAGAGGGCTCGTTCTCCAAGTCTATAGGACAATATCACACAGCCTGTGTCGGGACTCAAAACCTGAACTGTGCTGTCACAGAACTGTGCTGCCACAGTGGTAGTGGTGCAGGGTTCGATCGAGTCCTGGCAGAGCACAGTCACTGAGTCCCAATGTTTGTTTACGTCTAGAAACAACCCCACCCCCCCCCCCCCACCCCCCGACCTACCATAGGTCTGGTAGGGAGTCCCTATCTACGGTAGGTCGGGGGGTGGGGGTGGGGGGTCTCTAGATGTAAACAAACATTGGGACTCAGTGACTGTGGCACATACTATGTGATATAGCCCAATAATCCTCTATGTCAATCCTTACACCCAGTCAGTTAGTGTCCACTATGTCTCTGACGTTGTGTGTGTTGTAGTGTGCCAGCTGAACTGTTCGGGCCACGGCGTGTGCGACCAGGCGACCAAACGCTGCATCTGTGAGGCATTCTGGATGGAGAACATCATCGACTATCTGCTGCTCGACAGAGACTCCAACTGTGGTCAGTCAATCAGTCGCTTGCTCAGGTCCCCGCATTTTGCCATGCCAAATCCTTTTTCAGTTTTGAAATGAGCTATGTTTAAACCAAAACATAATCACTAGACAACTTGAAAGTGATAGAAAGGTGATTAAATACAGGAACAGGGATGAGGGGGCCTTTCATCTCTTCCACTTGTACCACCCGATTTTTGGCATTGGAAGTCGTGCTGAGTGACCTTGACATGCGCAGAAAGATGTTTTGAGAATGGCAACAGCAGTTGTTGAAACAGTCAACAGTAAGATTATATCTATTTTGCGTTGCGAAAAGATGAACTGATTATGCCATGATTATGTTGTTATTGCAGACTGGAGCATCCTGTATGTGATCATCGTGGCTTTCCTCGCCATCGTGGTTCTGGCCGGGGTCGTGTGGGGAGCCATCTGTCTATGCAGGAGGTAACGAGCAGGCCTCTTTTTTTCAATGTGTAAATTTTACATTTCTTGTAATTAATATGCAGCATAGAAATACGCATCTGTAGCCTTTGGACATTGAGCAAGAGACAGTTTTGGAAGTTTCACACCTCAGCGTCCTTGATTCTTATTCATCAAGAAGCAGAACATTGTCTGATGAGACATGTCTCCTCGAACCTGACCATACAATGTGCAAAACAAAACATTAGAATAGCTCGTGTTTCCCACTGAATCTTCACACAAAAATGTGTAAATTTCACATCTAGTGTAATATGCAGCATAGAAAAGATGTCGCAACTCCAAGTGCATATTTGCCTTATAAGCAGTTTTATTATAGATTTCTGAAAATAAGAATAAATTTCAATAGCTACGATCAATGCTCAGAGAAATCAAGATTTTTAAAACTACGTCTAGCAAAATATGATTTTTGATAGCTATTATTTTCTCAAAAAAAACAACAAAAATAGGACATTTTAAGAATTTTTATGATCCGTGGACAAGTGTGTCTAAGACATTGGTAGATTGCCTGCACGCCTTGAACTGTTTCTCTATTGCCCAACATAGACCATGGTAGAAAAGCTGATTCTTCTCACGCCTGGCGCTACATGTTTCAGCCCATCTCTGTGCTGCTGTCTGATAAAAAATAATCATGCCAACTTCTAGCAAAATAAAACCTTTTATAAGACTTTTCAAGAATCCGGGGACACTCTGTCTAAGAACCAAGTCTTATGGTGATATAGCATTTAAAACAGTTTACAGCAACACCTAAATTATGGAATAAACTTCCACTATCCATTCGACAATCCAAAACTCTTGTATCTTTTAAATCCCAACTAAAGCACCATTTGTTTAAGGAGGCCTACAAGCGTACATGAACATTTAGTGGAATTTACGCTATATAAATTGTATTGTATTGACATTGGTAGATTTCCTTCATGCGTGGCGTCCCCCTGTTTCAGCCCGTCGCTGTGCTGCCGGCTGCTGCAGCGGGACAGGAAGAGCAAGCGGCACCGCTACCAGCTGCTCAATGAGCTCGACCACGGGGACACCGACAACATGGAGATGCTGCCCAAAGGTAGGAAGGCTTCGTGGCCCGGAGTCAGCAACGCGGAATGGGACGAGGACTTCTGATGTGTGGAGAAAAGAGGGTTATACTATTCGCGGATCCAGGTTTTGAGGAAAGGGGTGGGGGCGCACTGAAGGGATCTCATGGGTTTTGTGTGCCCAATGGAAGGCGAACATGCCAAAACAAAAACTATGAAAATAGGTTAATTTAATGGAAAAAGGCACCCGCTGGATCTGCCTATGTGTAACGTATACAAGTGTTCAAATGACCGTGGACCTTACAGTTGAATGTTTGCTGATTTGGGATCGGCTTTATATGAATGTGCATTGATATTGGAATTTAGATGGTCTAGATTTTGGTGTGGTCCAAATTTTTGGTGGGCTTTTACATGTGGCGAGCCTGATCTTGCATGTGGATTTTACATCAGAATGGTTAATGCTATTTTGAGGAATGTGACATCACTATCGATCTAAATGTAGTCTGGGGAAAAGGTGACACAAAGTTATGAATGGGGATGTCACTAGACATGGACATTTTAAAGAAATACAGGTTAATAATGTCAGGAAATACAGTTCAGAATTACACTATGGCATATATTGTGTGTAGGTTGTTTGAGCATGTGCTGGGACAGGTATGTCATTGCTTGTAAGATATTCTTTGTTTTGTTATTGAATAGGTGAAAATAGTCTTGTATAAAAGTATGCACTTGAGGAATTGATTTTATGTTTAGATTTTTTTTCCCGTAACATACCCTCTCACCAATATTTAAAGTAAAACTGTAGTAGTCATATGATATCAACGATTAAAAACCAATTACAGTTTGACCTGTTTATCTCACACATTTATACATTGAGTTTTTGATAACTCTACCGATTAGGCATTTCCCTTTGGAATATATTTTTGATAATTTGAAAATCCCTGTGAAAACTCAAAATTTTGGATAGTTCAAATTTTATATTTACACCTGTCAAGTTCGAGTCAAACGGATCCAACTGTAAAATCAGCCAAAGATAATTTCTTTCAATTCTGCTTATTTTAACAATGATAATCACGTTAAATTGACTCCCTCTTGACATTTTATTGACTACGGACTGCCTATGATGGCTTCATTCTATCCTGCACTAGTAGTAGTAAATGTCCTCAACAACAGAACCCAATGTGCAGTCACAAATCCTGCCATTGAATTCCGTTGTTTACTACAAAATTTACTTACATTATTATAAGCTAAAGCATGAGAAATGCTTCTGTTATTCAGTTTTTCCATTGTTCACTCTTCCGTTGTTGAGGACATCCACCATAGTAGAACCATTTACCACTCGCTCTGCTGCTGCTGCTGTTTTCTCCGATAACCTCCGTCTGCTTCTGTTCCTTTCCAGGTAAACTCCAGAGCAGCAGTCTCATGGTCTCTGAGTCGGATTTCTCTAGCGACGAAGAAACGCTTTTTGTGAATCACCGTAAAACTAACGGCCATGTGAAAAATGGCGTCCTCAAGACCAAAGCGAAAGTGAAGACTTGATGAGGAGGCTGTGAGCGGGGAATCGACAATGTTCACGCGGCTTCCGGAGGCTTTTCCTATGTGATATACCCACTTGCCATGCTATAACGCCTTACACCCGCCACAATATAAATAAACCAGTTTTCTACTGGTTTCGACACAAACAAACTTTTGTGCGTGTTCGCTGCTTCAGGAACTCTATTTATGCTGAAGATGATTCACGTTGACATAATTTCAAGGTTTTGCTTGTGTCGAAATGATTGAAAAATAAACATTATACGTGAACAAAAAGATGAAGTAATATAACATATAAGGTTCAAATTGGCCAGTGCAATGTTGCAACATGGAAAAGTGTTATATTTTTCTAATATTTATAGAGCACGTTTGTTCAATGTAGACATTGTGGATAACACTATTTTCTTTACGGTACAATCGTCATGGAAAAAAAACTTTGATGCATTTATCCAGTTGTCCACCAATATAGTCAGTGATTCAGCAGACGTATGAATGAGTCAGATTTGATTTGATTTCATATCAGATTTTCTTGAGTGAAAAGGTTTTATTTGTATCATGTTTGTAATTTTTGCTGTCAGTAATCACCTTGGAAGTCGTTCATTTAGGAAATGTGTAAGATTACGCGTGTGAAGGTTTGTGGTGTGTGTTTATTTACCCCCAAAGTTACTGTGTTACGGGGGCAATACAAATCTAAAACAAGTAGAAAATTATGCTTTATTTTTTAACGAAAACTATAAATACCAATGTGTAAACTTTAATTTTTAATATTTCTTTGTGTGTCTAACATCTTTAGTTTTAATTCTGGTGATTGGATGTCTTGAAAAATGGAAACATTGAATTAACGGCCATCTAATAATGTTACAAATGCTTGTAGACCTCACTAAATAGTTTGCATAACAATCGTCCCTAACTTCTCAAGATAATCCAGTAGGAATCCAAGTACAATTTTCTATGCTGTATACAGTAGAACCTCTCCATTAGGACTATACGGGGGACGAACCTCAAGTGATTGTAATAGCTGGCCTAATTGGAGGTTCTACTGTGTCACGATCTCCATCTAGTAATGGTGATAATTGTTGTTTAATATATTAGCTCATTCTCGCTCATTCATAAAAAAGGCTTATCTCCGGTTTGCTCACTTAACCACCTGTGTTAAACACGGACCCATGCCATTCTTTGTCCGGATGGACTCGCAAACAAAGGCCATTTTTCAATTAACTCAAATACTTAGTGTTTTAAATAGATTTGTCCATTGCTCTCATTATTTTATGAAATTGCATTGCACATGTAAACCATGTTCTGGTGATAGGCCTTGTTCTGAGATCTAGAAGTACATAATGTGAAAAACGTGTGAAGTGACTCCTCTTTCATACTGTATTATATGAAACACGTAATTTTCTTTTGTTTATTGATTACGTTCTTTGAAAAGTATAACACTGTGTAATCGGTATGTAGCATATATGGTTTCATTTATACTTTTGTCTTTTCTGCTGCGTTTCAAGCCAAAGTTTTAAGTTTTAAAGTTGAATAATCCCTTTATTATCCGTTTATTAAAGGATTACTCAACTTTAGAAATTAAAACTTTGGCTTGAAATGTAGCAGAAAAGAATAACAAACATATAAATCTTTGAAAAGTTGCTTGTGAAATTACGAAGAATGATGGAACATATGATATGCAAATTGTCGTTTTCAATGATAATGTACAGTGAAAAACGAGGCAGAATTTCCATGTGTGGGGGCTCACTGGGTGTGACTGTTAGTGATAGATGTTATTTTTTATACAAATTGTATATATATATATATATATATATTTAAGATTGTAGGTTAAGAAGTTAAGAAAAGCAATGTTGTGTATACTGGTCCATTCATTAACTGTAATAGAATTAACATTGTGCCCAATATTCATAACCATGTTCTGTATTATCCGCACCCACTGCGACGGTCCTAGCATAAGTTGTCGTAGAATCGTAGATTCTCCTCATTCCATGTCCTTGTGATACTACATCTTGTGATACTTTGCTGTAAGTACATACTGAATACTCCAGAGGTAGATGCAGGTGCTGGGGCATCAGGGGTCGTCTGGCTACCGCTAAACTTCCACTTGTTTACATCACATCCCCCATTTCCAGGAAATCCTGGATCTACCACTGGATGTGTCTGTTCATATTTTGTTGATTTCATACTCTGTGTTTACACTGAACATTGAACTGTGTGTAAATGCAGATATGGAAGTGTATAGTTAATGTACAGAGTTAGTGTATGCTCATATTGTAATTTGTGAAGTTATTAAGAAATGGCTTTGCAAGAAATCTTTGCTGTCAACGCGTGGATCTTGTTGCCTCAATGACAGTTATTTGGTAAATGGCAGTCCGCATTGAATCATGAGTTTTATGGAAAGGACATTAACTAAAAATGATTACAGAAATCCAATGAATTTATTTCATCTGTAGTGAGTAACTGTTGTATGTGTAGTTAAGTACTTAAAGTTATTTTTGAGAATGTTGTAAAATATGAACCAATGTTGAAAGGCACGTGTAATTGTATGAGAAGGATGGTTTTCACACATTTGTATTTAGCTTGCGTACATGTATACTTCTAGAATGGGGGGAAAAGATTCAATGTCTGCATGTCATTATAATTCGATAGAATGGCGACAAATGTTTGAATGGTAATTGGTAAATTTTTTGGCTAATCCATAACTGATCTAATGTTTTTATTTATTTTATGTCCAAAATCTGTTTCTTCTAAAGTAATACTCCCATACTTCATTGGTCTATTTTTATTATGGTAGGTATGTTGAATGTGAGCCTTGGGAAAATGTGTGCGTGGTCTCATGAGCATAGTGATTAGTGTGAAAATGTGGAAAAGTGCGAATTGTAAATATTCTAGAGTAAGTTTGTACAAGGAGAGAACTTTCTTCCCTATGGGAAATCATGAGTAAAATAAACTAGAAGCTAAATCTATTGTTGGGTTCTCACTTTATTTTCCTTACACCACCTCACACCAAAATACGGACATAAAACTGTTAGCTGGTTGCTTTTTAATACATTGTAACATTTATTTCTCACAAAGTATTGAAGATGAATGAATCGATACCTTTAAAAAGAACTTCAAAGCTTGTATTACTCACATTATTAGCAATTACAACATTGCATGCCCAGAACTTGCAAACTTTTGCAGGTAATTTACTTGTGCTCAGAATCCATAATATGGGTGCCACATTAGGCGAGCAAATAAGAATACCTATTTCACTAACCCAAAAAAGTAAAATTTCTTGTCTTAAAAGTTTCCTTGCTTAAAAACACATTTAAAATTTCCAAAGTTCTGAATATTATGCATTTAATTATGATCGGAATGAACTTCACATATAATTTGAATTAAATATTTGATAAGAAAAACATTTTAAGTAACATTCAAACCCGTAGGAAATTTCTTCTGCGCTTTTTTCAAATTGAATGTCTTACCACAAGTATTAAACTATAACTCATATTATTGCACAAAATAAATACAGATTCAGGTACAAGTTCGTCCTTATATTATTTTTCTCCACCAGTAAAAAGATGACAATCATACCTTAACATCCATGCTTCAATTTTCATAGATCAATTTACAAAGTTTAAACATACGGTTACAGAAATAAATCTTTTGACTTAGAATTCATCAAAAATTAGTACAACAGTATTTTAAGAGAACTCAGTGAGTTCTCAATAAATCAAAATAATATAAGAAATATAAATTTTTCTCAATTATCAGGAATTTTGTCTTAAATCATGAAGAAGTACTGATATATAAAAAAAAAAAAAAAAAAGGCTGCTGGACTTTCGTTTCTACCATTTATACACTCTATTATTCAATATTTACAGTACAGTTTTTAATAACATTCAACAAACATGATTAAACATGAAAATGGATACATTCAAATTTCATTCTTTTTTATAACCTTAGAACAATACAAAGTTTTGACTTGTATAAATAATATGATCATGCATCTAACTAATTACATGTATGGATAACATGTAGCCCTGTGATTCATAGTATTCATTAGTATTATATTCACAGTCCTTAAGCAACAACGTGCATGACACACACCCTTCTCAATTATCAAACAGAAAAAAAAAAAAAAATAAAAAAAAAAAAATACAGGTGGCTTTAATTATGTACGCTGTTACTGTTTATACCAACAAGTTTTTTTTATTAAAAAGTTACTACGCTCAGCTGATGTAGAAAAATGGGAGATCTAAGAAATGTATTAAACAATCAAACCACAGTCACCATCATTTCACCATCAATAATAGATTATGCTACAAAAAGTGGCTAATAAATTCATGTAAAATTAGCTTAACTTTAACTCTGACAGTAACACACAGCTGCTCCATATCAGTGATTAGGCCTCATCACTTAGCAATGCTCAGTAACCAAAAAATGAAAAAAAAAAAAAAAAAAAAACTATCATGTCTCACTCTGGCATATCTATAAATGTTAAAAGCAGCTTCACCCAAAGTGGTCACCATGCGAGCATCTCGCGCGGCTGCGTTTCTTCACTTTGCGGTGACGGTGGCGCCCTCTGCAGCGAGGTGTTTCACCCGGAGCACGACGGGCACCGACGTACAGGGCACCATCCCAACCTGGAACACAAGCACAGTCAGCAACACAGTCAGCAAGACAGCTCAATACTAGTTGTAGGGACTGTTAGGGGGAAAATTCATTCACTTTGGTACAAAAGCGCCAAAATTACAGTGAGACATCGGGACAGTCAGCAAGACCCCACCACAATCAGCAACATAGTGGAACAGTCAACACTCAACAAGCCAGCTGTCAGCTACTAGCTACAACAATTGTCAGCGACAACAAGGTCACTTACATGTAGTTACAAAATTTTAATTTGAAAATGTGATATACAAATCACATATGCAAATACACCAATGGAACCTGTCTTATGTGGACAACTTTGGAAGAAAAGTTGTCTTTATTAGATCGGAGTCCTTATATTAATAAACAGCCGTTCACTTCATAAATAAGTATCAAGTGTTCACATAACACAGGTGTCGTCCACACTCCACACGGGTAGAAATAATCCACTGTGTACGAAATCAAACCATACAATTTACTTTTGTAATCATTAGCTATGAAAAGACTGTATATGGGCCACCCCCATACATACAGATGTGATATTTTAATGTACTTTTTATAACCTTTTTTAACCTAAGATGTAAAAAGTGCATATATATCTCCTTTTCTATAGCGATAATATATCTGAAATAAATCTTATCTTAAAACACTAAGCATATAAAGAGCCTGACCTCTGCCATCACCATGGAGATGAGCGAGGGCGGGGTGACGTCGTACAGCAGGTTGAGCAGGGCGAGGTTGGGCACGTCGCGCCAGTCCCGCAGGTGGCTGCTCTCCTCCCCCTCCCGGCTGTCAGCCGCGACGCCCGGGGACACCAGCTCATCAGGTGGGCCTGGGCGGGGAGAAACGTAAATATGTAAATGTGGCGGTTTACAGTCGTGATTCAAGTCTTACTCTCACTATTTTTCATTTCACACCAGGTCATTGGCACACTTATTGATCATCAATTGATTATTGCTCATATACTTGCACCAATGCGCACAATGTTAATCACCCACAATCACTCGGGAATCGAACCGACGACCTGGTCACAAGGACAACTCCCTATACACTCGGCCACAGAAGCACACACAGACATGATTAGATTAGATTTATTCAAGATTTGAAACCTTGTATAGTCAAAATGTACTTAGAATATAATATTCTCCCACTCCTGACTGTGTTTATGAATGGCAAGGCCGTAGGATATTTTCTGATCTCTTCATAATTTCATACGCCAATCTTTGCATAAATTATGATAATTATAATGTAAAGGGGACTGCTTTACTACACTTTACGACAGATTCATTCATAAAATTGTAAAGTTATTCAGATGGCAGGATTGATAATAAAATTGCCACAAAAATTGGACCAGACTATTGATCCATTTCCGTTGTTTGTGGACTAATAAGACATGCGACTCCAATCAATACAGTTTGTCGCCTGCGCTTTGTTGGTTCTTCAATGCATCCAGCAAGGTAGCACTCTAGTTGATAAAGGCTATATCATTGTACTTTTTACCTTGACCTTAACTGAACTCAACTGAAGTACTTTCTTTTGTTCTTGGATAGAAATTGGATAGTTTTAAGTGGTTTCTATGCCTTGTTGCTGTGTATATACGTGGGAGAAAATTCGCTCACTCGTACTGTTATAAAAACCACTCAGTGAGATATTGGCTGATATCTCCACTCCACTCGTATAATAACCTATTAATATCTCATATAATCACAGATTATCTTGACTGTCACATCATATTCCTCGGATGATACAAAAAAGCTTCCACAAAGTACTGCTTCAATAAAATATTTACATTGTTGTCCTTAAAACATAACGTAAACGAACGATAAACGTATCAGAGCTCAACGAGAGGGTTTGACAGCTGGTTGTCAAGATTCTTAACACTTGTGATAATTATATGGCCTAAAATATTTTTAAAAAAATGCATATTGAAAATCATTTTAAAATTTGGGCCACTGCACTGACACAATCAAATCTGTGGCCTGAACCAGGACGGTTGCCCAGTCCTTTCTCAGATATATTTATTTACCCAAAACACACCAGCAATGTTATGTACGACAAGTATACAATTCTAACTTTTTAAGACTGGGGGATTAGAATGGAGAGAAAATAGTCCTGCATAATCATGGATCTAAGAAATATCATTCATTGAAATTTCCTCTATTTTGGGGGTTACAGCCATCTCTCACAAGCTCAGGCGATATTCATCAAATTCATGTTGTGAATCTCACGACAGTGGCCTTAAAACAAGTAGATATTTATTCAATATTACAGTGTTCTGCTAGTGTATCTTACAATAAAAGATAAGATAAGAGCGCACATGTCTATTCCAAAAGTGATAAAATATGTTGCTGTGTCATCCTTCAACGCAATTACGGCATTTTTGAAAAACAAACCATGCAATTGATGAAGGTATTTACTTCTTCAATCTGATATTTTTGGGGGGATTTATTTTTCATATTAATCTATTTTGTTTGAAATAAACTATTACATGCATTTATGAAATGGTTAGCGCTATTGAATACATGTAGATATCATGATGAATTGCAAGTATGATTCAATGCTTTTTCTGAATTATTTTTTAATACTGTTCCTACTCCTAAATTTAACATTCAGAACATGCTATTGACCAGAATCTAAACTTTCATTTTAATAATGGACATATTATACATTTTTTTTTGTTCATTAAATCCATTTGAAATGATTTATATTTAATGGACTTTAATACATATGTAATGTAATGTTGAGTGCATAGGGTCTAATACATTTTTGTGTAAAATATTATTTGAAATAACTATATATGATATAGTCCAAACCTGACTTGAGTGATGTATCTCTAATCACTGTGTTGTAGAGCCTGGTTTTGGAGTCCTGCTCCATGGGTCCTAATATTTGTCAAATATTATTTGGAGACGACAGAGCTTGTGATGATCTCTAATCACTGAAGTTCTAGAGCCTGGAGAGCCCTGGCTGATGAGTGTCAAGAAGGAATGTAAGCAGGACATTGAGTACTTGCATGAGAACATGAGAGGCCTAACTGGTAATGTGGACCACCTCAAACAGAATGACCACCACCTCACTGGTGATTTTGAAGAGAATTTGAAGAAAAGGTGTGTAGCTATTTCAGGAGGCACTTCATTCATTTACAATGGGTTTTTGAAATGTTTAAATTGTCCTATACAATACCAAGTGAATTGATTTTAAAGGCTAACAGTTGATCTATATATACTTACAAAATTTCCTCTTTTATGAACAGCTTTTCAACAAATTTTGTTCTCGTATATTTGTATATATACAGGATATATATCTACATATATTTCTTCAGAGCAGAGGAGACAGAGCAGCCCTCTGGCCTTCACAGTTTCTCACTCTGAGGCTCAAAGTGTACCTGACGAGGGAAAGTTTCAGTTCGACACCATCCACACCAACGTCGGAGGAGGATTCGATACAATTACCTCAGAGTTTATTTGCCCCATTTCTGGTTATTACATATTCTCTGTCTCTATGTTAGGCAATACTGGAAATAGTGCTCATATTAGGATCGACATAAATGGTACTAGGGGCCCACGATCGTATACTACTGATACAAGAGCTAATGGAGGTGGCACCTACAGTTTGCACTGCGGGGAGGGTGAAAAAGTTACTGTTGTGCAGGATGGTTGGAGTGGGCCAGCTGCTGCTTCGGCATTTCATTCTAACTATTGCAGTTTTTCTGGTATTCTCATAACAGCAGATCAGATGTAAAAAGACCATGGGCAAATATTGAAGGTTATACAAAATATGATTGTCTGTTTGTTGCTTGCAGTAACAGAATGATGAAAAAATCATTGATCACGACCAGTTAGGACTATTGTACACCATGCTAACTATTGCAGTTTTCTGCTATTTAGAGAATGCAAATCAGATGTAAAAATTACAAATGTAATTAAAACTGAATGCCTAATACAAATTATGATTTTGTGGTTACCAGTTTATGTTATCCAGTATTGTCCCTTTATGCACAAATAAATTACTTGATTAATTTTTTTTTAACCAACAAAAATTGCAAAGTCCATTGAATAAGTATTGAATGTTGTTGGTTGATGGTAGAATGTCACACATATTTTTCTTGACCAACAAATGCAAATCCTGGACATAAATTTATCAAAGCATGTGTATATTTACTGCTACATTTTTAGTTATTAAAAAATCTAAACCTTAACAAATTTCATTATTAGGACATAAAAACAAATTTCATTTGTTTAATTAAGTTATAAACAAACCTATAGATTCTTTCTTTTTGAGTAATGGTTGCAGAGAAGCAATATGATATATTCTGTGCATTCTGAAAATTTACTAAATTAGACAGCGTATTAAAATATCTAGAGCAATTTAAACCCCACGCATAAAAACCTGACTATAAACCCATCTAAACACGTGATAGGCGACAAATGTCAAACAAATTATTTTTACAGAACAAATATTTTTTGGCTTTTTGGCTAAGCATTATCTTTAAAGGTAATGCTCAGTGACAAGTAGTGTATCATACATTCTATATGGTGATTTTAATACAATGGCAGTTATCTAAACATTAAAATATGCCTAATTAATCAATCATAAATATTTGTTTAACACCCAACAACAATCGGTAAAATAATGCACAAACAAGATTAGGAGAAGGAATGATTTTTGTCCGGCATAGCTTATACGGTCAACATAAGAAGCTGCCTATCTTCCCAATGTTAAATGTGACATCTGCCACAAGAAATGCACAGTACGTCTGGTGCAAATCATTCAATTATGCAATATGCACATGACCGCCTGTTTTAACCCATTCAGATCGGGATGTCCCTTGAGGGACAATTTTACGTCCGATTTTGCACAGAAAAGTCCCTCGGATTATCGCCGTGTTTCACATATAAACACAGGGGTCATGCTCCCGGCTTTTAGACTAGTGACAACAAAATCGCCTTACCTTTACATTTCGATGTAAATTTTGTGGAAGTGAAGCAGGGTTTTGATAATATTAATGCATCATTTGTAAGAATATATATCTGCGCAAGAAACACGTGATTTACACTGCGAAATTCAAGCTCAAAATACTCTAATTTCTAAAGACGAAAATTACCCCAACGTGTCTATACCATCTTAAAAGGGGAAACTCCGTTCTCTTCAGTTCAGACTGAAGCGATTGTTGTTTTCGATTACGTCACTAGGAAATACCTACTTAATATTCCTGCTTCCAAATAAGGATATTAATACTCAGCCTCCAGCACATCGTGCGTTGTCACTATAAACCCATTTTTCTCTGCTTTGATAATGGCTAATGAAGCCGCTACTCTTAATCGCATCGCGCTATGATCGGTGTAGAGATATGACGGCGTGTGATAAAGGCTAATTTTCCTATTGAAAATGGCGCAGTAGTTAAATTGCTTGAAGGTAAGATAATTTTTGAAACGAATGGATTATCACCGTCACAGTAACATACCCATCACAAATTCACGTGTCGGATCAATTATAACCCGATTATGAAGTCATGGACGAAAGGATATTTCTCAAATCACACGCATTGTTTAATAATTCGTCTTTCTAAAGTGTATCTCGAACCTGTCATTTTTAATCGAGGCCGGCAACAGCCTCACGTTTGGAAGATATTCTAGACAAATATATCCATATTCCTATTACTGGGCCATAAAAATAAAAACTCCATGCGATTCTGAATACACGTGTACAATTTATGTAAAAAAATAAGCATATATGGAGGCCCCAGATAAGTTATTGTCTTGGACGTAAAGCTGTCAAATGGCACTGTTCGCTAATGTTTATATTACGTGTTGACGTTTTGCGTATGCCGATATGAATGGGTTAATATACAACAGGAGAATGGCATTTTTTCCATAGATTAATACATTAAACACAAAAATCAAACTTAATTTGCAAACACCTCAAACTGAAAAAGGCAAAATCTATTAATACTAGCTTTTACATAGAGAATAGTTTTTTGAGTGAGCATTATCTTTAAGCTCTAGTGGGGCCCGGGCTGTGATTTGAATTTAAGCACTTCATCCTGACTTGCACCCCAGCTGCTGGACTAAAATAGAAGCTAACCTAGCTGACTGAACAGTCTCACATTTAAGGTCTCCTTAGTTACTCTTCAGTAGGACAAGTAACTTCAAAAAAGAACTAGTCCTTCCCAAAAGTTACTCATCCAAACAAGTTATCAAACGTATTTTGGCACAGCAGCTACTCATATTCAGGACAAGTGAATTGAATTCAGCTCGAGTCCTTCCCGACTTCTACTAGTCTGGACGAGCAGCCTAGTGACTACATGGGAGCCTGGTGACTCACTCACCTAGCTCGTTGTAGACGAAGGCGTCCGTCTGCACCGGTCTAGAACTTTATCGCCTCGCAGCACACCAT
>CM032666.1:29330675-29347418 GCA_019095985.1 Streblospio benedicti | reverse complement strand
AGTTTTTACTATCATTCAAACAGTATTTCAGATACATTTTAATATAAAAGAATAAGAACACTTAATCTTTAAATCAACTTCCTTGTCAAATATGTTAAGAGAATGACAAGCCCATGACAGCCAGGCCACACCTCAAATTGAGGAATAATGTAGAGCCTACCCAAATAAAATTAGGATTTGATTGACATTGATGGACTGTCTGAAGAAGCATGGTTGGCGAGTATTTGCTGCCCACCTTCGAGTTTAGCGCGTCCATCGACCACGATCACCCGGAAGCGGATGCCATGGTTGTGAGCGTCGACCAACACACGCTGCACCAGCGACGAACTGTAACACAACACGCGAGGTCTCACTTCATTATTACTGTTTGTATGTACCAGTTTATATGGTTAGCCAATATACAGGATGGCGGAGTGGTCTAATGCCTTAAGTGCTTGGTGAATAGGTGGTCCAGGGTTAGAGTCCTAGCAGAGGTTACGTGATATAGTGCTATAGACTTGGTGAAAATATCTTCTAATATCAATGGTTAGCCTTAATGTTTTTAATATTAAATTGTTCGGTCATGTATCACACTGTATTAATGCTTTTACATTCATCATAAGTTTTAAAATGATATGTAGATGTAAAGAAAACAGCAGCTTTTTCTGTAAACCATTATCTCTGAATACATTAGTGTAGTGTGGTAATTGACCTCTGTTCCATTCCTATCTGGTAAACATGAAAATAGAGGATACCATCCGAGATACGTACTAGGAATACACTAGGATGACGTCATCGTTCTGAATCTTCTCTCTCGCAATTTCTGAGATTGCTTCTCCAGCAAGAATTATATTTTCTCTCACAAACTCTTCGATTTTTTCACATAAAACTTCCTTTGCCTGAAATTTAAAAACGACGTGAACATCAAGAAATTCACTGGCTTACAGACAAAACAAAAGAAAAGAAAATTTCTGTCAGAATAATCACCCAGATTTTTCAAACAAACCCTAAAAAAAAAGTTTTTCTGCTCCCACTCCCTAGTTTTTTTCACACACCCTTGGGCTATGATAAGTGATAAAGATGAAAAGAGAATAAACATGAATGCATTTGCAATTTACCAGGTACGTAAAGTTCTGGTGATGTTTAAATTGCAATAATTTCTACTAACTAACCTCCTTGAATAAGACACTATTCATTTACCTTTTCCTCCGGCATGGTTTCTGGGATCCGAGTCAAATGGTATTTGAAGTACTTTATGGCATTATTCATACTTGCTGATTTTAATCTAATGTTGGCAAGAAACCTGTAAAAATTACAATTAATTAATAAATTTAATTATTCTTATAAAATAAAACTTATTCTGTGAGATTTAAAAACTAGAATGTTATCTATTTAATATTAGTCAACACACTTCTTTAATAAAATAATAAATATGAGAGAACGGTTAAAAAAACCTAATCATAAATCTAGCAAACAGGAGTGTTATTTGGTGAATATAACAAAAACTGACGGTAACAGTAAAAACACATATTGATTATCGCCAAACATTACAGCTACCTGAATTTTGACGTGGAAGTTTATTTCAAAAATCAAAACAAAAAGTTTCAATCTACTGCATTAGAAATGTGAACATTAGAAAGGTTTGGGCATGGTCCTAATCTGAGGATATGTAACACCCACCTTATTCAGACATACCTGTGTACAACTAGATCGCTTTGAGATGTGTAATGTACAACAACCTATTTGGCTTCTGCGCACCTGCCCTATTAAGCGCACCCCCTCCCCCCCCCCCCCACAGGTGGTGAAAAAATATTTGCAGGATCATGCATTTTGACTTTTGTCATTCAAAAGGCATGGTTTGGGGGTCCGCTTATTAGACATCTCTTGTTTTTGTTTCTGATTGAAATTTGCTGTTTGTAAGCACACTGAGTACTTATTAGAACAAATACGGTACTTTACTCGTGGCGTTTTAAGAATTGCCACTCACGTGATGCACGGCTGTAGCGCCGCCTCCATGTCGCGGTTGAGCTCTTTGTTTTCGGGCGTCTTGTAGTCCTGCACAAACTGAAAATGAAATTTCAAATCTATTACACAAGTCAGGTGAACAACGCCGTAAAAAATATCAAAGATGACAGAGCTCATAGCTACACAGAGTTGAAAATGTTAGTGTATTAACATGTTGAATCCAGAAACTATAAAACATCTTCTGAATGATAGTTCATATTGTTGAGAATAAAACTATAGATATGATTAATCAAAAATAGCATGTTGCGTTATTTTCTCCACTGAATAAAACATTTTCAAAGCTTGTTAAGGGTCAGCAGACACCCTGGATTTATAAATCTCCCGCTGCATAATTTTCCATCTTTGGATCCTGCAGCTTACTCATTCAGATTCAGAAATAGCTACGGCAAGTCGACTGCCACAAAGGTTCCCCGCTGAGTACCTACACTTTAAAAAGGTACAGATCTGGCAGTGTAAGAACATGTACTGTAGCTATAGGTGGCTTTCTCTGTATACTCCCCGGGGAGTTGAGAAAGAACATGAGTCCGCCACAATGAAATCTGGTGTAAATGTTTAGGTGTCTGCAACTTTCGAGGGAACCAAAATAAGACCTTTTTAAGACCTCCCCAGAAGCAAAATAAGACCTTTTATTCTAATCAAACCATGCAACTCTAAGTGCATGCATGTTGCCTCATAAGTGTTTTTTTTATCAAAGGCAATATAAACATGAATAGCAATGAGAAAAAAATACAATAACTATAAACAATGAAAAAGAGAAATTAAGACATCTTAAGACTACTTCAAAGACAAAAATAAAATCTGTATTTTGAATGGCTATTTTCATCCCGAAACCAATTAAGAGTTTTTAAGGCCGCCGTGCTCTGTTCACCTGGTAGAGGGCGCTGAGGAGTGCGATGCAGCGAGCGTTGGAGCCACAGACGAGGCCGTCCGCGTACTGCAGGCCCAGCTGGTAGAACGCCGTGTGCAGGCCAGACGCTCGATTAAAACTACAAATAGAAATATACATGTATCAACAATAACAAAAGATGAAAATAGTCAAACTAAGTGTGATGACAGACAAATACCCGGTATAATAAATCTATATATATATTGGAAATCAACTGACTGGGCGTAAGTATTGACATTGGAGAGCCAAGTCTATAAGGCTACATCAAATAAGACTGGATCATTAAGAGCCTCACTTAGAATGACCCAGCTTTTAGTTGCTTCAGGATGGCTGCCTGGTCTGATGCATGTGCTTTAAGTCCTTGGTTAATAGGTGCTATAGTGGGTCAGTAGCGATTGGGGAGGACTAGTGCTCAATCAATTCCAGGTTCAATTCACTCGTTCTGCTTACGAGTAGTTGCTGAGCCAAATCATGTTTGGCGGCAACTTCTCAGGTAGAGTAACTTTTGAAGAGGACTAGTAGACAACAAAGTAAAGTTACAAGTCCTGATGAAGAGTAACTATTGAGGCCATAACTCTGAGACTGGTGGGAGAAGTGGTTAGAGTTTCCGCAGTGGGTATGTGTATAAAGAAACCTAAGTCCATAAATTACAATATAACTAAGCATAAAAATAAACACATAATTAACAACAACAATAGATGAAAATAATAAAACTTTAAGTGTGTCGACATGCAAATATATTAAATTTTCTGGTGAAATAAGACTTTTGTAAAATTTTCTTGACAGAAACAAAAATGAGAGGAATTTGTCAACATTTTAAAGTATTGTGCCCACTCTCTAATACCCGGTTATACAACGTGCCACTTACGACATTTCCCTCGTTAGCGACATTTCCTTCTCATACTGATGTAGATGTTTGAACAGTCCCACTTTACGTTGAACTTCAGTCCGTTTGGGAATGTCGCCCTTCTTCAACTTTCTGTCCATCCGTTTCTGAGCCCGGGACGAATCCACCTGGTGAGAGCGCACAAAAACACAAACGATCAATATATTTTCTTCCACTTATATTAAGAAATTATTTTTTTGTACTTCAATTGATAAATGAACTGTAAATTAATGTTTAGATATTTCATCGATATAGGAAGTATATACACTTCAAAATAGAACAGAGATATGTAGAATTTTGCTGACTTATAATCAGACATGTAGATTTTTAGTTATCAGATATACAACATAAAACAAGTAAATCAAATATACCTGAATATTATCATCAATTCGAAACCCTTCTTTACCTACAAAGTAAAAATGAATTCATTTTAGGTACTCACATCATCGTGACAAATGAACAAAAATAGTCTCACTATGCAATATATTAGTGAAACATCACAGAATTACCGGTTTACGTAACTTCCATAAAAAAGTAAAACTTATTTTATAGAAAAATAACCCACTGAATTTACATAATGATTTTAGCTTTTCTTTAACCATATATTCTCTCTAGATATAAAGATTCCATTCATTTTTATTTAATTACCAACGCATGCACGGTCATTCCAACATGCATTTTCTAACTGACACATCATTAAAAAGTATGTGTCGGTTTGAAAAGGTGCATCGGAATTACCGCACGTGCATTTACTATAATTTGGAATTTGCAACATTATATCAAAGAGTGAACAATGAACTCAGGAATAATCAGCTAAAACAAGCTGTACCACTTACTGGTCTGTTTTTTGGGCGCCTCAGCGGTTTGCTTTTTGGGTGCCTCTTTATTTTTCCCCGCACCATCGCCGCCTTTGGCTTCCGCTTCTTTGGCAGCTCGCTGGGCCTCCTGAAAAATACATATTCTTGCTTCATAAACTTTAATTCATGAATGCTCATGTAATCATTAGATTCTAAAAAAAATACAGTAACATCTCAGCAATCATGTTGTAATATGCTTTGTTTTGGAGTCCAAAAATGACAAGGAGAATAGGCCACAAGTAGATGACTGACCTGAATCGCGCGTCTCTCAGCTTTGAGCTGAGCCTTGGACTTGCCTCCTCCAGCCTTGTCCCCCGGACTGGCTGAGGCCAGCTTTGCCTTCTGCTCAGCTTCCTGCAAACCGAGACAAAACACACTTTATCCGCCGAGCTTCCCATGTGTCCCAGTATCGTTAGACGGGGGTTGGGGGTATACATACTATTATTTACTATACAAAGGCCATTCTTACTCATAATATTAGTTTAATAGTTTGGATTGGAGACAGACCAGACTAGTCTAAAGAATGAGTTGCTAACACTTTTTCCTTGTCGTAAACAAGGGTTAACTCGTCAATACAAGAGAAGAAGTACACCAGAACCTCTTTATAAAGTCTAAAAGACCACCCAAGAGACTCCCTTCAAACGGTCTCAATGAAGAATTGGTCTCTTTATGAAGTTTCACAGGGTCTTTTAATGAAGGCTCACGACGGTGAAAAATGATCTTATTATAGAGGTAGTCTTTATACAGAGGTCTTATACTAAATGGAGGTTACTCAAGGCCACGGATGAGTACCCGTCCTATCGTCGACATGGGCATCTTTGCTGCCAGGACAGGTCAAAATTTTGAGTTACTTGTCCTATAGACAAGTATTCTCAGTCACCCAAGACATTACTTTCAATTGCATTTACAATGAGTCTGTTGAGTTGCATGTGTAAATCTTGGTTAGGACGGGCATACTTTTCAGTATGATTTTTCGCCTATTCGTGGCCCTCAGGTTACGCTGTACTCACAAACGCGGCCTTCCTCTCTGCCTTCAGCTCCGCCTTGGTCTTCTCTCTGGTGCCGGGAGCGTCACCGGATGGCGCAGCCTGCAGACAGACCCCAATCAATCAAAGCCTAAGTTTATTTGTGCAGGCCCTAATATATTACTCATTCAGACTGTGTGGCCTGGCTGCCCAGTCTACATCTCAACCGTCCTTACAGAATGGTGGTTATTAACCTTTTAAAAGCAAAGCAAGTTTGTCATTGATGCCTTCTACTTACTGATCAAATGAGACCTGAAGTGGGTAGAACTTTACAAAGTAAGATCATCTTGGTTTAAATATGTCTGATTGAGAGGAACGCAGTGAGAGTGAATTAGATATCTATTGTGAATTTTAGCTTCAGCTTTATTTTGTGCTGCATTTACTACTTTGCTCATTTAAATTCGCCAAATTTAACTTATTCTACATTTGTTGTGTGCGTTTCAGGGTCAGGATTAGCCACTCGTCCGCTCGTATTGACTAGTAAAAACTAGTGGAGGACGAGTGCTAATTTTTAGAAACTCGTCCTTTTGACGAGGAGCAATTTTGCATAATTTCTCATACAGATAAAGAGTTTGTACAAGGAGGACGAGTACATTTTTTGCAGGACGAGTAGATATTTGAGGGTTACTAGTCCTGCTGACGAGTAGCACTTTTCCTCCTAATCCTCACCCTGCGTTTCGTACCGTTTTGCTGTCGTCTGCTGGTGGAGCTGCTGCAGGTGCTGCTCCTGCCGCAGCAGGTGCCTGTGCAGGTGCTGTAGGTGCAGCTCGTACACTTTCTGATTTCTGTTGATCAAATAATTTTAGCAATTAAGATTTCAAACCACTGAATGCCCCAAAAAGCAAAATTGGATGCACGCCAAAGGGGATAATCCCATGATGTTCTGAAATATAGGCACCCAGGTGAAAATGTAGGTAGCTCAAAGGTGCTTATTGCAACTACAGCATAAGGGGACATGCTCAAATGAAATATTTTGTAATTTTCCAATAAATTAACACTACAACTTCTGAGTGAAAAAGACCAAAACCGGTTGGTGAGTACCTGTGGTGTACATTGACTGTCAGCGGTGCTGGGTGCCTGAGCAGCAGCAGCCGGTGCCACAACGGGCGGGGCGGAGCCTCCAGAGGGGGCTCCTCCAGAGCCGGGCTGCTGACCTACAGATAGATCACAGCGTAGTTTATATAGTTGATAATACTAAATACAGTAAACAGAATTTCAGGTTATCAGTGTTATTTAGAGTGTAACATAAAGGAAAGTGACTATTTATGTGGAATTGTGCGTTATTTTAGATATCAGGGTTTGATATAAATAGGTACAACGGTCTGTTTTACAATCTTATTGCTGAATAACATACAATATCTTGACTATGGTTAAACCAGTAATGTGAAATAGCAACGCAGTTTTTGCAATAGTCGTTAAATACGACTGCCTACAGACTGAGAAGACACAATTCATGGTTTTGGACCCGGGTTTTGGAAAATCAATGACATTTTTAATTTTTAGCACAGTTCTTATTATGGACAATAGATTATGTAATTAATGAAATTATGTACTAGTACTAATGCCGAATGATTCTGTATTTCTTCTAAAATTGCAAAACTAATAAAAATTGCTTATCATAAAATGTAATATGATGTAATATATATCTGATACTCCCTTCTCACATAACACAGTTAAGCTCAGCAATGACTACGTTTCTTTACCTTGTCTTGGGCTTTTGGATCCTTTTTTCTTCCCCATTTTATTCTAAAAAGATTTTAAAAAACAACATTAATGTTCACATTTACAACTTTTCAGCAAATCTAATAGCGAAGTAAAAATATATATTCATGAGAGTTTAAGTGTTTTTTTGTTTTTTTTTTAATTTACACATAAAATTGGGGCCAAACATTCATAATACATCCAATAATCTTGCAATGCAGAATGTTTAGGAAGTTGGATGGTCATTATAATGGAAAGAAATGCTGCTCAATGAATTCTAATGCAGTGTGCCCACCATAAAAATAGTGTATTATGGGCCAAAAGTGACACATCCGTTATTTGAGTATATATTGGTCAATGCAGTAAGTCTCTGAAACACAGGCTTGAAGGTGTACGTTTGCAGCAAGGAAACGAGGATCAGTCGTTTAAGAACCGCCTACTGCTCATCGTGGTCACAGCTGTGCATCATGCACATTACAAGCATCGGGTGCCCAGCCATCCTCCCTGAGACGGCGGCAACCAACATGAATCATACAGCACAAGGCTGTCGCAACTTTGTTCACATATAAATGTTAGATATACTCTAAAATGGTCACATAAGTGTATTTCAGGTTTCAGTTGTACAGCCCCCCTTCAGCAATTGAAGCTTATGGGCTTTGTGCATTGAATAAGAGATTTAAGAACGTGTTAGTAATACTAAGACAAGTGTACAGATGAAAGTGTTAGTATTTGAAAGTGTAGTGTCCTTGTGGACTAAACAATGTTCTAACAGTGCAATATCTTGAATTATTGGAAAAATGCACTTGACAACAGTGACAAACATTGGCACTGGCCCGTCGGCCCGAGGCCAGTACAACATTGGAAGTTCAAGGGCCAGTAACTTTTCCCAAACTTTGGCCCGGCTGGCAAACATAAAATTCAGTCTTATTCTGATCATATTCATGGTATGTTATCTGAAAATTCATCTGCGCTGTGTATTTCTAAATGTAAAAAATAATGCGATGTTTCTTTAATTAGATATTCGATATCTTATTCAGAAATTTTAGGTTTGGCAAACATTTTCATGATTTACTGGAGTCACATTTTATCACAACGTGATTTTTTTTCTTCAGATTATATTTGTAAATAAATTCAAATAAATATGATTTAACTTAATGTGCTTAGATTAAAAAACTTCTGGGGGGAGGGGGGGGATGCCCCCAGACCCCCCTAGTGATGTTTAGCGTCTTCACCACTCGCAAATCCAGTAAGGTATCAGAAGGGTCAGTGAAGATTTCAAAACATTGGCCCGTCTGGCCAGTTTGGGCTACTTTCCAATTTTTGTCACTGCTTGAGTTGTTCATGTGCTTCCTTTACACATAAGGGGCGGAAAATTACTTAGTTGGGGGAGGCGCGAGTAATTTTTTCAAACAAACAATTTTTTTTCACATGCACACATCATGCAAAAAAAAAATTTCACATTGCGATGCTGAGTTTTTTTTCAATCAGCACTTTAATTTTTTTTGCACATGGCACTTTACGCATGCACAGAAAATAGACGACGAACTTCTCAAATTTTAATTATTTTATATTTACTACATCAAAACAGTGTGGAATGTATTGAAAAGGCTACTAATATTTAGATGTCAATATTGAAAATGAACCGAAATCAATGAAGGCTATTCACGTTCAAAGGCAGAGCATCATAGAAACGCATACACTTTTTATTGCATTATCGCCCCGGCCCGGTAACCACGTGTTGTTTGTAAGAATGATGACAAGTGAACTTCTCTTATATTTGGTAACTTGCAGATCATAATAAGTAATTAAGTATTACTCAGAAGTTGGGATGGACTTAACATATGAATATACACGCCCATGAGAACTTTTTCCATCTCCAAAGAGTCCAAAAGAACTTTTGAAGGAACGTCTTCATTTATGGTTTAATATTATTATTTTATTATATGGATATCATTTCATTAAAAGTGTAAAAAACTGTATTTGCTTTAAAAGAAGGTAGAGAATCTGGTGGTAGGAAAATTCAGAATATTTGTGTTGATATTTGAAATGGAGATAAAGTAAGTTGGCACCAATAAACATACTGTACGTAAAAATGTATGCCATAAGCGCGCATCCATGTCTATAAGGGCTTATTACTTAATGAAAATAAGCTCTTATTCAAGAGCAGCAATAATGCTGAAAGATTTTAGAAGCTCTCGCCCAATCAAATAAACAAGGGCGAACGATTTTACATTACCAAATAAGAGAAACCGAGTACTGATTTTGCTTTTGATGCAAGTCTAGCCCGATGAATATTCCCCACTAAAAGGGCAGTTCTTAACCCACAGTTAGTTATTGCAAAACTACTGAATATATGTGCAGAGTAAAAAAAAAATCCCGTCGCGGCATAAAAATCGACTTTTGTGCAGTTTTTTTATCTCTACAAATGAAACAAATAATTTTTCCCCATATGTGCGTTGAACAATCTTGTTTTCCCGTATTTTAGTCGCCCCACCGCTAAGTAGCAGTACTAAGCAATGGTTCCCCTTAATATTGAGCAGAATGCAACTTCAAGCTGGTTAAAGTTAAGCATAATCAATGGTCCTCAATAGCTCAGTGGTTAGCGCGCACGACCTGAAAACGTGATTTGAATGCGTCGCAAGCTCGGGGCGGTCATGGCAGACATTGTCGCCAAAACCGTTACATCTTGCGACTGTTACTGAGTTGCTGATCTCCGCCGAGCACGTCGCCACAGTACAATGTTAGTACTAGACGGTGCCGACACCAAGCGGGAGGTTCGGAAGCCTCGTTAAAAGGCATGCCCCTTGTAGAGGACAGTCACCCCTCTGCACATAAAAGAACTCGCCTAGTTTGAAAACAATAGCTAGTGTGATCCCTCCACCCCCGAGGATCAGTTGGTTACCTAGCCTGCCTCTGGATGTTCATGTACCAAGACCACGAGTATTCAATCAAATCAAATCATTCACACTAATTCACACAAAAAAACGTAGCGATAATACAAGTTAATGGGGTAAAGGAACGAGTTAAATGTTTTCTCCTTAAATATTATACGTGTATTAATCCTTTACATATTCGTTTCTTACATCATATCAAGCACACTGTATCTGCTGTCGTAACGCCTATCATATAATGATGATATAACGATAAATTTGTTCAATATTTTGTTGTCAACAAAACGTGATGAAATTTGGGAAATGCCCTAGATCTCTCAGTCTCGATCAACCAGACTCTGTCATGGCGGCGCTCATATCATGTATGCAATACAGAGTCTGATTGAATGAGGCTATAGACATTTAGCCTTATTCAACTAATCTGAAGTTCAACAACATCGTTGAAGAGTTTGGCCGATTAAGACTACAAATACCCGTGCAGGTGCTACGTCATTTGACCTAAAATGCAGAAAATAAAATGTGCAGAAAATACAAAGCAACCTCAAGTTGGAATCATAACGTCCTCTTTCAGCGGACCGGAAGTGAACTGCTTGGAGATAGTAACTAAAGTTGAAACATTTGCACTGCGTGATGACTAATTATGTGTCGGAGAGCTACGATTTCGGCCAGTAGTACCAGCAAATACAAGCAGTTGTGTGGGCATACTAGTAGGATATAAGTAGACCTCTCGTGAACTCTAGTATGAGCCTCGAAGCAGGGAATCTATATACATGTACGTCCTGGCGAGACGGACAAAGTGACCGTCATTAAACGGAAGTAAGCCCTGATTGGAAGTTGGCTCTAGACTGCCTAGACAAGTAACGCTACATCTAGATGCTAGTACCATTAATTGTTATAGATTTGGACTAGATCATATATATTTTTGCAGTTTCTGTTACCATAAATCCTATGCACCAGGTAAAGTGGGTAGTTTCTTGTATTGATTAATCTCTTATATATAGACTTTATAGAGTAGTATTACCACTACTTTTAATACTTGATATATATCTAAATCAGGCATCACACTTTAGAAGTAGAATAGTATAATGTTTTTATATATATATATAGTACTATAGTATGCTGTCGCCAGAGATCTACATTTTAGTGACGTGACGAGCCTCTGATATATGTAGAGACTCTGGCGACCGCATCGATAGTCTAGAGCAGTCTAGTGTATATGAGTAATTATATATGTTAAAATTTGTTTCATGTATGCTTCAGAATGGAAGATAAATCCTGTCATCCGACACTAACCATCATTGATGCCACAAGTCACAATGCAGACTTGTGCCAGAAATTGTACAGTGACCAGCAGAACTCCAAGTTCACTGACTTCACCATTGTGGTGGAGGGCGCTTCCCTCGCTTGCCACAAGATGGTGCTAGCAGCCAGCAGCCCGTACTTCGCTGCTGTGGTCAGTAATGATATGATTGAACAGCAGCAGAGCAAGGTCACCCTGGAGAACATAACTTTGCACTCAATGCAGGTCGTTTTGGAGTACATGTATACTGGCAGGTTAACTGTTGGCTACCACCATGTTAAGGACGTTCTGTACACAGCAGACTATTTGCAGATACCGACTATCAAGCAATGGTGTGAACAATATCTAGTTCAGGAGCTTAATGTCAATAATTGCTTAGGCTGGGTACAAGTTGGAACTTTGTACGATTTAGGGGTTTTGGTAGAACAAGCCAAAGAGTTGATGTACAAGTCCATCCACCGAGTTGTAGAATCCGCAGGATTCATGCAGCTTTCGTTAGCAGAAATTTTAGACTATTTTTCTTATGACGGTTACAAAGTAAGAAACGAAGAGTTGCTGCTTCAGGCGTGCATCGACTGGATTAGATTTGACAAGGAAAATAGATTGGAGCAAGCGAGTGATTTGTTGAAGTGTACAAACCCAGCAAAGTGCTCTAATGAGTTCTTAAAACAACTGGCTAAGACAAACAATGATATCGTGAACGGTAACATACAGAAAATTATTGCTAATGTGATGTTTGAAAGAAGCACACAAGAAGACACTTTGCCATCTCCTCTCATGGATGAAAGTAAATGTATCATTCTCATTGGTGGCTTTTCCAATCATGGTGCTAATTATTTTCAACCAAGAATATGCAACAGTAAGAAGCATTGGAGGCAATTGGCGTCTCCGCCAAAGCAGAAGTCACATGCCAGTATCTGTGCAGTTACTGATGGCCTGTTGTTAACTGGAGGTACTGGATATGATAGTATTGATTCCAAGGAATGTTATTTATACTGGATTAAGTACAATGCATGGAACAGGGTGGCTGATATGCAGCATAATCGGTGCAGACATGCTTCTTTAGCATTTGGTAAAATGGCGTACGTATTTGGGGGACGTGAGTGTGAAAAAACAGTTCCAGCTTTTGATGTGGAAAAGAATGAGTGGGGCACAGTGAGTGCAATGCTGCATGCTCCAGGTAATGTACCCATTGTGGTCAAAAATGGAGTATGCGCTTATGTCATTTTGAGCACCTCAAGTTCTAATGAACCCATCAAAGCCAAACATGGGGTTAGTATGCAGATATACAATATAGTGAAAGATTCTTGGACTCAAGGACCACGTCTTCCCAGTAGTGTTAAGATGACATTTGGATCATGCGCCGCAAGTTACAAAGATATGATATACCTTGTTGGTGGTTCGTCCAAATTGTGTCTTTCGTATAATACTCTCACCAGTAGCTGGACCAACTTGATGAAGCCACCGCGCGTGCATCAATTTGGAGCCACTGTCCTGATAGATAAAACCATCAGGATTTACGGAGGATCAAAGGATCTCACAAATAAGCAGTACATGGATCTTGTCATGGAATACAACATTGAGGATGATGAGTGGCAGACGTTAAAGGACGTATGTCCTGAAAATATCAGTCACACATCTGCTTTTGTCACAATGGAGAGTAAAGCTTTTGACCTATTGTGATTTGATGAATGAAATACAGTGTGAAACACTTCTTTAATAAAAGACAAAGCTTTGAATATTTTCATTCCAAGAAAACTTAATTTTATAATCAATGGTAATATATACTAAGTACATGTATTTGGTAATAAACCTATGTTAGGTGCTTATATATACCTTGTGTTTAGGAGCTAGACCGGTCCGTAGTCTTCAAGATTTACTTTTTTAGTAATTGGCTTAAAATTGCTAAGATAGATTCGTGATGTTTAGTTTTATTCTTATTTAGATTACATTGTTGTTAGGATACATTGGTGGTCAACTATCTTTGTTATTGTTTGATAGATTAGTATCATTTCATGATTTTGTAATAGAGGTTTATTATGTATTAGACAGTTTATTATGAATCCGATCATATGTTGACTACTCTTCAATTTTGATATGTATGATTATGCTAGAAAATCATCCAATAAGAATTTTGCAGTGAATAAAAGCATTTATAATTCTCATGCAAATGTTAAGGGCTTGCAAGTCAGTTGCTTCAGGTTGTAACAAAAAACTAATTTTCTTACTACCAGTGTAAAGATGATGAACCATTACATGATATTCAGCAGGAAAATGTTAAAGGGTGACAAAATATAATAATACAAGTAGAATATAGTGTTTTGATATATAGAGGTCTAGTCATTTATAATCCATTGTAATCTCGCATGTGTATTGTGCTCTCAATATCTACCTCATTGCACACCCAACAGAATCCAGTCTGAATTGTCAATTTTAATGTGGTATCATATTCTGAATTTTGCAGTACATGTATTTGGTTTGTGTAAATTTATACTAAATTATAGAATAAATATAGATTATATTTTTAAATATAGAATAGATCCAAATGAACTAGTTTAATTTATAACTTGACCAAAGAAAACAAATTAATGCATAAAAATAAAATCAATTTTTCTTTCTAAAATCCATGCACCTACAATCAATATATTTTCGCAGCTCAGCAATTAAAACATCTGTGTACTTATAAACAAGACAAAATATTACAAAACGTCATTCTCGCATATTTGGCAAGTTTCAAATTAAAGATAAGATAGCCTTGTAACAAATTCATTAATATCTAAGCTAAAATTTTAAGTCAACATCAGCATATGTTGAGTTAATTAAATTCGCAACAGAAAACACTTGTACTGTTCCCACAAGTTTACTTATCATATTGCTATATATGCATATTGCTATATATATATTTCTAAACTAATTTCAAATGAATCTTGTCTTGAACTAAAATATAAATATTTTTAAGATTGTGCAATCATGATAAATAACACAACTGATTAAAACTAAAGAATAACAAATATAATATAAAAATAGTTAGCCAATCATTTGTGAAAATGTAGAAACAGTTTTCTATAAAATGCATCATGTAAACATTCAGAGGGACAGCCCTCAAGAAGACAATTGAACATTTCCTTCTTCTATATATGTAATTGGCACACCTCTAAATGAGTATCACGCCAATGGAGTTGTGTCAGCGTGATTAAGCCTGGTAGTCCTTAAGTCTGGATTTGAACATTTTGATGGTGGTACTTTCGGCGACGTCAGCCGGGAGGTTGTTTCATGCTGGTGTAGTTGCAACAAAAAAGGACTGTTTGTAGTTGTTGGTGGTAGCTCTGATGGTTTTGAATTTGAAATTGTGTGCTGTTTGAGGACTTCGCTATCGTCCACAGGGACCATCACAAGCCGTGTAAATTTTTAGAAAAGGTTTGAGGTCTTCGCCTATCGTCCCAGTCTAGGGGATGGCCATCACACTATCATAGGTGTAATTGTTTTTTATAGAAAAGGATAATTTTAGGTTATGTCTGAGGAATGCCAGGGTGGTGTTAGCCTTGTTTGAGGTGTTTGCAGCCTGGATAGACCAGCCAAGATCGTTTGAGATTGTTATCCCTAGGTACTTGGTGTTGTCAATCTGTTCTAAGATCTCTCCGTCGATTGTGTAGAATTTTGTTGCTGGGTTGCTAGACCTGGAAATGGTCATGACATTGCATTTTTTGGCATTAAACACCATGCCCCACTTGTTACACCACCTTGAAAGGGAATCCAGGTCATCATGTAGGGCCTGCTGGTCCTCCTGTGAGTGTATTTGTCTATATAGTAAACAATCGTCGGCAAAAAGCCGCACCCTGGATGTAACATTTTTGGGTAGATTGTTTATGTGTCGGAGGAAGAGGATGGGCCACAATATGGTTCCCTGTGGTACAACGGAGTCTACGTCAATGTGATCAGAGGAAGTACCTTCTACCAGGACGCACTGTGTTCTTTTTGTAAGGAAGTCGAATGCCTTGGAGAAATCCAGGACCGCGACATCCGTCTGGGTGCCACTGTTTGGATATATATTTGCAACAGAACAAAGCAATAAATATTTTTAAATTAGCAACAGCTAGGTCTTCAACGCAATTTTTATTGAAATTCTAGCATTGATATTGAACACCACACTAAAGTTGAGGGAACATGGCGAGGGGGTAATTCATTTTTTTTACGCCATAGGGATCAGGGGGGGGGAGGGTTCGTTCAATTTTATAGCGAAAGGTCTCTCATTTTAATAATTTTCATTTCTTCATGACAGTCCCCCTTCCCTTCTGTCTCACCCAAGATAAATTATGCAAGCTCCCTGACCAACTTTTCAAGTGGTGATGCTGATGCATGATGTGAAGGTATACACCCCACTCTGCATGTCTGCAATTTCTGCACTTGTTTAACTTTCTGCATTTTAGACAGCCGAAATGAAACCATCGCTGTGCACAATTCGTGGATATTTTTTGCCTGCAAGTCAACAAAAGAAAGACGAAGAAGGTGACGAGGATGCTGAGGAAGATGACGAGGACGACTTTGATGATATTGATGACCTGGAGGGCATGTCACGCTCCGACTACAGATCTAGGACATTGAAAAGGCAAAAATGTAGGTTCAATTTCTTGCATTATCGCCAAGGCAACTGGACGCTTTAATTTTGGAAATATAAAAACCGCGAAACCCACCTCGAATAGTCTAGATCTACGTCATACATAACCTATCGAGGGACCAACTGCTAAAATTTGGCTAGATCTAGCTCTCTCGTAGCATTCTCTTATGTGGCGGCAATCTCGATCATGCAGTAGTGCGATCATCATACACTGTACTAGTAATTGGAGTAATTGACTTATAATACACAAACGTTGAGAGCTGATAGCTCTGCTGCCTGAAAAGATAGAGCATGAATGATACTTTCACCATTATGAGCAACATGCAATTCTGCATATTTGACGACTTGACCATCTTCTTCGGTTGTAAATTTGAAGTTATGTGCTGCTCGGCACGGGTGTCCGTGTTTGAGGACCGCTATCGGCCCACAGGGACCATCACCAGGCTGTGTATAATTTTATAGAAAGGATCAGGCGTTGGTCTTCTCGCCTGCCCGGGGGTCCTGCCAGTCTAGGAGTTTCAGCATGGCCGTCACACTACTATCATAGGTGTAATTGTTTAGTGTGAAGCGAGCAGCCC
>CM032666.1:29279512-29323718 GCA_019095985.1 Streblospio benedicti | reverse complement strand
CCCCCATTTAAAAATTTTTTTTTTTAAAAAATTTAAAATTTTTTGGGGTAGACAATGTCTTTGGCTTTAACATATTTTTTAACCCTTTTTGACCTCTATGACAGCCATCTTTCAAAATGGCCGACAACAAAAAATAAGCGTTAATAGCTCAGTATCTAATAGAGTTAGAATCATGATCATTATGTCATATCATATATATTCATTCATAATTATTGTAATAAACCTAGTAATAATAATAATATGTTATTGGGAACTGATAATTTTTCATAAGAACAATTATTAATGGGTCAGAAAGATGTACAAAGTAAGTATTCAGTGCTTCTCTGTGAGTGCACCCCCACTGGAGCCACAGGGGATTGAGTTCAAAGGGGGGTTTAGTTGAACCCCTGAACTCCCGGACTATAAGCCTGTGGTTCTCAGAAAAATCTACATTTTCTAAGAAATGTAGTAGATCCTAGATCCTATGTAGTATGTGTGATACTAGTACAAAGTATTTGTGAAATAAAAATAATAGTTTTATTATGTAATAACATATATATACTTTCGTATCATGTCATCAAAAACATATAAATTAGTAGACCCCAACTCATCAACTTGTGCTGATAAACATGACTGTATAGAATGGGACAACTCATCTACTGAGAATGATTCTACTGAATGGAACAAGTGTGTTATTTGCCAAGAAACCACTGAAGAAATACTCCGATGTCCAGACAATTCAAAACAGAATTCCAAAGGCGCTGGGTACAAAACTCTTGCTGACAATTTACAGGCCTTCAAGGAGATTGACTGCTTACCATCACATATCCTTTGCCGGTTGAATAAATGGTCAGATATTGAAGAAA
Organism: Streblospio benedicti; assembly: GCA_019095985.1. Classification (NCBI taxonomy): domain Eukaryota; kingdom Metazoa; phylum Annelida; class Polychaeta; order Spionida; family Spionidae; genus Streblospio; species Streblospio benedicti. Next base: position 29,322,873 of record CM032666.1, on the reverse strand, counting down.
CATTTAGAAATCACACAGCCAAATGGCATGATGTTTGTCAACTTCAGTACATAACAATAAAACTAAACTGGAACGTTTTTCATTTCATGGAACTGGAATATCCCTGTTCCAGCATCCCAGTGAAAATGCAAATGGTATTGAATGGAGCACCATAGAATCTTTAGACAGTGAGCACATCAGTTCCAAACGAGGCATGGACAAATTGCCACAGTCATACACTGATATACCACCAGTTACTCTTAGTAAGAAAGACCCTGTGCTCCCAAGACTTCCAGGTCCCTATAAGTCAGACTGTGCGCTCATCCCTCAAGCCCTGCAGGTAGAATACAGGTATAATCAGTTTTGGTTTCTATACACATTATGTTTTTATAAATGAAAACGTTATTTGGTCTCTCATCTCTCTCAATCCCTAAGTTGTTGATTTAACTTGTGGTTATTTCAGATGGCTCGAGCATGTCAGACAGGTAGTGGGCGTGGGCTCACTTGATAGGAATGAGAATATATCATGGGCAGCCTACCACCGCCAGTCGTCAAAATGATATTTTCATCCACATATTGTGACGCCATATTGAAAGATGGCTGCCATAGAAGTCAGGAGGTCATTGATTTAGTTATATTAGAACACATAAACTTAAAACTGTAGGTTTGACCACCAAAAAATCACACTTTCAAGTTGACTAGATGATGAGATATGGATATTCATATATATTTTTTAAGAGTCGGCCATTTTGGATAATGGCGTAATTGAGGTCAAAAGGTCAAAATAAAGGATATATGTTTGAAAGTAGACATTGTCTACTATCGAAAAATATATGTTTTAACACCAATATGATAGAGTTTCACCTGCCAAATTTCATGCTTCTTTCATCCTAAGTGGTTTATCGTGACTAATGGTGTAATTGTTTTAGTGTGAAGCTTTTGCACCATTTTCTAGGTTGTTAATGGTGCGGGTCCCATGCTGTGGCTGCATACTCTAGCACTGATCTGACCAGGCTGTTGTAGGCGGTTTCCTTCAGCTTTTTTGAACATAACTTTAGGTTACGTCTGAGGAAAGCCAGGGTGGTGTTAGCCTTGTTTGAGTTTTTTGCAGCCTGGATAGACCAGCCGAGATCGTTTGAGATTGTCATCCCTAGGTACTTGGTGTTGTCAACCTGTTCTAAGATCTCTCCATCGATTGTGTAGAATTTTGTTGCTGGGTTGCGAGACCTGGAAATGGTCATGACATTGCATTTTTTGGCATTAAACACCATTCCCCACTTGTTACACCACCTTGAAAGGGAATCCAGGTCATCTTGTAGGGCCTGCTGGTCCTCCTGTGAGTGTATTTGTCTATATACAGTGTTTGAAACTTGCAGGAAAAAGTTCGGGCCCAGCAGGGCACTTAACTTTAAATAGTTGGGGGCCCTGATCACAAGTTGAGGGCCCTGTTGTGATGTGTGTTTGAAATGTTAGCTTATAAAGGTGGCAAAGTATGGAATTCACTCTGACTAACCAATATTCACCAAAAATAGTCAAGGGACAGCAGGGCCCTCAAGTCCTAAAAGTTAAGGGCCCTGGTCAAAAGTTGAGGGCTCAGGGCCCTCTGACCCCTACTATATCAAACACTGCTATATAGTAAACAATCGTCTGCAAAAAGCCGCACCCTGGATGTCACATTTTGGGGTAGATCATTTATGTGTAGGAGGAAGAGGATGGGCCCCAATACGGTTCCCTGTGGTGCACCGGAGTCTATGTCAATGTTAATCAGAGGAAATACCTTCTACCAGGACGCACTGTGTTCTCTTTGTGAGGAAGTTTGCAATCCACCGGTGTATGTCACCTCTGATAACGTAGTGGTCTAGTTTCCCCAGGAGGGACCTATGGGGCACCGTGTCGAATGCCTTGGAGAAATCCAGGACCGCGACATCCGTCTGGGTGCCATGGTCCCTGAATCTCATCAGGTCGTGGATTGTTGAGATTAGTTGAGTTTCAAAGGATCGCTGTCGCCTGAATCCGTGTTGGTATGGTGTGAGGATGTTGTATTCTTCTAGGTGTTCCGCAATATGATGGCACACGATGTGTTCCATCAACTTAGTAGGTATACACGTGAGTGAGACTGGGTGATACACGTTGCCGGATAGCCTAGGTGTTTCATTGCCGGCATCCTTGGTGAACACGGATTGAAATTGTTCATTTAGTATGATGGCTTTTGTAGTACTGTCTGTGTGGAGCTTCCCCTGTTTTAAAAGTAGTGCCACCCCTATGTTCTCCTGTCTTTTGGATTTTATGTATTTCCAAAGGGTTTGCTGTTCTTATTTAACATGCTTTCCGTAAGGGTGTTGTTTACGTACTCATTGTGTGCCCGTCTGATGGTCGTCTGGCATTCATTCTTGATGTTCTTGAAGTTCTCTCTGGCCCTTGCTGTACCTGACTTCTTGTACTTGTATGCACAGTGTTGTTTTTCGCACAGTCGTTTCACTACTGATGTTATCCAAGGAGGGGAATATCGAGTTGGTGTGGTTTTTGTAGGCACATGCTTGGAGATGAGCGATTTGGTAGGCTCTTTAAATGCTGTCTAGGCTGTGTTTACATCGCATTCCTCGTATGATCTTAAAAATTCCTGTTGGAATATCTCCGTTTAGCTCCTCATAAGTCTCACGGGGGTTGGCTGATATTGATTTACTATAATTGTAACAAAACTAGTTCTTGCGTAAGTCATCCAGTGTTCAGGAATGAAAGCATTCCTGTAGGTTTGAAGTAGGCTATAGTCTATTAGTTACACTGGACTAGGTTTAGTTCCCTTTGGTTACACACACCTTGTAAGGACTTGTCATCTCTTTACTATGGCCACTGTAGGATTAGGGAACTAGTACACTCTAGTACTGGGTTAAGAGACATTAGGTCTCAGTTCTATCTTAGCCACTGTTCGGGCAGTAAGTAGGGCTGGCAACCTATTCTCGAAGAGAATAGGCCCTCAAGAAACATCTTCCTTCTGGGCACTAGCCTGTGGCTAGGGCTCGTGTACCACCGGGTTCCGTGTGGCACGGTCGTAGGGATGCCTGCATATGTGTGCGTGTCAGCATCAGTGCGAAGTCCTCCACGTCAGGAGGCCTGTCGTGAGACCTGCGGAAGACACCAGTAGTATGTCCAACTGGGCGTTGCTGTGCATAGGGGACCAAAGAATAAGTCACAAGAAGCAATACAAAACAAGGAGTCAGGAGAGTTGGTAACAAGCTCTGGTGGGTCACGCCGTGTCCATCCCCGCACCGTGAGCATGAACGCACGTCGCCCAGGGGGGCGTGGTAGTGAAGTAGCCTAATTTGTTTACATAATCAAACTTCATTAGCATCGACCTAGTTCTAGTTCTAGTCATTACTGGCAGGGAGCTAAGCTCATAGGCGCCAGTGTGCCCATACTGCTGATGAAGTTTAGGGGCGCAGTTTGGACAGCCGGCTATTGAAGATGGAGAATGAGCCGGCCTTCGCTGTATCAGCGGGAAGTCGGTTCTACTCAGGAATGGTGTGGTATACCATAGAGTATTTGGTCTTTCCAGTTCTTGCACCCTTTTCCCCCTAAGTCCTGTAGTGTGATGGCAACTTGACCATGAACAATTTTAATGAAAAGAGAGTGTTTAATTGGCGCCTCCTTTCCTCCAGTATCTGTAGCTTGAGCTCCTTCCGTAGGTTCGTGATGCCTACACATCTGCCCAGCCCCATAACCCAGTGCCCATCTGATTGCCTGGTTTTGCACACGCTCGATGGCCTTTTTGTGAGTACCCAAGTGTGGGTCCCAAACAGCAGCTCCATACTCAAGACCAGAGCGCACTAAACTAATATAGGCCAGTTTCCTCATGTTCACGGGACACCCTTTCAGGTTTTGTTTTAAGAACCCGAGTCTCTTTTTTGCCTTCGACACAGTTTCCCTGACATGATCAAGGAACTCAAGGGATTCATGGATGGTCACCCCTAGGTATTTGGCTAATTCGACTTGTTCGAGTATATTCCTATCAATTTCATAAAATTTTATGAGCGGATTGGCAGAACTACACACTGACAAAATGTTATATTTCTTTGCATTAAAGTGCATTCCCCATTGGTGAGCCCAACCGTTCAGGTTGTCTAAATCTCTTTGTAATTGCAGTAGATTTGCTACCGAATGAATATGTCTGGGAATTATGCAGTCATCTGCAAACAGTCTTAGATCACTGCACACCCACTTCGTGCATTTCAATGTTTAAGCAATCACAACAAAGCTATTAATGAACCAACAATAGTGTTTGATGTGTCAAAATAAAGCTACTTACTTATATTGTTGCATGATAACCACAATTGTTATGATTCATTAAAATTATATGATCTATGGTGCAATTCATTACATGCACACCCATTTCGTGCATGGCGATAATCAGGGATTTGAACATGTTTATTTACATTAGATCTTACTTGAAATTTTATTTTTTCACTTTGGCACTGGGATAACAATAATTTTTAAAGTAGTAATATTGTGCACTAATTGTTTGGAGCCTCACAATTTTATTTAAATAATACACGAACTGTGTGTGCAGTGCTCTATCTGTGTACCAGGGTCAACAACTGATGGCAGGTCGTTCATAAATATCAGAAACAACAAAGGGCCTAGGATGGTTCCCTGGGGTACACCGAAGAGCACACTAGCATTGTCAGAGAGGGCTCCGTCCACACAGACCCTTTGTGTCCGACCATCAAGGAAGGATTTGACCCAACCAACCAACAGTCTTAGCTTGGTCAAAAGCCTGTGGTGAGGTACTTTGTCGAAGGCCTTTGAAAAGTCCAGAACTCCATTATCTGTCTGAGATTTTGACACATTACTCATTTCCAGTAAATCCTGCACTGTGAGGAGTAGCTGGGTTTCACAAGAGTGTAAAATGTAAATGGACACGAATGTGGGAACACAATATGTGTTCTAACAACTTACACGGTACACACGATCTGTCGATCCAACGACACATCAGTAAAGTTTTGGCCAAGACGAGTCGCTAACAAGGTTTCATCAGGAGAACACTACGTGGCTCCCCTTCTAAACTAAAATAAATGGCTTACTTTGCTCTCTCCCGATCACCCTTAGAGTATGATACTCAAGTCTGGCATCCGCTACTCAACAGTGCTGAGGCAAAGAGCTTGGAAAAGATCCAGCCGTGTGCAGCCACATTCGCGTGTAATGACTGGGGAACACAGAGAAATGCCATTGCCCTCCTGCATTCTCTAGACTGTCCCCCTGTCATACAATCATGCAACTCACTCATGCATCAGCTCCATAGTATATTCACTGTGTATAATTGTAACATGTACATGTAATATTGTAACACATAATACGGTAGATTATATTCACATAATGGTGTTAATCTTTAAATCATCACTTCTTGGTCGGTTCTCTGTGTATGTATGTGTTAACCTGTCATGTGAAATAAACTGCAATTAACCTGCCTCATCAACGTACTTGTGCAGATCCTGACCGAGTAAGTGTCTGTGCAGCTGAGATCGAGAGAGTCTTTGCTAAATAGCACACGTCATGGCCATCTGATTCAGATGAGCGCTAAAACATCTGTGTTTGCCAACTCTTGTACCTGTGAACTGGAATGTCTTTGACTGAGGCAAGCTTGATGCTGACTGTGTACAATGCCTGCCAAAGGCATCATACTGACAGCCCACTAGTGCACAGCTACTGTCGTCAACGTTTTTCTATCTGGCTTGGCCTGGATGATCTGTCCCGTCTTTTGGTGAAACAAATGCACATGTGACGCACTCTCTACGAGAGGTCAATCTTTTATTGTTTGAATTTATTTGTGTGAATAATGATTTGTATGATTGTATTTTACAATTTATTTTGATGGATGTGATGTATATTGGTTATACTATAATGAAAATATAGTATTTAATAATGTTTCTGGAGGATGCTTTTTCCAATTGACCTCTCTACTAAAATCCGGTACTAGCAGGAGTTTTGCGTTGCACAATTGCACCCACTCCGAAATATGCGTTCAGTTTGAACCGTGGTTACGTGTCGTACCAGTATTGGAACGAAAAAGGGCCTCTTATAAAGATAAAACAGCAATCCTCTTTCAATATAATAGAATGTTTATTGATGCATGTTTGTATTCAATAATATAATTTACAAGTTTACATTAAAACCATGCAATCTTTCGAACAGTATATATACGATTATTCTGAAACAAGTCTTACAGCAAAGTGGTTATATTTACCTTTAGAATAGATTAAAACACACCGTTCTCATGTCAACTTTTTTTTCTTGATAATATGGTACAAACTTGTCCAAAACTGTATTTTGTCAGTTCCAAAGATGCTTTATGACCCATTGAACTCAACAAAATCAAACACGACGCTGAAACATTACATGCTTTCAAAATATTTCATTTGGGAACGACCTCGACCTCAGTTGATGACGTCACGGAAGGATATGAACTATTTTTTGTGAGTGTCAATCTGGGAGATTGAACACTACATGAGAACGTTATGATATAACTTATTTATTATAAAAAAAACGAAGCAGACACTCGTTGAGTGTGCATGTGACGTATTGTTGTAACAAATATGATCAACTCATTACATCTATCACTATGTTAACAAACGGCAAATACGTCAAACGTTCACACGTTTAATTGTATACAACATGGGTGGTGATTTCATTTTGTTTAAGATCTATACAATAATGAACACAATAAACGAGTTTTAATTCATGACGTACAAAATATATCAACTTTAAGTACAGAAATATCATGTCAAATACAGCCATGATTGCCGCCGTTTGCATATAGCGGAAAATGGTCGGGGTTATAGTCGAAATGTGTCAATTAAAGCTTGATTATTGTATATATCTACTAGTCCATGTTTGGACGGTGTGATATAAGAAATACCACTATTGTAGCTGATTGATAAATACAGCTTGGAGTGTGAGGAATATATATCCATTCAACATGTATTTTCAGTGCAGTTTTCCTGCGTGACGTCTGGCCGGCTGTATGAGGTGACAGGCGTGTTCCCCTACACACAGCCATGGCTGGAGGCCACAATCACCACCAAAAGCACACAGTCTGCATACAAGTGAGGAGCGGAGGCACACTTGGCAATCTGTCTGGAGAGCCAATTATGCTTTATTTTCTTATGTGCAGGAGATTTCTTACAGTTAAACACAGTTAAAAGCTCATGGTGAATTGTTCTTCATTCTAAAAGTGTATCCTCAAAATGTAAAGAGAGTAGAATTAAAAAGAATAAGTCAAGTAATGTTGTATATGCAAATTTACAGATGTATTTTAAATTCAGAGATGTACAAAAGTATTCTAACTTTTGGTCAGTTGCTGTTCTGTATATCATGAGGAATGACTTGTAAGTCCCTTACACTTATTCTGTTTTGACAAATACAAACTGGAAAAAAAATTGACTAGTATTATAGAGGAGAAAAAAAAGCATGAATATAGGTTGACATGTTTTACTCATTCATGATTTCAAAGTCTATGGGCTAGTTTCATGTGTCTGGAAACAAGGCCAATTACTGTGACTGCCTGGTGTCTTCATGACAACAAACACACTGTTTTGCATGAAATTCTATAGGCCAAGCTCAGCTTTTTTTTTGTGTGTAAAATACGTGAATAGTCCAAAGATGAAGGGTCCATAGCCTATATCTATCTGAGGCTACTGTATTCTGTAGGTATGCAGTGGGCTACCCGAGCTACGCGGTTCGGACCGACCCCAGGGTGGGCCGCGATGAAGTCATCTTCCTCTTCCTTGAGGCCTGCGGTGTCCATGAGAGCCACAGGAACGAATTCTGGAAGCACCTACAGTCAGTAGCCAGAGCATTTTGCTCTTGCATTTGTTCATGAGAGTCCATGTGCTGTGAAAGGGTTATGGGGCAAATAAACTTGTTAAAGTTAAGTATTTTAAGTCATAACAGAGCCATCTTTCAACCTTACCATTATCTGAACGCTCATTTATCATGATTCATCTATTCTGAAATGCACATGTATTCTAAGTTGTGAAAATTAACATACCATGCCGCACAATTGCTTAATATTAGTTGGTTGACTTTATATGAATTGGTATTAATTTGGAATTAAAGATAAAGAATATCCTTGAACGAGTTCATCGTGTTGGAATACATATATACATTTATTAGTTCATCATAACACAACACAAATACAATTTTACAGTTGACAGTTTCAGCAACTCCTGTCACCATTTTCAAAACGCCTCTGCGCATGTCAAGGTCACTCAGCCAGCACGCTTCGATGCCGAAACCCGGGTCGCATTACAGCGTGATAGTGAGGGAAAGCAGACAATACTGTGAAGCTACTTGTATATAGGAAAAAGACCCACACAGACCAGTACCTATGCCTCACCACCCATTGCAACACAAGCTAGGTGTGATCCGGACCCTACTCGACAGGTGCAATGATATAGTGACAGAGACAGGAGATAGACAGCAAGAGGAAGAACATATAGTAGGGGCTCTAACTAAATGTGGCTACCCAAGATGGTCTTTTGAAAAAGTGAAAGCACAGATAGAAAAGAAGAAGGAAGGAGGAAAGGACAAGAGAAAGAAAAAAGAATAAGGGACTCAGCAGGCTCCAAAGGATTAGTCATCTTACCTTACATAAAAGGGGGTAACAGAGGGTATTTCACGTATCCTCAATAAGCACCAAGTGTCTACAGCGGTGAAGCCCCTACAGACTATCAGGAACATTCTCGCTTCATCCTAAGGACAAACAGGATAAGCTAGAGAAATGTGAAGTGGTGTACAAAATTCCCTGTAAGTCTTGCAAGAGTGTGTATGTTGGGGAAACTGGCAGAAAACTGGGCACCCGTGTAAAAAGAACACATGAAGGATGTGGAGCAGAACAGTGGGGGATCTTTTTCACCAGAGCAAAAGAATCCCTCACCCAAATCAGCAAGAGTGCGATCACAGACCATGTAAAACAGAACAATCATGAAATAGACTGGGAGGAAGTGAGTGTACTGGATAGGGAGGGGGATTGGAGAACAAGAACCATCAGGGAGGCGATAAAGATACGAGGACAGAAGCAGGTCATGAACCGAGACAGGGGGCCTTTCAACTCTCTCACGTGTACGACCCGATTTTTTCGGCATCGGAAGTCGTGCTGAGTGACCTTGACATGCGCAGAGACATTTTGAAAATGGTGACAGGAGTTGCCGAAACTGTCAACTGTAAAATTGTATTTGTGTTGTGTTATGATGAACTAATAAAAATGTATAAAGATAAAGAATAGTTGTAGTTGTGTGTTTCTTTAAATGATAGGACATACACGCATGTTTTTGTTTTACTGTGGCTCCTATGTGTAGGGGCTGTGGTCTTCTGGAGTACCTGTCATTCGACAACCTCCCGGAGCTGCTGGGAGAGTTTGGGGCTGCTAATCAACTCGGCAAAGACACAGTCAAACAGATTGCTATGCACATGGAGCACAGTGGTCAGTGGTTTTGTCTGCTTTATTCCATCTTTTTGCATCAACACATTTGTTATTTCTTTGAAATGTGATGTTTCATAAAATACTTGGGATACTTTTGCTAAAAGTTTATGAATATATTTGAATGATAGTGTTTCTCCAGTGTTTTATTTGTGCGTAACATTGCCTGCTGATGTTTCCATGTGCGCATTTTAGATGCGGGACAGACGGTTTGGAACCTTCGTTCATTCCCTCTCACGGCACGCTTCGTTCCTCAACTTCTGCCCAAGCACATTCACAAGTACGGACGAGTCATTGACAATGAAACCGCAAGTTTCACATTTCACTCCCTATTTTATAGTGACAGTAATGGTATCTGTCAAATTGTTAAACTAGTATAGCGTTATTATAGTATGTTACTTCTTGAAAGTTTCAGTCAACTTTCTATCAATTGCAATTCCACCAGAATTATACTATATTCCTATTGGCACACCTGTATCCTTTATCAATTTAATAGTGAGCTTCTGAGTGGTACTAGTGTAACTCTGATGTACCATAATAGATGTAGTACCAGTTTAGCTCAAACCCAAAGGAACTTAATAGAAATTTGGAGTTATTCAAAATCTTTAGTTATCAGAGTGATTTTTAATATAAAGTAGTAAAAGGGATATTTTCTCAATATCTGAGCTCAATACATGTACATAAATTCGACTTATCAGAGCTTGAGATAAAATATGTGCTGCTGCTGATACTGCTGATACTGCTGATACTGCTGATACTGCTGATGCATGAATGTCATGGCTTAGCATCCAAGGTGTTCTTTGGAGTCAACAGGATGAAAACTAATATCTAACTTTACATCCCTTTACTGATGTAGAATTTAGGAAATGTAGCATTTTATATATGTGTGATAGATCTCTTATATCCCAACTCTTGATATCCCTACCCCTGTGTGTATGACAGCCTAGTGGGCGGCTCCCCAAAAGACGCGGATGACGACGCACGATCCAAGAAAGAGATTCGTGAGGCGCGTCGAGCGAGGCTGCAGCCCGTCGAGGCTGCACTCACCAACACACCCTGGGTGTTCGGATTCAGGAAGGTGACAGCAGTTTTGAAGAAAAAATTTCTAATTTCTATCCTGTTATTGTCCTGATACCAATTTTATTCAGCTACTTTTTGCACTGTAATAATAATCCCTATTTTTGCGTGAAGATTTGACATCCAATGACTGCATACACACCAGTGGTATTGTAAAGCACCTATGATTTTGGATATTATTGTTGACCAATTAACCTTCACTGATTTAGGTTAGTGGCAGTCCCAACTGTGCAAATTGATCTTACATTTTAATTTGGCTTTGCCTGGTCAAAACGTGTATTAGAGGATTTAAAGTTTAAACTGCTGAAATTTCTGTAAGTGTGGATATCTTCTTTCTAGGTTATTTAAAAGCATGAAACGTTTGTCTTGGAGCGCCATTTTACTTTAAATAATTTCTAACAATTTCTAAGATAATTGCCTTAGGGAAAAAAAAACTATTTGACAAAACAGAGTGAAATAAAGTTGGTGCCAGCACAATAGCAGTGAGTGTGGGAATAATCTAAAAAAATATGCAAACCTTTTGCTGATGGTGCCTCATCAAAATGCATGATACTCGAATGCTTGTTTTGTAAAATCATCCTCTTTTCATATAAATAGCGTTAAATTTTTTTTTATGACGACCAGATCTGTGATTCTCTCCTGTTGTTGTGACAGATCCTGAGCCAGGACTTGGGCCTTTACGGCATGGAGGCGATGCTGCGCGGCTACCAGCAGAGCGGGCTGATGGAGAATGTCGTGCAGCCGTACGCGGACGCGCTGGTCGTGTACGATCTGCTGAAGACGCTGTGTCAGAAGTACGGCCACACGTACGTCTACAAGGCCGGTTTGCCGGGCGCCCCCATGTTAAAGGGACAGCAGGTAACGTGGCAGCTCACTATCTTCTGTATTTAAGGAACAACGTCCCTTATGGCATATACAAAAAAGTTCCAAAAACTAATTTCTTTTTTACTGCTACAGTACTCTCTTCCGCTAATAATCACACTTTTTTGGCCTGTAACGTGGAATACTAAACCACAATTATCCAAAAATCCTTATTAAGATACAATTAACCTTAGTGGTCAATGCCCAAACCTACCTTTGTTTAATTTACCCATTAATTGTAATTTGTATGAATGTTTCCATCTGTATTGAACAAAAAATAAATATTACTTAAATCAAGATACAATTATCCTGACTATGTTCCCACCTGACCGTCCTATATCCCCAGCTGCGCCACCTGGACGCAGCCCTCGCCTTCCTCGAGTCTCGCTCCATCCTTCACCTGGAGGCAGCCGACGGCGGCCGCCGCACCCGGGTCTACCTCCGCTACCTGTATGACGCTGAGGTCAGGGCTTTTTCTGTCATAGTTTACAAGAGTTGTGCTGTAATTATAGAACGTTTTGATTCTATCTAGGTTAATGAAGTGGCATTTATTATTCTCAAAATCATGTAGTTAGTTTCAACTTTTAAATATAATTGCATTATCATGTACACACTACAGTGTTTTTCATATTTGTGTTTCCATGGCCAAGTGAATATAGAGTTGGACTTAGTAGTAATTTCAATGTAAACATTTGAACCGTGATGTTGCTGCCATGTTACAGTCCTTAGTAACATGCTGTCAACCGTAAAATTAAGCACGCCTCTTGACCAATCAGAATGGATTATTGGCGCTGATTTCTGCACTGAATGATAGAATAAAGATTCTACGTAGCATGTTTTTCCGGCAGGTTCACATCGCGTGTGACGTGGGTCGTCTGTTTGAGAAACACCGCGCCGACCCTTGGACACTCGACATTGACCTCAACAGGTAGGCAGCCGCTGTGCATCATTACAGGAGGCAAGAGAGAATACAGACATCCCAAATTAGACATGTTGTTCCTGTAGAATTTTGTCCCATTGATGTGCGCGCCAATTATTCTGACAAAAAGCACGTAAAAGTCAAATAAACATCCAAATTTCTCTTTGAAATATGAAGAAAAGTAATTGTACATAGCGACGAACTTCTTTTATAGATGTTACAGTAGAAAGAAACCAAATGAAAACGTCAAAGCTAATAAAATACAACTTTAATCGCATACTGTTGCTTACTTTTGTACTTACAATATATGCGGCAATTGCCGGACACTTTCGTTTTCATGCAAGTGCGTTTTTAAAGCTTTGGGTTGTTCACAAAATTATAGCATGCAGCTTTAGATTTGAAAACGTCCTTCACCTTCTGTCGTTTCGAGATTACTTTTGTTACATTCTATCTTCGTCTGAATAATTACCGCTCGTCCGGCAATTGGCGTGCGCATCTAACAATTTTTAATTCAAAATATACATGTTTCGAATATTATTGGAATTGATTTGAAATAAAATGCTGCGCCTACACACATAATGATGATATTTGAATATTTTCAAACCTCTTGCTGTAGGTGTTTTGTTGAGAAAAATTTGAAACCGATTTTCATTATTCAGTCGCCGCTGACCTGAATTCCTAACTATAACTAATGTTGGTTCATAAATAAAAATACATGTGGTATTATTCAACATGGATCCCTTTATAAGTTTGGTGAACAGCACTCTGTTTCATAATGTTACTGTTATGGAGTTTTCAAATGTTTTCCAAATATAATGATACTTTCTTTCTAATTATTTGTTTAATTTTTAAAAATATTTTGGTTTTTACATTTCAACTGAATTAGACCAGTGATGACCGCTCACTGTCTGTTTCAGCCCCCGGTTCTCACAGCTGACCACAGACGCTGACCAGACACGTGCGGCAGCAGCCCGTGGTGGTCATTTCCGGGAAAGGCGGGTGTGGAAAAACCACAGTGGTCAGCATGCCCCTCGTTCTGCAGTCATTTCCGGAAATGGCGGGTGTTTTGGAAAAACCACCAGTGGTCTTAAAATGTGCTTGTTTTTATTTTAGTATAAAAGAACAAGCTTTCGTATAACTTTTGGGTTTTTAGAATAGATTTTGGTTTATGGACCATTCTGCATGTATACAATTTTCGCAAAAATTAACATTAACTGAATTTTCATTGTATTTGTATGATCTTTTTTGTATGGTCCATAAACCAAATTCCATTTTGAAAAAAAAGGGAAATCATACTAAAATAAAAAACATTTTTAAGATTTTTTTTTTCCTCCAAATTCTTTTATCTCCAGAAGACTCCTTAATACTTTTTGTCTTTGTCATAATTTTATGTGTTTTTTTTATTGAATTTTTTTGATGTAGGTATTCAACCTGTTGGCAAAATGAAATTACTCTTAAAACCATGAAATATTTTAATTATTCATCTACTCACTATACCAGTGATGCTATGCTTTCTGAGCACTTTTGATATAATACTTTAACTTTTACAGTAAGAATTGCACAAAACTGCATCACATCATGTCAATAAGTATTGAATACAAGTTGATAGATTACTTCACTGTCAGATTTGGAAAAGATGTGTCGGGCGCATAGTGACTCGGTTTTGAAAAAGTATCATTTCAAGATTCTTACAGCAACAATTTATATTTCATGTCTTGGTTGTTTACATTGCCTATATATAAATAGTTTTAAAGTGTTAATTTAAATTCATTATCAAATAAGATAAAATTGATAAAATATATTACTGCAAAAAGAAAGAAATTTTAGTTAATCCATCAGGTATATTATTAGTGACTGAAGGTAGTAGATGGATAATTATTCTCTTGAACTTTTGAATGTGGCATAAAAGTATTATCACATGATCATGGTGTATGTCAGTAGTGTTGGAAAAGGGGAGGTTGGCATAGAAATATTCACAAACATTATGAAAGCTGAAAATGTATTTAATTGATTTTAAAGACCTGGATATTTTGGATAAACTTCACTCAATTTTCATTGACTTTAATCCTTGACATTCACAAGTTATTTTGTTTGTCTTACTTTAGAAAAAAACTATCAAAATGAATCACTTAACATATAGGATAGCAAATAATCTTAAAAGTTGTATACGTCTGTGTGTGGCAACGAGGAAGTCACTGTACAGCACTGGGCAAGGCTCAAACCCGCAACCTACTACACTGTTCTCCACAACCTTCCCCCAGCCAGACTTGGATTGGGAATATTTGACAAATGAATCAAACACAGAGAAAATACACAACGACATACAGAACAGGAAAGGAGTCGGAGACATTTACAAAGTACAGGCTTTGTACCAACAATTGCAGAAGTGTGAGAATAATGAAGAGCGAACGCGTTTACGAGACGCTTTAAACGAAGCGGCTCTCGAGTTACCGAACTCTACACACCCGTCGACTCCCATTGGGGATGAATCGTGTGCTGTGGTTCGTGAAGTGATCGGATCGAAGCGAGAATTTACATTCAAACCAAAAACAGTTGTGGAACTGGGCAATTCTCTGGGTGTGCTGAGAACGGACAATGTGGGTCACACCAGCGGCAGCAAGTCATACTATTTCTACGATAAACTCGCACAACTAGAGAGTGCGTTAGTCGACTACACATTGGGCCGGCTACTCGCTGAGGGCTTCGATCTCGTCTCCGTTCCCAACATCATACACCCGGCCGTGATCGAAGGTTGTGGATTCAAGACCACGGGAGATCGTAACCAGATCTTCAAGTTGCATCCGGACAAGTTTGGTGGCGCTGGCTGGTGTCTGGCGGGTACCGGGGAGATGCCTCTCGCGGCCTCATTCATGAACGAGACAGTGCAGCGGGCGGATCTGCCACGGAAAGTTGCAACGGTGAGCCAGTGTTACCGCGCGGAGACGTCGGACGTGGAGGAGGAGCGAGGCATCTACCGCGTACACCAGTTCACTAAGGTACGTGGACGATGAGAGCCGCTTGACCCCCACACCTTTGAATTCATACTGAACACGAAGACCTGAGCAATTATGGCCTGGGCTTTAATTAGTTAATGACCGTAACTTGTTAGAAGTGAATTTTTCTTTTAGGTATATTATATATATGTGTAACTCACCTTTTTATAGTATATCAAAAGAACAGAATCTGGTGTCCATTTGAAAGACTATTCTTATTTAAAGCTTTCTTCGTACACGCTATGTGTAATAATTTAACTGTCACTTTTCAATATTATGTATATCACTGCTAAAGTTCATCATTAAGTTGCACTTTGCTTGTTTTTTCAACACGCAGGTTGAGATGTTCGGTGTGACGTCGCCCGATGCGTCTGCATCGCTTGTCGACGAGTTTGTCCTGTTTCAGCGCCGCCTCTTCACCGACCTGGGGCTGCATGTGCGCATTATGGACATGCCGAGCACGGAGCTAGGGGCTCCGGCGCACAGCAAGGTGGACGTGGAGGCCTGGATGCACGGCAAGGTGAGCGGGGGTTGGGGGTTGGGGGGTTGGCGGTGTATACAAAGTGCCTTGCCAGCAGCGCATGGTGACCATCCAGGTTACACTAGTATCATGCACATGTCAAGACTGCTTGGGAAATGTGAATTTGAGTCCATGGCCTTCCAAATCTTTACGCTGCAGGGAGGGTGGGGGAAGGGGGGGGGCGCATGAGCTTAAAATACAGCTTTTGGTAGCCACACAGTCACAATATCAACGGCTTGTATTAATTTGGTTTGCATGACGCATTTAAACCATGTATGATCAAAGATTTAACAATAAAAATCCTATTGACATTACTTGACTACACAATTCACCATTCTCTGTTCAAATTGTCTACACTGGGGAAAATCTGTAACAATTTGGCAGTCACAATTAAATAAGCAGTACTTTGTGGAAGCTTTCTTGTGTCATCCGAGGAACATCATGTGACAGTCAAGATAATCTGTGATTATATGTGATATAATATTGATATAGTATTGTCAGTATTGTGATTATATTGTCATGACACCAATTTTACTCCTCTACTTTTAGTCTGAATCACTTTCAATAATTTACAGAATAAGTGTCTAAGGGAAAAAAAATAATACAGGCGCAGGCCAAAGAGTAGTGGAATAAAATTGATGTCAGGACAATATATTTTGACTACATGTTTACAAATCCTGAATAAATAAATCCAATCTAATGTATCCTATAGACCCTCCTCAATGATTTCCCTCCACCATTTGCAGGGTTTTTGGGGCGAGGTTTCCAGTGCGTCCAACTGCACCGACTACCAGGCGCGACGCCTCAACATCCGCTACACATCGCCGGCGGACACGTCGCGACCCAACGACCCTGCCGACTCCGTCGCGGTGCACGCACACACCGTGAACGGCACCGCGTGCGCTCTCCCGCGCATGGTGATGGCGCTCGTGGAGGTGAACCAGACCGAGGCTGGGGATGTGGAGATTCCCGCGCCACTCCGGCCGTATATGCCAGGCGGGGCGGGAAGCATCGAGGGGCGGCGAGGATGGGCAGGGGGGCAGAGGACCTGGGTGAAGGCAGTGAGGAGGCAGGGCAAGAAGGGGGCATAGATAGGTGTGGCGGGAACCTTTTTCTGCATTTAGACTTTGTAGCATGTTTTGTGAATTGGTTTTCATTTTTGTTCTTGGGATGATGCCCATGCAGAAAATTACTTGTGTCAAGTTGGGAAATGCTACAAATAAACGCGTGACTGGATTGCCTATTGTAATTGTCATGTGTTAGGCGCACGGAAGAAAGTTTCTGTTTGGGTGAAGTCTGTGTAAAAGGGCAAATTGATTGGTTGATGATATTGTTTGAGATGGGCTCATAACTATATTGAATGTACCAAAGATACCATTACCATTATTTGTACACTCCAATAGATATGGAAACATATTTCAATGATTTCTCTTCAATAGTGTGATAATATACCAGTGATTATGTCCACAGTCACTGATGCTGGTGCCTCTGTAATATTTGGACTTTTTTTTCATGTTGGACTTCGTAAGTATCTTCAATGAGCAATCTATTAATCAGATAAGAATGCAGCCTGTACCTTCATACACTTGTCAATGAAAATAAGCAATAAAAATTATTGACTACAGTTATGTGTGTTGTGTTTTTACTTCGATAGAATTTAGAATTCAAAAATATATTATATGTACATTGAGATCCCCTCGGTCAGATTAAATCAATGCTTTAACAGGATGAGTTAGAGGAAAAAGATGCCGCTGGTGTTTCACCTAAGTTGGAAGCTGTAAAAATTGACACCTTTGCCCAGCTTTTATGCTGCGGCTGGTAATACAATGTACAGAGAACAATTAACTTGTCATTCAATGCCTTAAAAAGGCGTTAATACGAGGGAAGCGTTTATTGATTTAAAATTGTGTCTAACCCGGCGTCTATTTGAGGGGAGGCTACAATTTAGCCAGAGGCTACAAGACGCAGAAATACGGTACAGTTACTTACTGATAATATATGCAAGAAAACTTGTGAAGTATCATCCATACTTTGGGCTGCCTCAGACTGTCAATATTACCAAACATGAAAGTCTAAACAGTACTAAAGGATAGGTACAAGTCTAAATATTTAAGGCATTATCTATGATATTGTTGTAATGTGAAGGTCATTATGACATTCACCACATTCACAATTCAAAGCGGCAACTCTTTGTTTTATTGCCTGTGTATGCGAGTGATTGTCTGTTTTCAGTGATGAGGCGTTTGACCATGATGACGTAGACGACCTTATGCTGACCCAGGCGTGTCAGGAGGCAGAGGTCGCGGCCGGGGTCACTCAGTCACAGCAGGACGCCAGGTATACAGCTTATCACAGCAGGTTCACTGAGAAAATTTTACTTTCATCATTTACTACAGCTACATTTGAATGATGATTTGGCTAAATTTTGATTTGATTTTTTATGCTTCTAAAATTGTGGTCAGAAATCAGATCAGTTAGTATATATAAACAAATGCAACACTATTGGAACACTGTTCTAACCTACATACCAGTCGTTCTGTTTTCCAGCTTTGATGGTGAGGAAGATGACGAGACCATTCAATGTTCGCAGAAATATCAGCACTGGAACGACGGTGTCGGCACCAGCCTGGATCGCACTGACAAAGACGCTGATGACTCAGAGTCTGAGCTGAGTCACCTGCTCAAGGCTATCAGTCGTCATGACAACCCGGCACCATCTGGCAATGGCAACGATACCGTCGGTCAGCTTAGCAACGCCATCAGCGGCCTTAGCGATGCTAGCAACCACCTTAGCAGCGCTACTGACCACCTGGATAACATGCTCCGTAACCATAGTGATATCACAACCAATGACCAAGCCCAAGTCACAAGAGAAAAGCATGGCGATATGGTTGTAAGTCAGTGCGGTGATGGTCCACTTGATCTCGTCAACAACAATGAAAATGATGACGTGACCATTTGGTCTACAGCTTCTGACAATCCGACCGCCGCGGCGGCAAGCGACGCCTGTGCATCGGACCAGCAGGAAAATTCCACGGATCCATGTTCGGCAGAGTGTGAGGAGGATACAAACGATCCTTGTCCACCAGCGCATGACAGTCCAGACGCCCCAAGTTCCCCGGTGCCGGAGCCTCGGGAACGGCGCCAGATCCTTCAGAATCCGGTGGTGCTGCTGACGGCGCCCACGGGCAAGGCAGCCAACCTGCTGGGCAAGCGGGCCCAGCTGCCGGGGGTCACCATACACAGGGTCGTCTACAGGTAAGTGTGCTTGTTTTTTCAGTCGTTGTGCTCTAGCCACTTAACTTCACCACCAGGTCATTGGCACGATCCTTCTCATGCTATGTATCTCTCAGCTCCCCACAGAGCAAACAGCACATCGCAACAGATGTACTTATCACTGATATTAGCATTCACTCGTGTATTAAAAGAAAGAGTGCACGTTCTGTCATCTCGAACCTATAATAATGTTAACTGTTTTACTCCATTCTAAACATACTAAAAGCATGAATATTGCCAGTTGGATAACTTCTACCAAGCTGTGGAATTCCTCAATGACAATGCCCTGATATGTTGCAGCTATTACTACCACATGGCGAGCTGCAGGAAAGCGGAGCGGGAAGGGACTCCACCCCCCTCCTGGATCTTTGCCGATGTCGAGGCCCTGGTGGTCGATGAATGCAGTCTCGTGAGTGGTCTCTTAATTACTGTCTACAGTACATAACAGTGTAATAACCCGCTATCATGTAAAGGCCCAACCAAAACCATAATGTGGACAGATTCAAGGTGATTGTTCATCTGTGTACATTATGCCATGATGGTTTCAGGTGGGCGTGCGGCTGTTTTCATTGTGTTGCCGTGATTTCAGGTGGGCGTGGGCTGTTTACAATGTGTTGCCATGGTTTCAGGTTGGTGTGCGGCTGTTTTCGGTGCTGTTGCGCTGTCTCCTCGAACACGCTCGGCTGAGGAAAGTCGTGTTGCTGGGAGACGTCAACCAACTGCCCTCAATAGAACCAGGTGGGCACGGAGCATGCAATGTCGGCATCTTTGTCACACTATATCGTTCTCAACTCTTTGGGGATCATACAGCATATCGCTACCGTAGTGTGCTATGGGCTAATCTCATTATTATTCACTCACTTACCTGCACATAATTTATAATTCCAGCCAATTTTTGGAAAATAGCCTTATTTTTTTTTTAACTTTTTAATAACGAAATTTTCAAACCTGGAAGAAAAAACGGAAATAAGTCACTGGGAACCCTGATATTAGACTCAATACAAAATGCGAGTAATCATGTTTTCATAAGGCAGTCATAATGCACCGTGTTTGATTATCTGAGTGACAACTGTGTAACGACCCACACCCAACTTTGGATCATATCAGCATTTAGGCCATTGAAATTCCACCGTAAATGCACATTCTTGTGAAAGCTAAATATCGTAATTGACAATTTTACACATGTAAATCATGCCATTTGGACGCTTGAGTCGTATAGGGTAAAATCTGGGATTTATTTCCATTTGAACCGAACGTAATTTACTGAAATGTTATAAGTATACTTTTCAAATCATCTGCTGGCAACAGCTGTGAAAGTTTCGTAAAAGATTTGATAAGTACTGCTCTCAGTTCACATTCTAAGCACATACTAAATAGGTACTTGTATTTGGTACTTTTTAACACCAGCATTTTCCTTCTATTTATTGTATGCAAGGTGTGAGAACAGTATAGTTGTTGTAAGACAGAGACAGAGCCAACCAACCAGTCAGACAGCCAGCCAGCCATACCCACTATCCTCCGTCCCCATGTTTCAGGTGCGTTCCTGTCAGACATGTTTGATAGCCTTGATCGTGTAGGCGTCAGCGTACTTCTCACCACAAACCATCGGTCAGAGGCTGCACTCATTGTGAACAATGCAGCCGCCATTGCAAACCAGGTGATACAGGCTAATTGTACAGAATCAAGAACATTGTCTTTTAATTGGTTCGTTAGTTGTGCTCTTGAACGAGTAATGTTATTTGCATTTATGAATAATTGAGCTTATTCTTGTAAATTTAACCCAGGTAATGAATGTACTTTTGAATGTGACTGTCAGTGGTTTTCATGTCTGTTTTGTGCTTCTAAGTTATTCGTTTGGTTTCCGGAAGCTCAAAGGGGTGTGATTCGCCCATCATCACAATAGGTTAACTGCAGCCCACTAGAAGCTTTTGCCTATTTATATACACAGAGACGCACAAAGAGACATTTACACAGTCCACATGCCATAACGCCCCATGCACCCCGTGTTTTCCGCAGGAGCTGCCCCAGATTGACCCAAAGCGCAACTTCCACCAGATCACGATCGGGGCCGAGGATGACGGGCCGAGGGGAGGGTCACATCAAGAGGAGGACGACATGTCGTGTGGTGGGTGCCGAGTCCTACGAACATTAAAACTATACATGTCTAGAGTAGGATGGGTATCCCTCAAAACACATAGTTGTCCTAACTAACATTTACACATCCTAAACCAATGTAAATGTATTTGGCACTTAGAATTTGAGACTGATAATGATGGTGCATGCAACAAGTAACTTAATCTACCAAGACAACACAGACTTGGTACTGGGGTGTGAAATATTATCCTATTAAATATAGTAATCCATTAAAAAAACGTCAGCTTTGCTTTCATTTTGATACCTATTTTGAGGCCTATTATTAAGATCAATAAGGATATGATATTGTGTGAAATGGGTCGATTGACATTTGACTTGTCGAATAAGGTTCATTTGGTAAAGTGCAGTTTGTGTTGATGTTTCAGATCGAGACCGTGCTGTGAGATGTTTGCTGAACGGAGAGTTTCCGGGAGTGAGCAGTGACCGGACGTCGCAGTTCGTTGCTTTCAGAAGGTCAGGACACTCCCACGGGGGTTTAGGTCTGGGCAGTCCTACGGGGGCTAAGAAAGGCAGGACAGACTGGACAGTCTCATGGGTTATTCTTCAAAAACTTTCATCGTGTTGAATCTCAAAGTCATGGTAAATAATGCAGAATATCCACCAAATTAAGGAAAACCAATATTTTGATTTTTTTCTTTGAAAAATTACACAATGTCTCAAAACCTTCAATGTATAACATCAAGTGGAGTTTTGATGCTGTAGTACCCAACTCTAAAGTCGTTCAGACCATGGTAAATTACCATCCAGCTTTGTGTGTTGCAGGAAGGACTGTGAGGCGATCAATGAGCTGTGCTGTCTGCACTACGCCAAGCACGCGACACGCACGCCGCGTGGACGCAGAGACTTCAGGCGCAACGACAAGGTGCGCTCTCACACACTCGCTAGCTGCCTAACGTGTGCATTCTAACTCTCTCCACATTGGTGCTTTCTCGTAGTTTGTAATCTGATTTCTGCCTAATGCTTTTTTGCCACGACTATACGCACTAGTTAGTATGTATTGTACCCATGAAATGACGGTAAAATAAAAAATGAAAAAAATCTTTAATGTTACCCTGGCACAGAATAGACAACCCCCCTCTTGTACTTGGTACAAAATTGATGACCCCCCTAAAATATCTATGCCAAAATAGAGAACCCCCCTAAATTTCCTCAGGTTCCCCCCTGACTTAAATAATGAGCACTCTCTAACGTGTGTACATTCTAACTCTCTCTTCATTGGTGTTTTCTCGTAGTTTGTAATCTGATTTGGGGGATTATGTTCAAAAGTATGAGATGTATTTGAAGGATATTTTTTCAGTGTATTTGTATAATACTCCTGTGAAAACTGTGAATGTTTTATGAAAATCAGACATGTATGTAACATAGATTCCTAACTGCCCCTATCGTAAAAAAAGTACTATCTCACTATACAGCCTCCCTCCCTCTTTTTCCCAGCCATCATTTCTACTGTCTTATCTTCTCCAAGTGTTTGATAATGTCACTGAATTGAATTGAAAATATTTTATTTATCATAGATACATTACACATTACAAACAAAAGACAAACATTATACACTGTAATAAACAAGGAGCGCTAAAAAGTTTATACATATGTATACTTTTATTTCTATAGTGGACCATCTAATTAGATCGATAGCACCAGTATTTTCCCCTCCCCAGGTGTGTTGTACCAAGAACGGAGATGTCCATGTTGAGAAGGGTTATACCGACTATTCTAGTGGGGTGGCGGTCTCCGAGGATTTCACAGTACGACTCTCAAACGGAGAAATCTTCTTCATTGTCGATGTAAGTAGATCAATAGGTCTGATGCCGCACTTGTATCTTGAAGCAAAAGTCTTATCTACCAAAATCTGCCTATCCAAAATAGGTTTTTTTGCATTGATTTTTAAAAATATCCGACAAACTCAATGTAAAAGATCAGATTTATTACAATTGAATCTACATTCAAATTGACTCTTTGTTTTCCAGATCTTGCAAGAGCAGGGTGCAAAAGACACCAAAGCTACGGAGTTCTTTGTCCTCCACGATCCAGACAGATCCGGGACTGAGATGCACTATATCAAGGTACAATGGGCTCGTTTATGGTTTACGTATGAAACATGTCATGTTCAGAAGTCAATATTATCGGTCAAAAGATATCACACTGCACTAATTTAACACAGCATTGCTTATGCGGGAAAATTTGTACCTTGTATGTATCAATGAGTCAATAAAAATATGTTTAAACTAAATATTGCTTATAAATCTCGTGGATGGATGAAGACACCCACTTTATCAATCTGTTTGCTGTAGGTGAAAGCGCGTGAGCTTATGCGTACGTGTCGGCTCCAGCATGCGTGGGCCCGCACCATCCACACCTACCAGGTAGGTGCTCTTAGTAAACTATTGGTGTAAGACTGGCTATCGTCCTAACTACCCCGACAGTATATGTGTATGTGAAATTTGTTTACACTTAATTTACAATTACGATTAATCTTGTGAGACGTGATATATTTAAGTGAGGTCTGACCACAGGGTTACGAGGCTGCGTATGTGTATTTTTTTTAAACTATTGGTTTAAGACTTTGGCTACCGAACACCATCCTTGCAGGGCTTGGAGGTGAGCTGTGTATTCTAATGGGAAATTTTCTTTACACTTGATTTACAATCATGCTAAATCTCCTAGTGAAATGTGATTTACTTAAGTGAGAATACAGGGTTCCGAGGCAGCGTGTGTGTATGTGACTGAGGTTTTGCAGGGTTCCAAGATGGTGTGTGTATTTTCAGGGCTCGGAGGCGGCGTGTGTGGTGTACATGGTGGGGGCGCCCGGGGGCCAGAACTGGCAGCACGTGTACACGGCAGTGACCCGTGGACGCACCCAGGTCGTCCTCATCACACGCACGCAGCACCTGCACAGTGAGTACAACAACCCACGTGTAAACATGCACGCCTGGGTAATAATAATAATATAATAATAATATAGAGGTATTTATAGTGCCAATATCCATACGCTCATTGACACTTTATAATAAAAGATACATAATAATTACCGTAAAATTGAAACATTAACATTAAGAATACCAATAAGAAATTACACAGTACATTAAGTTGCATTATTAATAGAAATATTAAACAAATGAGTTTTTAAAAGCCTCTTAAAAGTATTTAAATCAGTGCAATTTCTAAGAGTTTCTAAGAGTTGATGGCAAACCATAAATGTGGACCAACATTAACAAAATGTGGTAAACACCCACAGCCATGTAAAAACCCACCCCAACATTTGAACCATATCTAAATCTAGAGTATTGAAATTCTAATGAAACTATATGTTCATGCGAAAGACTACCCAATATTTTAACCACTGTTCAATGTAAAACCCCATCCGTATATATCTTCTCAATGAAGGGAAAATAAAAATGTATGGTGTAGATGTAAAGTCGCTAGGTCACAGCAAAACTGCGAATTGCGACTGAATAACCACATTTACATTTACAAATATATATACGAAGAAGATCGCATGTTCCCATCTTTATTTACATACAAACGTAAACACATGTAAGAGCACATGCACTAAACAGATCTACACAGACTTTATATTGACTTTCCCTCTCCGCCACGCAGCGTGCGTCCGATCGCTGCCGCTGCGCCGGCAAACCAGCCTGCGGAGCCATCTGGGGGACGTTGTGACTCGGCTGGACCGCGCCACGTGGCCGTTGTGTGTGTCGCAGCGCGGTGGGACTCCGGCTCGCGCGTGGGCCGACACTGTAAAACAACAACGCAGACTGCTCGCCGACAGCCCAGTGAGTGCTCGTCTTCTCAGCTAACTGTTCTAATCGGAATCAGTGGATTATCTGCAGTCGTATTTTGATGTGGGCGTCAGAATTCCAACGTGTACTTAAACTGGCACAGATGTGTTGCGTATTGACGCATAGGTCTAAAGATGAGTTTTGCCATACCAGCGACAGCAAGTGTTTGTATCAAATTTTGTCCGTCTAAGATGGTAGAAGTATTTACTATATACTGTAGTTTATCTTATGTAATAGCTCTGCAATGATTCATTTAACTTTAATTTTTAGTGGGACTCATGTATTACGTGAGTTAACTTAAATGGATCTCCAAGTCGGTTTCTCACTAAAACTATTATTCACTGTCCTGATTTTCAGTCTGCATGGAACACAATGCGCCCAGGAATCTCCGGTTTCCAACCAGCCTCACAGAACAGTCAGTCTGGGTGGAACTCTCAGAACAGTCGCGGCAACAGTGTACTTATTTCTTTATTTCTGTGTAGCTGGTGGTTAAGTTTGGGTCATGATATGCGCAGATGATTGATGATATTATATTAATGTTTTTTGTGTAAAATGATTTTCTATATGCACAGAATTTCTAGTCTTAAATATTTTCTCAGATGTTATATGATTATTTTTTGTCTGTATACTGTTCAAATACCACAGACAGTGAACATTTTGCAACGATCTGCTAGTTATTCACATCAATACCAATGAACCTTTAGCAATGAAAATTAATAATCTCTTCCCTATTCCATCCAAACATCTAGTGTGAACAAATTATAATTCTCATTCCAGATTTCCCATGGAGTAGTAAGAAAGTTGCCGTTTAGCAATGACACTTCCGAGATATCGTCTGTTTTCACAAACCAGGCTAGTACTTCCAAGAACACCAGGACCTTTCCCAAGAAAAATGAAAGTTCTCCCATGAACCGAGTGTCGTCGTCAGATGGGCGGAGTTTCTCTGACTGGGACGACAGTCTTGAAGAAACTATGCTTGGCTTTGCATCACAAAATCATCATGAGACGACAACAAAAGGTAACGCATGGTGTGACACATTCCACAGTGAATAAGTATTACAGTGGAACCTGTTTAATTCGTACTTGAAGTGACTGATGAAAACATTCCGAGTAATCTGTCAATAATAATGTAAAGCAAAATGAAGGAAAACGCTTATTTCCTGGAATTACCCTTAAATGTGAGTTATTATAGTTCAAGATAAAGAAGTCGAAATGTATCTCGCAAAATATGTAAAAGCATCAGTGAGAGACCGAAAGAAATATTAACTACAATAAAAAGCCCTATTTACATTCATGTCACATCTTTTGGTTAACTTTTAAGCGATGTCACGACGTAGAATCTGTTGGCTTTCTGTTAATAGCAATATTGTTTATACAGCGCCAAAAACTCTGAAGTACTGCAATCTACTAGTTTCATTTACACGTGATTTAGAAAGACAGTAACACAGCAGACTACAAATGCGTCTTATTTCAGGACAGTCCGCCTCGTCGTCAGCAGGCTGCGACCGGTTGTATCCGGACCTCGGTCACCTCCAGGCAGCAGAGTCTCACCCCCCACACCCACCTACCTCTCAGGGCCTCACCCACGGGGCTCCAGGAGACTCCCCGGCTCCCTCCTCCCAGATGTTCAAGGCGGGAGGCTTCGTAGCCTCCACTCAAGTGGCTTCGGCTCCTCGGCTCTACCCAGATATTGAGGCTGAACTGGCAGAGATAGAGGATGGAGGGATAGACGGACAGGCAGGGACACTAGCAGATAGACAGACAGGGCCAGCAGATGGCCTTTCCAGTTCTCAGGGTTACCCAACAAACAGACAAACTAACTCATATGTAACTAGACAGCCAGGTGGTGATAAGGATACCAGGCGATTAGAGAGTGCTACAGACAGTGATGCAATGAGACAGTCAACATGTGCAACAGACGCCATGAGCACCAGCATTATTGAGGCTGATGTTTTCAGCTTTGGCGGAGGTGGAGATGTGAAGACAGAGAAATGTGTTCTGTACAACAAGCTCTCTGATCAGACATGTCTTGCCAAAACAAAGAGTGTGATGAATGAAAGAGCAAAAACTGATCCGGTTGACATGGGTACTGGAGCCTACAGGACTGAGGAAAAGGCCAGTGATACTGATATCTTCAGTACTCCCACTGAGAATCCCAGTAATAGGGATTTTCTCAGTACTCCTACTGAAGTGTTCAGTACTGCTCCTGCCTCGACAGGGTCTGGAGACAGACATCCTGCACAGTCGCCCCTCGGTCCAGATAGTGCAGTGGACAGACCAGTCTCAACGAGTTCCGTGTCAAGTCCAGCAAGACACGATAATAGTAGGCTATACAGGATGCATAGGACCAAAAACAGCCCAGTCGGTGCTACTGGTCACCATGGTGGGAAAAGTGGCCCAGTTAGTACACTGCATGGCCCAGTTAGTTCATTCCGTGGCCCAGTTAGTTCACTCCGTGGTCCAGTAAGTACAGCGGGCTCACCAAAGCGAGCGAGTGTGGATGACATATGGGCATCGTGGGAGGAGTCACCGCCACCAAACAAGAAAGTTACCAATGACGATCTGATGTCACCGGTGAGAAGGAAAGTGAGCGGGATCTCGCTACGTGGGGACAGAAAGTGAGAGACATTGTAAAAGAAATAATGAATATACTCGCTTTATACAGTATATCATTGAAAGGTACCTCTCTTGGTTCTGTGTTGTTCACAAAAGAGTATCAATGATAAGATATCCATTTTTATTTCTTTCGAATTTTAGTCGCATGAAAAGTGTTTTTGAGATTGTTGACTGATACTAATGATCATACTTTAAATATGTTAGGAGGTAATATCACAATGACTTGGTGTTCAATATTTGCTAGTATTTCAATAAAAATTGTGTTCAAGACCTGTTGCTAACTTAAGGTATTTATTGCTTTGTTCTGTTGCAAATATCCAAACAGAAAATGTTCAATTCTAGGAATTGACCACGACAATCGAGTGGTCAATCACCATTCTATCATGACTAAAATCCATTTTATTTTAAAATAAATCATATTATAACATTCTCATTGCAAGTCAATTTTGTTTGTTTTGAGCGCGCGGAGACCACTACTACGGCGCTAGTCTAAACTTTTGCTCTCCGCTACACGGAACACGCCTTGCGACGTCAGCGGCTGTATTGATAATGTGACGAGTTTAGACTAGCGCCGTAGTAGTGGTCTCCGCGGGCTCTGGAGCGTGTTTTCCATCGCAAAATTGAGCACGCTTATTGACCAATCAGCGTGGGTTATTGGCGGTGATTTTTGCACGGAATGATAGAATGTCTTCTTCAGGGCTTTCCTTCTGAACGTTTACTAGATGTATTTTACAGAAAACTGTTTCTACATTTTCACAAATGATTGGCTAACTATTTTTATATTATATTTATTATTCTTTAGTTTTTAAGTTGTATTATTTATCACGTTTGCACAATCTTAAAAATATTTGTATTTTAGTTCAAGATAAGATTTACAGTACAGGTCCGCTTATCCGGACCCCTCGGGACCTTGATGAGATGTCCGAATTAGCGGGCGTCCGGATATCACGGTGGTGACCCATAACTATTCTGATAGACCATGAGATGGGCGATAGTACGAGAATCGAACAAGTATCGAACGTTTTTGGCATATTTCTGGACTTATAAGTGACAAGTAACCTTACCTTCTGTTTATAATCAATATCCATTGTACATTTATCAAGATTATTATAATAATCAACACGTATTGACCTCTAGAAACAATATTTTTTAAGTTTCACTATCGGTTTATTATTTTACAATAGCATAACATAACGACCACGTGCTTCTAAACATGCATTGACCGCGAACTTTTTTGCCATAACGTTCTTAAATTAATTAATATCTTGCTTATTTTTCATCGGATTTTGAAGTTAAATACATGCATTTAACGAGCAAAAGGTCTAGATTACAAATATGATATTTATTTTACAATCAAAACAATCCATTATCCGGAAAACAACCGGTAACATATCGGCCCAATTCAAACCTATTTCTTGTTCAAGTTCTAGATCTGTGACACGATTTAGTCTTTATCACCCCATAAAGGACCGGTAGCGTACCTTAGATTATCAATAGAAACCGGGTGACGAGGCTAACGCTATTTGCTTCACTTGCCTATTCGCGATTTCTCCCCTATTCGCAATTTTTTCCTGTGGAAATTATTTTAATACGATGTCTGAGTTCGTAAAAAATGGGACCAAGATTTCATGTCCGGATAAAGCAGATTTACGGATAATCGGGATCCGGATATTCGGACCTATACTGTAGTTGAGATTAGTTTTGATTTTAATATGATTTATGTAACCTTCTGGAAACATTACAAGTGTTTTTTGTGGAAAATTGTATATACTCAACATCTGCTAATGTTGACTTACATTTTAACTTAGATATGAATGACTGTTGCATGGCTATCTTATCTTTAATTTGAAACTTGCCAAATATGCGATAATGAAGTTTTGTAATATTTTGTCCTCTTGTTTATAAGTAAACAGATATTTTAATGACTGAGCTGCGAAAATATATTGATTGTAGCTGCATGTTGGATTTTAGAAAGAAAAATTGATTTTATTTTTGAGTATTCCTTTGTTTTCTTTGGCGTCCGGTCGATCCTGAATCCGGTGGAGAGGAGCGGGCAGTGTAACCTTGAACAGTCTAGCGAGACGGGCAAAGTAAACCGGAAGTGGGGTTGGTGCTCTAGTAACGCTACATCACATCTCTAGAATCTAGTGCACCATTAATTGTGTAGACGTGGACTAGATCTATACTAGTACTAGACTATATCTGGGATAAGGAATGACTTTAATCCGAGACTATATATAATAATATATGTTGGTGGCAGTTTCTGTTACCAAAAGTCCTATTCATCAGACGATGTGATGTAGCGTTACTAGAGCACCAACCCCACTTCCGGTTTACTTTGCCCGTCTCGCTAGACTGTTCAAGGTTACACTGCCCGCTCCTCTCCACCGGATTCAGGATCGACCGGACGCCATATCTGTAAGAGCAAAACGGCACCATATGGTTAGACTCTTAACACAGTGGGCTTATTTGGGGAGACGTGTAAATCGATCGGTGTAGCTAAGTGTAAATGTTTTAATTAAGGTTCTTGAGAACATCCATGTGGTGCCCTCTAGTGGCAAGCACTGGCAAGCAATAAAACCACTGCCACACAGTGCTGCCACCTGTTAGCTTATTGATCATAACAGTGATATAATGCTGCCACCTGCTGGCTAAACATTGCATAAGTAGTAAAATTGACACAAATAATTTTTTTATAATAAAATCTAGCCTGAAGATGTGTGTTAGTATTATTTTTTTCCATTATTTTAAATTATTATCTGTCAGTGAGCAAAATTTTGTGATGTACATTATCGTGAATTAAAAATAAATGCCCAAGGTTGAGAACTTCACACTCTCCTAGAACTCATTATATAGACCCTCTTTTAGAATAATCAAGAGAGTACAAAATTTTAACTCACAAAAATGGGTTTGACCCATGGCCGCCGGACTATAGCACACGTTTTCATTATGTCAACACTGTACTCATCATGCATTTTCAAAACTAACTTCACGCATTTTCTGCTGATCTTGTTTTTTGTACAGGGGAAAACAACATTGAAGAAACAGTTCACACATGTTGTGTGCAGTGCTGGTATAATTCTGTGACTGCCAACAATCACAGTCAAATGTAGAGAGGTAAACAAAGCATGTGCTGTAATGTGAGGTCAAGGTCAGTGCTTGTGTAAGCTAACAATACTAGCGCAGATTCAAAATTAGAATTTGCAATTATGTAATCTGTGTTTGAACTAATGTGATGCTTAGCATTACAGGTGTAAGAATTTACTTATCTTTTTTTTTCTATCAATACCAATTCTTTTTACGCATTCATACCGTACATTTGGGTATCCATTGAAAGATTGGTTTATAATGGCAGAGGTTTTTCCTACAGCAAAGTTGTTATATTTTATGCCTGTTTGCTATTTGTCATTCATTCAACTGAAAGGTTTCATAATCGGTTTCATAAAATGATGTTTACACGGATTTGAGACTGGAGTTGTTAGCACCGAATTTTGTCATCGTTTAAAAGTAAGTTGTCACTTTTGTATATTATCAAAATATGTTTAAGTCAGTGATAAGTGTTCATTTTCACGAAAAATATTATGAAATAAAATCAAATGATAAGAAAAGCTCTAGCTTTATGAGAAAGAATTTGTACAATGGCAATGTGTTATACATTTTAGTACAAAATTTTATGTGCAGAGTTGTAGTTTTTTTGTATTTCATTGTGTCCTTGGATGTTAATAAATACAATGAGTAAATAATGTTTAGACATTTTTCTGAAAATCTTAAGTATAAATATATTGAAGACGTATCCACTTGTTACTTGGGTTAATGTTTATTGGTTTTTGGTGATGACTACTGGTGTATCATGGTAGTTATAAAGCAGTGATCAGCGCGGGACTGAAATATTGGTCCCGCCCCGCGTTTGTCCCGCAATGTGATGTCCACTCCTGCCACGCTCCCGCGATGGTTTCCAATATTCTGTCCACTCCCGCCCCACCCCCCCCACCCCCACCCCAATCACTTCCCGCAACAATATTTTCCCAACAGTCCCACAGCAGTCCTCAAGATCCATGTTTGATCTTCCTGCAACAGTCCAACAATTTGTAGATTTGTCATCCCTCATTTATTTTATCAGTCCCACAGCAGTGTAATTGAAACTTTCAACAACTGACATCTAATGACATGTTTACAACCAGAAGCTCATTATTCACTGACTTCCTGCAAACAAAACTCCAACAACTATGCATTATTTCTTGAAAAAAAAAACCATAGATAGAACATTAAGATAAAACAAACAGTGATAGTATTAATGATCTTTATGAATACTTATCATAAGGGGAGTAAATTACCCAGCTAACCTCATTTATTTTATCAATTATTTTTCAAGACATGTGTAATTGAAACTTTCAACAACTGACATTCTAATGACATGTTAAAACAGAATACAACCAGAAGCTCATTATTCACTGACTTTATTTGAACCAAATGAAACAAAACTGAAACATATTTTTTAACAACTATGCATTATTTCTTGAAAAAAACATACATATTAACATAAAGATAAGATAAAACAAACAGTGATAGTATAGGCTCACAATTGATCTTTATGAATACTTATCATAAAATTCAGTAAATTACTTAACAGGGAGATACCACATGGACAATTTCCACTGTACATTAATGGTCAACATCTCCAGTTGATTGTCTCTTTATAAAAGGTAATTCACAGATATGGCTAACTGACCACTTGACTGACACCACTTGTGCTGAATACAAAAGCCCAGTTAAGCAAACACTGGTGATTGTTTACTTTCAATGCAATTATGGCTAACTGACCACTTGACTGACTATGACATAGGGCTAACCTGCTAACTGACTACTGCTATTTAAATTCACTGGTCAAGTGTTATGTTTATTTACTTAGCATTTGCTGACTAGTTATGGAGGTAATTGTAAAAGACCAGCAATCAAAACCAGCAATCAATTGTTCTTTTTATTTTCTGAGCAAGAGAAAGTTTGGCAACTTTTTATGCTTGTCTGAATCTATAATTGCTTTCTTATGTTACAATTACGTAAATTACTTCTCATGTCAGAGAATATCTATTTATGATAGTGTTTGCTTTACATAATTAATGACTGGAACAATTATCTCAGCAAACAAAATTCAACCATTGGTCACTACTATTGAAGGTAATTAATATGCATTATGCAAATCAACCATTGGCTAATTGAGAATGTCTAAGCCTTGTGAATTAAGCCTAGTTCTCAATAAGATCTTTTTCTAGATTAAGCATAGTTCTCAATAAGATTTGTAAATGTATCTTGATTTGTGAAGAGTTAACATTGGATTTCGACAGTCATTGTAGTGTCATGTATAAATATTGTAGCAACATGATTAGATATTCTTCAATTTTGTCACACATCTTTTGCTATCAAGGTACTGTTGCTGGAATTTCATGGAACTACTATGAAGATCTAAGTGTCATGAGGATTGACAAAATCCACACTGTTTTATTGTCGCGGGACTGTCGCGGGATTGTTTTGGGACTGTCGTCCCGCAAAAATCCCGCAAGTTGACAATGTGACCACTCTCGCAAGTTTTGTGACCACTCGCGCCCCGCTCCCACAGGAAAATGTCGCGGGATCCCAGTCCCGCCCCGCGGGAGTCCTGCGGGACAGTCCCGCGGGACTCCTGCAGTCCCGCGCAGTACACTGTTATAAAGTAGTATAACCATGTTAATTGTCTACATAAATGACGTACAAACGAGAATATTTCGTGGCTATTGACTTTTGCTGTTTTCGTCTATATATTATTTTGTGACTTTAATTTGCGGTTTTGGTCTATCCTGGACCTACTTATCATATTGTTAATGTTTGCTGACTATTTAAGTTTGTGTGCGCAAACAAATCTAGTTTTACAGTATATCCTACAATAATAAACAGTATTCCTTGTGTGTGCTACATGTAAAATCAAGCCGTCGACAATTATGAACGTTCCATAAGGCCCAACAAATACAGTTATTGTGCCAGAGAATTAGAACAGCACACAGACAACTCCATAATATGTCCTCGTGCACACATCTAACCTGTGTAGTGGACACTTACCTCTCTTTTATTGATGAGACACTCACCATTCTCCCATATGCGACCTCATACGGCAGGTTCCTCTAATACGGAACCCGACCAATACCAATACCTACACCACTTCAGCCACGCCGCCGTCCCTGCCACCATGTCCTCGCCGCCGCCGCCACCGCGCCATCTCGGGCTCGTCGTCCTCATGGTGCTGGCGCTCGCCGCACAGCTGCTGATCGCGGCCGGTGGCGCGCTGCCCGGACTCAGAGGTACATCAGCCCGGGGACAGTCCCCGCATAGGCAGATCCGGGATTTCGGAAAGGGGGGGGCGCACTTAAGGAAAAGAGGGGGCGCAGTTACGGAATTTCATGAAAAACCCTATGAAAATGAAGTATTTTGGTGGGAAAAGGGGGCGCAGGGCGCGCGCCCCCTGCGCCCTCCCCCTGGATCTGCCTATGAGTCCCCGTACCCACACCTGCCACCCCGTGGGATATCAGGATACAGTAAGAACATCACGAGAGGGACTAATATGAACACACCACAATTAGAGTCAATTTTTCATTCTCACTCTTGCTATAAATGGGGACCCTTTAACTGCTCCTCTAACTTGTAATAGCCGTAGGTTTTAGTGTGTGTACTTGTCAGTCAGTGTTAATGCGCGTACGTAGTTGTTAGCTTGTGGTTCTGAGTGTAGCATAGGTGTACATTACCTGGCACATAGAGTCAGGATGGGTTGGGTGAGTCGACCCGTCAGACCTCTCAAGAGACTACGCATATATGTCAGATATGCTCATTTCTATTGAGCAATTGCTGGTGATTCATCGAAAACACGCCAGCCACGTATGAGCGTGTGTACAAGTGGTATGGTAGTGCAGGGTAACTTCACATAAGTGTTCATTACTTTGATTTTTTTTATGCTATTTTCCCTAATCAAACGTTTAGTACACATAATGAGTTTCACAGTTTATGGACTAACCGTCTGCTCTCCAAACAGAGATCATCTATGGGTCGGAGGCGTCCGCCAGCAGGAAGAACCTGGAGCAGTTCCGCCTCAACATCGTGCCACCGCCCTGGGCCTTCGCCATCTGGGGACTCATCTACATCTGGCAGGTGCGTACTTCATGTGCGCATGAATGCTTGAGTGTGCATGTTATGTCAACCACTTTTTGAGGCTTGCTCCACAATTCTTTCAAATAGCATATCTGTGCAGCGTATGTTTCCTAAGCTTAGTGGTAAGAGCATTGCTGCTCCAGAGAAATGAGACAGAATCCGATCAATTTGAGGGCTTACACGTTAAAAGGTTAATAACTGTGTTCCGTTCATATTACGCTAGACCTTACACAGTTTACCATAACAACTTTGCATCATACCATCAGTAAAGATCTCATTTAAAATTACTCATATCTGCCACTCCGCACCATTGTTTCCCCAGCTCCAGATAAATACATGCACAGTTTTTAACCCGTATCAACCTGTGTCACTGTAGGTGGTGCTAGTGGGCTACATCCTGTCGACCGTGTGCCGCGTGGGCGGCCCGGGCGACGTGTCGCCCGTCCTCTTCAGCCCCGCCTTCTACATCTTGTACAGCCTCGGTCACGTGGGTGGTGCCTCGTGGATCCTCGCGTCCGCGCGCGGGATGATGGGTATTGGTAGGGGATAGTTTTTGTCTCTAATTTATGATGTTTCAGCTGCCATTTTATTTCAGAGTAGTAATTCTATATCTACCGGCTAATCGTTGGATGCATATTTCAAACTACGCAAATAAATGAAAATCCTATTGTTTCATACATATGTACCAGTAGTTAACATAATAGATACAATCTAATCTAAAACAATGTCATCGTCATCAATCACACCTTGGAAAGAGATTATTCATACAATGGGCTACTTTACCCATTCCATATCAAACTTCAGTTACTTCCACTTGAATTCATTTACCTACCCCAGCAATATTCAGGGACACACCCTGGTTGTTGCAGGTTTCTCGGTGCTCGTGCCCATGTGGCTGTGCACTGTGGTGTCCCTCGCGCTGTCTGTCGTGGCTCTTAGCAGGAACGAGGCTCTGCTCCAGAAATGTGGACTTGCTAAGGATGTCTGGATGGTCAGGATCATGGTAAGGCTTGTCCGGAAAGGTCTGTACATGCGGTTCTGATTTGGTGCTAAGTGTTTACAGCAGCACATAACCAACTTTTTGTGGTGTCAATGCAGTTTCATCTTTTCACTGTACACACTTAATGGTTCTAAAGCTATATCTTAGAAACTTTCGAGTTGTCACCAACTCTTCGTAAGCCATCTTTATTCATCACAAAATGGTATTGTGACGTTATCCAGGATCTATGAAAGTTCAAGGACCCCAACATTCTAAATAAAGTTTTACTGTATAACAAGGCTATTAAATATGTTTAGGTCCACAACGGCCTGG
Source organism: Streblospio benedicti (assembly GCA_019095985.1). Taxonomy (NCBI): domain Eukaryota; kingdom Metazoa; phylum Annelida; class Polychaeta; order Spionida; family Spionidae; genus Streblospio; species Streblospio benedicti. The sequence goes on along the minus strand of CM032666.1, from coordinate 29,286,739 downwards.
GCTTGTATGCCGGCTGGATGTCTGTTGCGTGGATCCTCAACCTGGGCGTCATCATGACGCATGATCCATGGGGCAGTGTGGACATGCAGGTGACGTGCATGGTGTGTCTGTCCGTGCTGGCCGCTGAGCTGCTCACCTGGGGCGCACTCGACATGCTGCTGTTCCATAGGTATGAGGTCCATGAGCGAGCGAGTGGGTGAAGAAGTGAGTTGACAAATTAGTAAAAGACTGAGTGGGTGCTGGTAAACTGATTGATTGGTTGAGTGAGCTTTTAATGGGGGGTTTTACTTGATACTGACCGATAATGTGTAAATTTATGTAAACACTTATTAGAAAATAGAATAAAATCCTACGTCTTGCAACATGTTACCAAGTGTTTGCATTTCAGATACACCAACTACCTGGTGATGCCATATCTCCCGCCCATCTGGGCTCTTGCATCAAGCCTCATTGGTCAGATGCAGCATCATATGCAAGAAGAAATGGAATTTATCTACACTGCCATCCTGCTGGTAGTCGCCATCTTGTTGGCCATTTTGAAGATCACACGCATGTTTGTCAGGCACAGTATCTCCAAGAAGGTAGATTAATACACATGCTGTGATGTTTTTGATAATCTATGATGTGGACAATGAGAAAGCCATTGATTCAATACAACACCCAGGGTCCCAGCCGAGTTTGAGCACTATTAAAAAAACGTGGTGTCAAAGAAAGGTATATCAACTACCTAAAAGAAACATACCGAAATGGCACAGCAGAAGTACTAGTCATATCATTGAGCATAACATTCAAAATAATGAAAGTGATCCAACAGGGATAATGATATCACCTGTGTTGTTCACAACAGCACTTGAAGAAATTTTCCAAAGGATGGAAACTGAGACTAGAATAAAAATCAATGGAAAGTCGATATCATTCTGTTTGCCGAAAATGAAGAACAACTGACAAAATGATGAAAAAATGATGAATGACATGAGCACTGTGGGAAAGAAGGATGGAATCAGAATCAACAAAAAACAAGTGATGTGTAAGGAAGTGGGAAGAAGAACAAGCAGGAACGTCGTATCTGTTGCCGAGCAGCTAGAGGAGATAGAGAAGTGCAGAATGAGCGCAAGTAAATGGATAAGAAAGCCAACAGAATGCACTCCACAAAGTGGGAAAGAGCAAAAGAAGGACCGAAACGCTCCCGGGGAGACAATATAGAGGAAAGAGTAGGCAATGGCTGGATGCAAGTGGTAATGCCTGTGGATGCCATCTGCCAGCAGTGGTTTGACAGGCCGAGAAGAAGAAGAAACCTTGTTTTATTTTATTACTTATTTACTTGCTGTCAACTTAGCTTTGTTAAAAATTGTATATAAAACGTACATTAGTTTATCCGCATATGTAATGATCTTAAAATTACTTTATCTGTTTTAATGTCTTGCGGGGTTTAGTTGAGTAAATTGTTACAATGGATGATAGGCAGGAAGTATAAACAAAGTATTCACGTTTTTGTTAAGAAAATGCACTTGACTTTTAAAAATTTTAAATTTTATTTTACATTTTTTGCTATAGCACTTCAAGGTGGAAAACATCAGAAATGATTATGTTTGCATCTAAAAAAGTAGTCTTGATATCGACATTGTTACTGAGCATACATTTAGAATATGATATTGAAAGAATAGGTTGTATATGGATGTTTTTATTCATCTTACTACACGATGATATTTCAAAATAGAATCATCTGTGGTTTGAAGCAATAACAATAAAATGCATTATCATATGTAATTAAGTCATTAGACTTCTGACTCCAAGTCAGGCTAGGACTATATCACATAGTCTCTGGTGGGATTCGAACCCACGACCATACGGTACTGCTAGGTAATATGGTGCCGTATGTCATATAGTCCTAACCTGACTTGGAGTCATAAGTCTAATGACTTAATTACATATAATAATATATACCCAACTCCATTAAATCATAAATCATTTCAAATAAAATGCATGAGGCTGTACTAACACAAATTGCATGTTATCCTCAAGAATTCTTTCAACTGATAAGATAAAACAAAGTATACATGCATTCAGACCCCCCAACCCCTCATTAGAGTGGCCAGTGGCATCACGATATATCATGCAGTATCATGTGGTAGCGGGCAGTGTGGTGGGAAAAAAAAGTGTGAAGCCTCATGCCGCGTGGGTCCAAAAGTCATGCCACGACGCTAAAAAGTCATGCCGTTTTCGGATGTGGAGTAACCCCCTGCCCGGCCCCCACCCCCGTATTTTGTATTTTACCTCCAACATTATGATCGGGCACAAAAAATTTGCCAGAGGCATGGAAAAATGACCATGCGGCGTGAGGCGGCATGAAATACAGCTCGCTGTGCAAGACGGCACAGGTTTAAGTTGTTCGCCATGAAAGACGGCATGCTCCATGCCGTCTGTCCAAGAAGGTACCGGGAGCGGCATAGCAAACGGCATGAGAGATAGGCAATTTAACATGGGAAAACACTGCACATTACCGTGCTTTACCACACATGATCATGAAGGCAGAGGGCGTGATGCAAAAGGGCAGCGGGTCTCTATGTTTTGACGGGATTTTGCACCAGTACCACGGGGTATATTGTTCGTGGACTCTACAGCTCGTAGATGGTGATGTTCGGAGGTGTCTTGAAATCCGGGTGTGGCCACACTCAAGATTCCAGGATCGAACCCTCAATGCTACCTAAGTAACATAGGGTAGGGGAGTTTGGGAATCTATCCAGGAACTGTGCATGACCACTTCCATTGTGTATAAACGAAGCGTTGGAGTGATGGTCACCACAAGAGAGTGGACATTGGTAACCACACGCTTCACCAGCCATGGAAACGTCCAGGGATTCGTCTTTGTGAGTGAACCAGTAATTTAAAGGTCACTCACCTCTACTCAGCCGTTGGACACTCGTGGGGGTGATAGTGCATGTAGTGACCAGTGTCCACCACTATGTGGTGATCATAACGAAAGCATTTCCCACTGTCTGTCTTTCATAACGCATGTGGGTGGTGCTCAAACGTCATGACATTAAAAATACATATGTCCACCCAACAGACACAGGGCGGACTGGTGATGATAGCCATGTAGGGACCAGTGTCCACCACTATGTGATGACCATAATCTAAGTTACTCACTGTTCTTGACACCCTTTACCTACAGACACACGTACTGGGTCGTAACAAGGGATTTGAACCTTGAAGTGTTTAAATATATCAAAACACCAGAGGCCATAGTAATGCAAAAATAGAACAGAATGTTAACCCGGCCTTGGCTGCAAAGTTTCCCACCGTGCATGAGTACTTTGCTGATGGTGAATGCCTTTTCAACTGTAAATATGAGCATTTCATTACTACTGTGGCTTCTATGCTGTTTTGATATTTCTACAGGTTCCAGATTAGAATTCCTCATTACGACCCAGTATGTGTGTCTGGAGGTAAAGGGGGTCAAGAACAGTGAGTATGGTTAGATTGTGGTCATCACACACTGGTAGACGCTGGTCACTACATGTGCTATCACCCCGAGAAATGTCCAGCGGCTGGGCAGCGTGAGTGAACCAGTAACCAGTCCATCCTGTGTCTGTTGGCAACTGCTAGTGGCACGGCGCGACATACGATTTCACTGATTTCATGACGTTTGGAGCACTACGGTACCATGTGCATGTATAAGAAAGACAGCACCACACGACACCACGCGTCAGCAAGATCAAAGGGAATTTCTTTCAATACCTATCGATAATCCCTAAAAGGGTTAAAGTTCATATCGTCACATACACTGTATCTCCTGGTATAAAGACTATTAGTCCACAAACTCTTAAAAATCTGCTATCTTTATGGTATAAATAATTAAGAGACAAACTATGCCAACATTGATGATCAACAGTGCTTTTGATCCATGCAGATGTGAAAGTTCAGGGATGACACGATTAACTGCTGTCATTATTTTTGATGATGCCGAATGTGACGGAATTCCATATGAGAATATTTCATATGAATATGTTGAAAAAATGTAACAATGCACGCCCATCAAAAGTTAAAGCTTCTAGTATAGGTACGAAGATGCCTTTGTCTTGTCTGTGCCACCTTCCCTGTTGATTGAACACATCCCTTATGCAGCAGACACAGATTGCACAGTCGGCTGCATCTGGAGGTGTCTGGTATGGAGGCATGATCCTCATACTGGTAGACAGACACTGGATTGCCGAGTATTGCAAGGTGTACTAAAGAAAAATGATCCTATTATGTGGTTGAGTAAGAATTGAAAGAATATTTGTGCTAAACCTGATGGTCATTAGAAGCATGAATAGAAAACCAAAAATCAGCGTGGACAATTAATTGTTGACAATTGAATCGTGACGACCGCTCCTGGCTAATTGACTAATGTTACGGGTGAAGAAAATTACATCACGGCGTTGAATCGATCCCCAGTTAGGGAGTGGTCATTAAATACAGAATACAGAGGGGACAGGGGGACGGGGTGGCATGAAGAGAAATAGTATTTTTGACATTTTTTTCATGCCCCACTATCGCCTGCCAGTATTTGTTCACGCCCCCTGGCACATTGTATGTTTTTCCATGCCCCCCCCCCCCCCGGTCCGAGTATTAATTCTTCTGTCGCATACTATCAGACAGAACCAGGATACATTACCACAACAAAACATCTTATGCAGGGACACCAACTCCCCAGTGATAAAGGTGTAGAAGAGATGGAAGCTTTATCTACATCAATGGATGCCATCAAGTTGAGGGTAAAGGGGGAAAATGAAGATTTAGCTATTGAAGATGGAAAGATTTGGGAGCAAAAAGGAGGTCATATACATTAACAAGTCATTGTCATTCATTGTTTTCCCTGCATGTCACTGTCTTAGCCTGAGTACCCCTTCTTCTTCCCTCAAACCGGCCACATCAGCCTACACACATTTTGGTTAAAAGATAATTGATATACGTGCATTTGTATGGAAATTATTGCAGTTTACCGTTGGCCACACAGCTCTGATGAATGGAAAGATTTTATCCCTGCTACGCTGAAAAATATTGTAAGGATACAAGGGGTGTCATCTCACGAAATGTAAGTAAGAAAGGGTCGAATCCTCGCTGTATGGCAGCTTTATTTTCAAGTGTACTCCCCCAAAACGTGATAGAAAAGGCAATCTCCAAAGTTGCAGGTGAGAATTGAACCCCAGTCGCCAAATGGATTAAAGCACTCGAATGTACGAGTTGGCGAGTATAAGAGTAATTCCCTGCTGATCAGTATGCTAATAATCTGAAATATGTTTTTGATATAATCAAACAAAAGTTCAATGCAATGGATTTAAGAGTTGCAGAGAATAAAAGCATCAAGCTAAGGCAGAAGGAGTGAAAGAGACAATAGAAAAGACAGGAGAATTAAGCTGCAAAGAAGGCGACTGAGAAACATTGCACTGCTGACACTGCAATAGAATTGAAAGACTAAGCCATGTCATGCTTAATATGTAAGTGATTGTATAAAGAATAAAATCTTGCAGAATTAATAATGTTTTTAATTGTGTTCTAAAGTTAAATGATAAATGCTCATGCATCATTCATGATATTCTTTGTCCCAAATTCGCATCAAAAGTGCATAAATTTTTAGAATTTAGTATAAAAAATGCGCCCCCCAAGCCTACATGTTATTTTTTTTTCACCCCCCCTACAGCACCATGATTTTTTTTCACGCCCTCAATTTCTCTCCCCCCCACCACCTCCTCTGTATTTTGTGACCACTGCCAGAATGTGTGTAATCAACAGCTTTGTACTGAAATCAAGAGCTTTTGACAAATTTGTGCTTGTTTACTTTTGAAATCAGCCGTTTGGATTTTTCACTGCAAACAGTCTGAAAATCAATCTTGGCCACAATGTCTTTCGTCCATGCACTATAAGAATACCCCTGGCACATACCGATGGTTTTATCTCCACTCACGTCGGTTGGTTTCTGCTGCCAAATCTGCAATACATAACCACCCCCCTTCAAAATTGATGTCATCTGATGGAAAATGACGGATATTGTGGCTGTGAAGGCTTAATGCAGGCAACGTATGAACAGGAATGTATCTAAATTAAAGTTGATAGGTACATATTACACTAATCCCATGCTTTTTAAAACCATAATTGCACAAAAATACTAAAGTCGTGGTAAGCTGTGATCGACAGTCTACATGTGAGGAGCAAACCAGTTTCTGTGGATTTGGAGACTTAACACAATATATATAAGTTGATAATCTAGATGCAATGAGGGTCCAGATGGGGTCTGCAAGGCATAAGGTAGTTTTCTGTCAAGTATACGCTACACAGCTGATCCCTATTAGGCCATGACAAAACAATATAAGGCAAAATATCGCTTATTTTCTGACAGGAGACAGCCATGTGGAAGGAGGGAATTCAACTATTGCAGACTTAGACCCTTTAGCAACAAAGTCTAGACCATGCAATTAGTGGACATACTAACCGCTCATGAATACTACAGATATTCCCATTGTGCATGGGCAAAACAAATTGTGTCTAAGACAGATATTCATACTACCTACAGTAAAAAATCAAAACCTATTTCAAACGTAAAAACCGCACCAAAGCTGTTGATTACGCACATTAACTGGGGATCGATTGTACACCGTGTACATGACACAATAGTCAGGCTGCCTGGTGATAAATCGCTCACGGAATGAAAGAAGCATGAAATTTGGCAGGCTGCGAGAACATCCCATGTGAAGTATTTTTAAGCTATAGGCCATCGCAGATTTGACCTTCTGACCTGAATTACGGCCATTTTCCAAAATGGCAGACAAAAATATATGATCATCAATATCTCATCATCTAGTCAACTCAAACTTATCACATTGGTGTTAAACATATATTTTCAATAGTAGACAATGTCTACTTTCAAACATATATCCTTTATTTGACCTCTGACCCCAATCACGGCCATTTTCCAAAATGGCCGACAAAAGATATATGAATATCCATATCTCATCATCTAGTCAACTCTTAAGTGTGATTTTAGTGGTCAAACCTGCAGGTTTAAGTTTAAGAGTTCTAATATAGCTAAATCAATGACCTCTGACCTCTATGGCAGCCATCTTTCAATATGGCGGCCACAATATGGCGGATGAAAGTATATGAGTTAATAGCTTTTTGCCTAGTTGATATAGAATCGTGATCCTAGTATCTCAGAATACATTTGTAAGCCAAAGTGTAACAACTACT
>CM032666.1:29265008-29279412 GCA_019095985.1 Streblospio benedicti | reverse complement strand
TATAATTTTATTGATTAGTATGGGGCCCCTTGCCATTTTGCAGCTCAAAGACAGGAATTGCGATGGTCTTAGCAGAGAGATACCAATGGCTGTTCAAACCCATATAGAAAATTATCATAACAATAGAAATATCAAATCCTTCATTAATATATTAGTAAATGGAATAAAAAATAAGGAAATTGACAACATTATTTTTAAACATATTTTTGTCTGTATCATCAATACTCAAAGATTAGTATGAATTCAGGACAAATAAAAAACTTTCACCTCATTAACAATCATTATAATGCATATCATTTCGTGAGCATATGTGCTTGTCTGATGTTTGTATTTAAGGGCCGAGTCATTATTTAAGCCGTGGGGGGGGGGTCGATAAAAAACTGGGGAGGTCAGATGTTTGAATTTGAATGTTGTGGGGGGGTCAGAAGTTTCAAAATGGAAGTTGTGTGTGTGTGTGGGGGGGGGGGTCAGAAGTTTAAAATGGAAGAATATGGGGGGGTCAAATATTCTAATTCTTGAAATGTTACTGGGGGGTCAAATGTCCAAATTTTGTAAATTTACTGAAAGGGGCCGTGGCAAGCGCTTATATTTCTTAATAAATGCTGGTAGAATGTCCTGATCTTTTTCTTTGGTATGTGATCAATCATTTGGTTGTATAAAATATTTTGTAATTTTGTACCTAGTTTCATATGTCAACTCAACACATGCAATTGTATTGCTCATATTTGCCAAAATGCTTTTGACAGAGGATTTTAGTGATTGGATGGAAAACATTTCTTTAAGTATGCCTTCCCCAAAATTTGTACTGCTTAAAAAATATATCAAAGTTAACTTGTCATGATATGAAAGGACTGGTGCTATTAATTGAATTTAGAGTTTTTTGATAATACCTCATCGGCTCTTATATTAGAGCAATTATCTGAGCCATTGCAAGCAACTTATGAAATGGAATATGAAACCCTTTATTAAGATTGAATTATATTATGTTTGATTGTCTTTCGACTAACCACTAACTTTTATTTTCGGAAAATGCAATATAAATTCTTTACTTTTTTCCTCAAAATAACAGATTGAAGATTAAATCGCTTTCTCTAAAATCAATTAAATAGCATCAGTCCATTTATATCATGACAAGTTAATATATACAGTTTGTATTACATTTTGTTTATTGCATTTAATAAACTGGGGAAAACTAATTTCATTCATTCATAGTTTCATTCATATAGCTAAATATTTTTGCAAATTTGTACAGCAGATATGACAGTACAATGCTATACTAATACATACACAGGGCATGTGGAAATGGGGGTGTCATATGCTAGGTAAGATATATTAAAGTGGGGGGGTCGAAGTTCATATTTCAGGCGACATATATTTCAATGTTGGGGGGGGTCATTTGTTTTAAGTAACCCGTGGGGGGTCATATGTTTGATTTACAAAGCGATGGGGGGTCATATGTTTGATTTGTAAACCCGTAGAGGGGGGGGGGGTCAAGAAGTTAGAAAACACCGGCGTCTAGAAAAGGCTTCCGACCCCCCCCACTTAAATAATGACTCGGCCCTAATGTCAAGAACACCTCGTATTTTTAATGTGTGTAATTGACGATGAATAAATTCAATTAAATAAATAAATAGTCTCTGGTTGGATTCGAACCCACAACCATGCGGTACTGCTAGGTGATATGGTGCTGTATGTCATATACTCCTAACCTGACTTGGAGTCATAAGTCTAATGACTTCATTACATATAATATATACCCAAGTCCATTAAATCATAAATCATTTCAAATAAAATGCTCAAGAATTCTTTCAACTGATAAGATAAAACAAAGTATACATGCATTCAGACCCTCCCCCCAACCCCTCATTAGAGTAGCCAGTGGTATCACGATATATCATGCAGTATCATGTGGTAGCGGGCAGTGTGGTGGAAAAAATAAAAATAAAAGTGTGAAGCCTCATGCCACGTGGGTCCAAAAGTCATGCCACGACGCTAAAAAGTCATGCCGTTTTCGGATGTGGAGTAACCCCCTGCCCGCCCCCCACCCCCGTATTTTGTATTTTACCTCCAACATTATGATCGGGCACAAAAAATTTGCCAGAGGCATGGAAAAATGACCATGCGGCGTGAGGCGGCATGAAATACAGCTCGCTGTGCAAGACGGCACAGGTTTAAGTTGTTCGCCATGAAAGAAGACAGCATGCTCCATGCCGTCTGTCAAGAAGGTACCGGGAGCGGCATAGCAAACGGCATGAGAGATAGGCAATTTAACATGGGAAAACACTGCACATTACCGTGCTTTACCACACATGATCATGAAGGCAGAGGGCGTGATGCAAAAGGGCAGCGGGTCTCTATGTTTTGACGGGATTTTGCACCAGTACCACGGGGTATATTGTTTAGTGGACTCTACAGCTCGTAGATGGTGATGTTCCGAGGTGTCTTGAAATCCAGGTGGTACACACTCAAGATTCCAGGATCGAACCCCTCAATGCTACCTAAGTAACATAGGGTAGGGATGATGGTCACCACAAGAGAGTGGACATTGGTAACCACACGCTTCACCAGCCATGGAAACGTCCAGGGATTCGTCTTTGTGAGTGAACCAGTAATTTAAAGGTCACTCACCTCTACTCAGCCGTTGGACACGCGTGGGGGTGATAGCGCATGTAGTGACCAGTGTCCACCACTATGTGATGACCATAATCTAAGTATACTCACTGTTCTTGACACCCTTTACCTACAGACACACGTACTGGGTCGTAACAAGGGATTTGAACCTTGAAGTGTTTAAATATATCAAAACACCATAGAGGCCATAGTAATGCAAAAATAAAAACAAAATGTTAACCCGGCCTTGGCTGCAAAGTTTCCCACCGTGCATGAGTACTTTGCTGATGGTGAATGCCTTTTCAACTGTAAATATGAGCATTTCATTACTACTGTGGCTTCTATGCTGTTTTGATATTTCTACAGGTTCCAGATTAGAATTCCTCATTACGACCCAGTATGTGTGTCTGGAGGTAAAGGGGGTCAAGAACAGTGAGTATGGTTAGATTGTGGTCATCACATAGTGGTGGACACTGGTCACTACATGTGCTATCACCCCCGGAAGTGTCCAACGGCTGAGTAGCGTGAGTGAACCAGTGACCAGTCCACCCTGTGTCTGTTGGCAACTGCTAGTGGCACGGCGCGACATACGATTTCACTGATTTCATGACGTTTGGAGCACTACGGTACCATGTGCATGTATAAGAAAGACAGCACCACACGACACCACGCGTCAGCAAGATCAAAGGGAATTTCTTTCAATACCTATCGATAATCCCTAAAAGGGTTAAAGTTCATATCGTCACATACACTGTATCTCCTGGTATAAAGACTATTAGTCCACAAACTCTTAAAAATCTGCTATCTTTATGGTATAAATAATTAAGAGACAAACTATGCCAACATTGATGATCAACAGTGCTTTTGATCCATGCAGATGTGAAAGTTCAGGGATGACACGATTAACTGCTGTCATTATTTTTTATGATGCCGAATGTGACGGAATTCCATATGAGAATATTTCATATGAATATGTTGAAAAAATGTAGCAATGCACGCCCATCAAAAGTTAAAGCTTCTGGTATAGGTACGAAGATGCCTTTGTCTTGTCTGTGCCACCTTCCCTGTTGATTGAATACATCCCTTATGCAGCAGACACAGATTGCACTCTGCAATGTCTGCGGACAGTCGGCTGTGTGTCTTTCATCTGGAGGTGTCTGAAGATCTCTGGATGGAGGCAGAATCGGTGACTGCCTCATACTGGTACATGATCTGGAGACACTGGATTGCCGAGTATTGCAAGGTGTACTAAAGAAAAATGATCCTATTATGTGGTTGAGTAAGAATTGAAAGAATATTTGTGCTAAACCTGATGGTCATTAGAAGCATGAATAGAAAACCAAAAATCAGCGTGGACAATTAATTGTTGACAATTGAATCGTGACGACCGCTCCTGGCTAATTGACTAATGTTACGGGTGAAGAAAATTACATCACGGCGTTGAATCGATCCCCAGTTAGGGAGTGGTCATTAAATACAGAATACAGAGGGGACAGGGGGACGGGGTGGCATGAAGAGAAATAGTATTTTTGACATTTTTTTCATGCCCCACTATCGCCTGCCAGTATTTGTTCACGCCCCCTGGCACATTGTATGTTTTTCCATGCCCCCGGTCCGAGTATTAATTCTTCTGTCGCATACTATCAGACAGAACCAGGATACATTACCACAACAAAACATCTTATGCAGGGACACCAACTCCCCAGTGATAAAGGTGTAGAAGAGATGGAAGCTTTATCTACATCAATGGATGCCATCAAGTTGAGGGTAAAGGGGGAAAATGAAGATTTAGCTATTGAAGATGGAAAGATTTGGGAGCAAAAAGGAGGTCATATACATTAACAAGTCATTGTCATTCATTGTTTTCCCTGCATGTCACTGTCTTAGCCTGAGTACCCCTTCTTCCCTCAAACCGGCCAAAAGGGGGCTATCTCCCTCACATCAACCTACACAAATTTTGGTTAAAAGATGATTGATATACGTGCATTTGTATGGAAATTATTGCAGTTTACCGTTGGCCACACAGCTCTGATGAATGGAAAGATTTTATCCCTGCTACGCTGAAAAATATTGTAAGGATACAAGGGGTGTCATCTCACGAAATGTAAGTAAGAAAGGGTCGAATCCTCGCTGTATGGCAGCTTTATTTTCAAAGTGTACTCCCCAAAACGTGATAGAAAAGGCAATCTCCAAAGTTGCAGGTGAGAATTGAACCCCAGTCGCCAAATGGATTAAAGCACTCGAATGTACGAGTTGGCGAGTATAAGAGTAATTCCCTGCTGATCAGTATGCTAATAATCTGAAATATGTTTTTGATATAATCAAACAAAAGTTCAATGCAATGGATTTAAGAGTTGCAGAGAATAAAAGCATCAAGCTAAGGCAGAAGGAGTGAAAGAGACAATAGAAAAGACAGGAGAATTAAGCTGCAAAGAAGGCGACTGAGAAACATTGCACTGCTGACACTGCAATAGAATTGAAAGACTAAGCCATGTCATGCTTAATATGTAAGTGATTGTATAAAGAATAAAATCTTGCAGAATTAATAATGTTTTTAATTGTGTTCTAAAGTTAAATGATAAATGCTCATGCATCATTCATGATATTCTTTGTCCCAAATTCGCATCAAAAGTGCATAAATTTTTAGAATTTAGTATAGAAAATGCGCCCCCTAGCCTACATGTTATTTTCTTTCACCCCCCCTAAAGCACCATGATTTTTTTTCACGCCCCTCAATTTCTCTTCCCCCCCCCACCACCACCTCCTCTGTATTTTGTGACCACTGCCAGAATGTGTGTGATCAACAGCTTTGTACTGAAATCAATAGCTTTTGACAAATTTGTGCGTGTTTACTTTTGAAATCAGCCGTTTGGATTTTCACTGCAAACAGTCTGAAAATCAATCTTGGCCACAATTTCTTTCGTCCATGCACTATAAGAATACCCCTGGCACATACCGATGGTTTTATCTCCACTCACGTCGGTTGGTTTCTGCTGCCAAATCTGCAATACATAACCACCCCCTTCAAAATTGATGTCATCTGATGGAAAATGACGGATATTGCTCGGATATTGTGGCTGTGAAGGCTTAATGCAGGCAACGTATGAACAGGAATGTATCTCAATTAAAGTTGATAGGTACATATTACACTAATCCCATGCTTTTTAAAAACATAATTGCACAAAAATACTAAAGTCGTGGTAAGCTGTGATCAACAGTCTACATGTGAGGAGCAAACCAGTTTCTGTGGATTTGGAGACTTAACACAATATATAAATTGATAATCTAGATGCAATGAGGGTCCAGATGGGGTCTGCAAGGCATAAGGTAGTTTTCTGTCAAGTATACGCTACACAGCTTAGCTGATCCATATTAGGCCATGACAAAACAATATAAGGCAAAATATCGCTTATTTTCTGACAGGAGACAGCCATGTGGAAGGAGGGAATTCAACTATTGCAGACTTAGACCCTTTAGCAACAAAGTCCAGACCATGCAATTAGTGGACATACTAACCGCTCATGAATACTACAGATATTCCCATTGTGCATGGACCAAACAAATTGTGTCTAAGACAGATATTCATACTACCTACAGTAATAAATCAAAACCTCCTATTTCAAAAGTAAAAACCGCACCAAAGCTGTTGATTACGCACATTAACTGGGGATCGATTGAACACCGTGTACATGACACAACTCGTCCCACGTGGGTAGATCTACGTGGACTTGATATAGATCTACTAAAGTACTACCAAAAGTATTGATTAACTTTGATACTACTGCAGTTTAAAAATGTGATTAGTCAGATTTCTCTACAGAATATATCTAACCACTCATCGTTATCATTTGAATATAAAATGGCATTCAAATCAATAACATCTGGCATTAGCTCGTTGAAGAACATGGTGTGGGGGAAGTCAGAAGATGAAACCAAAAAAGAAGAAACGACCGCAGCCAAAGTCCCTGAAAAGAAGACAGAAAAGAAGAAACGACATTCAATAGCATGTATGCTAATTCATAAAATAGAAATGTATTAATAGGCAATTTGAGATTTGTCTTTTAAATATTAGATAACTCTAGACCAAATAATAAACTGAATGATCTGAGATGAGTTCAAGTCTTGAATAGACAGTTACGGCCCTCATGGGCAATATGTATTGAGATATAGCCTAGATCTATCTCTGACTACAGTAGATCTGTGTCAGATTATTAGGCTCTACTCTACTGTACTAGTACTTGCACACTGTATATTTGCCATTTTGTGTTGATGAGAGTTCCTAAAGCAAAACAAAGTGCTGCTAATTATAAGTTATCATTGGATCGCTGGACTGGTGTTAAAGCCATTCATTGAAATCATTCTTTATGACCGTACAAACGCCCAATGTCATATAGGTACTATGTGGTCATAAATCTATGTGCACATGTAGAAAGCCAAATGTAAGAAATTTCTCTAATCCATCATGTTTTTTTTTAATGTATTTTTTAGCAACTCGTGATTCTCGTGCTTCAGCCAAGAAAGAAGATCTGAAAAGAACTAAGGAAAAAGTTAAACACAACTGTGGAAAAATGATCAGGGAAACAACCAATCCAACAGGTGTCATAGCCATTCACATGAGAAAACTGACACTAGACTTTATAGATCTGTACAATTTACTGCAGAGATTTGATGCCACTTTTTACATTCGAATAAGTTGTCAAGGTCAGATCAAGTGCTCGTTAGCTTTCGAAGATGTGGTGGTGCCCAGTGTTTTGGTAATGGACGAGATCAAGCATTTCCGAGTGAGCATCAGCAGCACCCGAGCCGACCCGGAAAACCGCATGAAGATTCAGCTGATTGCCTACAACAAAGCTGATCCCACCGTGCATAAGGTGGTGTCCGCCAAAGACATCCACCTGTTTGACATTGTGAAACAGCTTATTGATGTGATGGCCATCACACTTGTGGACCACAAGCGTTTTATCAACGTGGGAGCGTTGCACGTAGAAATCTGCTTCACTCACGGTTCCTTTGGATATGGATATTCATCTCAATTTTTAAACCAGACGAAAGTACCGCAAGAGCAGATTAAACACTCCATGTTTTACAGAAGTGAGCCTCCACCGAATAGGGATGATCCGGACTCGGATGTGATGATGTGTAAGCACCAAGGTAATTTTTGCAAGCATGACAGTTATCTTGCATAGGGAAGATGATGTTTTACTTTTACACTTTGTAATGAAATCAAAAGTTAATGAGATCATTAATACAATATGAGTTTAAAATACCTAGATTTAGATACCAATAATGAACTCAGATCCACTTTCTACTAGAATATATATTGGTAACTTTAATCAATATGTTGGATGTAAGAATTAACTTTATATGTTGTTTTAATCTCAGGACATCCAGTTTTCATTGACTTCTACCGTAAATCGTCAATTGGGATTTCTTCAGACTTTGCAGAGGACATAGAGGCTGTAAGTTTGAAATCTTCACATTTGAAATTGTATGTTTTAATCACAGCATACTTTTTCAGTCACAATCAATTTTAAAGTATAAACATTCATATCATTAGATGAATATGATCCACTTAGCTCTATATGTGACTTTTTATTCATAAATAGGTATGATTTTAAGAACTAAGTGGGTTTTTTTTCCATCGATGTGATAACTAAACGTACCAATTCAATAACAAATTAGTGACGGTTAATGATATGAATATGCTTTGACTTCTTGATGCTGCCGTAAATATAATTCTGGAGAATATAATCAACATATTCAGATATCAGGATGTGATTTTCCACCAACTGATGTACTAATACTGTGGGAGACCGGTTCATGGCTAAAACAGATAATGTTTAAAGGAAAGCAAAAAGCAAGAATTTTCTCTCAGAAATTTTCTATAGGTTTTCATATACTTAATAATTTATACAGTATATACTGTACTAGTTTCCAGACATCCAGGCTGTTCAGGAACCCACAGTTCTCATTGCTGAGATGAAGAGACGTTCGCATCACCTCTTGAGTGAGTACAGGTAAGACATGTACCTGCGTAGTTTGTATTCTGATCAGGCATTTAGACATCACAAAGATTATTCTAAACTCCGTATCTCCAAGTTTTACCAAGTGATTATGCCTATGCAAAACTTTCTGAATTCTATTAACTTAGGAACAATTATTGAATTCTCTACCAAACATTCTTAGAATGACATTGTTCTTTGGTACTACGTACAACCAAATTTAACTGGAGGTTTAAAGAAGTGAGTATTGTACATGCAGACACGTTTGTGTTCAGGAGTCAGAATGATCGGATACAGCGGCTTTCGTACCTCCGGCATCTGGTGTCGAAGCCGGGCCGCTCCAAGGAGCTGAGTGCAGACGTCATTATTGCTGAGCCCGACTATGCACTGGAAGTAGGCAATAAGGCCAAAGAGGAGGTGAAGGAGGATGACATGCAGGTAACACAGCCTAATTTTGCCCATGAAGCTATAGGCAGGTAATGGAACATTATTCTATCAATGTAGCAGCTACACAGTGATGTATGTGTAGGCAGCAGTAGGTCCGTTCTCTCAGTGTTCATTAAATGTGCACCAGAGCTACCGTAATTTCTTGAATAGCCACCCCGGCGCTTATTTACTTAAAACATGCCCTTCACCCGGCGCTTATTCAAGACAGGCGGCAGTTCAAGTGTGTCTAACTTAAGTTGATCAAATCATTTTGCTTTAAGTAACTCCTCCTTCAAATAGACGCCTCCCTCATTTAAAGACCTATGCTAGACATGCTGACCCATCGGTTAAACAAGACCGGCGCCTAAGTAATATAGGCTCTACACCCAGCGCTTAATCAAATACCCGCAGTTGATCGAGGCTTGGCGGGTAATCAAGAAACTACGGGATTGCTATGCTTAGGTCAAAAAGCAAAGCTAATTAGAGGAGGTAATGCAGGAGACAATTCTGTAAGTTTACTACAAATACCAGAATTTTTGCCTCTTATTAAGTGTTTTGCTCTCTGTTGTAGGTATTGAAGCTATTGCAGCCAGTGTTGGAAAACGTCGGAGGTCTTCAGAACCGGATGAGGAGGGGTAATATTGGTGGACCTGGAAGTATGTGTATTTATATTTGCTCTTATCAGAATAGCAGTTATATAACAGCTACAAGATACTGTAGACAGACACTGGAAAAACTGCGGAGCAACTATAGAATTCATTACTAAATATATTCATACACCTTTTAAGTAAGGAGGCTTTAGAGTGTGATTTGGGTAAAAGTTAGGCAGGGCACTATTTATCATAAGAAGGATATGATTGAAGCATTCATCCTTTCACTGCAGTTGTGTGGCAGTAATGGGAAAGGTTGATGGGGTAACAGGTTGCGACTCGTGCTTGTGATATTTTATTGAAGTTTAACAATAAGCCTAATAGATGGCGCTCGTTAGACATAGTATTTGCAATAAATAGAACTCATTTTCCTTTTAATTACTTGTTAGCTCAATATGCTTGGAAAATGTGAACCTGTCAACCTCGATATTCAAATGAAATATTCCGAACTACTTCTGCAATTGAATTTTTTTAAAATAAATTTGTTACTATAGAGATTGATTGTTTATAGCGATATTCTTCATGGCAAGTTAACTTGGGTTTTGTGTTTGTGCTATAGGTCGTAAGGGGACAGGAAATTTCTTCACGCGTATGGTTAGGCGCAGCAACGCAACCTCAGCAGAGGGGATGACGAGGAAGAAGCTTCAGGAAGAGGAGACCAAGCTCAAGTCACTGATCAACAAATATTCAGGTGTGTGGTGGGTCCATGTGCAGTGTGATTGCATAGAAATCTAAATTGCAATTAATGTTTTCATAATTCTACATGTCATACTAGGTTGACCTATATTTATACTTTCAGAGAGAGAAAAGGCGCTGCAGAACATGCGAAACAGCCAGCCTAGTACATCAGAGGTAACTCCTCACAAGTACATCACAAGCATTCTGTAAAATGCTCTATTCTTTTGATAAACTGTAATTTTTCAATTTATATGTAATTATTATTTATATTTTACAGTTATTGTACTTTTAGCATTCTATATTTTTGTCAGTTCATACATTTGTTGTGAGTAATGAGGGTGTGCAGCAGCATGTGTGTATACCGCTGCATGCGTGCAGTGTGAATTTCACCGCGGAGCTCTTTTCAGGAAAGCTAAGTAGATCTGACACAAATTCCTTAAAATAGAGTTTATCAGGTAAACAGCATGTGATGTCATGTTGTTTCAGTTTGTCTTGTCATGCAATAAAAATATCTTTATTTCATGGCAAGACTGAAACAACGCGACACATATAAGTTACTATACACAATGCACCCAGCAGACTGTAATAATACATAATGGCCTCGTGTTGTTTCGCAGGACGAGGCGGCCATCAACATGAAGCACGTGAAGCGCCGTCTCACGTGGCACCAGGAGCCGAACCAGGGCAAGAAAGGCGAGGTTGTCATGTCGCGCAAACTCACCGTCTACACATTCACAAAGAAGAGCAAGGACGACGACGAAGACAACCCGGCATTGCACATTGTCGATTAGTAGTAAAAACAGCAAACGCAATAACGTTAACATCTCAAAGTTTCCTGATCTGTTAATAGGACTAACTTTTATAGCCTAGAGCTCTGAACGTAGTCCAGCTCTGATAGAAATTGAACCTTGGACTGCATTCGGTTGTTTAGAACTACTGTAAAACTAGAAACGCTTGCGTACTTTTTAATTTGCAAATTTCGTGGATAGGTGCAAAAACACAACCTTAAATAGTCAGCAAACATTAATAGCCTACGTAAAGTAGGTCTAGGATGGACCAAAATTGCAAAATTAAAGTCACAAAATAATTTATAGATGAAAATCGCAAAATTTAATTGCCATGAAATATTCCAGTTTCACAGTGTATGGCTTGATGTTTAGGAAGTAGGTACCACATGCACGATGATCCTTTGTTAGACTCCTGCTACAGTCTACATGCCATGGATTACTATTTAGACTGTAGATCTATGGAGAAGATACCTGGAAGTTTTCTGTTGCAGTATAATGTTTTGTGTGAATTGCTTGAATTTCAGAGTTCTGTGACGAATAAAATCTGATGAGATTCAACATCAAGCTTCATATTCTAACATTGTGACAAAATAATTCATCATCCATTTGTAGTGCTGTTTTCTCATATGAATTTATTATTTAATATGTTACTGCACAAGATTTTGTTTTATAATATTATTACTTGTAATAAATAAAAACAAGAAATAATAAAATTAAAAGCAAATCAAAAACCCTTTTGTTATGGCTTGAAACATAATGTTTACTGTAAGAAAACTTGTTTTTTGTAACAACCTGAAGCAACTGACTTGCAAACCCAATACATGTGCATTATTATGAGAATTATAATTGAATTTATTCACTGCAAAATTCTTATTTGACGATATTCTAGCATAATTATACATTTCAAAATTGAATGGCAGTCAACATATGATAATCACATCTATAACAAACTGTTTATAATACATAATAAACCTTAATTACTGTTACAAAATCATTAATAGATACTTATCAATCAATCGATAAAATAAAGATATATGTCATAAATCATTGTATCTAACAACCGTCTAACCTAAATATCTAAAGAATAAAACTAAACACCAGGAATATCTACAATCATGACTTGAGACTATATGAGGGCTCTAGCTCCTAAACACAAAATATATAAGCACCACATTGACATAGATTTATTACCAAATACATACTTAGTATATATTACCATGGTAATTGACTAACAAATTCAGTTTTCTTGGAACGAAGAAAATCAAAGCTCTGTCTTTCATTAAAAACATTTCACAGCGTCTTTCATTCATCAAATCACAACAGGTCAAAAGCTTTACTCTCCATTGTGAGAAAAGCAGATGTGTGACTGATACTAGTATTTTCAGGACATACAACGTCACTTAACATCTGCCACTCATCTTCCTCAATATTGTATTCCATGACAAGATCTGTGTAATGCTTATTTGTGGGATCCTTTGATCCTCCGTAAATCCTGATGGTTTTATCTATCAGGACAGTGGCTCCAAATTGGTGCACGTGGTGCTGTCCTCAAGTTGGTCCAGCTACTGGTGAGAGTATTGTACGAAAGACACAATTTGGACTCACCACCAACAAGGTATATCGTATCTTTGTAACTTACGGCGCACGATCCAAATGTGTGCATAACAGTTCCAGGAAGACGTGGTCCTTGAGTCCAAGAATCTTTCACTAAATTGTATATCTGCATATAAAAGCCATGCTTGGCTACTCTTGGTCGATTAACATTTGAGGTGTTCAAAATGACATAAGCACATATTCCATTCTTGGCCACAATGGGTGCATTACCTGGAGCATGCAGCATTGGACTCACTGTGCTCCACTCATTCTTTTCCACATCAAAAGCTGGAACTGTTTCTTCGCAGTTACATCCCCCAAATATATACGCCATTTTACCAAATGCTAAAGAAGAATGTTTGCTCCGCTGTTGCTGCATATCAGCCACCCTGTTCCATGCATTGTACTTGATCCAGTATAGATAACATTCCTTGGAATCAACACCCTCACCTCCAGTTAACAACAGGCCATCATTAACTGCACAGATGCTGGCATATGTCCTGTACTTTGGCTGAGATGCCAACTTCTTCCATTGCTGCTTATTGTTGCATATTCTTGGTTTAAAAAACATGTAATTAGCACCATGAGTGCAATATCCACCAATGAGAATGATACAATTACTTTCATCCATGAGAGGAGATTGCGAAGTGTCTTCTTGTGTGCTTCTTTCAAACATCACATTACCGATGATTTTCTGTACGTCACCACTCACGATATCATTGTTTGTCTTAGCCAGTTGTTTTAAGAACTCATTAGAGCACTTTGCTGGGTTTGTACACTTCAACAAATCACTCGCTTGCTCCAATCTATTTTTCTTGTCAAATCTAATCCAGTCGATGCACGCCTGAAGCAGAAGCTCTTCGTTTCTTACTTTGAAACTCTCATAAGAGAAATAGTCTAAAATTTCAGCTAATGAAAGCTGCATGAATTCTGCAGAATCTACAACTCGATGGATGGACTTGTACATCAACTCTTTGGCTTGTTCTACCAAAAACCCTAAATTGTACAAAGTTCCAACTTGTACCCATCCTAAGCAATTATTCGCATTAAGTTCATTGACCACATATTGTTCACACCATTGCTTGATAGTCGGTATCTGCAAATAGTCTGCTGTGTACAGAACGTCCTTAACATGGTGGAAGTCAACAGTTAACTGGCCAGTATACACGTACTCCAAAACAACCTGCATTGAGTGCAAGGTTATGTTCTCCAGGGTGACCTTGCTCTGCTGCTGTTCAATCATATCGTTACTGACCACAGCATCGAAGTACGGGCTGCTGGCTGCTAGCACCATCTTGTGGCAGGCGAGAGAAGCGCCCTCCACCACAATGGTGAAGTCAGTGAACTTGGAGTTCTGTTGGTTGCTGTACAATTTCTGGCACAAGTCTGCATTGTGAATTGTGGCATCGGTGATGGTTAGTGTTGGATGACGGGATTTATCTTCCATTCTGAAGCATACATAAAACAAATTTTAAAGTCAACCGCCCACGTAGACCTATAACATTAACATATAATTGAATATAGGCTAGACTACTTGCTAGTACTAGATCATTAGTCATCATTCAAGAGCCAGCTAATATCACTGTAACTGGCCAGTCACTGACTAGTGTATAAGTCACATAGCCGAGCAGATGAGATTTACCGGTAGCAGGGGTCA
>CM032666.1:29234562-29264908 GCA_019095985.1 Streblospio benedicti | reverse complement strand
AATATAAATAATATTTCCTTGGAATTACAGGGTTTCGGGAATAGAATTTCGTTTATGTGTACCGAAATTGTATACATGATGTTTGACATTTTAAAAAAGGGTAATGGATGTACTTTTATGCTAAAATAATAAACAAGCACAAAGCATCAGGTCCAGACCAGATCAGACTGATCAGTCCAATGACTGGTGCAAGCTCCCTCAACACAAGTGCACTTGTGTTGAGGGAGCTTGCACCAGTCATTGTCCCAGTCATTACAAGACTGTACCGTGCCTCACTGCAACATATATATGCAGGGTAAAACTCCTGATGCTTGGAGGGAAGCCCATGTTACTCCTGTCTTTAAGAAAGGAGAGCGCTACAAGGCTGTGAATTATAGGCCCGTCGCTCTCACCTGCATCCTATGCAAGCAAATGGAGCACATCCTTGTATTCTGGACAACACGTATTCCGCTCAAAGCTATCATGTGAGACACAGCTGTTAGAATTTACAGCAGATGTCCTTAACACAGTGCAGGATAGGAAGCAGTGCGATACAGTTGTAATGGATTTCAGTAAGGCTTTTGACAAAGTGTCCCAGAACCACTTACTATTCAAAATGGAAAGCCTAGGAATTGAACCGAAGACCACAGCCTAGGTGAAGTTGTTTCTGTCAAACAGAACACAGAAGGTAGTCATCGATGGAGAGACGTCCGACTCTGTGCCAGTCACGAGTGGTGTCTCCCAGGGGTCGTCTTAGGCCCCATACTCTTCCTGGCTTACATCAATGACCTCCCCCAGTACACAAGGCACTCACAATTGCGGCTGTTTGCAGATGACACAATCGTGTATATCACTATGTCATCGACAGATGAATGTCAACAGCTCCAAGATGACTTGAAGAGTCTTGTGGTGTGGGAAAAAGAGTGGCTGATGGAGTTCCACCCTGCCAAGTGCAATGTAATCCGTATCTCAAGGAAGAAGATCAGAGTCTCTTTCCCCTATAAGTTTGACATATATTGACTCGACTACATACAGACGGTGACCTCAAAGGCCAATAGTAAATTAGGCTTTCTGAAAAGAAACATCAAGGTGAAGAGCAAAGACATGCAACAGAAAGCTTACAAGGCGATTGTAAGGCCAACCATGGAGTATTGCGCAACAGTGTGGGACCCGTACACCAAGCAACAGGCAACAATGCTTGAGATGGTACAGCGAAGAGCTGCGCATTGGATAACCGGGCGCTTTCACAACACGTCATTAAGGACAACAAGATTACTAAAAAGTACAAAGAATTATTTTGATTATTAGCAATAGCAGTGTCTACACATAATATTAGTTATTATTAGTTATTATTGTACAAATTAATTATTACAAATGACCAGAGCCCAGGACCAGAGATAACAATCTAAGACTATTGTTAGATAGTGTCATCTAGACCAAATGTAGAACTCATCATCATCATCTTTACATGTTGAGTGGTTCACCTAGACTCCAGCACCTTGCCTACTTTCATGATGCAGACTATCAGTACAGATCTTCTTCCACGTGTCTCTATCTTGTGCAATGTCTAATACATTTTCATTTTTTTCTTCTACTCTGATGTTTCTTTTTTCATGGTCTTTTCTTATCATTTTTATCCACGTTTGTTTTGAACTTCCCATTCTATTTCTTTGAGGTTTGATGATTTCTCTCATTCCTTGTTTCGCTGGTGATTCTTCTTGCAGTCTATGCCTGAACATTTTCATTCTTCTCCCCTCAATTATTTCTGTCCTTGGCTTTTCTTTTGAGATTTTATATATGTCATTATTGCTTATTTTCTTTGGGTATTGGAATCCTATTATTTTTTCTTAGCAGTCTTCTGTGAAATGAGTCTATTGAATTGGCAAGGGTTTGGGTGAGTGTCCATAGTGAGCTATTGTAAAGGAAAATTGAGGATTCAAAGCAGTTGAAATATCTCACTTTTGTTGAAATTGAGTGATGTTTTGATTGGTAGATGTCTTTGCTATTTTTCATGTTGTGAATGATTTTTTATTTTCGTTGTTTGATATCTGTTTCTGTGTCAATATACTACCAAGCAGCTTTAACATTTTTCCAATCTGTTTGTTTCAGGATGTTTCGTATAGCTGTGTTCATTAATAATTTGATTTCTCGCAGCACAAGACAGATTTCAGTTGAATTATATAGTTCGAGAGTAGCATTATTGGTCTTAGGTTTTCTCTCGGGCCTTTCTTTTTATTAGGTTTTGGTAAAGGTGTAGGGATTCCAGTTTTTCGTTCTTTTGGATAATTTCCTGTTGTTTCATTGAATATTTCTGCAATTTCTTGGTGTAAAGATTTGGAGCATTTTATATTTGTTCAGCCTGTATGTTATCAACCCCACAGCTTTTTCCATTCTTCATTGCTTTGGCAGATTTTTCTATTTCTTTTTCAGTGAATGGTTTTGACATTTCGGTAGGTGGATAATGGAATTTATCTGCTATTTTGTAATTTGGAGCTAGCATTCTCTCAAAATGTTGTGCAATTGCTTCAGCCTGTTCTTTGTGTGAGCCTACAGTTTCAATTTCATCGTTTTCTACTACCAGTTCTTTCTTTTCTTTTTAGGTCTCTGATAGCTTGATAGTAGTTATTTGCATCATTTTTAGTGTTTTCCATGTGTGTTAATTTTTCTTCTAGTTTAGAACTATTTTTGAAAAATACACACCGTCAGGTAGTGTCGTCTCGCGGTCAAGTGTAGAACTATTTAAAAAAATACACACAGTCAGGTAGTGTCATCTAGCGGTCAAGTGTAGAACTATTTTTTAAAAAATACACACCGTCAGGTAGTGTCGTCTAGCGGCTAAACGTAGAACTATTATCTCAATACACAGTCAGGTAGTGTCGTCTAGCGGCCAAGCGAGGAACTATTTGTACTTTCAGTACATGATATATGATTGTATTTGATAATTTATTTTAATAGAATGATCTAAGATTATATAATGTAATGAATATCTAAATTTTTATAGCCTTTTATATGTTTTGATGAGTCGAGGGAACAATAATACAGAAGAATCACACTCAACGAGTGTCTGCTTCGTTTTTATAATAAATAAGTTATATCATAACATTCTCATATAGTGATCAATCTCCCAGATTGACACTCATCAAAAATAGTTCAAATCCTTCCGTGATGTCATCAAATGTGAGCGAGGTCGTTCCCAAATGAAATATTAGGAAAGCAAGTAATGTTTCAGCGTCGTGTTTGGTTTTGCTGAATTCAATGGGTCATAAAGCATCTTTGGAACTGACTAAATTCATTTTTGGACACGTTTGTACCATATTATCACAAAAACAAAAGTTGACATGAGAACGTTGTGTTTTAATCTATTCTAAAAATAAATACAACCACTTTGCTGTAAGACTTGTTTCAGAATATTATTGTATATATAATGTCCTAAAGATTGCATGTTTACAATGTAAATTTGTAAATGATATTAGTGAAATCAACATGCATCAATAAACATTCCTTTATATTGAAAGAGGATTGCTGTTATATCTTTATATCAGGCCCTTTTTTGTTGTACGACCGGTACGACGTGTAATCACTCACTGTTTAGTCTAGTTCACTATGAACGCATATTTCGATGATGGTGCAGCACAAACCTCCTGCTAGTAACGGATTTTAGTAGAGGTCAGTTGGAAAAAGCATTCTCCAGAAAAAAATACTAAATATTAAATTTTCATTGTAGTATAACCAATATACATCACATCCATCAAAATAAATTTTAAAATACAATCATACAAAGTATTATTCACACAAATAAATTCAAACTAAAAGGTCGACCTCTCATAGAGAGTGTAGAAGAACCATTATTTTAAGACAATTGCAGAAGAACCACTATTAAAAAAAAGGAATAATAACTGGTGAATGATATGGGGTGTGGGGAGGCGGGTCCAGTAGATCTACAAAACATTATCAATGAAGTGTATAATGTAAATCATAGCCAATGCTGTTTACCCTGAGGAATCTGAGTCAAAGTTTGATTTCTAAACAAAGGATGTTACCCCAGTGTTGGCATGAAGGTGAGGCTGCAGGGGTAATTTATAGACTAGAATACAGACCTCTGAAGAATTTCCCCTTAGGTCTCTATTTTAGTGAATAAATTGCCCCTGATGACAAGGGGAGGGTTTATTCTGAAGTATCCCAAATAATGATGCCATTCGTGAAGGAACTCTTTTTACAAATTATGCAATGTACAGTATCTCAGTATGTCTAGTTGGTTATCTCGAATTTGTGGGTAATCTACAACATACTCTTCCACCAATTATATGGAGATGAGCTGTTCTGAAATTAAAGAAGTACTCCACCGAGAGGATAAGTTAGGTAGTATTGATAAAGTGTACAATATGGGGCAACATCATACATTTCTCATCTAAAAAGTGGAGTAGGTGCACGTGCCATCATTCCAACATGCGCTTTCAAACCAAAATTTGAAAACGTGTGTCGAATGAGCCGCGTGCATCCATTATTATTTCTAGTTGATATCTGGAACGTTTTCTGTTAAACACAATAGGAGAAATTATGAACTCAACATAGCTTAAATTTCTTACAACTTTATTATCTGTTTGTCTAAAATATTTTGACAAATTTCTCAATGTAAGGCACCGGGAGTACAATTAGATCTATTGCATGTTCTCTGTAGCAAGCATATTATCATTATTGAGAGAGGAATAGAATTCAGTACAACAGGTTGAACAGCAAGGCTGGGAAACTCATAACATATGATATTCATAACTACCAATTATTGATATAATATTACGTTAATTTGTTTTACCAAATAATTATAAAATATTATCTTCATCATAATCTAACAGCATGTATATTGCTCAGTGAACATTTACAATATGTCATCATCAGAGGCTTTAAACCATGCCAACAACTTAAACAAAGTACGTTGAAGGCAACACTAATTTCTACTTTGAGCATGTCTGATTTTATTAAATGCATGTTTATAAAATATTAGACAATTATAGCCATTAATATAATATAAATCAAATATATAACCCAATATAATGTAAAAATATGGACATGACAATGCATAAAAAACACAAATATTGAAAATGACTTAACAAATAAATTTGTATATTCTGTAGCTTTATAAAAGTATCTCTAAACTGGTAGAGTAAATGCCACACATTAGCAATGGAGCATTGCTTCGTTTTAGCCACTGAAACACAACAAAACCAAAGCAGTTTCTGATAAATTGTCAACTTCAACCAACAACTTCTAGATATTTAAAGAGAGATTACGTAAAAATGCAAAGACATTTCAGAATCCTGAAATGTCTCGATCACAGTATTTTGCAAATATCCTTGAAATGGACCAATCACAGCATCTTTAAAATAATAACGGCAAACACAGCTTTAATATATGACAAAATAAACAAATGTTTTACATCACACATCACTCAACTGTAATACATGTTGATAACATGCATAACAAATATAAATATATGTCCTAGGCTACGTTCTGAATGTTCTATAGCACAGGGCATTTGATCATCACAAAATGTATTTTCCTTTTCACTGTTCCTTATACAAATCATTTCCTTAATGTGATGTTTGTAGGAATATTGTCCATTGTGACGTCCCATCCATAATAAATGCGTCCGTTGAGGCTGGTGGCTGTCATACTTCTTGGCTGAGGTCACAACCAGGTCACAGGGCCACGAGGGGCTTCAACTGAAAACACATTTGTTTTTAATTCTAATGACAATTTGCTTGCATAATATAAGACATTTGAGTAAAAATCAGCATATTAGTTGAATATTGCAACAAAAAATATTTAAGTGGTTGGTAAAAATTTCCCTTGTTCTTCAAATTAATAAAATAGAGCTTTAATACACTATCTTATGTTAAAAAGAAATCCATAGCAACAGTTACATTACAAAATAATAATTGACTAAATTTCACTTACTCAACGTCAAACAAATTCTCAGAGGGAGCTAAAAATATAAGCATCAAACTATTAACCTCACATAAAACAGGCTTTTTATGTGAGGTGGGTTTTAATATGAATGTAAATTGGCAGTTGTCATTTCAATATGTCATATATTTGATAGGATCTTCCCATGAGTGTGGGCAGACGTTTTATTGAGCCACTGCATACTGACCTGGGAGTTGTGGGCTGGGCGGGGGGACAGGCAAGGTCCTCCACGGCTACAACAAAAACACAAGACTATTGCACTTCTGGAGCATGAGGCGTGGATAACGCAAAGGACAGCACCGAGACATTATCACAGTGGGACCCCAGCTGGTTAGACAGAGTTTCCTCAGAATTTGCACATTAAAATTCAATGACTTTTCAGGACTGATTTTTATTTTTCCAAGAAATATTTCTAGATACATAGCTTTATTTAAATATGGTCTTTGTAAAGATCAAAAAGGCCAATAATATGTATACATGGTACAATAGATTTCTATTCTTCTTTCCCACAAATCTACAGATACAGATTTCTTACTAAATTATGTGGTGTGGGAGTCTAGCGCAATTAGCATGTGAAGCAATTTAAATACCACAACATAAACAGTTAGCTAGTGACCATCGAAACACGTGAAGCAGCAAAATCTAATAAACCGAATGATTTTCGTCAGACGGAACTTGCATGGTGCCCGTAAGAAGCTCCTATCTTTGCTATGTTAATTGTCACTTCTGCCATTGGAAATCCACCGTACGTATGGCAAACATCATTCGATTATGCAATATCACGCGACCCTGTGTTTTAGCTTACAAGACATTGTGGTATTTTTATAGGTGTAATATATAATTAAGGTGAAAAATATTGATATTATTTTCCTTACACTTTCAATGGAAGAGACATTATTGATTATTGACCCTGGAATTTACAGATCATTTATATTTTTATATTTATATTTTTATATTTTCAATGACTCTTTACAAAATTTCATTTTTTCAATGACTCCTTACAAAATTCAATAAATTTTCCAGGATCTTGAAAAAACATGAATTTCAATGACTTTTCCAGACTGTGTGGGGACCCTGTTAGATACCATTGTTTTTGAACATTTTTCCATCAGAAACAAAACCATGTAAACTCCGCTCATCAAACGTAATCCCTTTCCAAAACATACCGTAACTTGGCAAACCTCTTAATCAAACATTACACATCTGTTTTCTGCATACACCGCCTACCTGTCCTGCGGGGGGTCTGTCTGGCCGGCTGGGTGGGGGTGGTGGGGCCGTCCCTGGCACTGGTGGGGCGGGCAGTGGCCCTTGGGGTCCTGGAGGCGGCCCCGGGGGTCCTGGGAAGCCGCGCGGTGCCGGCGGCCTGCGGGGGGTCGGGGCTGGGGTCTCCGCCCGCGCGTGTATTTGTTGGTGCCGACGCGCCGCTGAGACGAGAGGTAGTTTGGGGGTCGGACGGCGCGCAGACCCAGGTTCCTGTGGCAGGAGAAGACGGCGGGGAGTGAGAAACAACAGGCCATGTGTTGAGGAGACAGCAGTGAACATGTCAATTCAGAGAGTGGGCTTTTACATGAATGTGTATGTACATTGAAAATTCAACTGTCTACGTTTGGTCCACGTCCAGTAGGGGCGGACCATCGGACGGTTGTATACGGTAACAGAATGAGAGCGCTGATGTTTACTGACCGTCGGAGCATGTATTTGATGGCGGCCGCATGCGTGACGAAGTCTGACGCCACGACGACGGCCAGGATGGTTGCCATGACGGCGATCAGCACCGTGGCGACGCCGGCCGCGCCCGCAGCCTCGGCCGGAGGCGGCGCAGCGGCCCGCGCCAGCTACAACACAGCCACGTCAAGGCTACACAAAGTGTCGAGGCCAGAGGAGGAGAAACGGATATTGGTACGGAGCATTGTTTTGGAGGAGACAGAACGAGCCACTTTTAAAATTCCTTACTAGGGTCATTATTAGGTGGAAAAGTGCTACTCGTCAGCAGGACGAGTAACCCTCAAATATCTACTTGTCCTGCAAAAAATGTACTCGGTCTCCTTGCACAAAGCTCTATATTTGTATGGCAAATTAACCAGAATTGCTACTTGAGTTGCTTTAACATTCTACTCGTCCTCCACAAATTTTTACTAGTCAATACGAGTGGATGAGTGGCTAATCCTGACCCTGCTTAAAACGAGTGTTGACATTTACAATGACTGACTGACCGGGCGACACTGCGGTAGGTCGGGTCGCCACGCCCCACCGCTCCCACACACCAGCCCCACCGACGCGTTCTCCCCCAGCCCCGGGAAGTGGAAGCCTCGAGCGCACGTCGCGTTCACCTCAGACGTGTATATGCGGCGATCCAGGCTGGAGAACTCCACGTGGTCAAACTCGAGCAGTGGAGGGCAGAGGATGACTGCAACACAGGGTCAGCAGGGGTCAGTGTATTGAGTGAGTGGAAGGTCATGATGAGTGTTGTAGTCAACGTAAATAGGAAACTGGCAAGTTTAATCCAGATAGACAAGTTATGAAAAGTACACGTTAAATACAACACATAATGTTGGCACCAGGTGGCGGAATGCATTGAAAAATGCCTCTTTAAGCTGAAGTCATACCGAGGTTTTCATTTTTCAGTTTCCTCTCCAACTCACTGTGACAATCCTCCATCGCGTTGCTCCACGTGCCGTTGATGGTGCATGTTGTGTTGCGGACTTTGTCGTCCAAGGCTGCTTCGTCCTTGGGGAAGCGGAAGCCTTTGTCGCACACGTAGGTGACGGTCGTGCCGAACACGCGACCCGATGTCGTCTGCTGCGAGTGTTTGACGGTTGGCGGCGGTTCGCACGTGATCCCTGGAAACATGCGCCGCTCAATACAGACTGCACAATGTTCTCAGGTCTATAGTCTCAAGCTCAATGTTACTCGTGTGTAATATGGTGGTGACGGTTCAAAACACATGCACCTGATACCGACAAGAGCCTCATATCAACACACCTGATGCACACAGCGATACGCACTCTTGATACACACACGTATCTGATACACACCTGACACTGCCACGAGTTGCTACTCACATTGGCAGGTGAAGTTGAGGTTGTCGCCGGCCCACATGTGGTCGTGGGAGCAGGTCACTGAGTGGTCAGCCGTGACGCCGTCAGACGCCAGCATGCCTGCAAACACACACAACAGGTCAGATGCCTGCAAACACACACAAGTCACAGCCATTCCGAACCAAGCTTCTGTCTCCTTATTCAGACAGTTGTGGGTGCGATAGACGGTTAGAACAAGTGAGTCTAACGCAAGCATGACACATCTACATTATGTATGCTACTTTACGCTCACTTACTGACTTGAGATGTTTATTCTTTACATGAGAATCTGCCAATACAACCTCAACATACCAAGTCACAGCTAGGGCTGGTCACATATTGGGGCTTGTGCTCATTATACATGTTACTTTACACGTGTGACTCGCCTACTGACGTGTGATGTTTATTGTTTACTCACCGTACTGACACGTGACGTTGGCATGGCTGCCGAACTTGGGGTATGTGGCTGGGTCTGTGGACACCTCGGCCCCGTCTATGGTGATGTTGGCACAGTGGATCTCTGCAGTACAGTACGGGGAGCACATCAGGCAATATCTCTGTGCCATTGTTACAGCTACTGGGGACAATTGTCATTGATTCCACACTGGCAGACCCAGTGTTTTGTGAAAATCGAGGGCGGCGCAAACGCAGTGATTTAATGTTTTATTAGCACAAAAGCCCACGACAAAAATCAATGAAAATGACAATTTTTAAAGAAAAAACGAGGTTCTTTCTTCATGTGACCCCTGGATCTGCCAGTGAAGTTTTTAGATGAAACTGAGACTCGAACTTAACAAGAAAATGTTCTCTCCATGCATGCAACTAACATTCCCCAACAAGTTGAACTGTTTTCCTGTCTCTATTTGGTTGCTATGGCGAGGATAAATATGGTAAGCCACAAACCCCCTTTACTGGAGGACTCAGCCTGCACCAAATGCACCAAACTTGAACTGTTTTCCTGTCTCTCTTTGGGTGCTATGAGATTTAGCTGGTGAGGATAAATAAGCCACAAACCCCCCGTGTATCTCGTACCCTGACATGCCGAGTACTTGACTCCGGTCCACATCAGTTCGTCCTCGTCGCACTCCACGTACATAACGTCACGGCCGTCCGGAAACACGTAGCCTTGATCACACGCAAACATCACCACAGAGCCGCGCTCAGCCACGAGGCTGCTCGGGGTCGCATAGGTCACATCCGGCAGCGGAGGGCAACGATTAGCTGAAACAGTGGAGGGCACCAATTGGCGGGATGAATTAACACTATATATTATATGACCATTGCCTCTTGGTACAAGTGACTCACATTTCAATATGGATGCAGCAGAAATAACTGCTATAAAAATAGAGAATTCAGCAAACTCTGTGCATTTGTCTCTTCTTTGCTACATAAACAAATGCACTTCTAACTATTCACCTGCCCTCACAAACCTTTGTCCCACTGACCCCTGTGACCTTTGCCCCCACTGACCTTCGCAGGACGCTCCGATCTCCGGCTGCCACTCTGCGTGTTCATTGCACTTGATGGTTTTTTGCGTCTCTCCATCGATGAAGCGCGTGTCTGGATCGCACGTGTACGTGACATGCGCCTGGTACATGCGGGAATCGCCAGACACAGACGCGTGCAGAACTGATGGAGCGGAATCGCACACGATCTCTGGAACGGAGACAGCAGCAGTCGCGGTGAGATGTAGTTATAGAAACAGCAGAGATAGTTTAACGAGATACGCAACACGTTCATATCTGCGTTCCCAGCAGGTGCGAGCAGGTGCGTTGTTGGGGATGGTCAACAAGAGCTCTCTTATACAAATGAATAGGAAATTGGGCGATTTTGATGTGATATATTTGCATTTTATGGTTAGAAATATAGATAGCTATGAATGAGAAGTTATTCATTATGCTATGATCTACAACATATAGACCATTTCTGGGCGCTGACATACACGAAAAAAACTTCACTGAACATTTACAAACCATGTTGTTTATGCTTAGTCATGGGTATTCTTGCCGCACGGCGACTGTCAAATATATGGCGATGCACGTGATTGATTCTCAAAATAAACTATTCAGTTAAAACAATTACAGACTTATATATATGAATGGAATTGCATATCAATGAAGATTGTTTCCATCAAGATGATATATTAATGCGACAACCATGTGGTGGTGTTTTAGGTCAATTGCCACTGATAGTTGTAATGCTCTTTGATCAAACGGCAAGTGTCAACATTTCACATATCTTCCAACTTTCAACTTATATTTGACAAACTTATTATTGTTTAATTTTATATTTCATGGTGTCAAATCAATCGCATATTGGTACTTCTAAAGGATATATTTTCGTTGGAACGTTATATTTGCTAGTTTTCTGTGCTAGTCTAATGTAGACATTCCTGTAGTAAAACGGACCCACGATAAGAGATGCCCTTTTGAAAGCTGTGCATTATTATTGCATCAATTCCTATAAAAGTAAGGTATTCTGACAAGAAATCTATGTAGTTTCTTATTTTCAACACGTGGGACCAAAATATTAAATAGTTATTGTTGTAATAACCTGCAAACATCAACACGGCACTGACACTGTCGCCGAAATTCACCTGTCAAAATTTCCAATCCACAGGACACAAGCTCAAAATAAACTATTTAGTTGAAACAATTACATAGACTTATATGTATGGATGGAATTGCATATTACTACAGATTATTTCCATCAAAATATTGTATTAATTCAACAACTAATAAGTGAAATAATAAACATATATTTGCGTGGCGTTGTGAGTCCGCCTTAGTAAACCTACAAATATACTGTAGCCATTTCAAATGTAAACCATCCCTGCGAGCACCTGTTCAGTACTTTTACGTCCACTGTCTATAGGAAAGGTACGACGTTAGGTCTCTTGGTAATGCTCTTTGGAAACAGTTACAAGTACAGGCCTGGCACAGTTGTCGCAAATGGCACAGAATTTCAACTCCTTTAATATATGTATTGTTCGGAAAAAGTCAAAGAGTGGGAAGTCAGACGTCCCTGATTTTGAAAGCTACTTTCTTCAATGTTTTTCGTATTGTTTTATTTGTTTCATGATAATTGTATGAGATTTATGGGAAATCCGTTTAAACAAATTCAACTGCATTATAAATAGTAGTTTTCAAGACACCACCTCAATCTTGATCAAATCCTGTGACTCGTAATGTATTTTTGACCCACGTGTGCAGTGCGTCGGCTGTGCGCTCCAGTTTCCGGCTGTGTAGCCCTCGTCCAGACACGTCACCGTGGCGACGACCTCATCGCCGACCCGGTAGTGGCCAGGGTCACACGTGAACCCCACGTGGGTGCCATAGACGGCCAGGGTCGTGTTGGGGGTCGCGAACTCCACGGAGGGCACGGGCGGGCATGTGATCACTGAAACAACACGCAGCACAATAAACAACAGTTTGTGGCTTCACATTAATGAACGATGTTACTTGTGGTTTTATCCTGATTTAATCCAGTTTTGTACACTTTATCCAGGTTTAATCCTCTGAATGGTACAAAACCAGCTTAATCTAGATTAAATTGAACCCTGCCTTACAATCTCCCCAGTTAGTTGTTATATGTTACTTATATCACACTGCCCACCGGTCACTCACTCTTGCAGGGGGTCAGTTCCTCGTATCCGGGCGTCCACTCTCCGTCCACACACGCCACGGTCTTGCCGATGCTGCCGTCCAGGAAGCGGTGTCCATGGAAACAGCGGAACTCGCCATGGGAACCGTTGCCCGAGGTCAGGGTGCTGTTTCCCACCAGGGGAGTGGGAGGGCACGAGAACGCTAGAATAATGATGTGGTGTAAATGATGGATGAGGGGTCCGCTATTGGTTAGTGAGTGGTCAGTTGGCGGTCATTTGTTAGTGAGAGGTCAGTGAGTGGTCAGTTGGCAGTCAGTGAGCTTGCAGTGAGCAGTCAGTGAGCAGTCAGTGAGTGAATACGTACAGGCGCAGACGTCGCCTTTGTAGTTCCAGCGTCCGGCCGTGGAGCACATGATTTCCAGGAACCAGAGTCCGGTCGTCTGGAACCGATCCGTCGCACGATCCACGCACTCAAACCTGGAACACAGGATTCCATGATGGAAATCACTGAAACCGGATAATGAATATAACTCTCATGGTCATTACTAATGGAATTGTAGGCCTATTATATATAGTCAATCTTATCCATTTTGAGCGGATTATCTGACTGACCTGATGACGACTGGCCTGATGACTACTGACTGACCTGATGTTGTCTGACTGACTTGATGACTACTACTGACTGACCTGATGATTTCGCCGGCTTCATAAGATTCCTTCGCGTCTCCCACGAGCACAGCGCCGTCTATCTGCAGAACCTCACAACGCAGTCCTGAAAACACAAACACGCCAATAAAAAACATGTTGACTTTAACAATAATGGTCAAATTCTGATCAATACGTATTATGGTCAATGACCAATATGTGTTAGAGAACACTAATGATGAATTTGATGACACTGCGGCGGTCAGTGAGCGGTGATACGTACGCTGACACGGGGGTTTGGGGTAGGTCCAGTGGCGGTCAGTCTGGCAGTAGGCTGACGAGCGGTCTGTGCCGTCGGGGTGGTAGTAGCCTGTGTCGCAGGCATACTCGCGGTGGGTGCCGATGACGCGGTCTGCCGGGGGGTGGAGGCTGATGTGGGAGGAGGCGGGCTCAGCCGGACACCGCGCCACTACAACAAACACCGCGCAGTCTGCATGTGGTTTTTGATAATCACACATCAATTTATAAACTACAAACTGATCTCGCTTTTCATTGCATGCAGCTTGTAATGTGACAAAAATTACATCACCCACCCTGTCATTTACCCTATAACTCAGACCAGCAACTACACTAGCAAACATATTTTCACACACACTAGCATGACTAGCATCTATACTAGCACTTATTCTACCACCTCTGTACTATTGACCAGCCCTATTAACCAACCTATCAACTGCCCCTGTCACCTACATTGACACTCCCACTAGCATAAGATCTGTCACTAACAAGTCTGCCTTTTACTCTACTACCCTCACTATCCTCGCCGACCCCCATAGCAAGAGGTCATTCAGTTTATAGTTTGTTATACACCATCACTCACGCTGACAGTGTGGCAGCCGCGGCGGCTCCCAGGCGTACTTGTCCGTGCACACGGCGGTGGTCTGCTGAGTCCCCGCCGGTGGCGGGAACTCATACAGCGGCTGGCAGGTGTAGGTCACCACGTCCCCTGGCCGGCCGATGCCCACCTGAGACTGCAGGGAGTTGGCCACCACCGGCGCCTCCTCACAGTCCACTACAAGAAACACACGCATGGTGACGCCAACAGTGTAATGGTGATCAATAACTCAATTCTTATCCTCGTAGTTCTCTTTAGCGAGCCAGTATATTGACATACGTGTAAGAACGTTTCTACCACTATATTGACATACATGCAGATGAAGACAAGCTTCCGATTTTACTACATCAAGTGGGCCGTGATTGTGAGACCAGAATGCTACCGTCATCCCAATAGCAATAAGAGATATGACAGGGTCACATGCACGGACACAGCAGGTGCCTGTGCAGGGTCTCCCCCTGGTTCGCCCCAGAGATTGATACCTGATTTAGACATACGGGAAATGGTTTTGCATTGAAAATGGACAAGATCAAATTTTGAAATAAAGCAGTTAAATTCAACATTTCTAATGATTTACATCTGAAAACCTGTCGAACCTGGATTGTAGGTTGAATCTTGATTGATCTAAATAGTGATAAGATTAGTGAACACCCTGTATATTACAAAAGGTTATGGTACGACGAACAAAATATCATTACATAATATTGCATGATGTTGATCTCAAATTGACAAGAGTTCATTTAATACTGAATATAAAAGTCAAACATCAAATGAATCTTCCAGGAAATGAACATGCAAACATCAAAGGAAACATCTAGAGTTAATTACAATAATATAGAACACTGGCAGATCCAGTTTGGGAAAACAGCGGCACAATCAGGAAATTTTGTGTGTTCCCTCCATGCGAAAGCTCATGGAGATCACAAAATGTCATATTAACAGATATCGTTCGGGAGGTAACAGCTGAGTTAGAGTCTAGTGCCCGCTAGAGCTGCCAGTGTAGAACAACATAAAGCAAAGTGTCCTCTCAGGTAGCAAGCTTAAAAATGTTGGCTTAACACATATAACATGCATTATGATAGAATATACAAAGCTTAAAATCGGCAAGCTATCAAAATGTTTGCTGTATTATGATAGAACATGCAAAGCTCAAAATCATGCAGTGGAAGTACATGAAGAAAATTTTTCAACATAGAACATGGAATGTCATTTATTGTAACACAAAGATAAGTACACATTAAATTGGGTCAGTTAACAATTAAACATACATTAAATAATGCGAAAATATCATTCCTAATATAGACAGAATAAAGCGATACAAATATGTGGCTGTGAACAGTAAATAATACATCATGACTATTTGCAGTAGCATATACAATCATCCAAATGCCCATGAGCTTTAGGATGTATACATTGTCAGCAGATGGATGTGCATTTCTATTGGAGTTTCACTGGTCTAGCTTTGGATATGGTTCACATCTGGTAGTAGTGGGCCTTTATATGAGAGCGGCACTTGAATGGTTGTATATAGGTATTAGATTAGTATTTGAAAGGGGAGGAAACACATGGAGCTTGAGTGAGAACATTGTACAAACCTGAGGCTACGAGGTCGTTGGCAGCTGATCAGTCAACAGACAGACACGTACAATTTGGCCACATTGAACAATAATTTACATGCTAAAGCAGTGTTAATATCCAATAAGCGTTAAGACAAAACATGCACACCTCTTCCCTAAGCTGTTACATGCAACAACAATATTTAATCTTATACAAAAGTAACACCATGTTGAGAATGCTTAGATACATGTAGCTGTTTCATTGTGAGATGGTCTCATTTGAATTCTCACATTTCATTCTTTTCATGCTTATGTTTTAGCAGGCTGTTTATATACATAAAGAATTCTAACAAACAAGTTTAACACATTTAACAAGTTTATTATATACAAGACCTTTGAAAACGGTAAATGACATATTGAAAATACAAACAGTCATTGAATAATTCAGCAGAATAAGAAGAAAATCACAGAAATATGAATATGAGGTAGGAACATTGTAAAAATGTTATCCATCAAAAACGAACTGGTGTTCTTAATTATTGCAATAGCTAACAATGACTGGTAACATGTATTATTGGGGCCTAGAAACATTGACATGCCAAACATACTTGAAGCACATATAAATCATAAAGATCAAAAGGAATGTACTGTGGTGGGTTTGAGGTTTTAAGCTTGTGAAATATAGAGGGCGTCATATAGCAAAAATCTGATGGGTGATTTACCCTAAATCTTGAGAGTGAATTGTGAACAGCCGGTATTTAAACGTAAGTGACAAAACTCGGCCAATGAAGTTCCGATGCACCACCGATGAGATTTTCACCGGCACCGGCCAAGCTCCTTCGATCACCGGCCGGCGTTTGGTGCCTGATAGAGCATCGGTAGCAGCACGGGCAAAATTTAATGTCGGAGTTAAAAGTTTTACGTGCTGTCACCGAGTTCTCCCATCACTGCCCGGTCCTTACTACATCGGAATACGGTCGCCGATGTACGACCGACTATTCGGCCGGGCTTGTCGTGCAACAACAAAATTCCTGGAACTAATGTTTCACCGATGAACTACAGGGTATTGGACGGTTGACTGCCTATACACAGCCGGCGATCTGCCTGTAGTTGGCCAGTGATTAGAGACCACAGCAGAGATCGGCTGTTACTTGTAAAGCATTAGTGGATGTCAGGCCGACCACTGGCCGGTAGCTGCTGGCACGTCGATCGAACAAAACTGCCCATTTCAAACACACACCATACGGACATCTGTCAGCGTTTGTTTCGTAACTCGTTCACATCATCGAGCTATACCACCGATGAGGGGAACTCGGTAACAACCATAAAATCCACCGAGCTCCACCAATGCCGGATATAGACCGAGCTTTGTGACTTAGCCATAAGTGTGTGAAATGTGATGCAACCTATTCAGTTACAATTCCTGTTGATTGGTGAAAGACAATGAAATGTACTGGTATTGGTGACTGACAGAGAAAGATTTTTGGTGACTTAACATATCCCCCTCATTATAGAGACTATAACATGAAGAAACAAAGGTGGAAGGCGTGGGGACAACCAACTACAGTACAAGAGCCTTAGTAAGAATCACTGCGCTCATGAGAACGATACCAGCATAACACTCACGTTTTGGGCACTGCACCAGGCCTACGCAGGTTCTCCACTCGAGGTCGGCGCCGGTACAGTCGCTGCCGGTGCCGAGCGGAGGCCGGCATTCCCGGGTCCGCTTCACCGACCCGCCCACGTTCCCCGTCGCGCACGTCTACAGCATAGCAACGGAGCAAAACGTCACCCATAGCAACACAGGAAGACATCACACATAGCAACAGTCAAATTACTCATAGCAATGCAAGAATAAGTACCCATACGGAGTTACTTCACCCATAGGATAACATAGCAACAACAGCCCCAAAACAACATCTGATCAAAGCAACACGGATACCTCTCTGCGAGTCGCTGATAGCAACATCATGTATCATAGTAACACATAGCTACATAGCATGCCATAGCAACTTTACAACGACATACCTCGTCGACATGTAAACAATTGCGAGCGTGATGGGAAATCTGAATAAACATTGTGGAAAGCAATAATCAGGGAAGTAGACTTCCCATGCAGATGAAGACTACCTTCTAGCAGCGTTACTTCGATACACCTGAGGCTACCTTCTAGCAGCGTTACCTTTGAGCACTCGCTCCATTGCGTCCATTCTGTCCACTCTCCGTCCACGTTACACATTTCCACGGCACACGCCTCCGTCTCCATGGAAACGCCTGACAACAGACAATGTCAACAGATATCAAGGTCCATCACAGTGTTGGTAGTCATCTAGAGAAGGCCAACACAATTTGTAGTTTTTGCAGAACTCTAGGTACCTGTACTTCTAACTGAATAACCAGCCAGTCATGTCGGCATTGTGTAAATGTGTGTAATGACTTGAATAAATGGACTGAACAGTCACTCCAATTATTTGTAACTGAATGGTGAATCGTTTGCCCAATCATACCTATACAATCCTTGCCGTTGTACTGTGGCGGGGGGTCGTCACACGTGCGTTCCCGCGCCCGTGTTACCGCGGCAACGGCACCCTCCAGCTCACAGGTGGCGCTACAGTCAGACCATGGTGACCATGGCGACCAGGAGCCCGCCACCGGCACGTCTGGAACAACAACAGCTCAGGTTAAAGGGAGATACAAATAACAACTGGCCAATAGGGAATGAGACGCGTCTGTTACATAAGTCATGAAATAGGTCATGGTGGCATCAGGTCAGAGTGGAGTAGATGCCTTGTTTGTCTGTCTGTCTGTCTGTCTGTCTGTCACACTCACGTTGACATGTCGGCCTGGGCCGCAGCCACTTGCCCATCTTCAGACACTCAGTGCTGTTGGGGCCAAACACCGTGAACGTGCTGTTGACACAGGTTACCGTGACGACGGTGCCGTAGACGGTGCGGTCAGTTGACAGACGCGAGAACTCGTGGGACGGCAGCTGAGGGCAGTTCTCTGCAAAATCACCAGTCAAGCAAAATATTACCTAAAGCTGCCTGAAAATAGAGAGATAAAAGTACAATCTTGAAAATCAAGGGCTCACATACATATGTCCTATCTATTGAATGGACTGTAAAAGTAGAGTAGAACCCTCGGGCTGGCCTAAATTGGTCTCATTATAGAGATGGTCTCTTCATGGAGGTTCATGGTGGTTCTCTATGAAGGTTTTGGACCGCAAGAAATGGTCTTACTTTTTGATGGGCGTCTTCGTGGGATGTTCTAATTTAGCTCCCGAAACATAAGACAAGTTATCATGTTGATTCTAAGTATCTTGAGCTAAGGAAATATCCACAGACTGGAGTCTATCTAGACTCATTTCATGCTTCCTTCATGATGATGAAAAACAAGGCCGTTTACCATGTTACTTCTCTAACATTCGCATGAACAGAATTGCTAGGTAATACGTCTCTATTTGAGAATAACTTCATATGTAAAAATGCATGCGCATAAAAAGACTATTTGACCTATCAAATAATGGCGTTTTACTTACTGTGGCAGAGTGGCAGTTTGGACCAGGTTGCGTTGACCCCGCACGTGACCTGAGGTGACCCCTCCATGAACTCGTATTCGGGTTGACACTCGTATTCCACCGAGGAGAGATAGGTGGTATTGTAGTCG
Organism: Streblospio benedicti; assembly: GCA_019095985.1. NCBI lineage: Eukaryota > Metazoa > Annelida > Polychaeta > Spionida > Spionidae > Streblospio > Streblospio benedicti. The sequence goes on along the minus strand of CM032666.1, from coordinate 29,245,525 downwards.
CCAGTGACGACCGTCGCCCCGACAACCGGTTGCGGCAAACCACAGTCCACAGCTAAAGTAGGCAACGTAAAACATCAGTACCAAATAAATACTGGTTGTATTTCATTTGGAAAGAAACCCTATCCATCAATTAACGCAGTGCATTGCGAGGAGACATGATCATTAAACAACCATAACTACTTCCACTTCAGTTGCTGCTAGCAGCAGCATTTAGCACCTCCAGAGATCACTTGCCCACACTGTCTAATAGAAGCCACGCACAAGACATTGCAGGTATTATTAATGATAGTTTATGTATACGCGGAGAATTTGGTACTTGCCCATACAACATTTCTTTATCCTTCTAGTCCATCCCCAGTTTCTGCTGATAAGAAGCACCTGGACCGATCAATTCATAAACAGTGTAGGTTGTGCGCACACAAACACCAATAGAAACAACAGCAGCAAATATTCGGGAGCCACTTACGCCCACACGTAGGGAACGAAGCCGACCAGCCGCCGCTCTCTCCACAGGTCACGTTCGCCCAGGCTACCGGGGTCACCGCGTAGCCAGGGTCACAGGTCACCGTTACCGTGGTGCCGAACACCGTCACTGGCGTCGACAGGCTGCCGTGGGCAACCGAGAACGGATCACATGCCTCTGTCACCATGGAAACAAACAGGTGTTATTGGTCTTTTTTTTACTGTTTGTTGAATAGTTCCCAAACTAACATGGGCATTTTATCTATTTTTGAAATGAAATTTCACAAATACAAGCTAAAAAAATGCTCAGCGTAACAATATACCACTTATTACTACTACTACATTGTGCACAAAATCAGTCCTATATCCACGTCTCACCGTAGCATGTTGGCGGTTCGTCCCACGTTCCGTCCTCGCGGCAGGTCACGACCTCCTGACCCTGCATGGCACCGTGTCCCGGCCGGCACATGTAGGTGGCACTGTCGCCGAGCAGCGTCCCAGCAACCGTCTCCGACAACTCAACCGTTGCCAGGGGCGACACAGGAACACCACAGTCAACAGCTGGAAACAAACAGGGCGTTCGGGTGACACGCCTCGCTTCAGGTTGTGCTGGTTTGGCACCAGCATGACTTGTGAAACGGCGAGTTTCAACCAATGTCAAAGCTTTAGAGATACACTGTTGTAAAATATATTCATAATGAATTGTGAAGGCAAATTTGTAGTGTATTGGTGATAAATCATGACTTACGTTGGCAGGGCACATCGCGACTCCAGGCCTGTGAGCTGAGACACCTGGTGGCAAACAAGGACACTGAGTTGTTGTAAGCCACGTGTCCGGCGAGACACTCGACAAATACAATGTCCTCATAGCGGCCGGACACAGATGAGACGTTGGATGCAGCAATCGTCAACGGTGGGCATGGGACACCTAAAATGTAGTGGGCGATAATGGAGGATCATCAGAGCTTAAAACACACAACGGGTGATAATGGAGGATAGACAGAGCTTGAAGCACACAGTGGGTGATAATGGAGGATCTATCTGCCACTCACGCTGACACGCTGTGATGCTGACGTTCCATTGCCCGGTTTCTAAGCACATCGCCACCGTTCCGCCGGTGCCATCTGGTGTCTGGAAGCCGACATCGCACACCACAAACACAACGTCCTCATACACGCCGCCGACGTGGAGCGTGGCGTTGCTACGGGCGATGGCGAGGGGCACGCAAGGCACGCCTAGAAAAGGGATGGAAATGAGAGCGAAGTTTTTGTATTTGACCTCCTTCTCAAAGCAAGGCTTCTTAATACCTCGGGTAACGTGTATTTTTAAACAATGACTTTTAGTTTGATCAATGATGTAAAGAATTCACATTTATCATGAGCTGTGTTGTCATGTATAAGCAACAACGATTCAATATCATCTAACTTCACTTTAATATAATACCTGGATTTTACATACATTGTATTGTAATCATATGGACAATAATTTACTATTGGGCTGCATATTCATGTACAAAGAATATAAGCGATATTTGTCTGATCACACAGTTGCTGTGGGAGAAGGATTTGACAATTATACTACACACATTCATAAGAAATACATGTACTTCTTTTGAAGATAATCCTCTAATTCAGAATATGCCATAGGCACTGTACAGTGGTAGCTTAGATGGCTGCCATGAATGTTTGCACATGGGTAAATTATGATACCAGTACCAATGGTTACGGCCATCATAACAGTGCAATGTTCCACTCACGTTGACACGTCGTGTTTAGCGCCGGTGTCCACTCCCCGCTGACCCCACACGTGACCTCACTTGGGCCAGACACTGTGAAGCCCAGGTCACAGGTCACCGCGACCGTCACGCCCGAATTCACAGAGGTCGCCGGGGTCAGCCCACCGTGGGTAGGTGGGGTCAAGAGGGGGCAGTCAGCTGGAACAAAGAGAACACGCTACAAAACTGGTGTCAAACACATCAATGAATACAGTCACAAATGGATCTAAAATGGCACTTGTACAGTTTGGTGAAACAGGGGTCATGTTTGATGTGTGGTTATGTGAAGGTTCTGCGAGGAGACAAACCTATTTCAGATTGTGACTGAAAGTATTCAGTGGCAGATCCAGGGTGGAGGGCCCCCTTTACCCACCACAGAATCACACCATAGATAAGGTTTCTTCCTCCATACACCTGCGCTGGCACAGATCTTATGGCATTCTTTGCTTGGGATCCCAAACGTTTGATCTGTCAGTGGGTAGGTGGGACTTAATTAATGGCAGCATGCGTTACAATAACTTTCCACTTACTGCACTGGCAGATCCAGACAGTTGGTGCAAGGAGTAAGATACACACATTTCGCAAACAAAAATATGCATGCACTATAAAGCTTTATGTATCACTGACACCTTCACGTGCCTACATGTATTCTGCAATGAGGTGTTTCTCGGCTGGTGATCTGTGGTTGTGTGACTTACGGTAGCAGATTGGGGTCTGCGTCCACGTGGAGTCAGCCTGACACCACACCGTGGCGTTTCCGTCCATGGCGCTGTGGTTCGCTGCACACCGGTACGTGACCCGCGACAGGAAGGTGGGGTTGGAGGGCACCGAGGTCGCGAGCTCCGCGCCGGGGGTCAGCGTCGGCGGAGACGGGCACGACACAGCTACAGGGGTGCATGGAAACCAGGTTAACATGGAAAACCGCAAAGAGAACCTCAATAAGATCCAATGCAGAGTTGCAGCATTTCAGTCTAACAACAAGTTAATAACGTTCCCACGGCAACTGGCGCTACTCACGTGCGCAGTCCTCGTTTGGCGCCCACGTCCCGTTGGCGCTGCACTGCGCGGTGTAGTTCCGCACGTTGAGCGCCGGCGACGCATGGCCGTACACACACTCCACCTGGTGGCGGTCCTCATAAACGCCGGAGAGGGCAGAGGTCAAGGTCGTGTTGGCCGGCCGGAGGTCATCACCACACGCGCGACCTAGGGGGCAAAGGTCACACAAGTCATGACCCTACGATGGAGGGATAAGTTGAGCCGAACAGAGGGAAAAAGGCCTTATAGGTCATGACCCTACAAGGTGAAATGTCACCCAGGTCGCTTTAAAAATGCCCCGCAGCTTCTTTAGCATACTGTCTAAAATATCGCTTAGTCCAACCTTCCTATCCACTTTATACACAAACAGCACACTCATTGCCAGAAAAAAACAACAGAAGCAACACTCACGTATACACGCCAAGAAGGGAACGTCCCAAGTCTGATCGCCCTGGCAACGTGTCATGTGGTTCTGGGTGCTGGGGTCATCAGGGGTCACATATCCCATATCACAGGTGAGTGTGTGAGTGTCGGTGTATGTGCCAGTGTGGTTGACTGTGTCACTGTTGGCCACTGTGAGAGGTGGGCACGGCAGGGCTGGAACAGACACATCATATGGAGGGAACTCGTGTTCAGTGTACAATGGAATGGTAAGACTTTTTACACAAAATGAAAAATGTCTTTCACAGACCACTAACTAAAGCAACTAACACTCAATAAGGGTCTTTTAAATTGTAAAAATGAATTTGTAAAAGTGATTTTTCAATACTAAGAAAATGATAGCGATAAAATAAATTCCATACGCTTGTAAATAAAAGCAAGATCCCATATTATGGCTAATGTTTGTGATAACAATAATAGTCAATAGACAGCAGAAGCCCAGCATCAGCTGGATGAACACTGTATGTGACGACCGAAGAGGGGACGAGAGCTCTATGGATAGACTAGACAGATCGTGTTGCTTACGGAGACAGTCCGGCACTGCGCGGTCCCACGCGCCTCCGTCCAGACACACCACATCACCCGCAGATCCGTTGAGGGAAAAACCAAAGACGCACATCACCGTTACCGTCGTACCAAATGCCACAGCAACCGTCGACAGGCTGCTGTTGTCGGGGGCAACCAGCACAGGGCAGTCTCCTGGAAAAGTAGAAGTGGAAAAGTAGAAAAAATTAAGAAATTCTGGCCAATGTTATTGATGGGATTGGGAATATTCAGAGTAATTTTCTACCATATAAGGAATATGAAACACGCCTCCTGAACATTGCAATGGCTCAATTTACATATTTGTCATTCATGAAGTGAGTCTTATTTCCACAAATGCTTTATGATTTCTTTGTCAAACATGCGTCGATAATTGTGCAAAATAATAGCTCGCGCTTTTAAATCATGGTCAGGTAATGTATCTTGCTTATAAAAGTGTGTCATGTCTATTGTTGTACATCATTTTACTCTCTGGCTGTGTTTTATTACTCTCTGAGGCTGTGTGTTTTACTCTCTGTGGCCGCGTGTTTTACTCTCTGTGGCTATTTTATTTTACTCACTGTGACAGAGCGGTGGTGCTGGCGTCCATGTTTTGTTGTCCTCACACGTGACGCTGGCGGATCCTTCCATCACGTCGTATCCGACCGCGCAAACCAGCGTCGCCACGCTGCCGTACGTCGTGGTTACCGTGCCAACCGTTTCCGTGCCATTCAGGGAGACCGGCCCGCAGTCAACGACTAGAAACAGGAAGTCAGTGTGAGACAATCGCATGTCTGTGTGGGCTGCAGATGGATGTATCCATTTTTTCTCTAGGTTTTCATCCCACTAAACTGCAAGCTAAAGAGAATGTAACACTATCCATCAATATCAAATCCTAACTTTATTTGGATGAGCGCCAATTATTCCTCAATTAGAGGGTGTGGCCTGGCTGCCCAGTCCTTTCTATCATTCTATCATACTTTCTATCATTTGGGTCTTTTTGATCTATACCAAGACTAGAGAGATCTTTCTGCACAACTGTGCCTCATTTCTGTTTTGGTCTTCCCATGCCTATTTGTCTTCATGTATCTTGAACTTTCTCACTTTATGATCCATTCAGAGCTGCACTTTACATGACCAAGCCACCTCAGTATGTTCCTGCGAAGCACACTATCAATGTCTGCAAACCTGTCTCTAGAAGGCTGTCTGATTTGACATCAATGTTGGGTTTCCCATGGCCCATGCATCTGACTTATCATTGTGACAATTTGTTGCATTTGCTCAAAATCATCCCTTACCCTAAAAAAATCAATCATTTATAATCAGATCAATTAAAAACAAGTATCTGCCTATAAATGTATAGATAGTTCACTCACGTGTGCACTCGGTGAGAGTTGTGTTCCACAGTCGCGAGGCGAGACACTCCACGGCGACATGCCGTGCTGACCCCACCGCGACCTCGTGGCCAAGGTCACATGCCACCATGACGACGGCCTCGTACTGACCCTGCAGGTTGGTGGCGTTGCTATTGGTGATGGTGAGAGGGTCGCACCACTTCCCTGCAGGCGGAAATAAGGGAGTTTGATGTATAAAGAATGACTCATGATTTATGCTTATCACCAAAAAACAGCTTCTCTCAAGAAAAAAAAGCAATTTGCTTTGGTGTCCAAATATTATATATTATAATGACTTTGGTGTCACTTCAATATTCAGCACAAATACAAGTTTCTACACAAATACAAGTAGTGTTTTAAGGTTCTCTGACTTTCTACGAATCCCCACTCACTGTCACAGGCCGCGAACGTCACATTCCATGTCTGGTTGCCAAGGCAGGTCACTATGGTGACATCCAGGGAGTCCGGAGTCTCGTATCCCATATCACAGGTGAGTGTGTGAGTGTCAGTGTATGTGCCGGTGTGGTTGACTGTGTCACTGTTGGCCACTGTGAGAGGTGGGCACGGCAGGGCTGGAGGGCGGAGGGACAAGTTTATCATTAACAAAATACAGATTATATTACTTCGTTAGGGTCTGTGGATGGATTAGGATAAAATACAGATTATACACCGCATATGTCCATTCAAATACACATAAGATTTTAGTTTGAAAAATTGTCATTTCAAGGGTGAACTTTTACTTGAATGTGTATTTCGATTGGACTTTCAATGGTTTACATTATGAATTGGCCCACTTACGGAGGCAGGCCGGCAGCTGGGATTCGTTCCATGCGCCCCAACTGACACACTCCAGCCATGGTGGGCCGGACAGCCCGTAACCATAGTGACAGGCCACGCCCACCACCGAACCGAACGTCACCGATGAGTTGCTCAGATCACCGTCGGCGACCAGCAGGTTGTCACAGTCAGCTGGAAATAGGCCAGGACAGTCAAAGACCAGATCAAGACAGTCAGCTGGAGAAAATATTGATCAGGAGTGTTGGAAAAAACAAGGTAAGTACAGTCCACAAAATGTCCACAGTCAGTTGAAAAACAGACCAGGAGAGTCCGCTGGAGAAGAGGCCCTGGACAGTCAGCTTGCGTAGATATCAATCAGGACAGTCAGACATCTGCACAGACAGTCGCTAAATATTTATGACAGTCAAATTGTGAATGCTAAATTATAGGAATGAAATGCAGATGATGTGTTTGGACAAAATCTAATTCAGATTTTATTGTCAAAAGGACTTACAGTAGCAGCAATAAGTGACTCACGGTAGCAGCAATAAGAGACTTACGGTAGCAGTAATAAGAGACTTACGGTAGCAGCAATAAGAGGCTTACGGTAGCAGCAATAAGAGACTTACGGTAGCAGCAATAAGAGACTCACGGTTGCAGCAATAAGAGGCTTACGGTAGCAGCAATAAGAGGCTTACGGTGGCAGCAATAAGACTTACGGTAGCAGTATGGTGAGTGTGTCCAGGTGCCGTCAGCCTGGCAGGTGATGACAGGTGCCCCCCAGAATGTCAGTCACAGTTACACATCATCGTTTGTGGTCTGTTGTTCACTCATATTTACAATGTACAGTACTGATCCAGTGGGAAGGATACGGAAGAAACATCTTAAGAATTACGCTAAGATTCCTTACATTTTCCTCCTATTTCTTCTCATTGTTGTGACTGTTACAAACGAAAATATGTTCTGTTACCCTCCTATTTGCCGGCTGATTTTGGCCCGGGCCGACTTTTAAAGTTACAGCCCAGTGGGCAGCCTACTTTTTTGAGTTCCAAATATGAACATAATAAAGGGCTGTTCGTTGCCTGAAGTTAAGTTTATTCTGTTTTTTCCCCTTGTATTACGCATTTTACTGAGGTTCCCATAATAAAAAGAATATTTCTAAAAGTTCATAACCACGCCGGACATTTTGACAGATTTTTGTTTCATTGGGTGTCTGTACAGCGTTCGCACTTATTAACCAATCGGCGCTGACGCTGTAAGGGAAATAAACAAGGACGCCCTAAGGGATGATGTACATTTTGTCACTCTCTGCAAAAGTGGAACAGTGTTCCACTTAGGGATAGGGGGGGTTTCGCTCAAATTTTGGATATTCCACTTTTTTGTGGGTCTAATATTTCATCTCGCACACTAAAACTTTTCATACAAGAATTCCACTATTTACTATTCAAATGTGGCATTAAAAAAGATACACAACAGATTTCCAACATTTTATTAATATTATGATTTACATTCCCAATATATAATACCCAGTAAATATTATTTTATGGCATATATAAGTAATATTTGAATAAATGTCACAAAACACTGCGTAGATATTCTTCAATTATGTCACACATCTGATGTTTCCACTTTAGGGGGGAGGGGGGGGGGAGGTTCAAGAAAGAGAACACTTCTACTTTTGCGGAGCGTGACAAAATGTACAGCATCCCTAATAAATCCAAATATTTATGAGCAATAAAAGTAAAAAATGTAAATGTAAATGTGATTATTTATAGTCGCAATTCACTGTTATCGTGCTCTGGCGACTTTACATATTTACACCAGGTCATTGGCATCCTTGTGACACTATATCCTTGTCAACTCCCCGGGGAGCATACAGCACATTGCTAACGCCGCGCAGACGTGCTAATCACTCACATTAGCATTCACTCGCCTGACCTGTACCTATTTAATGTGTAGGTACCACGGAGCAATGTGCAACCTTTTAGAGGTAGGTTTGCTCAACACCCACCATCAGACCCAACCGGGAATCGAACCCACAACCTTCTGGTCACGAGTCCAACTCCCTATTCACTCGGCCACGGAAGCACATAGAAGTATCAAAGATGGACGCCAATGTGTGGAAGTGTAAGAAGTTATTCTTATTATTACGTTTTTTCTGTTTATTTCAATTATTGCAAGTATTGTAGTTTTAGTGATTGAGCAATTCTAAGAAAACCATGATAGCCGTAACTTTGTTTTGAATTGTTACAAATTGTTACGTTTTCTTACACTGATTTCTGTGATTTCATTACGGTTTTGTATCCTTTTGCCCTAGTCAGTATAATATATGAACTAGACTTTCTATCAGTGGTAAGCTGAGAAGTTGAGCGGCTGTTACCTGCTGGTATGTGGTGTTCCAGGGATAAGGAGAGTCGAGGGGTTTCGTGCCGTTATACACAGGCTCACCACAGTCCACAGCTGCAAAATACACGTTAGGAGGCTCACGTCAATCAATGTCTTTGAAACTTTGGATTTGAAGTTGGGATAGCTATTACATTTACATAAATTAAGCAAATGTTGGCTTAATAAACAACAAATAAAAAAACAAACCTGAAAATATGAAACATCCTTTTTAATAAAGCTCTTGGTCGCTTGAACTGGACAGTCCAATCAAAAGAAAAAAAACCCATCAATATCAGGAGGTTTTCAATGCAAATTGTAAACTTGTAAAATCATCCCATACCCTTAAAAATCAATCATATATAATTAGATAAATTAAAAACAAGTATCTGCCTATAAATGTATAGATAGTTGACTCACGTGTGCACTCGGTGAGAGTTGTGTTCCACAGTCGCGAGGCGAGACACTCCACGGCGACATGCCGTGCTGACCCCGCCGCGACCTCGTGGCCAAGGTCACATGCCACCGTGACGATGGCCTCGTACTGACCCTGCAGGTTGGTGGTGTTGCTATTGGTGATGGTGAGAGGATCGCACCACTTCCCTGCGGGCGGAAATAAGGGAGTTTGATATATATAATGATTACACAAACAAAAAAGAGCTTCTATCAGGAGAAAAAGCAATTTACTTTGGTGTTTCTTCAATATTCAGTTTCTACACAAATACAATAAGTGTTTGCAGGTTCTTTGACTTTCTACAAATCTCTACTCACTGTCACAGGCCGCGAACGTCACATTCCATGTCTGGTTGCCAAGGCAGGTAGCTATGGTCACATCCAGGGAGTCCGGAGTCTCGTATCCGATGTCACAGGTGAGTGTGTGTGTGTGTCGGTGTATGTGCCGGTGTGGTTGACTGTGTCACTGTTGGCCACTGTGAGAGGTGGGCACGGCAGGGCTGGAGGGTGGAGGGAAGAGCACATTATTAACAACAGTATACAGATTATATTACTTTGTTAGGGTCTGTGGATAGATTAGATAAAATACAGATTATACACTGAATATATATGTCCATTCAAATACACATAAGATTTTAGTTTGAAAAATTGTCATTTCAAGGGTGAACTTTTACTTGAATGTGTATTTCGATTGACTTTCAATGGTTTACATTATGAATTGGCCCACTTACGGAGGCAGGCCGGCAGCTGGGATTCGTTCCATGCGCCCCCAACTGACACACTCCAGCCATGGTGGGCCGGACAGCCCGTAACCATAGTGACAGGCCACGCCCACCACCGAACCGAACGTCACCGATGAGTTGCTCAGATCACCGTGGGCGACCTGCAGGTTGTCACAGTCAGCTGGAAATAGGCCAGGACAGTCAGCTGGATCACAGAATGTAAGTTTGTATTGGGTTCCATTATATCAACATACTGAAATTATATAGATACCTATAGGAACCAGTCATATTTTTGTCTTTGGCAAGACTTTCGCTCTTATCGCAAGAGCTTTGTCGGGCGTGCATCAAAATTAGTGATGACGCCACAACATCGGTCGAGGTATACCCTAAAGCTACCCACACTGATTGTTACTTAAATTTTAATTCCAATCACCATCTGGACCACAAGCGATCAGTTGTACGCACCTTGCTCCACCGTGCTGATAACCTAGTGACTACTCCCCCCTTTCCCCTCCCCAAAAAAAAAGCCGGGCACCGGGTCATTTTTTGGGGAAATTTTGGGGCGGGGAAAAAAGGGGGAAAAACCCCCAACCTTAAAGACGGCCAACAATTGGGGGCAACAAAAATACCCAAATGATAAAATTTAAAAAAAAAGGGGGGAAATGGAGTCGCAGGAAGCCGACCATCAAAAGGGGCCCCACCCCCGGGTAACCAAACCCCTTATCCCCCCTGGGCAATTCCGCGTAAAACCAAAAATTTGGGGGTCATGTGACCCAGTAAGGATATTTCATTCCCGGGGAATCTTTGGAAAGGCAAATTTGCCAAGCAAAATATTTCCGGGGTTTTATTAAATTTTAAGTGAAATTTTTAAAAAAAAAAGAGAAAAAGCAGTGGAAAAAATATTGTCAGTAGTGTTCAAGACCAAAGTACATAAGGACAATTGAAAAAAAGGGGGGGCAGTTGAAAAAGGCCCGGACACTTTTAAAAAGGGGGAGGCCCTA
>CM032666.1:29178858-29234462 GCA_019095985.1 Streblospio benedicti | reverse complement strand
TGAGCATTTTCTATTATAGAAGAATGCCTGTTAAATGTGAATTTATATTTATAACATGTGATTGAATTGTTAGTGTATAAGTTTGTTGTGAAAACAATATGAAGGGTCGTAGATATCATTTTTACAGGGCAGATTGTTCAGGCAAGAGGCGCAAGAGAGGCTGGAGCCACTGGAGCCAATAAAAAACGCCACACAATGAACCAGCCATACTCTCTGTTGACATACCGTGTATAGGAGCATATTAAAATATGTACTTATAAAACCATTTGAATATAGCAGTAAAAGTATACATTAAATATATATTATATACGAACATACACGCTTTGTGTAATTCATTATTATAAGACACATTTATGTAGATCATTGATAAATACGAATTTTGTAGCACAAACTTAAATTATGTAAAATTGAATTTAGTCATAATGCAAACTGTCGTGATATTTTAGTACAATTGAAATTCAGAGATTATTTGGCCAAATATGAAAAAGGAAGGAACAATTTCATATTCAATTGCAAGATTGTAAAATAAACTATTATTATTATTATATTATAAAACCTACTCAGATGCTTTGTTCCTTCTTCATATGATGCTAGGAAACCAATACTATATGATGATATTAAGCGACTTGGTGTTGAAAATGACTATGATAGTAGTGGTCGGCTGGTCGCATATGCACGGATCATTTAGGTCCAAAAAAATTGCATACTAGATTTTGTCTGTCAAACAAAAAAAAAAATTAAAAGGCATAAAAATACCCTTCAACCTTGACAAAATTTCACATATATGTTTATAGGAGATAATAGGGATGGTTTGCTTATTTATCTTACTGCAGATACTTCATAGTATTATAGCATGTGTCAAGCAAAAGAAATATCAATATAAACGGGTATAGCCTTGTTCAACCCGTCTTCCTTAATATTAGACAATGGATAGCCACTAAAAGACTGGTTGACAGTGTATAGTTAGTCAGGTGTCTCCATTTATGAAATATGTTTAGTAACATTGCACAACCAACAGGGGAATGAGAAAGTGTTGCTTACGAGGTATCTCCGTTAGTGGGGTGTTTCTAAATAGAGATTTTAGATGCCTAAACTTGTATGTGACCTAGTTTTTTACTTTAATATATATTTGTTGTATTCATGCATTTTCAGTTACAGCATAATTAGTTTTAGGGATATCTCTTCCACACTGAGGATTTTGTATAGCTTCAATAACTTGTAAACTTTATAGTGAGTCAAACAAGTGATCGGGCACCATTCTTCAATTCCCAGTTGCGCGGGACGTGTTGCGTGTTGTTATTCTCATTACTATTTCCGGCGTCATTGTACACTGACACGAATTAAGTATTCTAAGGTAATTTTCACGTATCACTTATCCTATGTCATTCATGGAAAGTATTTTCCTACTAGAATTTTGAGCGAGGATTATGAATCTGTAATCGGATTTTAGTTAGCATTGAAATTGACGAAGATATGGGCAAAAGACCGGTCTTTACAGACAACTTGTGTAGGCTGCGACTAAAACCTGAATGCAAACTACAATATTATAAAAGAATACAGGTCCCAAATTGCAGTGTTAATAGAATTTTGAATGGGGATTATGAATCTGTAATCGGATTCTAGTTAGCGTGAAAATTGACGAAGTTATGGTCAAAAGCCGGTACTTGGTCAAACTTGCATACAGCCGTGATTGGAGCAAAGCTGAGAACTTCATTATTATGAAGAATGCATGCCTCAAATAGATGTATTTACTTAATTTTCCAACGTCTATCAGCATAACAACCATCAATGCTATGTAGAACACACATTGTGAATGATATACCAATAAATGCGATTTTAAATGGGCTTATAACATATACCGGAAGTACCTATGGACTTTTGTGTCTCAAAATCAAATAAAAAAGACAAGTGCGCAACTTTTCTGCGCAATTGGGAATTGAAGAATTTTTACTCATAGATTAGACGTATATAAAAATGATTAGCAGCCATTTAACCATTAAATGATAAATGATACGTGTTTGTAGACAAGGACAGAAAACATTGAATTGTGTTCTAAATTCGTGTCAGCCATCTTGGATCTGTATCAATTAAGATATGATCGATGTACCACATTGTGATGTTTTACACATTTTTGCATTTGTCTGTATTTCTAATGTAAGTTTAGCTTTTAACATGTCTCCAAAGTGTTCATAAAAACTGTGGATATGACGGAAATCGGATTTTCTTGAATTTCATATGATGGGGTAGCCATTTTGTTATGCAAATGAGCCAGTGTATGCAAGTATAAACTCAATAACAGTTATGAAATAGAATTAGAGGATCCTGCTGTATATGTTAGGAACTTGGCAGTGAGCAGAATACAGAATAATGGCTTATATAGAGAAAAGAAACTGAATTATGTTGAAATTGTGGTTGGCCATCTTGGATTTATGCTAATTAGAATATCATAAGTTGATCCCACTATGACATTTTTCACTTGTGTGTATTACACTAGGTTCATAATGTAAGTTTAGCTTTTCACATGACTTCAAAGTGGTAATAAAAACTGATGATATGACGGTAATCGGTTTTTCTTGAATTTCCTATGGAGGTAGCCATTCTGTTTTATGCAAATGAGCCAGTGTATGCAACTATATACCCAATAACAGCTATGAAATAGCATTAGGAGATCCTGCTGCATATTTTAGCAAGTTGGCAGTGAACAGAATATAGAATAATGGCTTATATAGCGAAAAGAATGTGAATTATGTTGAAAATTGGGGTCGGCCATCTTCGATTTATGCTAATTAGGATATCATGAATTAACCACACCACGATTTCTTTCACTTTTTTGTATTCCTCTATCAATATTTATAACGTAAGTTTAGCTTCTTAAATGACTTGAAAATGTTTAATAGGAGTAAAGATATTACGTAAAGGGTATTTTGTATTATTCTCGAAAAAGTGCTGATGGCCATCTTGTTTTTATGTAAATGAGGTAGTTCATCCCAACTTATTGATGGAAACATTTTTGAAATGGAAGCAGGGGACATAAAGGATCGTTTTGATATCAATGTCGGAGGATCCTGGATCTAACCCACTCTATGTAATATCTGTTCCTGGTCTGGCAAGAAACTCTATGGACCTCCCAATTCTTAGTATTTAGGTCAAAAATGCGTAATGCATTAGGTAAAATCGACCTCATTTTGAACTACCTTTTGTGAGCTCTCATTGGTTGTTGCGTTTTGCATATTTTCTGCTCATTAATTTTAAAACAAAGTAATGGTTTTAAGAGAATATTTAAAAACTATTTTCACTAAAGGATAAAAATTGGACAATATATCGCAAGTTTTTGAATATGAAGGTGAGGACATCTTTTAAATACATTGTGTAAATGCCAAGGATGATGTAGTTGGCTTATGCATATTAATGAGGAGGAGGAGGAGTCAAAGAAAATTGGCATGTCAAATTCCTCTCCAATTTTGCGAGAGGATTTCACTGATTGATAGTTTTGTAGGTCGCACTTGGGAATTCTTCAGTGGCTCAAAAGCAAGTTTTGAGCAATATATTGAGCCCTTGATATTCAGGGTGACTTAACCAGATTACCATCAAAAATCAAATAAAATCCAGTGAAGCCATGATATGTGGACCTCTCACTGACAGTGGCACATTTTTATTCGGTAGCAGATCTGTGTGAGAGGGCGGGGGGCAGGGGTATCGGATATGGGGGATGAGGTGGAAGGGGGGGGGGGGGCACTGCATCAATATTTTCTAGATGCAAAAATCGTGTTTGAAATTTCAGACAGTTTTCTATGTTAAATTGGAGCAAAAAATAGTGCACCTGAGAGCACACAAAATTTCAAAATTACTAAATTAATTGCTAAATGAACAACAGATGACAAATCACAATTGTAAGTGAATAATTTTAGAACGATAGGCACTCATTAGATTGAATAATAGCTATGTTTGTGTGGGTATAAGTGAAAGCTAGGGTGCATTAGGCTGTTGCTAGGCACGAGACCTGCAAGCAGGTCAAATTGTGCACATCAGCTATTTATTTTACCTATACCCAATTTCTTGCGAAATTGGGCTTCAAAAACAGCTCTTACGTTCCTGAATTTTACCTCTGACAAGCACTTCACAGATTAGTTTAACTAATCCGTGAGCAGTCGTTTGACGAGCATATTGATATATGTACTTATAGAAATCAATTGAATTTAGCGGTAAAGGTATATATCAAATATATGTTATCTACAAACATACACTCTATGTTTAATTCATTATTATAAAATACATATTTGTAAATCATTGATAAATATTCATTGTACATGTACATATGCAACGCATTTTGTCATACAAACTTCAATTAGTTTAGATTAGGTTTTAGTCATAATGCAAACTGTCAGGGTATTCTAGTACTATTGAAATTCAGAGATTATCAGGCTATATATGAAAAAGAAACAAACCTACTCAGATGCTTTGTTGCTTCTTCATGTGATGAATCCAGATGCGAAGAAATCCTTACTTTATGATAATATTATGGCACTTGGTGGAAAAAATGGTACTACAGTAGTAGTAGTAGTCGCATATGCATAGCAGGTAATAACGTATTATTTTGGTCCCAAACATTTGCAAACTCGATTTTGTCTGTTAAACAAATATTTTTTATTAAAAGCATTTAGGGGTTATAAAGATACACTTCAACCTTGACAAAATTTCGCATCGACATATTTACAGGAGAAAATAGGGATGGGTTGCTTGATTTTCTTACTTCAGATGGTGACCCTGAAATAAGGCCTGTAAGTGACTTCCTTCGGGTGAAACATAAAGCAAGAATACATGTTGTTGCTTTTAAACTCAGGTGCCATTGCACCATGTCATCGCCCCGTTCAACCAGCTTTGTGTGGTTAGGAACACCTGGGTAACAAGTAAAAATCTGGGTGATCAGAACTGGCTAACCAATTGATCACAAACTCAGGTGTCAGACTTTACACGGCAACACAAATGTAACAATTGATAGGAAATAATCCTATATATTAATACGCTAATTTTGTACTTTTTTTCGGTTATCTCCTATTTAACCTGACTAGCTGGACGCCATCTAACTAAAGGGGATCGTTCATGATACTGTGTAGTATTGCACGAATATGTTTTTCATCGTCAAGATGGCCCTGGTGGTTGTTAATTAGCGGTTTATAACAAAAATAGCAGAGAGCGGCAGCCATGACAGCGTCATGTGGAGTAGTGTGATGTCATAAAGACCCCAAAGGCGTCACACGTTCCAACACTTTAGGGATTACCACCACTTTGCCAATTGGGCTATGTGTACATTAGAACCTTCAATCAAGACCACCTCTATAAATACACCACCTCTATTATAAGATGATTTATAACATTCCCAAGTCTTCATAAAAAGTCCATTGCAAACATCCCTAAAGAGACCACCTCTATATTAAACCACTTGACACCAGTCCTTGGGCAGTCTTAATAGGGATGTTCTACTGAAGTGTGTGAGAATATCTGTGCCATCGAGAACATTGTGTTCCCATTGCCATAGACACTAATTTTTCATCCCATAGCTTTTGGACATTAGATGCCAAGTGCATTTTCAGTGATCAATGACTTACTTGAGAAGATATACTTCTCCGTCTTCGCCAAGTATACCACATCCAAGCTTAGAAATCCATAGCTTGATCTGTTATGTTGCTTGACTTCTTGCTCATTGCAAAAGATTCTATATTGTTGTATAAGAACTTCCCTATCTCAATTTACCTTCAGTCTTAAAGGTTGTTCCAAAACACTCTTTCTCCATATCATACTTGATACTTGGAAGGTGCTAAGTTGTCAGTACAATGATGTGTGTCAATATTATTAATAAGGTAGTGAAGTGTGTCAATATTATTTATTACTTATTTGCATGTACTAAATGATAGAGCCAATCCAAAACAGTCTTTCTTCTCCATATCATACTTGATACTTGGAAAGTGCCAAGTTGTCAGTACAATGATGTGTGCCAATATTTTTTATCATTTATGTGTATGTACTAAATGACAGAGCCAACGTTACAAAGTATCACCCATGCCCACAAATTGCACAAGGGTGGTTGCTGGAGAAAATGAGTGCTGTACTCATTTCATACACTTTACTCAATATATCCCTTTCCTATGTCCATGGATGGGTGGTGGTGCTATCAGGACGTGGGTAAGTGTCGTTAGGACAAGGGTGCTTGAAAATAAAATGGTATAAAAACATATTTATGCACTCACCAAACATGTATTTTTTCTATGCCCATGGAGGGCATTGTTTTCCCATTTACATGGACCATAACATTTCCTCACATAGATTTTTATTTTGCATGCCAAGTCAAAGGATTTCACCAATGATTTAATTGGGATCGACTTATACGATTATGTAACTGGAGTGCTTCAATGTGACTCTCAGCATGCCTCTTTGACCACACGGGTATTAGCTAGTAGTTTATATAATTCGGCATCCAACATAGTATAATAGCATGTGTCAAGCAAGAAAAATATCAAGTTAAATGGGCGTTAATAGTTAATAGCGTTGTTCGACCCGCCTCTCTTAGTATTAGACATACTTGGATAACGACTAAAATAAGACTAAAAGACTGGTTGACGGAGATCAAAATGTTAGTGAAGTGTCTCCATTTATGAAATATGTTTAGTAACATTGCACAACCAACAGGGGAATGAGAAAGTGTTGCTTACGAGGTGTCTCCGTTAGTGAGGTGTTTCCAAATAGAGATTTTCGATGCATAAACTTTTATGTGACCTAGTGTTTATATATTTGTTGTTTTCAGGCATTTTTACATTAGAGCATCGTTAATTTAGGGGATATCTTATCCACACTGAGGATTCTGTATAGTTTCAAAAACTAGTAAACTTTTAAACTTATTGATGAGTCAAACACATGTGAGGAACTATATGAGGAATCTATGGGCCCGAAATATAAATATTAAAATCAAAAAGATTTTTGTGTTTAGATGATTGGATAAATATGTATGTGTAGCAGTGAATATACACATATTACAAATACGAGGACCACGGTGCTGCATCTCCAATTATAGATCCAAGTACGGCTGTATCACCTGTGATCAGACACCGTAATGATCTACTGCTTGAAGTGCTCTTAACAAACGTGTACACAGACATATTGGAGCAATGCTTTAGCAATCTATATATGTAGCAGGGGATACATTATGGATTTCTTTTTTTGTATTTTAATCGATGGCCACAGTAAAACCTTCCCATTGAGACCATCCGCGACTAACTCAAGTGATCTTATTTCGAACGTTATTTGTTATTACTTTTATGTCTAGATAGTCACTGACTTTCTATGTTATATCATATGAGTGTATGCAGCTTTATGTCTCATCTTACATTATATTCATTTCATCTTCTTCATGACTGTTCAAAGGTTTGAAAAGAGTCCAGAAATATTATTAATTACATTGTATTTCGACCCCTCGGTTCTTATCACATTGATAAGAACCAAAAGATCTATTTATGGCACTCTGTACCAAAATAAAACAAAAATTAAAATTCGTAAATTAGACGTGTATAAAAAATGATTGGCAGCCATTCTACCATTAAATGATAAATCATGCTTTTTTGCAGAAGAATTAGTTGACAAACTACTTAACCACATTATCAAACCACAAAATCAAATCAAGTACAGTGAAGCCATGATATGTGGACGCCTCACTGACAGTGGCACATTTTTATTAAGTAGCAGACCTGTGTGTGAGGAAGGGGGTAGGGGGCGGGGGGCACCACATCAATTTGAAAATAATGCACACGAGACCACACAGAATTTCAAAATTAGCCCCCCCCCCCCCGCCCCTCCAGGAAGGGGACATGCCCCAAGATGCCCTTAATGTTGTCACACGTATAGCGTTTATCAACATTCACTTTCTTTATAGACTCGCCTGATTAAAAATTAGGATCCGCCCCTGCTTGTCGGCTGCATGAGCTCACTGAGAAAAACTTCAAATAGTGGGTAACGTTTAAATAGAGGCACCTTTCCCTACTCCTACTAGTGCCCTGTACTTGGGAAGGTATAAGGGGTCAAGACGTCTCCCATCCCTAATGTTTTGGCCTTTTTTCCCACATCCTTAAAAAATTGGCCTTGATCCCATATCCCCATATCCCACTTGCATGAAATACCCTATTCCTCTTTTGTTTGCCTTTCCCCCACAGCCCTAAGTCTGTTGGCTTTTTTCCCACGTCCCACTTTCTTATTAACCCGCCACATATATGGAGTCTGAAAACGCCATGTACCGTGTCCATTCTAAAGGTCCGAGTGCACTGTGCATTTTTTATTTGATGCTCGTATAGAATAAATGTGTGTGTGTGTATATCGGTTCCAGAGATAACAATGTTCACTGTATCGACTTTTCAAGCTAAAATCTCTAATAAAAACCAGGCCATGTCGCCGGTTCACCATTAATCCAGGTAGAGTTCTCTGCCAGTGACGTTATCAGGTAATATATTGACTGTTAAGAAATTGACTTTCACCTTTCTAATGACAAAATTTGTTTGTTTTTTGTTTTATAAATATGTGTGTTTTGTGTTTTGTATCTGTGATACATAGAATATTCTCAAGTCAAGTCACTGCCAGTTGCCCTGACGAACCACCAGGATCATGTCGACTCTTCGATACTATAAGTTATGGAAACACTTCTGCTTGCGTGCAATGCTGTTTGCCATAGTAAGTATACGTATAATCCATTAAAGTAACGCTTTTCAAGAATGTAACAGACATTAGATTGATTTGTTTTAACCATTGATCTAAATCAATAAGGAATAAATTATCAAAATTAAATAGCAATATTGTGGCAAACTGTATTGTGTTCGGTTATAAAGCTATATATATATAGATAAAAAGTGTTAAATAATGGTCTGGTAGTGAATGTTGAGCAAACTCATCCCTAACACATCGCACACTGCTACGTGGTGAATGCTGATATGAGTAATGAACACCATGCACTATGGCAGCAATGCGCTGTATGCGCCCTGGAGAGTTGAGACAGATATTGAAGTACCACAAGGATTGCAATGATATTGTGTGAATCTAAGGGCGGAATACCAGTGAATGAGGAACTTTAAATAGCCACCTCTACATACATGTACATTTATCCAGGGCTTGAGCTCGTACATCATCGGGCCCATGGTGCCGGAGCTGTGTGTGCGGCTGGGCGTGACGGAGGAGGAGGTGGGCGTGGGGCTGGCCGTGTACTCCTTCACGTGGATGGCCGGCTCGCTGCTGGTCGGCGTGCTCATGGACAGGTGAGGATGATAACGAGGACGATGATATCGATCACGACGACAACGAAAAGATAGCTGCAGTGGCGGCGACGAAAAGTTTCCATGACATAATTTTTGTTTGAAAACTGGTTATGTTACCCTAACAACTAAATAAAAGTAACAAATTAAGAAAGGAAGTCAGTCAGTCAGTCAGTCAGTCAGTCAGTCAGTCAGTCAGCCAGCCAGCCAGTCAGTCAGTCAGTCAGTCAGTCAGTCAGTCAGTCAGTCAGTTTACCTCAGTCAGTTAGTTAGTCAGTTAGTTACTTAGTTACCTAGTTACCTAGTTACCTAGTTACTTAGTTACAAACGAAACAAACACAATACTTTGCTTCAGCATCTGAAGCTACGTGACAACGATGACAATGACGATGATAACAACGATGATGCATGGCTATACCGTGGTGATGGTTTCAGGTTCCATGACGTGTACGAGGTGTTCGCGTGCGTCGCTATGCTGGTGCTGGCTCCCGCAGTCATCGTGGTTCCCCTCACTGCCTACTACTGGGTGTTTGTCCTGTGCCAGGCGATCAGGGGCCTGGTGGACGCTGTAGTGGACATTGGTCAGTATGTCATTTGCTATAATTATATTTTACCCCCTCCCACGAAACTTCTTATTTCGCCCTATCATATGATATGTTAATAAAAGTGACTGCAAAGACATGTAAAAATATTTTAAGATGGAGGAAAGATCTATGCACCATATGATTGTAAGGAAGTTTTACATAAATAACTCTTTCAAATAAATTTGCACCTTATGATTGTATTGAACACTACAGTCTCTCCATAACTCTTATCTGAGTGGTTCAAATATGTAATATTTGATTGTAATGTTTGTAAAATACATGTTTATTTACATATTTTAATTTGAGACATAAATAAATAAGCATAAAATATATCAAATAATATCTTTAACTTTCATATGTAGATATTTGAATTGAATTTATCACATAGACTTAGAGAATCCTCAATAATGAAATCCCTTCCAAGTGTCCATCAACGTGGCGCTGGCCCTATGGGGTGCTGAGGCCGCTGGGCCCATGTTCATCATGAACTCCTGCTGGGCCGTCGGCACCGTCGTGGCGCCTTTCATCGTGAAACCGTTTCTACCGCCAGACCACGTCAATTCCACACAGCCAGGGTACTACTCTTCCTCTTTAATATCAAACGGGTGGTATGAACAATGGAACACTGCTGCAGAATCCAGCATTGGAATGCCATTTCCAGTGGCACCTGAAGATCTCAAAGGTTCTACATACTCCATGACTCCATCGTCGAACGGGTCACATGAAGATTGGAATACTGCAACTTCAGAATCCAGCATTGAAATACCATATGCAATATGTGGATGTGCAGCAGGAGCCGTTGGCTTGCTCTTCCTGGCAACTTTCCTGGCGAAACGCCCACCGGGATTCAAGCTTTGGTTGATGAAGAAACAGTCCCTTAAGAAGATTTTCTCTCTTGGCGAAGCAACAGAGACAACGCTACAGTTTGCGCTGCCTATCTGCATGATGCTCGCTGGGTTTTACTTCCTGTTATCCGGGGCGCTAATTGGTGGTTTTAACTTCACGTTTGCGTTTGCCGTGGCCAGCGATTTGGACTTCACCAACCAGGAAGCGGCCAACCTGGACGCAGCCAGCAAGCTGCCGTATGCTGCGCGCCACTGGATCATATTCTTCATTACAAAGGTATTCGTTGCTGGAATTCTTACTAAAAAGAAATGTTTTCTGTTTTTCCTGAGAGAAGTAACGTTACTCATTTTTTTTGGAAAATCGCACTTTCCGTCTTATATTATTATATGAGGGTATTGATTCCTGAAACCCTCTTGTTTTGCAAAACCTTATTATAATTTTAGACTTGATTGGGTTGATACGTCATATCAATTTAGTTCATGAATGGTGTTTCAATGCTAGTTTGAAATTTCCCCATTTCCCATTGCTGTCTGCTATCTGTGGGTGGTGTCCATCCAGACCTTCCTGCAATGCTGCTGGTGGGCGATGACTACAATATCACACCTTTTTCACCTCCAATTGTCACTTATGTCAGACACCAGCAGTAGAGATGTACTGGTTTGACGTTTCCCCATTTCCATAGGCAGATCCAGGGGAGGGGGTGGAAGGGGCGCCCCTACCCCTTTCCTCCACCAAAATACTTCATTTTCATAGCATTTTCGGCATGTCCGCCGTCCATCATGTGTACAAAACCCATGAAATTCATTGAATGTGACCCCCGCCTTTCCCCTAAAACAAACGTGGGTCTGTCAGTGATTTCCAATTGGCTGTCTATCTGCAGGCGGTGTCCATCCTAGTCTTTCAAAAGACCTTATATCTAATAGTTTTTACTTTTCTTATTACAAAACCCGCTCTTGTAAACCATATATCAAGTGCAAAGAGGAAGAGCAAGTAAAATTGCGACAGCCTCTAGCTCTAATAGATATAAGACATTTAAAGGCCTTGTGACAGGCGGTGTCCATCCAGGCGTTCGTGGCGCTGTCGCTGGCGGCCTCGGTGTCGGTGTCGGTCGGTCTGTGCACGCTCGGCGTCCGCTATAAGGCCGCGCTCTTCGTCTTCTCCTGCGCGGGCAGACTGGTCAGCGCGGGTAATAACCACAGCTTTCTAATTTTTCAAGTGATAATTTTAGTTTTTGTATTAAACATCTGCCACAACTAGGAATCACGTCCACAGTATCCAGATATATATTTTCATTGTTCATTCACAAATCGTCTCGTCACTGAAAAAAAATTGTTTCTCTAAATGCCAATTACCTGGTGTTAATGTAGTGTCTCCTGAGCCTGCGTAGCACGAGCAAGGAATTAAGACTATGAAGCAGAATTTTGCATTTTTTTTACATTTACAGTGTAAAGTATTAGTAATGTCATGACGTCTGTACATAGCATATGGTCTCATTTTAGTGCTATATGCTATAGATCTAGTCCCCAAAATATAACAAAAATATAACAAATTTTGTTATATTTTGTTTACTACAGCATAGACACAAAACATACTAGTAGTACAAAAACAATGAAGCGTGTACCTGGTTGCAGGTTTCTGGTCGAAGGGGTTCGCGTGGACCGACCGCTACCTGCGCGTCACGGGGCTCGTCGTCACGTGCGGCATCGTGGGGTCGGGCAGCGGCGGCGTGGTAAACAGGCGGAGTGAGCCACGTGCCGTGTGCTCCCGGGTGTGCTCCACAGGAAAGGCCCAAGATCACCAATCGCATTATGACGTGAACTCCCCGTTGTGGGGGTCACTAAATTTCACGCCAGACGTAAAATTCACGGATTATGTGTATGGCCGGTTTTGGCGATTGGTGATCTACGTCAGTTGAAACAACCTCCAAACCGAGGCTACTGGAAAGTAGCACTAGTCCGTCTCGGAGAAAGAGGGCGTTATGTGATACCTGCTTGGAGGTTGCAGTTGAAAGTGACACGGCGACAACACTCGGAACTTCTCGGAATGTTTCGTATGTGAGAGTAGCGGAAACATACGAGGATTGCCGAATGCGGCGACATGGCTGTTATTTTAACCATTTTTAGCTGTAAAAGTACCACATTGAAAATCCGCACTTATTGACACGAGACATACGTATATTTCTTTTACACGGAGATCACAGTGACACAGGAGCATTTTGGATTGTTTGAAAAATGGACGCCGGGACACGACACTTATGTAGGGCCCTCGGGGACTTAAGAATGACGATATATTGTGACAAGGATGCTATTGTGTTGGTACAAATTTTATTATTTCACACTTTGCCAGATGTTTTCCCCTAAAACGCTTATTTTAAAAGTTATTAGAAAAAGGTTGGGACTTGGATCAGCCATTGGCATTTCATACATATATTAAGAATATGTTTCGATACAAACCTTTATGTTAAAGGGACTTCAAGCGGGTGTGAGTAGAATGAACCCAATAAGGACCCCCTGACTAAATTTATTTGAAAATTTCAGCCCCCACCTCCACCCCTAAACTTACTACCAATTTTCCGGGCCGCCACTTTATCTTCAGAGCCCACCTTCTCCCAAAAACTTAAGTTGAGCTCTTTGGTCCCCACCCCCACCTCAATGTATTTTCCATTACCCCCCCCATACGTGGGCCCATGATACGTAGTTCACACATTCCAATCTCATATAAAACCAATCTGTTTAATTGTTTATATTCCACAGGTGTTTAACTGGTTTTACGGCTGGGTCTTCAATAACATGCCTCTAGAGACGTTGTATTACGGTTCCGCCGTCTCATTTGTGGCATTAAGCGGCCTGTTCGCAGTGATGCAGGTGACAGGACACCACCACGGGCCCAGGGTCAGCGACACCATGGAGGCTCATGTCGTGGCTTCTGACAGCGGGAAGGAAACAGCACCTCAAAAAGACGGCACTCTGGGACCAATGAAACAATCATGTCACCATGAAGAACTACAAACAACAAAACTGTATCACGTTTCACTCCTCCCATACGGACAGCCGTATTTAACTCAACACTTACATTGCAGATAAAGTTGGCAGTAAAGGAATTGGAAAAGAAGTGGTCATATGGCGTTGTTGTTTGTGGAAACTTTGTTATTTATCGACACTATAGGACAGTGACTTTGACAACAAGTTGACAGTGGAATGAAATAACAAAGAGTAGTTGGATGAAATAAACAGATTACTTATGTGGTTGGGTGGTAATAGAAGAGGAGGGCCATGGCAAGAAAAAAGGCAATGCACATTCAAATCAGCAAAGTTCTTGGAGCCCAAATGTCCAGTAGTAGTGATTAGATGAGAGTTTTTGTGACCAGGTTTGTTAAAAAAACTGAAGTCCAAAAATGTCGATGGCGATGATCAAGGGCGTTTCATGGTCTTCGTCTGGGATATAAAATCATCTTCCATGTTTACATTATTTTCACCCACAAGTGGAACGTTTTGCAACCATTTTCCCGCCATCCTAAGACTCAAATTACGATGGCCTTATATGGTTACATAGGAAAGTTTTATTTCATCATGAGGAATCACCAATTCTGTCATTTCTTGATTGGTGAACATGAATTTTGTATGAACAAATTTGATTTTGGCATTATCAATCACCGGTTTTCTTTATTTATATTTAATGCATTGATTTGCGACTTCAAAATGATGATTTCATGCAAAGAAAATTAAAACTGTATCATGAGTGATCAGTATTGTTTAGTAGAATAGTTGCGTCCTTTTACATAAAAATATGAGTATTGCAGCATAGGAAAACTGTGCGGAGACTCCCCCCACCCCCGCCCCCTTATAGACAATATGAAAATTGCATGACAGTGAAAATGTTTCCTGGTGGATATGAAGTTTTTACTGTAAAAGGTAAAATTCCCATATATCGCAGACAAGTGATAATTTTGCTTTATACCAACAATTTCTAATTTAATGATTGATTCTTATTCCCGGGTTCTTATTACTTCTTACGTTGAACATACTTAATAACACTGCCGTTAAATAAATTCTGTTTCTTATTTCACTATTATATGAATGATAACATGTCTATAACTAGTCATTTTTAAACAATCATAATTTATTCATTTATCAATCTCGCAGTAAAAGTTAACGTTGTCCATATTACCACCATATGACAGAGATATAGCGACTTTATAAGGCACGTTCATACGGAGCATATATACAGATCACAGTACAATCATCAATAAGTAGTAAAAATAATGCAAACTATCTCAAATGCTAAAATACAATGGTTAAAATAAGACCATGGTTGTCTTTGACCTTTCTAATCACAATAACATTACAGCTGATGACAACTTCTCATGGAAACCGGTGATTGCATGTTCGGCTGAGCAGTCTAGAGAAACTATGGCATATTACATTTACATGGTTTCAACAAAAACATAGCTCTAAATCCTGATTGCGAAAATATCCACCACTAACATTAACATTATTGTTGTATGCCAACATAACGTGCATTATCCTTAGTGAAGGAAATGAAATAAAACAACATCACAGAATAAAAACATCATAATGACAATTTTTAAATGCGAACGTCCTACAACAGATAAAAGTAATGGCCCATATTATACCAGTTTGTAACTACATTAGCAGACCATCATCCAGTCTCCTGTGTCATGTATCAGTGAGGAGTGATATGACTTCCTTACCTCTGGTTAGTGAGACAATTATTAACATGTGCACTTCCAAACAATAGACACAGCTGACTATTTTCTGAGCAATTGTATCATCAAGAAAGTCAATATGTCATTACATAGCAAAAAAATATATAAAGCCTCTTGGTTAAAGTACTGGCTACATACGATAAAATTCAACTGTGCTTGTATGTAATGAAAACACAAGTATTTTGATATGAATATATATTTGGTTGCCATCTCATGTTATTATCAACATGTATTCTACTTACACGTTAATAACATTAACAACATAATAAGTACAGATCAAGTGTATCTTCATGAATATGGCTCTGACCATTCTCTACCTGCAGTAACATATATTGAACCTTGTTGCGTAACCGAATGAACTATACATGACACACAACTGTCAACTGTCTAGTGCCACTACATCAGTTTCTGGAGCAAATTACACTGGCAGGTCCAGGTAACGACACAAGGGGAAGGGGTCATTTGTCTTCCACAATCCCCTCCAGCACACTCACTCTGCTTTCAAAGAAAAACACACAACTAAAATGATACCCTAGATGTGTTTCAAAATCAGCATGCCAAAAACTCATAAAAATCCTGATGATTCAAATATCCTCCACTAAAAGCTCGTACAAATTGAACAGGTGCCTATCTCGCTCCTCTAGTTCTGGTTACACCTAAACACCCTTTTCTATTTAAAAAGTAACCTGGATCCGCCAGGGACCTGTGCACACGGCATGTGTCCACAACGGTGGAAACGAAGAGGGTGGTTGTTTCCACTGTGTAAACCGAGTCCATTTTCCCCGAGTGCTACACGGAGCACATGACCACGAGGGTGAGGAAGAGCAGGAGGCCGGAGACGAGGAGACCGTGCAGCCAGCGTGTCTGGTCGGCGTCCAGGCTGCTCACCCACACCTGTAACAAGTGTCAGGTGATAGTCAAAACACCATATGCAGTAGAACCTCTTTATTAGGACCAGCTTTGGGACCAGTGTTAGGTGGTCTCAAACAAGAGGTGATCTCAATACAGAGGTTCAATTTGGTAGCTGTACTGTATGGTGGTTTGGCACCGTGAAAAGTAGTCTTATTAGTCTCAATAGAGAGGTGGTCTTAATTGGAGGACTGTACAATGTACAGCATGTACCAAGCCTATCACAAACGTTTTAGTCCAATGTTATTGATTCTCAGCATTAATGTTAGTGTGAAAACGACAATTCAGTATCATGTGCACTATGTCGTTGGGTGAGAACCACGCTGTCCATGTCCTAAGGACAGTAAAACATATCTATTAAGACTACATGGGCTCTAGCTTTAAAATCGTGTGAGGTCTCAATGGCGGGATGGGTCCTTCAGTTCTGAGATTTATTGTGATCTTTTATTACATAGATCCTTAAGCGCTTGGGACCACGAAAATGGCCTTATTATAAGGTTCTACTGTAGTTTACATGTGATACAGCACTGTCTGGTTCTGAGGATGCATTAGACCTTACAGAAGAAGCTGCAACTCCCGTTGAATTAGGCAATAACCGTACTGACGTGAACATAAACAGGGCACTGACCTGCGTGTCCTCCCACGTGACCGCCTCCGCCCAGCGACGCATGCGCGCCACGGCCAGCTCGACAGTGAGACACCTGGCGGGAAAGACAGAGACTAGTACACGCCGGGGTAGAGGGATTATCTTGTCAAATCTATTATTGCCGATTGGAAAATCATCTTCATATCGTGACTAATACTGAACATTCACCTCATTTCCCTGAAACGTTCTCTGTGACATATATCTTTTTAATATTCTAATACTTTATAATGATTTTGTGATCTAAAAGCATTTCTATTTTATGGAGTCATTGCATTTGATAATGAGCCTTGTAAAACTCGAAAACGGTAATGATAATAACTTTCAAAATCATGTTCTTGCCTATTGCACAGCCAAACAGAAAATTCAAACAAAACTATCATGACACCAAGTGCTGTGAACCAATTCAACTGGATTTTCAATAATATTTTATCATACTGTAAGATACATTTAACAACACATTCATTAGAAAATGAACGTGTGTGCGTGTACATGTACGTGCGCGTCCTCACCACTTCCGGGGCCGCGTCTCCACGGCCACGTCGAGCGGCGTGAGGTTGGCGGCGTTCTGCGACGTGACGTCAGCGCCGGCGGCCAGCAGTGCGGACGCGAGCGGGAGCCCCGCGGCGGAGTGCGCGGCGGCGGCGAGGACGTGCAGCGGCGTGTTGCCTGTGGGGGAGACAGTGCTCAGTACACGCGGGGACAGTCCTCATCTATGTCAGGCTGAGGGGCACAGGCAGATCCAAGTTTCCAGATAAGGGGAGGGGGCGCACTTAACGTATTTCATGGGTTTCGTACACGCGATCGATGGTGGACAAGCTAGGAACCTATGAAAATAAGGTATTTTGGTGGGAAAAGACCCCCTCCCTCCGCGGAGCTGCCTGTATGAGATGTTTATTATTATTCATGATTATGGCCCCCAGGGAGGTGATATGATAAAATGAAATCATTATGACTTGATTTTTATCCCCTCACAGGGTCAGGGACGTATAAACATTGTGAGATGATGACTAGCGCTTACTGGGCATTCCTTGTTCATGGGGAAGAATTACAACTCTACTTCTGAGGACGAAGGAGGTTCCACGTCAGCTACTGTAATATCTGATCATGGTTTAGCGATCATCTTCAGTGGTTGGAACCTCAGCCCCACCAGCCTCCCACACAGCCCCCCCCCCCTCCAATCTCCGACCCAATCCCTTCATTGCATCTCAGGGACGGACTCAGAAGTTTGGCACCCACAGTTCTATTATATCCCTGAGCTCCCTTACGTAGGTGGTTCCCAAGTTCTACGTGTTGCATGTGCATATTGACGCACACGTACCCACCTTCTTCTAGGAAGCTGTGTCAACCATTTCCCCCTCTAACCCACCCCCAAACACACACACAAAAAAACCCCACGCAACCAAACACAAACACACACAAAAAACAACACGCACACATGCACACACACGCACACACACACGCACTCACAAACACACACGCACACACACACGCAAAAGCACACAAACCCAAACACGCACGCACGCCCCGCTCTCACCTGCCCTGTTGGCGGCGTCCACGGCGGCGCCGGCGGCCAGCAGCGCGTGGACCACAGCGAGGCTGTGGGTGTGGTGCGCGGCGGCCGCGGCGGCATGCAGCGGCGTGTTGCCAGCCACGGTCGCCTGGGAGACGGCGGCGCCGCGCTGACGTCACCATGGAAACAATGATATAGTGAACAACCAATGACACAGCTCTAGTAGCGTTTCAAATCTTTTCACCTGTTTTTTTTTACTGATATTGCTCATAACTAACTTCATATGAACTACAGCATACATTGAAGATTACCTTTACACAGAGGCAACCTCTTAAATAAAACCATATTTCACGGTTACAATTGGCGGCACCAACCTCCAGTTAGACTACCTTTATATTGAGCCAGTTTCGTGGATGGTCGTATTAGAGAGGTTACACCTCATTCTACAAATTGACATTTACCAATGTCACATGTAATACAAAGTACATAAAGTTACTGGTCTCTACAGCCAATCAAATCAAGTTCAAATATTTATCTGAGTTTGAAAACAGAGTGCTTGTATTCATTCGTTAAAGAGAAATCTAGATATCATAAATGGAGGTGTCCTGCTCATTGTGTTATCGTCTATCATCTTTTATTTAAATGGTGATTTGACAACCAAACTTTAGTTGGGTTGGTTACAGGCAGACTACTAGGGGGGTGGGGGTGGCAAGGAGGTCCACGCAGAACATTTCATGTGTGTGTGTTTTTGGTTTGTTGGCATCTCCACAAGCATTCGTACATTCCAAACCCCATGACATCCTGTGGCCCCAGCCCCTGTTTATGAGAACCTGGCTCTGCCTACCTGTATGAGCGTGGTGGCGACGGTAAGGTGTCCGTTCTGACACGCCATGTAGAGCGGCGTCTGCCCGCGCGCCATCACAGCGTTCACGTCTGCTGAAATCAGGAGACTCTCATAGATGGTAATTCGTCAGTAGCTAGCTATAGTACAGTAGGACCTCTCTAGTGGGACCATCAG
Source organism: Streblospio benedicti (assembly GCA_019095985.1). NCBI lineage: Eukaryota > Metazoa > Annelida > Polychaeta > Spionida > Spionidae > Streblospio > Streblospio benedicti. The sequence goes on along the minus strand of CM032666.1, from coordinate 29,214,939 downwards.
TGGGACCAACTTAGAGCGGTCTCAATGGAGAGGTGCTCTTTATATGGGGGCTCCCATTGGAATCATTTTCAGGGAATGGGACCGAGAAAGTGGTCTTATTATAGAGGTGGAGTTAATTGGAGGTTCTACTGTAGCATCATATGTACAGACCTAGATAGGCATCCTAAAGGCCTCAATGGATATTGCTTTGATGGGGATTATCTACCAGTTTCAGTGCTGCCATCTAAATAACGGGGTCAATGTTGCTGTTTTGCTACTTTTTGGTGGTGTGTTACGCTGTTACCCCTCTACAGGACGCATCGTTTCAGCTAGGGAGCTCACATTTGGGTTGTGACTTGAAAGTGGCATCTAAACACTACAACCCTCTTTTCACATGGGCCCAAATGGTTTATATTTGGACCAATCCCAGTCTAATAATTGATATTACACTCAGTGCAATATATTATTTGTTGGAAATACTAAATGAGAACATAATGAACTGACATGCCCTGACAAATAAAAACAAACGCTGGTTTGTCACTTCTTGGATCACTCACGTGATGTAAAGTTTAAAGTCAAATCAAGTCAAATAATCATATCTAAAATACATTACTGTTATCACCCAGCCAAATATGGCTTTTAAGTCAGTTTAAAGAGAGAAATACAAAACGCGCACCTTGTGTCTTGTCCGCTAGGAGCGCCACCGTCGCCTCGTGTCCGTTCATGGCCGCCAAGTGGAGCGGTCGCGTCGCCGGCCCCGCGGCGGCGGCCGCGTCGTTATGGCAACCAGCCAGCAGCTCCTCAACCACCTGGGAATAATAATCTGGTGTTGACATTTATGGTTTAGTTTATGATGAATTAAATGAGTAAGCATATTGCTTTGTGTCCTGTCAGACATAAATATATCGACTAAAAATGATCGGCTGTCAGTCAAAGATCATCTGGGCTGGTTTTCATGGTACAGTGTCAATTATAAATAACTGTAAAGCGCCCAGTTTAGGATGAATCAATGAATAAGTTAGAAAAAAGTACAGCTTTTCAGCCCGTTTAAACGTAAATGGAATGAGAATCATAGTTAAAGCAAATCTTTTCAAATTTGCCAGCGATCAGTCACGGATCATCTGGACGGGATTCGTGGTTAAATGATTGCAAAACGTCTGACAAAGTAACCTCAAAAGTGGCCTGCAAGAGTCCTATACAAAAACAAATTTTAACCACATCTGTCCTCCATCGCACTTTGCACTAGAGCCATGTTGCGGAAATCCATCATTGTGCATGGATTGTCCGCCGATAAGGACCATGGTTAAATCCCAGATGTCGCCATGACATGTGCATTAAACTACTATGTGTCTCATTGGCACTAAGCTGATGTAATTTCAACATTTGCATATAGATGGTAGTTGAAAGATAATGCCCAGTTAAAGATATTATTTCTGCAAACACTAGTTGTAAGTGCAAAGAAACGTTAGCGTATAATGCCCGTTCCCGTCCTAAGCAATACACCTACATTTGGTCAAATTCAAATGGCTGCAGACGCAATGTCAAGAAATGGGATGTGGCTGAAAAGGCTTAGAATAAAGGATGTTGGATTTCTTGACTCTTTTATACCCATCAGGCAGGTTATAGATGCCCGCGGGTGTGGGTGGGGTGGGTGGCACTCACGTTTTCAACGAAATATGTTGATGTGTTTTGCCATATTCACAAACAGTTGGCTGTCCTAAACCCATGAGATACCTTTAGTGCCCCTCTTTTTCCAAAACCAAGGATCTGCCCGATATACTCCCCTTAACTGGTTCAACATCCGGGGCCTTGCAGTGGGAGTGCTCACCGACCTGAGTGTGTCCGTTCCACGCGGCCAGGTGTAGCGGGGTGTATCCCTGCCGGTTGGTGGCGCGCAGGAGGCCGCTGACCGCCGCAGCAGCCGGGGTGGTGGTGGAGTGACCGGCGGAGTGACCGGTGGTCAGCTGAAGCAGGCCGCGCACCGCGTCCAGGTGACCGAGGCACGCCGCGATGTGCAGTGGGCAGTCCCCGTCCTGCAGGGTAAGGTCAAGCAAATGCTCAATCACATATAGTGCAATTGAAATGAATGAGGAAATGTATTGACACACTGTAAATGATGTATTGTCCTATATATGTTACACGGTAAGATGTACACTATGTGTTATAATATAATCATTCACTTCTGTCTTCATATTAAATAGTTTCTACTAACAACGGGGCAGCTGTCCAATATCTATGGACCAAGTGGTGGGTTAATACTGCACGCGTATCATACAATATTCCACACTCAGACTCCACAACGTCCAGTTACCAAGGATATTCCAACACAACTAGTTCCGATATAACGCGCCTGCTGCTGCCTCATGAAAATTACCGTAAGAAAATACGTGTCTGCTAGGCCCCTATGCTTTGTGAACAACTAACATTCTTTCCGAGTGTGAACAGAGCATGTCATGTGATTTTTACAGACGTCCTTTACACTCCAAGCCCTCCTTTAGACATGTCACTAGTATCCCGATACACGCACACACGGGCATGTCCACCACCAGAAAAACACGGCACCCTGCAAGAGGCTGGATGCTGTCAGCCACAGTAACCGACACCCCCTCCCTCTCCCATCGTAAGTATCTACGATAGGTCGGGGGGGGGGGGGTCTAGGTGTAAACATTGGGCCTCGGTGACTGCAGTCAGCGACGACTCCACTCCACCACAGCCACAGAGGAAAGCTTCATGGTCGCATCAACCAAGCCTACCGTTAGGATTCGTACTTTCTTTAGAAACCCATTAAGTTTTAGCTTAAGCCACAGCCTCACAGTCACGACTGTTCGTGGCCGGGGTTTTTATTTGTTGTTTTGTTGTTTTGTTTTGTTGTTGTTTTTTTGTTTTTTGTATTTTGTTGTTGCCTAGCATTGTAGGAGATACAAATAGATAGAGAGCTGCACGTTCCTTCATGTTAAAAACGGACGTGGCGAGCCGAGGTGCCAGTCAAAAATGACACCCATAAACGAATAGTGATCCTGCTTTACGTTTCGGATCTGTGTGACCCTGGCATTAATGCCTTTTCGCGAAGGCGTGAATATTCCATCATCTGACGCGCAAACCGGAAGCCATGATTCGTGCGACGTAACACACGCCGTGTACGGTGTCCGTAAACACGCACATAAAATGTTTTAACTGGCATTTTAATGGTCGATTCGACACGACTTTTGACGGGCTAGCTCGCTTGATGTATTGGCATACATTCACATAGGCGATCAATTTACGCGGTTAGAAACGGAGACGGGAAGATACACCGTCTACGGTGTCTGCAAGCCAGCCAAAGAACGTGTCTATAGCATACACAGTTTTTGGCCAAATGCTGTGTTTGATGGATTGGCTTGTATTTAGACAACTAATTTTGATTAATTGACTGGTTTTATATTTTGATAGTGCGATGTGTAAACGGGATGCTGACGCCCGCGTAAAATGAAGCAGTTCAAACGTGTGTTTTGCTTGCGTCCAACATAACACATCCCTAAATGATGGGAAGCTTGATCCGTTTCTGGTTCCAGCCACTGCAATCACTTACTGATCACTTTACATTACAGGGTATCGACTACCTCAATTAAAAACACATAGATTACACTGACAAAAGGCTCAGGATTCTCAATGGCCGTGCTTTGACCACATTAAAAGTTGTAAAATTGCGAGAAAAAAACCAACCAATGTGTATAAATAGCCGAGTGAGCGATGATCTGAACAAACTTAACTCGTCACCTCCAGTACCACGACCACGACGACGACGTGGAAGATGGTGTCTTGTTGGCTGCCCTCCCTGCTGGTGGTCGCCTCCGTGTGTGTCTCGGGGACTCTGGGCAGCACGCTTGCTCCACCTGGCGACTACGAGCCGTGCTCCAGTGGCTACCGCATGTGGTGCCGCACCTGCGACAAGGCCCGCACCATCGAGAAGTGCCTGGAGCGGAGCCGACCGGAGTACTGCACGATGAACGACCCCGTGTGTGAGTTCAAGGTGCACAGCAACCGGCGGGGCCAGGTGAAACAGGTGGAGCTTGGCTGCCGCTCGCGCACCTCGTGCGAGCGCCGCCAGGACGACATCTCCCAGATCTGCACGAAGCTCGAGCCCAACTCCATCTGCGTGACGTGCACGCTCGCCAACGCCACCTACGAGTGTGAGCCTGACCCATGCGCGTCCAACCCGTGCGGTGAGCACGGAACATGCTCAGTCAGCGAGGATTTTGGTTCCTTCACGTGCTTGTGCGATGCCGGCTGGCTGGGTGACACCTGCAGCATGGCTGACGGATGCCAGCCGAACCCCTGCCTTAATGGAGGAGTGTGCTCACTCAATGATGATCACAGCTACAGCTGCGCATGTCCCGCAGGTTACACGGGTACCGACTGCCAGACCAACATTGCCACTAACTGCGATGCGAACCCATGTGTTAACGGAGTTTGTATAGATGGTGTAGATTCATACACATGCACGTGCGACCCTGGATGGACTGGCACTAACTGCGATGAAAACATTAATGACTGCATTCCAAACCAATGCGTCAACGGAGTTTGTACAGATGGCATAAATTCATACACATGCACTTGCGATGCTGGATGGACTGGCACTAACTGCGATGAAAACATTAATGACTGCATTCCAAACCAATGCGTCAACGGAGTTTGTACAGATGGCATAAATTCATACACATGCACTTGCGATGCTGGATGGACTGGCACTAACTGCGATGAAAACATTAATGACTGCATTCCAAACCAATGCGTCAACGGAGTTTGCATGGATGGCATAAATTCATACACATGCACTTGCGATGCTGGATGGACTGGCACTAACTGCGATGAAAACAATGACTGCGATCCGAACCCATGCTTCAACGGAGTTTGTACAGATGGCATAAATTCATACACATGCACTTGCGATGCTGGATGGACTGGCACTAACTGCGATGAAAACATTAATGACTGCATTCCGAACCCATGCCTCAACGGAGTTTGTACAGATGGCATAAATTCATACACATGCACTTGCACCGCTGGATGGACTGGCACTAACTGCGATGAAAACATTAATGACTGTCTTCCGAGCCCATGCCTCAACGGAGGTTGTACAGATGGCATAAATTCATACACATGCACTTGCAACGCTGGATGGACTGGCACTAACTGCGATGAAAACATTAATGACTGCATTCCGAACCCATGCTTCAACGGAGGTTGTACAGATGGCATAAATTCATACACATGCACTTGCAACGCTGGATGGACTGGCACTAACTGCGATGAAAACATTAATGACTGCGATCCGAACCCATGCCTCAACGGAGGTTGTACAGATGGCATAAATTCATACACATGCACTTGCGACGCTGGATGGACTGGCACTAACTGCGATGAAAACATTAATGACTGCATTCCGAACCCATGCCTCAACGGAGATTGTACAGATGGCATAAATTCATACACATGCACTTGCACCGCTGGATGGACTGGCACTAACTGCGATGAAAACATTAATGACTGCATTCCGAACCCATGCCTCAACGGAGTTTGTACAGATGGCATAAATTCATACACATGCACTTGCACCGCTGGATGGACTGGCACTAACTGCGATGAAAACATTAATGACTGCATTCCGAACCCATGCTTCAACGGAGGTTGTACAGATGGCATAAATTCATACACATGCACTTGCAACGCTGGATGGACTGGCACTAACTGCGATGAAAACATTAATGACTGTCTTTCGAACCCATGCCTCAACGGAGGTTGTACAGATGGCATAAATTCATACACATGCACTTGCACCGCTGGATGGACTGGCACTAACTGCGATGAAAACATTAATGACTGCATTCCGAACCCATGCCTCAACGGAGTTTGTACAGATGGCATAAATTCATACACATGCACTTGCGACGCTGGATGGACTGGCACTTGCGCGCTGGATGGACTGGCTACTGCGATGAAAAACATTAATGAACATTCGAACCCATGCCTCAACGGAGGTTGTACAGATGGCAAAACATGCATGACTGTCTTTCGAACCCATGACCTTTCAACCCGGAGGTTGTACAGATGGCATAAATTCATACACATGCACTTGCGACGCTGGATGGACTGGCACTAACTGCGATGAAAACATTAATGACTGCATCCGAACCCATGCCTCAACGGAGGTTGTACAGATGGCATAAATTCATACACATGCACTTGCAACGCTGGATGGACTGGCACTAACTAATGATGAAAACATTAATGACTGCATTCCGAACCCATGCTTCAACGGAGGTTGTACAGATGGCATAAATTCATACACATGCACTTGCAACGCTGGATGGACTGGCACTAACTGCGATGAAAACATTAATGACTGTCTTTCGAACCCATGCCTCAACGGAGGTTGTACAGATGGCATAAATTCATACACATGCACTTGCGACGCTGGATGGACTGGCACTAACTGCGATGAAAACATTAATGACTGCATGCCGAACCCATGCCACAACGGAGGTTGTACAGATGGCATAAATTCATACACATGCACTTGCGACGCTGGATGGACTGGCACTAACTGCGATGAAAACATTAATGACTGCATTCCGAACCCATGCCTCAACGGAGATTGTACAGATGGCATAAATTCATACACATGCACTTGCAATGATGGTTATACCGGTTTGAATTGTGAAAATAACATCAATGAATGTTCATCTGAACCTTGTCAAAATGGTGGTACTTGTCTTGATGACATCAACCGCTATGACTGCCAATGTGTGGATGGCTACAATGGTGTTCACTGTGAAACAGAGATTGATGAATGTTCATCCGAACCTTGTCAAAATGGTGGTACTTGTCTTGATGACGTCAACCGCTATGACTGCCAATGTGTAGATGGCTACACTGGTGTTCACTGTGAAACAGAAATTGACGAGTGTGATCCCAATCCATGTAATAACAGTCTTTGTATCGACTTGCTCAATGGTTTCCAGTGCATTTGTAATCCTGGCTGGACTGGTGAATTATGTGATGTTGATATCGATGAGTGTGCATCAAACCCATGTATCAATGGCCAGTGCCACAATGAGGAAAATGGCTACAGTTGCGTATGCGAGCCCAGTTGGCAGGGCATCAACTGCGACCAGGAAGGTCCCATATGTCCAGGAGGGCTTCTCTGGTGTCTGACATGCAAGAGCAAGGAGAGCCTAGAAGACTGCTTTGACCACAGCACTTTCAGGCAGTGCTCACAGAGTGATCCAATCTGTCAGTTCCAAGTACACTACAACAACCGTTCTGAGCTCTATCACGTTGACTATGAATGTGCGCAGCGAGGAGCATGCGAGAATCATGAGGAGGACATTGCAAACATCTGTCCAATAAAGGTGGCCAATGAGATTTGTACCCAATGCGCAGTTATCGATGGTCTCTACCACTGTGCACCAGACTTCTGCGAAGGCGTCCAATGTGGGGAAGGCCAAGTCTGTGTGAACCGCGAAACCAACTATGAATGTGTTGACGCTTAATTACTACAATAGACTATAAAACAATGAGGAAATGACAGCATTGGCATTCATCGGGAAATGATTATGGCACACAATTTAAAGTATGAATTTATATTTCAAATTATATTCTAACTAATAAGCTTACATTCTGTTGAAAAACACTATAATTGTTTTCCATAACACTGTCGCATTATCTGTATATTATCCTGCAAGTAAACAGCTATCAGTAGTTGCTGTATTAAAATAAATACTATTGCATTATTGAAGTATTTCTTTAGTCTAAACTTATATCTAATTAACACGCATATACTTTTCTAAATTACTGTTTTATATATAAAAAATGGTAATACACTAATTAAAACGCATATACTTTTCTAAATTACTGTTTTATATATATAAAAAAAAATGGTAATACAAAACCTTTAAGATATCGACAACATATACACTATACTAATTGAGGTAATAGAAGCCCATTTAAATCCGTTTAATCTATAAGTAGATATACTGATGTAATAATTTCTGTATGATAGATACATACACAGATTGATTATGATTTATAGCGTACAACATGAACTGCATATATCATATACAATTCTTCTCTAGTAGAGAGTACATTTTAAATAATTTTAATACACGTATTTCATATTAGATATGAAAATTCAAAAAATGCTTTTGGACATTGATTGAAGATTAAATCCATCATGAAAGTTACTGCAAAATATTCTGTGGTACATAAAGCAAAGTTGATTGTGACATGGCAGTACTTCAAGATCAGACATACTTTCAAAATTAATTGGGATTAATTGGGATGCTCCTAATCAATCCGCCATTGATATTTCATTCAAAATTCATATGGTGTATACCACGGCATCACTGGCGAGGACAATATACTAAAGACTAAGGATCACCGGCTTTGTTCATGAAATATGGTCTCCTAAAGTGCAAGTCACTTTGTTTTGAAGTCATGCAAATGACGTTGACCACATTAACGTACTTAATCACATTTTGCACTACATTACAATAAAAAAACATTAAAATCATATATGTATTATTATGTAACCATAGTTTTTAAAGCTTGCTATCACTGAAGTAAAATGACTAATTTACAGGTTTTAAACAGTCTAGCCTTAACATTAGCATCACATTTACGGAACCATGAAATCACTAAATGAGCATATTAGTCATATATGTTCTTTCAACTTGTTGGGTAACAATCCCGTTGCCATTGTTACCTTTTTCTGACCGTCCCGTTGCCATGGTTACATTATTTCTGACCATCCCATTGCCATAGTTACCTTATTTCTGACCATCCCGTTGCCATGGTTACCTTATTTCTGACCATCCCGTTGCCATGGTTCCCTTATTTCTGACCATCAAATTGCCATGGTTACCTTCTTTCTGACCATCCCGCTGCCATGGTTATCTTATTTCTGACCATCTCATTGCCATGGTTACCATATTTCTGACCGTCCTGTTGCCATGGTAACAATGTTTCTGACCGTCCTGTTGCCATGGTTACCTTATTTCTGACCATCCCGTTGCCATGGTTACCTTCATTCTGACCATCTCATTGCCATGGTTGTTACCTTGTTGGGCGCGGCGGGCGCGGCTCCGTGCTGCAGCAGCAGCGCCACCACGCGGCGGTGCCCGGCGGCCGCCGCGTCGTACAGCGGCGTGTGTCCGCGGCGGCACGCGGCGCCGACGTGCGCCCCCGCGGATATCAGACCTGCCGCAAACACAACAGCCACAGTATTACAGTACAACCTCCTCCTCATAACGACCACCTCTCTATTGCAGCCCCTGGCCGAGAGGTTCTACTGTTTGATACATTGAAAAGTTAGGTTTTATCATTGGGCCTGTTTGCAGTCATTGCAGTGCGCTGGTTTTTGACATTTCTTTGGCTTGATCAGTGAATTTCAAAGCCACCTACAACACTTTACTATGTACACCTATGTTCATTATCAGACAACATATCCTCTTGGTTTGTTTTAACATTGCTTTTATAATGTGCTATAACAGCTATTCTAAGCCATATTCACATAAGTAGCAGAGATAGTGGTAACAGTTATCCATCCGGGTTTTTTGTTATGACCATCCCTCCACCCCAACCAAATACAGTAACACACCCACCACCCACCCACCCAGTTAGGACTCCAACTTCCCTACTATGCCCCTCTTAGTAACTATACAGTCATGTAGGTAACTCTTATTCAGAAATCTTGCACAGTTCTGGAGACTGTGTGCAGTCTGTCACTCACAGTTCATCGTCATATCCTACAGCTATATAGACAGAATATAGACAGATATTGTAAGAACACAGAATGAGATTGTCATAGACCGACGATGCCAGTGGCAAATCCAGGGGGGGGGAGGGGGGGGGCCCGGGCCCCCGGTTCCTCCCTAAGGTGGACCATTTTGATAAGGCAATTGAACCCAAGCTTGCACATCCTCGTTGCATTTTGATGATTAATCTCAGTAGGGTGGGAATAACAAAAAAATGTAGTAAAAATAGCTCTTAAAATGCATAATTTAAGGTGCTTTTTTAAAAGCAAATCCTGGTGGGCATACCCCTAGACGACCTAGATAGGCGCCGACCTTACGCGACGGTGCTTTCCGGCCTTCGGCACTCATTGAACGATTCCGGGTCCCCCCCCCCCGCGTTCCTCCAAATTCTGGATCTGCCACACTGGCTGCTCACCCTTGCAAATGATGACGTTGCCCCGCGTGGCGGCCACGTGTAGTGGCGTCACGCCGTCCGCCGCGTCCGCGTCCGTCACGTCAGCAGCCTCGTCCAGGATCAGCTGACGCACGCGCGTGACGTCATCGGCCGCAATGGCCGCTAGCAGCGCCATCTAGCGGCGGAAAGCGGAACTACAACTTTCTCTCTCCTTTCTGAAGAAAATATAAGAGTAATGATCAATTGTTTGGTGCGTCTGCTCACCAGAACGTTGCTTCAAGTCAATCTTCAAGACCACCGCGTCAATTGAGGGGCAGATAGACTTATCGTGATGAGACGTTGAATTGTTAATGTAGATAGGTAGTAATGCTTATGAGTGGGATTTGGTACAGCATAACCTCTCTATCAAGACCATCCATGATCATCCATGGGCTAGCACCAAGTGGTTGAACGGCTTTATTATTCACACTGCCTTCAATGGCAGATCCAGGTTTCTAGAAAAGGGGGGCGCACTTCAGGGATTAGATGGGTTTCGTATGAGCGATCGATGGCGACGTTTAAAAATCCTATAAAAATTAAGTATTTTGGGGGGAAGGGGGTGTGCACCCTGGATCTGCCTATGGCCTTTACATCTCCATGTTCATAATTTACTGCGTATAGAGCCGTGATAAAATGACTATATAGATGTGGTCTTAATTGAGAGTTAATTTGCACTGTCATTGTAAACGGGCTGGTGCTGAATGACCAACAGCTGACCGAATCCCAGCACCCGATTATTTTTCAGATGGCAATTTACGTTTATATTAAAGGCCCCACACTCATTTCTCATGCGACCATCGACGGTAGAAATAGTATAAAAACATTTTGCTGGGAACACCTGTGTTGTGCGGACTTAAACTTCTGCAAAAGTTGTCTGCATAAGACAGGTTCCACTGCAATACAATGATGCACTTGATATATTCAAAGTGTGCATGTGTTATAAAACAATTCGCAGAACTTAGGCATACCTCGTTTGGAATATATATCCGACCGGATGCCACAAATTCAGATCAATGTTAAAGCAAACCAGAAGAAAGAAACTAACATATATCACTTTAACTATGTTTCTAATCTTCTACATATGGATATACTGCGATGATGAGAAATATAACTAGTCGACAATAGTCATTGGTGACAACGTTATGGTGCCTCAGTTAAAGTTAGCAATCGTCTACTAGTCTATGCGTCCGCATGAATATGTAAATATATCACAACCAAGTTAATCTGTAATGAATCCTTAAATAGGTATGTGTAGTAGAGAGCAACATCCTTGATTCACTGGTATTTATTGGTTATCCACACAACATTAAATCATTGTCATATATATATTTCCTACCGACCATATAACTTTTTGCATTTCAACCAAACACTAAGATAATAAACTATAGTAATATCTAAACTTTACTATGCCAACTGCACTTGCCAAAGAGTCTGTACTCCAGTAACACATGTTATGATCATTAAACTATGTGCGGCAATGTTTACAGAGCCTACTTCCAGTGTAGTACCTGTTGAAAAATCGATCTCATGTAAGGTGTGCTATTAAAACTGCACATATGTTGATATAATATTGATGGTTTTACACGCTACATGGCTTCTGAGAAGTTCTGACTGAGAGTAGAATGGCATATATAGGTAGCCCCATTAGTTTAAAGCTATTTTCAGTGGTTACTTTTTGCCATAGGCTACCTTCACACATGAGAACCCTACACCTTAAGTTATATTGTGACGTTCACTGCTGGGGGTCACTGCTTCAGCTATATTTGGCAAGCGTGAATGTGAACTTGTGAAGGGTGGTTTTGAAATTTCCATTTCCATTAGATTGAGTTAATTTGGGATGTGAACGTGGTGTAATATAATGAGAATGTAATCGTTTCACTGACGTTTATATTTAACACAGATGATTACGCATGATTTATGTACGCATGATTTAAAACCATATCTTATTTATAGGTTTATATTATGTCCGCAACATTTATAAGACCGCCTTGCCTACACTTGACTTGTGGGACCGTGTTCCCGCTCGGTTATCCCCCCCCACCCCCAACCGCTACCGACGACGTGTGATTGGATGAAAAGGGGGGGAATGGAGTTGTGGGGGGGGGGGGGGTATAATGATCATATGATCCAGTATCTACACTGTATTGGGGTCTCGGTGTACATTCCAGTGGTATTAACCACCTCTCTATTAGGACCACCTTTGGGATCATCGTTGGGTGATCCCAATAGAGGTGGTCTCTAAACAGAGGTTCATTTTGGTAGCTTTATGAAGGTTTGGGGCTGTGAAAAGTGGTCTTATTTTAGAGATGGTCTAAATTGAGAGGAGGTCTTAATTTGGGTTTTTAATGTATTTGTTTTCAGACAAATATGCAGTACACCTCAAATGAGTCGAGGTAGCGGGGATAAAGTTAATTTTACCCTAACGTATTTACGTTGCTCGCATAATCCTCGCTCTACGAGCGGTCTTCTTTTCTTCTTTTTTTTGTGAATAATATTTTGTATTAATGTTTTTGATAGTTTTGAAGCAACTGGTACGAGTACAGAAGAACCACCTTTTCACGACAAATACAGAAGAACCACCAAATTAAAAAGAAAAAAAAAGAGCCTCTCTCAAAGAGTGCGCATAATCAATCATCCCAGGTCAGATTTCCCCACACCTCCACATACATATCATTCACAATACATGTACATCACATCACATACTGTTTGCTGTTTGACCTACTATGTAAACAGCTACTCTTGTGTCCGCCTTTGGAGAAACTCGCTCCATAGTAAGTTTGCTTTTGCTTTCGTTTTCAAGGTGACGGATGTGGTACTATAGCTACATTATATGGTGGACGTATTGGATTTCTAACTACATTTTAGCATTATTGGATTAATACTGTCAATAAAACGTACTGTTACCTACTCACGTTAAGGTAAGATTAACCATAAATACTGGCTATAATTCCGACCTTAATCTTTTTTAATAGTCAGCAACTGGTAACGAAGGGCTGAGTCAAGGTGTGTGGGGCAGAAGTGTTTTTTTTTAGATGGCGGCGTTATGAACTTCTGACACACACCCCAAACCTCATCCCAGGGTTTCAAAAATATAACAAATGACTCCCCACCCCACGAGTGCGCAAATCTAACATATGACCCCCCCACACACACACACACATACACCAATTCATAGGAATGACTCAGGAATGCCTGAAATATAAATTTCTGACCCCCTGCCCTCCCCACTTGTGTATATGTGACAGAACAAAACTAAATACCCTACACAATCACTTAACACATCATTCCCAAAAATGTCATTTCACAATGTCCTGGTAGCTATATATTATAATAATATGAATATGGTTTCATACATACACACATGCATTGTATCTCTCTAACTTCGACATATCAGAAAATAGAATATAAGCAACATAGGCAGATCGAGGGGACGCAAGGAATGCACCCACATTCCTTTCCCCCCATCAAAATACCTTATTTTAGTAGTATTTTGGGATGTTCGCTATCAATTGAGCGTAAGAAACCCATGAGATCCCCCAGCAGCCTTTCTGGAAAACTGGATCTGCCAGTGAGCAATATCAGGACAATAATGCTCTACTATACTGTAACAAGTGTAACGTGTACGTCACTCAACACGTGCGTCACAAGTCATTTCAACACACCAAGCAAAGATTGACGTATGATTCCATGATCAACCAGAATATCGGACGCTATTGAGCATAACAATGAACAATTGAGGACACTTTCGGTTTTGCGTCAAATGTAGCAACATGGCTCTTTCCTCAGGCCAGTTGATTTCTTTATTTTATGTGGATTGGATGTGATGTTTTATGAAACAAAGATTATAAATAACACTCTAATACTCTAAATAATGACTCTTGTTTCTTCTCTTTCCACTGACGTTTTAATAATACAATTATAAATCATTAAACAGATGAGCGATGACGCAGCCACTGAAGACGGCGGTGCCAGGGGCGGGCGCGCCCACGACCTGCGAGTGACCTCCTACAAGACGCCACACTTCTGCCACGAGTGCGGCGGGCTGCTGGTCGGACTCTTCAGGCAGGGTCTCAAGTGCTCAGGTACAGTAGAACCTTCAATTATGACCACCTCTATATTGAGACTACCTCTATAATAAGACCACTTTTCATGGTCCCAAACCTACATAAATTTTCAAAAATGAACCTCTGTTTAGAGACCACCTCTCTATTGAGACCACCTAACACTGGTCCCAAAGATGGTCCTCAGAGAGAGGTTCAACTGTACTTCCCTGGGGGTGACGTGGTGACAGAGGCAGGTCCGGGCTTTCCCGCGAGGGGTTCTGTACGTCCAAGTACTCGAGGGATGTGCGTTATGCCTCACACCAGCAATTCACGTGGTCGGGGACGTGGTCAAATCAAGCGATATTTGATTGGAAGGGCCCCTATGGTTGATGCATATATATGCAGAGGTAGATCCTGGGTATGGGCAACAATGAGGGAAACTTTGAAATTTCCCACCTGTCAGTTGTCTATGATGTGTTGTAAATGTAAACTCATTGGATGTTGGATGTGATGCTATTTAGCATTTTAGACAATAAATTTTGAACATGATTCGAGAACATATCCTGCTTTTGTAAACAAAGTGACACGGTGCATGGTGATCTGTTGAAGTTGCACTTGAAAGGCATAGAGAGTTTCAGGGACAAAGAGAGACTAGATGATAAGGCTGTGTGGGGCCAAAAATAGTATCAAGGCTGCCTTGGCATTATGCAATGGTGATACTGGCCAAGTACGAACAAGTCTATGAGCCATAAGAGAGGTTAGCTCAGTGGACTAGAGCGCCTGTCTAAACATAATGACTGGTCTGGTGTGAGCAGGAGACTGTGAGTTCAGTTCCAAGGTCTTTCAAATAACTTTACAAGCCTGTCTCTGAAATTTCCTTACACTACCAAATGAGTTGAGGTATTGGAATATATTCTTACTGTACAATTGTTATAATACCACTGTTTGAAATATTATTCACATTATATATGTGATTTTGCTTTGCTGTACAGGGTGTAGACTCAGCTTCCACAAAAGGTGCTCTCTGAAACTGGCTGCTGACTGTTCTGGAGTTAACACCAACCATCAACAAAAGAAGAGCACTGACCGCAAAAAACAAAAATCCATCTGGTTTGTCAAAAAGGCAGCTTCAGATGATGCCCTCAGTACTGAAGAGGCAGATGCCAAGCAAGCAGGTAGTGAAGAAGAGAATTCTAGCAAAGCAGATGAAGACTCGGAGACAGGCTCAACCAATATGGCAGAGCAGGTAAGAAAGATCATGCATCCTGATGGGACTGAACCTAGACAAAATCAAGAGAATCAAAATCATGAAAATTGTTTTTGTTCAGGATATTTTCTAGTGTAAGGGCAAAGAAACTCCCCTAAATGTAGAGAGGAATGTTTTTGTGTGGCAGCAGTTCCACTCACATTTAGTTATATTTAGCATCACCCACATCCCCAATATATATGTTTTGGCAATCAATGACCTCCTCATCAGAAACCTGTGTGATTGAGAGACATATTAACACTTCATATCATGAAAATGCTTTACAAAGTCTTCTCAAAAGTTTCTCTCCTCGGGTGGCATTTGAACTCTTAGCATTTGGATTGAAGTATTTAAGCTTGAGTTTTGGTTGCAGGGCAGTGCCTCGGGAGGGAGCGAGAGTCCTGTCGTGTACTGGAGGAAGAATCAAACCTTCAGCCAGAAGGTACGTCTTTGCTTGCACCCTCACGTATTAACATTATAGTACAGCTTATACCCTCACACGCTGGAGTGTGTACTGGAGGAAAGTAGCCCCTTTCCTAAAACCTATGAGACTGGATTTAGACTAATTAAATTCTTGCATGGTTGTACAGGCAATGCAAGTGTTTGTGAATCATTTGGATGTCATGAAAACACCAGCTGTGACATCGCCCCTACCCCCGTTCTAAAAGTCTGGATCTGTGAGTGAGTCCAATTGACAGGTATATGAATATTGAGTGATTGTTATGATGTAGGCTCTGATATGCTTTATTTTAATTCTCTACCTTTTTCTTCTTACAGCTGTGTTTATCTAAAAAGTTTTCAAAACAATTTAAAAATAACTTTTAAAGCTAATTTTTAAAAAATTTGACAAATATTTGTGAGAACTTTTTGGATAAACACAGCTGTAAGAAGAAAAGGGTAGAGAATTAAAATGAGACACAAAGCTGTTTACCGTATAAAAAGTATAATATGGATATGCTTTATGTGTTGCACTAATTTTAGATCTATGAACAGCTGCTTCGCACCGTGAAGACATTCAAATCCAAGAACAAGAACATCACGTGCCCGCGAGTCCTGTTAGTAGGTCAGATTGGCGCTGGCAAGTCTTCATTCATCAACAGCTCACTGTCCGTGATTGAGGACAACGGCCACGTGATCAATACAGCATTCACGGACGACCGCAAGTCGAGCGTCACCAGCAGGGTAAGGACCTGCGAATACTGAAAATTCTGTCTTTGTTTAAAACGAATAATTATTTTCATACTAGCATCTTATTATGCATGTAACTACTCTATTTCTATTTCTATATTATTATAGTTAGAGAGGCATTTGAATTTGGGAGGGTTTCATAGGCACAAAATTTAGCCTTTCATTATTTATAACAAGGCAAATGTACAGTAGAAGCTCCAATTGAGACCACCTCTCAATTGAGACAACCTCTATAATAAGACCACTTTTCAGGGTCCCAACCCTGAGTCCCAACCTTCATAAAGCTACCAAAATGAGCCTCTGAATAGAGACAACCTCTCTATTGAGACCACCTAACATAGGTCCCAAAGGTGGTCCTAATAGAATAGAGAGGTTCTACTATGATTAGTTCTCCAGCAATAACCCTGTATCCCTGGGCATGGATCCCATAGCACTCTGTCAGCTCTAAGATCTTATTATCTAACCCATAGTTCTTGTTGGTTGCTGCAGTTTCAGTCATACTGCGTGCTGCCTGATGACGCTGAGGCGGGCTTCCTGCTGTGTGACACGGCCGGGGTGGAGCTGGCCGGGGACGGGGGCCTCGGGGCCCAGGACGCCAGGCACATCCTGGAAGGACGCCTCCCGGACGGATACAAGGTAGTGGAAATAGCAGTCAGTTGGTGCACCTCATTATGAATATAGATTTAGTAGATCAATACAAATGTTAGACGTGCTGTCTAGTTATAGTCAATATAATCCCCGACTACTGCTATGAATTTAATAATAATTAAGTCACTGGACTGAAATGATAATGAAGCAGATTTTGTTTTGATATACCTATTTTTTTTATTTATTTATTTTTTGATATTCGAACCACCCTTAAAAATTGATAATTCAATGGTTATTAGTGATAATTATTTTAAATACATAAAATATCCAACACTATATGTACACCTATAATTTTTTAGCTGATAGTTTGGTTTGTATGGTATTCATATACCTACAAAATTCAAAGTCCAGTATATGTGGCAAAAAAAATTCTAAGTTCAGCATGAAGCAAAAAAAAATTCTAAGTTAAGCATGTAGCACCTTTTTTTCAAAGTCTTTCACTGCATGCTATAGAGTCAAGATAGCCATTATCCCAAAGCATGCTGCATGTTATTCATTGCCTGCATATTTCCAAATCTTTCAATGCTTGCTATAGAGTCAAGATAGCCATCATCTAAAAGCATGTGCATGGCATTCATAGCCTGCATATTGCTCAAGACTGCTGCCAATGCAGGCCATCACATCAGGTCATGCTATCAAGACATGTGAATTGTGTCTGCATGCCATTGCATGCTATATACATGCTATAGGACTGCTATTATGGCAGTCCAGTTTGGTAAGGGCGAGCTCTGTCGCAAAGCTGTCAATGATATTTTGAAGCTAAGTTTGTTAATTGTCATGTCCCAGGTCATGTGTGGTCAGTCTAAGTGGGAAAACCCACAGCGACGAGTTGTGACTTTTTTATCTGTATAACCCATCATTATTTCGAATAGTAACGTGTCATACACCACTAGAAATATTATTTTTTCTACCATATGTAAGAAGTTTACAAAAGAAGATTAGAGTGCAGTAATAAATCAAGATGACAACCAAGAGGGCATCTTGCAACTTCATTTGGGAGGTTCTCTGGTTAAATTTGTTGTCCCTCTGCATGCCAATGATAGGCTTGAAATAGGTATGGACCGGTTGTTGAAGGAATAGACCTAGTACACAAGTCTTTTGGCTGGTCAATATACGTGTATCACAAGCTCTCGCTTTTGGAGAAAGAGAAAAATGCAAGTCAATGGAAACATAAATTAAATAAACAGATAATGTAAAGAATGCAAATAACACACAATGTTCACATTGTGATGAACCATGGCATAATAGGATGAGTGTAAGATGATATTTTATAGATAAACTCGTGTAAATATACAATAGGCAGGACTGTAAAGTTGATTGCATTAGCCTTGATGTTTGCAGTTCACAGCTCCTGACCGCGCAGAGATGGTTGGGAGTGCGGATCCCCAGAATAAAGTACACATGGTGGCTTTTGTGGTGAGCAAGCACAATTTTCACCTTTTTTCCCTGTCACTGTTCTGACATGTTCTGTCAGCTGAATTGTTTTTCTCTACTATTGATCTTACGCAAAGGTAAAAGAAGGTACATTAGGTTTGTAATTTCAAATACAATATATACTAAGTAATTTTTTAATGCTGCTACTGCTTTTTATTTGAGCAAATTTCATAAATCTAGAAAGGAGAATGCCATGATATTATTTTAAAATTAATTATGGCATAAATGTATTATAACTGTAAATATATAGCGATTAGATGTTCATGTACATGTATACCAATTGCAGATAGATGCTTCCACATTTGAGATAATGGATAAGGCTATCTTGGAAATTTTAAAGGAGATCCGAGAATATGCCAAAGATAAGGGTATGCATCTGGCGATATGTTAACATTTTCTAAAAATATAATAGATCTCTACATGGCATTTGTACTGTAAGTTTGACCTTCAACTGGAGAGTGTTTAAGTAACTTTGAAATTAATCCACTGTTAAATCATTTGTGTGTCGCACACTGAGCCCATCTGCCTACCTCGCTTGTTAAGCTTTGTCGAACACAATGCTTGTCATTGTAACCCATGACATAGCCAACATATTAACATGATACTCACACATTTTTGCAAAAGAATATTTGATAGCACAGTAAGCCAACACCATTTATTTTCACATTCAAACCTCATTCTGGTGTCAAACATTAAAGTCTATGTATTTTTTTAACTGCAACATCATATTTTGCTCTAATTTTCATTGGAAATGTTTCCAAACATTGTAATATTGTAAGGCAATTATTTTCACATTCGAACCTCATTCTAATGTAAAATATTGCAGTCTACATAATTAAAAAAACACTATTCTCAATCAATATGTCTGTGTTGCAGAAGTGGACGTGTGTGTGATACTGACCAAGACTGACCTTCTGTGTCCGATGGTGGCTGCCGCCCCCAACACAGTGTTCCACAGTCCAGCGGTCAGGAAAGTGGTCAGTACGGTCAGCCGGGAGCTCGAGGTCAGGGACCACGACATCCACCCATTGGTCAACTACGACCTGGACTCTGAGATGACCATGGACCAGAACATACTCAGTGGGTGTCGTGGTGGAGATTTCAACATTTATGTTTTGAAACACAGTCTTGTGTGATTAGACTTCAATTTAATACTACTTTCATTAGTCACATCTACGACATGACCTCTGTCTTCAAGTTGTCTCTATATACACTTCTTTAGGAGTTGTATTTCAACCTCTCTGCATTACATCGGTTGCGTGCACTTGTACAAGATTCCTACATAGTCTCCATACATTTGTCATTCTATTCACCAACTTGGCCCTTGTCTTCAATTTTGATCAGCAGTAAACCTTGTTGAGACTACTTCTGTAATGAAATCACCTCTATAATAAAACCTTATTTTGTAGTCTGAATTCTTCATGAAGAAACCACAATCCCTCCACAAAGAGACCATCACTTGAGACCTGATCTCAGTGGTCCTGATAGCGAGGTTCTGCTGTACCTACTAACCGTCTCCATACTTCCAGTCCTGCGGTGTCTCCGCGGCCTCATGGACCTAGTCAACATGTCTATGGTGAAGCGCCGTCAAAGCGTCAAGATACAACAGTTCAAAATGTGCGTGAGTGTATGTGCGTGCACTTTGATGTACTCTACGTGTAATGCCATCTACAGATTTCTTTTTCTCTAAAGAATGTTATACTAATAGTGATGGCAATCCACTATTGTATTGGCTCATGATCAAAAGTTTGTAGGTAGATATCTTATGTATCAAATTTAAAGTCTCATGTCTATGCATTGGAAAAACAGTAATGCACTTGGCATTGTAATTGGCTTTCTGCTTTCATGTTCACAATTCACTCTTACTTTAGATATATGTATTTCAGTGTATTAGTAGTACACACACCAACACAAGCTAATATTTCATTGTAGGAAGCAGCAGAAGCAGTGGCGACCCAATCAGCTGTTCACTGCTGATGTGAGTGTCTGGGAGTTGTTATGGTCAAAATAAAAACAATTTCATTCTACGTGGGAGCTGTAGGAGCTGTTGCAACTATGTCTAACCATAACTTCCAAAATGCGGTGTCTTTAGTGTAGCGATGGCTCGTGAATCAGACAGATTATCTATGCCAGACGCTCTGGTGGGCAACACAGACCACAAAATATCAATTCGGCCACCCGCTTGAAAAAACAACTAAATAAAAGTAACAAATTAAGTAAGGAAGTAAGTAACTAAAGTCAGTCAGTCAGTCAGTCAGTCAGTCAGTCAGTCAGTCAGTCAGTCAGTCAGTCTGTTTGTTTCCTAGTAAATAGATAAAAAAAAAATTTTTTTAAATGTAGAAAAATATATCTCTTACAAGTATTCTCACCCTGCCCACAGGACCCCGCCATCCTGGACAAGGTGTACTCGGCTGTGGCAGGCTTCCAGCCGGCCACATCACTGGTGCCGCGACCCAGGATACTGCTTGGTAAGGTCAAGGACAGCATGGTCACCTTCTCTTGTAAATACCAAGGACAGTCTGATGAGTTGAAGCCTGATTTAAAATCCATGCACACACTTTCCAGTGCCTGCAGCATGACTGAAAACCTGTCTAGGTGGTGTTTACCCAGAATTCATAGAAAAGAAAGCACGTCTATGGCCCCTTGCATTGTCAACATACAGTAGAACCTCCAAATAACTAAGACCACCTCTATAAAGAAGCCACGATTATAAGGAGACCATTTCTCCTGTTCCTAAGTCTTCATAAAGAAACCATTGTGAACATCCATTCAGAGAACCCGCCATCTCATCAATACAACTTGAAGTACAGTACCATGAGTGGTCCTGATAGAGAGGTTCCACTGTAGCGGCATATTCCCCTGATAAAGTAGTGATAGACATCTATCTATTACCATTGATATATGATACCTTACTGTGGCAAGAGGCTGTAGCCGAAATGTTCGCCCTCTGTTTTCAGTGGGTGCGGTGGGCGCGGGCAAGTCTAGCTTCATCAACAGCGTGCAGACAGCAGCTGGCGGCGGCGGACACGGTCTCCTGTGTCACGCAGGGGACGCCGGCGGCAGCACCAGTGTCACCAAGATGGTCAGTGAGGCTGTTTGTTAGTTTGTTAGTGCACTTGTCTGTCAGTGAGGCTGTTTGTTAGTTTGTTAGTGCACTTGTCTGTCAGTGAGGCTGTTTGTTAGCTCTAGGGCGCTTGTTTGCTCGCTTCGAGGGTGTCGATGCCCTTTTATTTAATCTGTAGTGGCAAAAAGCTTTGAAATCAAATGGGATATGAGAAATTTGGTAAGATGCATATGTTCACCGGGAAAGAGCTTAAATTTAAGTGTGAGGTGGGAACAAAAACAAGCTGGGAGGAAACAAAGACGCGATTATAAAGACAAATGCTGCTTCTCTCCTGCTTTTTATAGTTGCATATATGCATAATTTCAACTTTAGCATGATTTGTTGCCTTTTTATGTACTACTTACTGCATTTTCACTTAAATTGAAAGCTTCATAAAATCAAAGCATTTGTCAGTAAGATGTAATTTTGAAAATTTAAAAATCTAACATAATGAACTCGGCAGAATTTTAATATTTTTGTTAATTGTGTTTTTTGAGTCCTTTGCTAAGAGAAATGTATTTTCAGTACAAAGGGTTCGTGATCCGGGGCCGTGGGGGAGAGGAGCTCAATTTCCGGCTGTGTGACCTCATGGGGGTGGAGGAGACAGGGGCAGGCGGAGGGCTGTCTCTCAGCGACTTCAGGGACATCGTCTCGGGACGGGTGAAGGATGGACAGAAGGTACAAATGAATGAATACATATAGTTTTGAAAACTACTTTGACTTTTGTTTGCCATCATTCATTGAAAATTGCTTTGTTTCCTTCTAGCTAAATGTGTTGTGTTTTACGTTATTTTTATTTTATTTTTTTATTGATTTTTTCGATAGTAATGATATCAAAAAACATATTAGTACATTTATTTATGAACTTATGAATTGATGATGAAGGGGAAAGATGCGGAAAGATGGTGTTGGGAAATGATGAAATAGCAAAGATGCAGTTGCTGGTGAACTAAATGAGACATCAACAGCTGCAGCATTAATGATATGATGATAGTGTTGGTATTTACACCTTATAATTTTAAGTATGAAATATTTGGTTGCATCATATTATAATCTACACAGATGATGGTAAGCGCAAAGACATAAGAGATGGTAACAATCAAACAAAAAAGAAAGAAAGCTGAGAAAGTAAAAACACATGGAATAGTTAATTATGTTCTGCTTCTTTTAGAATATTATGTAATTATTTCCATTTCTTGTTGAAATTATATTCACTTTTATTGAAAACATTTTGGTGGTATTCTATTTCATATATTCTACAAATCTGATGAATAGCATTTTTAGTGTTGGTATCATATTTCTATATCTTGATTGGACTATTGCTACATACAATACATGTATTAATAATTTGGTATTAGGTATTCCTAAATAGATTTATTTTCAGTTAGGGATATATCAAACATAGAAAGTATTTCTCCTTCAATCTTAATCCAGAGGCTATTTATGAAAGGACATTAAAAAGATAAATGTTCATAGGTTCCACCAAATGATGTAAGATAGCTGTTAAGTATTAATTTTCATATTGGATCAGTAATGTCTACATATCTTTGATCCCCATCATTTTCTGAGCTCTAATTATCCATCTCAAATCTGGTGCTCTGAGCCTTCCACAATTACGTATAATCACTTACAAGAACACTCTTGCTCTGTTGCCTTGCCAGATCAAATTGTATAGAAGAGTCTCTATTTTACCAATTGTAACTGTTTCCATTTCAATAAATGAAGAAGTATATAGAAATTTTGATATGCTACATGTTTTAGCTATAAGAATTCTACATTGTACCTACTAATATAAGGATAGATCTGTCATCTTCCATAACTTTAAGGGTTTTTTTCTTCAAAATTTCTTAATTTTTCATTATAGTTCGGTTTGTAGTTCTGTGGTATCATATGTAAATCATATACCTAATATTCTTATAACTGTTGTCCATTTGAAAATTCGGTAGACATTAATGAAATTAGGGTTTGACCCAAGTCACATAGCTTCACATTTATCAAAATTGATTTTTAGACCAGATAGCTTTTTCTGTACATGTTATTCATGTATTATATAGGCAAACTTTAGTATGCTCATATTGTTAAGCCATATAAATGAATGCACTACCATATCAAAAGATGTCATGGCAATGTTGTTAGATATCATCTGTATAGTCTGCTTGGTTTCAGTTATCAAGAGACCAAGACATATCAGAGGAAGTGAAAAAGGCTGAATGTTTTGAAAACCGAGTGCACGCTGTAGCTTTTGTGGTACGTCTGGCATTATTTCATATAAACATTAAAACCACATATTCAGTAATGATAAAGCAGTGTTTGGAATAGCTTCATGTGACTGTTTTTATTCAACTGTTTTTAATATACAATTTTAAAGCCACGACAAACTGACCAACACCCGAGCAGCTCAGTGAGAAGTTTATTGTGGTGTTTGATTTTTCAGTTTGATTCTGAGAAGATATCAGTGATGCCAGATGCCATCCAAGGACAGCTGAGACAAATGAAGGAAATAGCACAGGAATTTGGTAACTAAACAAAACGACAATACTGCTATGTTAACAATATGTGGACCATGTTCAACCAACTTACACTGCCGTGGAGTGATTCTTCACCACTCCTCTATAATGTACTAATCATCTTTCTCATTTCTCTATAGCAAGTAGCTCCTACCACTATACATGTATTGACATACCGTGAAGACCATGTGATATAATTAAGAGGAAGAATGTCCTCAGTGATGGTGATAATGTGATAATACGTGGTTGGAATGTGCTTCCTATAGAGAATAAAGTGTGACGATTAGAATGCTAAATACACAGGCAAGGTTTTAATAAACTTTCTCTTTAAATAACTCCTGTGTTACAGACCTCTTACAATGCTAAGCAACATTTTGCATACTTTTTTTTTGCCTCATCTTTTTCTGAAAGGTATACTATGGTTCAATACACCAATGGGTAAATTCAAATCAGTATTGACCAATAAAAAAAGGAGCACATGAACAAAAGCATGTGCAATGTAACTGGTGTGTTAGAATCAACTATGGCTGTACCAATATATTGTCATTTGTCCGAGTTAACAAATATGTTAGTCAGTTTTCCACTGAGTACTCCCAGCAGGACCATGCTAAAGTGGGGGTGGGTGAGGGGCAGTCATCTGAACCTTCCATTATCAAATACACCTCTAAACATAATAAATGGACGATTGCCTGCCAGCAGAAAAACTGAGCCCCCCACTCCCTTGCCCTCCCCTCTCTCTAAACAAAAAGCTATGCACACGTTACATCCTTACCTTGCAGGCGTTCACTCAGCGGTGCTCCTCACACGAGTGGACAAGCTGGTGGACACTGACACGGGGCTGGCGGGGGTGTTCACGTCGGCGCAGGTGGAGGGGGCTGGCTGGGCTGGCGGCGGCCCGCCTGCTGGGCGGGGACATGGGGCTGGACGACGTGCTGCCCGTGGCCAACTACAGCCGCCACGGAGCCGCGCCCGGAGGGCACGTACCCGACACAAACCTACTCAGTGAGTTGGAGGAAGAGGCGGAATTGTGTTTCTTTCATTCTTATGCACGTAGTTACAAATACGGTCACATATGTGTATAGTGGACTTTAGCTTCTCTTTTTTTACTGTAAAACTAGAAATGTTTGCGCACGATTTATATCGTGAACTTTGTGGGTAGGTGCAAAAACGCAAACTCAAATAGTCAGGAAACATTATAAGCCTGTGTAAAGTAGGTCCAGGATGGACCAAAATCGCAAAATGAAATAGTCACAAAATAATTTATAGATGAAAATTGCAAAAAATTTAATAGCCATGAACTATCCTAGACAGTACTCAAAAGTGAACAAAGTCACTTGACAATTTCAACCACCACTACTGCCCCATACACTGGAGGCGTGCTGCTAACCTCTGCTCTCCCTCGCCCAGTCCTGCGTGCGCTGTACCAGCTGCTGCTCACCGCCAACCTCAGTCTGCAGGAGGCGCTCGACGAGCAGCACGAGCGGCACGAGGCCAGCGTCGCCGCAAGGTTTGGGACGGGCGAACCAGGGGGCCACCCAGGGGGCCACCCAGGGGACCACCCAGGGGGCCACCCAGGGGCCCACCCAGGGGGCCACCCAGGGGACCACCCAGGGGGCCACCCAAGGGCCCACCCAGGGGGCCACCCAGGGGGCCACCCAGGGGACCACCCAGAGGCCTACCCAGGGGGCCACCCAGGGGCCCACCCAGGGAGTGAAGGCCGGGGTCACTGGTCAGGTACGGGATGGGGCAAAACAGGGGGAGACCCAGGGGGTGCAGGCCAGGGCCAGGTACCTGGTCAGACAGGGGCCACCCAAGTCTCAAATGATGCAGCGATGAGAACTGTGCAGTTATTATGCATGTGGGTAGCCTAAGTATATCGTGAAAAGTAGTAATGTAAGGTTACAAGTGATGGTTAGACCCTGGAGTTAGACTGAGGAGTGACATACATTTTGCATTTCAAAATGACTAATGTTATATTAAATAGACAAGCAGCCATTTCTAAAAAGAGGCCTAGATAATGAGGGGATACCCCAACCGGCGGCATAGCAAGCTACATCCTATCTCATTTTGTTCAGTAGGTGCTCAGGCCGTCGGAATATGGATGTACTCAAAATGTCTGATGTGAACATACCTCAAATCGTCTGTTTCCATGGTAACCTCTATGGCACGGACCTTTGTATGTGATGCACATTTAAAAAAAAAATCTAAACCATTTAGAATTATAAAATTTTGCACGTTCCCAGAATTTCAAGATGGCTACCGTAATTCATGATGGCTGCCATTATTACAGTAATTTTTCTAATTTTGTATTAAAATGTTCTCACTCTAAACTACTTTCAGTGGTATAGCTGGATATTTAAGATACTTATTTGTTCTTTAAGTTTCAAGGCATTACATATGTGTTAAAATATATTGATGGGAACTTATGGAGCATGAGCAGTTTCCATTGTAAATTATATAGGCATATATACATGAATGGTAAAAACACTGACTGATAACTTTGCTTATACAACATGTAGAATCATGACACTTTGCACATATTTAGAAGATAATAGTCTTCACATTTCAGTATAGTTTGTAATCACAAACTTTCAAGATGGCTGGTGTAAATTGAAGATGGCCACCATATTTAAGCAATATATCTATTATCTCTCAGAGAAATTCCTTCAAATAGGCATTTGAGTGATTAATGAAACATCATGTTTATTTTTGTGTTATAGTTTGCTGTCCGCAGTAAACCTGAGAGACATAGAGACATTTGACCCTGAAAAACAGGTAGACAGTTTAATTACTTCCAGCTCTATGTATCCCATAAAATAATCATGCTAAAATCATTGCAATAACGCTTGTGTTTTGGTAGGAGAAGTGTTATGAAGTCTTTACACACATGAAAACAAAAGCATGTCTTCCACAAAAAAATATATCAAGTAAAGTTGTGCTCAAGCAGAAACCTTTGATATTAATTCATATAATGCCTCTCTAAAATGTCTATACTAAGCGAAGAAGATGTTTGAAATTCTCAAGACTATCTGCAGATGTTGCAGATTGATGTAGATCACACCAGCCAGTTTCTGGTGGTTGATGAAAAAAACGCTTGTTTTCAATGCTCCACCAAGAGTATAATTTTGATCATTGTTTAGACAACCCCACAAAAACCCAGAAAAGGCCGGAAAAAAAAAAACACTAAAAACCCAGGTTCTTCTACAAAAACGCAAATGGGTTGGGTTTTTCTAGATAAATCTGTTTTTTTTGCCCAACCTTGTCCACCATGTGTAAGTTGTACAATACAATACAATGCAACATTTATATAGAGTTACTACTTCACCAACAGGAATTTAAGTGCGCTAAGTGGTAACTTGTAACGATCTAGCCTGCCGTTTGTGCGTGCAGGCGGCGGTGCTGTCATTGCTGCGGTCGGGGGCCGGTCCACGCACCCAGGTGGTGCTGCTCGGTCCCGCTGGAGCTGGCAAGTCCAGTCTGGTGAACAGCGCGGCGTCTGTGGTGGCGGGACGCCTCGCGCGCCCGACGGAGGCAGGCGGGGCTGGCACCATGCAGGTACACAGCACGCTTGTCCGCATTTCTTGTTTTGTATGTTGATATTTATACGTGAACACATTTCATACAAGCAAGGGCTGTAGGAAAGGAAATGAGATTGGTAAGGTTGCATTATTTGTTCGTATATCTTTTCTTGAAATTATGTAGCCTCTTGTAATACCTGCCAAACACAAGTATATGGAACTGTAAGCACGAACAAATCGCAATTTGCATTTCAAGAATCAAACTTGCAAAAGGAAGTAAGCATGATTTCTGATTTGGTGCTCCATCGCGATAACTTTTCTCTCTCAAAAGAATATGAATTGATCTTATCATCTAATTCAGAGTATTGCTGAATAATTATGAATACAATACTAGAACTTCTCCATGAAGACCATTGAGATGATTGCCCTCAAAAGACCTGAATAGAGAGGTGATCTCTTACTGAACATTCCTCTTAGACTCTTTATGTTGGTTTCGTACCTCAAGAACATGCCTTATTAGAAAGATTATCACTAAAGAGAGGTGGTCTTAATTGGAGGTTGTCCTGTCTGTACCCGCAGTGCCGTCACCACGTGCTGGGTGCTGCGGTGGAGCTGGTGGACACAGCGGGGCTGCTAGAGGCCGAGGCTGGGAGCAGCGGGCTGCACCTCGACGACGTCACGGCGCTCATAGACGGACACGTGCCCGACTGGTACCAGGTGCGTGTCTGCGGATAATTCGAGGGGAAGCCCGCACTATGGCTACATGCATCGTAGAAGGTAGAAACCAACTGAAACTAAAGTATGGCCTTTCTTTCTTTTCCCTTTTATTGGTTACTTAGAGACAGGGTATTCAACAGAATGTATATAGTAAACAATCAAGGGAGAAAAGAAAGAATGGTCATTCATCAATCTCATTTGATTTCTGCCCTCTACGATGCATGTGCCCATGGCCCACACACCCTTTCACCCTAAATTGTCATGATTTTGGTCTTGACCTGGCCTATGGGGTTTATTGTGGTGCACTTGTTCAGGCGCTGTGTAATGCGATTCGACATGCAGACTATCCTTCTACAAGTCCTGGACTTCCACTGACTGTGAAGGGGCTGTGTGAGTGTGCGTGTGTGCGTGGTTGTGCATCATTCATTGAACCTACATGCTTGCTTGTGTGTATGAAATGACAGCACATAACAAGGATAGAACGACAATTCACTCTTATTACCAGACACTGGATCCATCGTATAACTTCAACCATGATGACTTTGGTTTACACTCTTTAATGTTTGTTTGCCCAGTAGAAACAGAATCGTCATGTTATGTGCCTTGAACGTTTTCTGCCTACTAGTTCGACCACGTGTCCCCCATCAGCCCCACGGACCCAGGATGGGTGGCAGCCTCGTCAGTGAGCAGCCTACCACACGTCCTAGCTATTGTGGTCAGTGATTCTGCTGCTTAATTTATTGCGAATCTAAATGATAGCTAAAATTACTTTTATTTGCAATACAAATGTTCTACTCAGTAATATAGAGATTAAAAGTTTATAGATGTTTTTTATCACTGAACTTGTATAATAATACCAGCCATAATGATATACTGTATGGCAAGCAAGATACACTGTCAATGGAAACACTTGCAGGTGTAAATGAGTGCAACATTTAAAATATCAATTGGAAACATCAAATTGATTCTGTGCTTAGTCACAGTGACCAGCATCTAGTTATCATGCACGTGGTTATGCGATGGGTTGGAGCAATGCCCTGCACTGGTATGTCTGTTCCAGCTGCCGGCCCCCACCCTGCCCAGCCCCTCCGACACCGTCACCAGCACACTTCTCAAGGCATGCGACCAAGCCAGGGCCAATGGTGAGCATTAAAGTCTTTTTAGTTTTTCCGCTTAATGTGTCCCTTCAACAATCGCACATGGAGATTCTTGCTCCAACTTTGACTGCTTGATGTCTCTTTCTTGCACAACTGTAACTGTACCATAAATGTTCACATTTGTTTCGACTTTATATTCAATTATTATACATTGCACATTGCTTCCGCTCATTTTACACGCTGATTTCACGCTCTTTAGATGCCAAGGTTGTGGTGATACTGACCAAAATTGACCAAGTGTCTGACTCAGTCAACAAGGACGTATCAACAGCCACCAAAGACCCCACAATCGCCAAGGTATGAACCTGCAACCATGTGGTTTTCACAGTATAAGATTCTAATCCTCTCTCTCTCAAGCTCTCTCTGTCATATATAGCAAGCCCATTCCTACCAATGTGTTGACATTGCTGAAGGCAATCTTTCATTTTACAATATCAAATGGCCTTTCTGGGATTTGAATTGGTTGTGATACTCGAATGATACCATCGTCCCAAGCAGCGAGCTGTAAAAATGTCACACGTATACCACTAGGCAGAAGGCTACATATTTGCCGAAACACATTAGATTACAGTATATTATGGATAGAGCCAAACAGCACATATATCTACCTGGAGTAAGTTTCACTTTTTGTACATTGCTTGGAGCAGTACTGGGATAGGGACAGCAAGGTGTAACACTTAGTAAGGTGTCATATTAGTTAAATATATTTGGGAACATAGTACAACAAACCAAACAATGAATTTTCTCAACTGTACTGTTACTTTCCCCACTTGTAACATGTCAAGTTATGGTCAGAACTCACTGTATTTAAATGCTGCGACGTAAAGTATGGATGTCCCATTATAAAACTGACTGTTTTATATTGCAGCTAACAAGAGAGGCTGCGGCCCTCTTTTCTCTCCAGCCAGCAGACGTCTTCTACATGAAAAACTACGAACACGAAGCAGCCTTGAAGCCGTCCAATAATGCATTGATACTTCTTCTATTGAAGGTTACAAGTTTGACTTATTCTTCTAATGTAATGAAAACTTTAGTTGTGAGTAACTAAAGCATTAATATATATTGAATAGACTATCATCAGTTTACAGGAATTTGATTTTTAAGAATGCTTTTATAAATGACTTGTTGGTGAAGTCTTTAGAAATAACTTAGGCTACTTATCAGGGTTGAATGTTGTGGTAAATGGTGTGTCTACACTGTTCACATTTCTTTTACAGAGGTTGCTGGAGTTGGCCGAAGATTGTAGAATGAACCGAACTGCAAACCCTAAGTGGAAAGCTCCTGTGCCTCAGATAGGCATGTCATATGCTCCACAAGCAAATAGCTGTCAAGTCTCTACAAACATGAACCAAATGTCAGCAATACAGTCGGGCATGTCAAATGGATACACAGGAGCAGCAAGTCCCGGATACTACGGACACCAGTCAAGTGGTTTCCAAGGAAATGTGACAGCTGGTTACCAAGGACATGTTGGATCTGCTTATCCGCAACAGGTTTATCAACCAGCTGGAACTCATTTCAATGGTCAAGTTGCAGGAGGGAGATGGAATTTTATGCCACAACAAGCAACCATGATGCCCCAGCAGCAAGGAATGGTACCCATGCAGCGAGGAATGATGCCTCAGCAGCAAGGTATCATACCCCAGCAGCAAGGAATTGTACCCAACCAGCAAGGAATGATGCCTCAGCAGCAAGGAATTGTACCCAACCAGCAAGGAATGATGCCCCACCAGCAAGGAATTGTACCCATGCAGGGAGGAATGGTGCCCCAGCAGCAAGGTATGATACCCCACCAACAACAAATGATGCCCCAGCAGCAAGGAATTGTACTCAACCAGCAAGGAATGATGCACCAGCGGCAAGGAATTGTACCCATGCAGCGAGGAATGGTGCCCCAGCAGCAAGGTATGATACCCCACCAACAAGGAATGATGCCCCAGCAGCAAGGAATGGTACCTAACCAGCAAGGAATGATGCCCCACCAGCAAGGAATGGTACCAATGCAGCAAGGAATGACACCACAGCAGCAAATAATGATACCGCAGCAGCAAACATTGAATGATACCACAGCAGCAAGGATTGATACACCAGCAGCAAGGGATGATAAGCCAGCAGCAAGCAATGATATAACAGCAACAAAGAATGATACGACCACAGCAACCAATGCTGCAGTAGCAATTAACGATACAATAGCAGCAAGCAATGATGCCACCGCAGCAAGCAATGATTCCACAGCATCAAGCAATGATGCCACAGCAAGTAACAATACCACAGCATCAAGCAATGATGCCACAGCATCAAGCAATGATGCCACAGCAAGTAACGATGCCACAGCATCAAAGAATGATACGACCACAGCAACCAATGCTGCAGCAGAAATTAACAATACAATAGCAGCAAGCAACGATGCCACATCAGCAAGCAATGATTCCACAACAGCAAGCAATGATGCCACAGGAACCAATGATGATGCTGCAGCAATTAACGATACCACATCAGCAAGCAACAATGCCACATCAGCAAGCAATGATGCCACCGCATCAAGCAATAATGTCACAGCAAGTAACGATGCCACAGCATCAAAAAAATGATACGACCAATGCTGCAGCAGAAATTAACAATGCAATAGCAGCAAGCAATGATGCCACATCAGCAAGCAATGATACCACAGCATCAAGCAATGATGCCACAGCAAGTAACAATACCACAGCATCAAGCAATGATGCCACAACAGCAAGCAATGATGCCACAGCAGCAAGCAATGATGCCACAGCAGCAAGCAATGATGCCACAGCAAGTAACGATGCCACAGCAGCAAGCAATGATGCCTCATCAGCAAGCAATGATGCCACAGCATCAAGCAATGATGCCATAGCAAGTAACAATACCAAAACATCAAGCAACGATGCCAGAACAGTAAGCAATGATGCCACAGCATCAAGCAAAGATGCCACAGCAAGTAACAATACCACAGCATCAAGCAATGATGCCACAACAGCAAGCAATGATGCATCATCAGCCAGCAACAACGCCACAGTATCAAGCAACAATACAATAGCAGCAAGCAATAATACTGCAACAACAAACAATGACAATGCCTCGAGCAACTAAGAAAAAATAATATGCAGCTTGTGATGTAGTGGCCCTTATTGAAGCTTGCAAACTCTATGCGTGCTCAGTAGAATGATAAGTGTTTCATTGCACCCATTATAAAGATTACTTCAGAAAATGGTGAAAATCGACCTAAAATGACTTTCTAAAATATATATGCACTTTAATTGCCAAAGTGCCAAAACTGGACCCATTAATTTAGTGTACCAAATTCAAAAGTCATGTTAGTGTCAGTGCCACGTTAGTGTTATTGTCAGTGTAGTAATCTTAATCATAATTTATATAAACTACATGTTGTGGACCCGCAAGCCTGTTTTGTGGGCATAATTAGGAAATCAAGAAACATTACTATTTAAGATGCCCTCTATACAATAATATGAAAATAGATTTATATCAAGCAATAATTGATAGATTTGGCATTACTGGTGATAAGATTTTCGTTTTATTGCTCCTGGAAGGAAGTGATGCACTTGACATTCAGGATAATAAGGAATTGTTTGTCATAATAAATAAATTCACTGAAGACACTGGAGGGCTTTGAATTGATACTAGTATATTATGTGCAATTGGTTTGTATGAATGTGTGAGTGAAAGCTGTTATCGCTTATGTATATATGTATTTTATATTATTTTTCCCCATGAGAGAGAGTGTTAGATGCATTTTTAAATCTCTTTGTTGTACTTGTTTAACAAATAAATATGTTTAAACCAAAAGTCATATTACAAAGGTTATTGGAACTATGGCACAAAATGATGAATATTGACTTAAATGACTTTCTGGAAGACACAATTGGCTAAACGATAACATTGGTCACATGTATGGTTACTACTAATGTTATCAGTAGCTAGAATTCAGAGGTCATGTTCAAGCTGTATTAATGAAAAATGAGAAGTCTATTGACTATTGCAATAAAAATAGACATTTTGATTGTTTTCAGGTGAAGTATTTGTTCATGTTACCATAAAGCTCGTAGCTTATGTCTGAACTATGATGTTAGTACAAGAAGAATCTTATCAAACAAATATAATAAAACATGCAACTCAATCACATACTGCTCTATATTATGCACGCTACAACAGAAAATGTGAGTGTAATTGTTAATCAAAACTCATCAGTATAAACAAGAATTCCAAGCTACGAATAGGAACCTGAAAACTCACATTTTGGAGGGACATTCGTTCTAGTCACAAGAGCTTCCTCAGGCCGAATCCCAATCATTACATTGTCACGTGACCGCCATGGATTGGTGGCCGCAATCACATGTGTCAATACCTTCTTTAATGGGCTTTATTGTTTGATCAAACTCAGTGATGGATCCAGGATTTGAAGGGGGGCAGTGCTTGAAATTTTTATTTCGCGTGGGAGGGACCCGCAGACGGGGATTTTGATGACTCGAATATACATATATAAGGATAACAACATAAGAACAACAATATCAAAATGAAATAAAACATAGTTTAGTATAGTATAGTTTATTTAGTAATTTAGGCCCAAGGCCTGATAAAGTCATCACAAATTAACAATTTGAAATAAAATGAATTGAAAACAGAATTAACAACACATATAATAGTAATAAAAATTAAATACTGAAATAGAATAACACATTATATAATACATTAAAAAATTATCACTCCTTACATAATTCAAGACTATATACATGAATTAAACATTAAAAAAAGAAAATTAACACAGCCACTTGATAGACAAGATTGCAGGACATCACCATTTTGACATTAACATTACATTCATAAAGAAAATTTATTATTATAGACAGTCAGCTGGTTTCATATAATTATACCTAAATAATATCACAAATTTTTATTAATACACTGAAATAAACAGCACTTTTTACTCTCTGGTATGATTATAATTATAACCAAATAATATCACAATTTTTTAATTAATACATTGAAATAAACAGCACTTGTTTGTTCTCTAATATGATTATAATCTTAACTAAATGATATCACTTTTTAATTAATACATTGAAATAAACAGCATTTGTTTACTCTCTGGGTTTAATCATAACGAAATAATATCACAATTTTTTTTAACTAATTCATTGAAATAAACAACACTTCTTTACTCTCTGATATATATTTAATACTGTAATAAACTATCATAAAATTCACAAAGGCACAAAGAATGGTAAATTTTCACGAAGAGTTATGGTTTGATATCTTGATCAGAATGTGTGTGCAATCTGCTTGCATATGTCCATCAGTCTATTCTTAAAAGTGTTAACAGCATCAGAGACAACTACTTGGGATGGCAGACCATTCCAAGTATCAGTTACTCTTAGAGCAAAAACGTTATGCTAACATTCCTTTGATATCTAGTTTACATATTTTACATTCGTGACCTCATACATAATATATTTTCATCAGAGATTGAGAGAATGGTGGGGGGGGGCTTGTGAGTATATGGTGGGGGATTTGCTTAAGAGATGGCAGCGGCTCATGAGAAGATTGGGAAGGGGTGGCTAGTGAGTATGGCGGGGGGGGGGGGGGGGTGCTTGGCTTGAGAGAATGGGAGCGGGCTGGGGGGCTTGGCTTTGGAGAATGTGAGAGCTTCAAAGATGGGGTGGGCTTTTTGAGTATATGGCGGGAAGTAGGCTTGAGAGATGGAGGCGGCTTGAGAGTATGGGTGAGGGGGGGAGCTTGGCTTGAGAGAATGTGAGAGCTTGAGAGAATGGGGGGGGTAGGGGGTGGCTTTTGAGAATATGGCTGAAGGCAGCTTAGCTTGAGAGAATGGGGGCCTTGTGATTATAGGTCTTAAGGGAGAGAAAGCGGGGGAGAGGGGGGATGGGTTGAGAGAATGGGAGAGCGTGAGGGAATGGGGCTTCCTGAGTATATGGCGGGGGAGTGGGGCTTGAGAGATGGTGGCGGCTTGTGAGAGTATGGAGAAAGGGGGGGCTTGGCTTGAGAGAAGGTAGGAGCTAGAGAGCGGGTGGGGGGGTTATGGCAGGGGGAGAGAGAGATTGAGAGAAGGTGAGGGCTTGTGAGATTATAGCAAATAGGATTGGGGTGGGGACTTGCATTGAGAGAAGGAAGGGGAGTATTATGATAGGCAAGGGGGTGGCTTGACTTGAGAGATGGATAGGGGGGCTTAAGCACCCAAAGCCCCCCCCCCCCCCACAGACACACCTGGATCCATCACTGAAACTGGCCAATTGACCAATTTCTTGTTACATGTATAAATT
>CM032666.1:29143372-29165067 GCA_019095985.1 Streblospio benedicti | reverse complement strand
ATTAGGGTTAAACATGGACTGTTTGATGTAGTCATAATGTGTTATTGACAAAATGCAGAATACTTCGCCGCCTATCATCAAAGTAACACCCATGGGTTTAATACTCTGGAGCATGGTATGAACTGAATAAAGGCTTACTTCTTTTTTAAATTTCTATATGTGAAATCTTTTGGAACAGCTCTATTGTGTCTTGTTTGGTACCAATCTCCTTATAATTTAAGTAAGTAACTCTACATAATGTGTTGTTGAATCCTGCATAGTGGTGAGAGTATTGATTTAATTTGAATTAATATTCAATATGAAAAATAAACTTACGCTCTCTCCATATATACATTATATCAATACGATGTTGGCTTCTTGTTGTGGATTCTTGCAGGAAGCGTTTCAACTGTTCTGAATCAATGCCCGAATTTGGTGAATATTGCCAAAAAAGTGTCTTCTCTATATATATAATTTTAATTGTTGACAATGATCATAGCTTCATCGAATTTATTTTGTTTATTTGCTTACAAATTTCTTTCATGCATACATTGTAGCATTCATCAGAGCCATTTTTGAAGATTCAATTAATTATGGCATTGTTCAGTTATTGAGAGTTTTAAGTAGTCTGTACATGTATCGATACATCAAGCAAGTTGAGATGAAAATAGTACAATATGTATATATAGATAAAAAAAGTTCAATCATTCAAATTCATTCATATAGATAAAAAAGTTCATCATTCACCTTCATTCATTTTTGTTTTTTTTACATTTTTGACTCTGACATTCTGTCCATTTCTAGTTGCAATGATGGTGACAAAGTTACATTTACGGTTTCAATTATTTTATCCATGCAAGCAAGTGTTTGTGAGTTGTTGATGTCTTGTGTCTTGATCTTTTTATTTGCTGGTGAATTTGTGGTGTTGTGTGTTTGTTTTCTTTTGTTGTAAGGCAATGTGGGTTGTGTGGTTATTTGTGTGCATGGATTTTGTGTAAGTGTTTATGCAGATGTTGATGCTGGTGAAGATGTAGCTTGTTCGAATTTTCTTTTGTTGTTTTAGGGATAATTTAGATCTTTTGATGACTGTGATGAATGTGGTGATTGAATTTGTATGTCTGTGTGTCAGTCCAACAGTGTCGTCAGGGGATGTATGGTCTGTGTTCACTCGTTTGTCTATCTGTTTGTTGGTCTGGCTGTCAGCAGTAAATATTTTGGTGTCAGGCTTTATGTGCGTTATGGCCACAATCTCGTCCATTGGGGCAACAGTCCCTTTCCCTCTCCCAGACCCCCACCCCTTCCACCCCTTCCAGATGATCCACCCCTTCTTTTACCTCTACCACATGCCTCAGACCCACTACCCATACCCTCACTTTTCCCCTGTCCCATTCCTGCAGTCGTAGTTCACTTGCCCCCTGCCTTTCCCATACCAAAATTTGTACCTACAGTGTTAAAAAAATTCAAGTTCTTTTCTAATTTTATTTCTTGCTGCTTCCTTGGTTTTTATTTTTCCAACACTTTGTTGAATTTCCTGTCATAGTCATCTTCTTCCTCAATGATTATAATGTTGTTTTTGTGCTGTCGTTGTTGTCATTGTTGTTGTTGCCGTGGCTGCTGTTGTAGTTCTTGCTGTTGCTGTTGTTGTTGGTGTCATCGTTTTTTATGTCATTGTTGTTGTTGATATTGTTGCTGTTGCCGTTGTTGTTGTCATGGCTGTTGCTGCTGGGAATCAGTTTTGAAACCAATAAGCAATATTGCGAATATGCAAAATTCCAAGTATAGAAATTTATGTGATAAAACTATGTTTAAATGACATTAATGTTTCTTTACAAACAAAAGTATTTTAATGTGCTAACTGTCAAATAAATACATGGTTCCTAGTCTTTACAAACAAAAGGATTTTAATGCGCTAACTTTCAATAATTTACTTATTTTCTTTTTGATTATGCTGCTGCTGCTGCTGCTGCTGCTGCTGCTGTTGTTGTTATTTGTATCATTCTTAGTGTTGTTGCTGCTGTTGTTGTTCTTGGTGGTGTTGTTTTAAGTGAAAACATGAATATTAACATTTATTATAATGGAACACAATGTCTTTATTACTTATAGTAGTAGTCTATCTTTGTAATGAATCTCCTAATTATAATGTTTTCTTGGGTGCTACAAGTGTAAACGCGAGTTACTGACCTTCTAGTTCGAAGTTAAGGGACAAAACAGAAACTGCCTGTGGTTGTTGTTGCACGGTTTCTTCTTCAAGTTAAAATTCATGAAATTGGTCTTGTGGCTCTTGCCCGTCTTGGGTGTCTTCAGTATGTGGATCTACTTGTGATTCCAATCCACATTCAATTCCAACCGAAGACGCTGATGTTCTATCAATAATATCAAGCACTAAATCTGTGTAGTTTCCTCGAGGAACTTTCTTTCCACAACCTGTTTTAGGGTGCATAACCTTGTCATTGTCTTTTCGAGCTCTTTGAACAATATCTTTCCACCTATGTTTCACACTTATTTCATATTTTGTTACTGCATTTGGAGACACTGCATTAACTTTTGCTTTAATTTGGTCCCATATTGCCATTTTCTTTTTATTGGTTACAGTATTCTTAAACTGAGATTGTAAAATGCACTTGTTCTTTTTATATTCATTGATAATAACTATGGTTTCTTCATCTGTATAATCAGGCTGACGTATTTTTTTCTTATCGGTTTTCAAAGTGGACATCGTGAAAAGCGCTAAAATAGAATGCTAGTAGGGAATAGTACTACATTAATCCCCAATATTACACACTTCGTCTTTAATATTAGACGTATGTTTCAGCTTAACGAGATAATTCTGTCATTCAGCCGACCCTCTGAACGTTCATTTGGTAAAATTGATGTACGCCCCACCCTGCAAAGTCGCAACAACTCCCTAAAATCGTGGTCGGTTGAATGACCATCGTTGAGCTCTTACGCCTCACTACTGGTAAAATCCACCCCTGGATTGAAATCAAACAGACCTGTATTTGTCCCATAAATTACTACACCATAACAAAAATCCCCAGACTTCAAAGGTGCTCTTTCCGCACCATTACTCGTGTCGTTCTCAGAGAGCACATTGATTTGGTGTGGTCAATTTTCGGACTTCGATGTCAATATACTTGGTTTCACTTCTTAACATTTTATGTGGTTCATAAGGATTATAGCTATGAGTAAGTGATTTTAGCCCAACACAGGTTGTTAGCACGTTTACAATTTTTACCAATGGCAGTCACTATCATCTCACATCCATGTCCCAGCCATGCATATAAAACATCCATACACAGTGTGCATTAGAACGTCTATATTAAACACCACTCGGGAACCACAGCAGACCCTCTCTAAAAAAACTTCCTCTATAATAAGACCACATTTCACGCCCCATAAAAACTACAAACTTACTTGCTCTTGTTTTTGTAATTTTATAAACACAATGCTGATAGAGATTAAACTAGGAAGAATTTAGAATACATTTGCCAAGCCTAACATCACATGAAAAAGTAATCAGCTCTTCCTATTATCAAAAAGTGAACACATTTCAATTAATTTTTTTTCTTACTGAACTCAGCCTGATAACAAATGGTTGTATAGTCATTTTGATATTCTAATATTTTGGCAGGCACAATTCTGTGTAATCCCTTATTTAGTTTAGTCATATTTGGTACTAGATGAAGGCAGCATCTGTATCAAAGACCATATGACCATATTACTGTGACTTCCACACATTCTCAATTCATTGAAGAAATTCTGCCACTTCAAGACATTTTTTGTAAAAATCCCACTGGAAAGACTTCGACTTTAGCAACTCTTTACTTTGAGGGACAATGTCTTCTTTGTTTTGTTTAACTTTTATATGTTGGTGTTTTTAAAAAACCTTTTCATTCCATCATTAGAAAAAGATGTGCTTTCCCACACTTTTTATTTATCTCGCCAACGAAAGCCAACCAGAATATCCCATCATACTTAATGAAGATCACATCTCCCACCTTGTAGATTTGATTCAGAGAGCCCTCAGCAACTGGTTTTCTTCCCCATGGTAGCCCTTGTTTCTGTCTCTCAATGTGGTAAAGATGGTGGCCGGCGGCATCATGATAAATACATTAGAGTTGGGTGCTGATCACTGCACCTGCACAAAAACCTAGATGGTGTCTGCTTTATGTTATTTTTTACTTTAAGTTATTTCATTTTTCAACTTAATCATCTATTATCAGCAATAATGAAATGCATCTGTATCACGGACGTGTGATTTATAATACTCGATGACAGTTGCGATCCACTCAGTCTTGCCACATTGTGTACCAGACTTCAAATATGCTATTGTCAAAGTCTTAAGTCTTCACAAGATGTTCAATAATGAGATCTATTATTTCTACAGTGGCAGGTGTGGGGTGTGTACCAGCCTGAGTACAATAAACCAACAAGGTCCAAAGGATTTCAAAGATCGCAGTGTTAATATCATGGAGACTGATGGGTTGCACCGCTTCCCTCAGCGTCCATGCAATCCCCCTGGCCCTGTCATGGGATTATTAAAAAAAATTACATCAGTAATTTGTGATATTTATTGCTTAATATACTAATATTGTACTAAATGATCAATATATTGCCATTATTGTTACTTATTACATGGAGAAAAAAACATTTGTCTTATTAAGATTTTTGTTGATTTATATTTTATATTTTTGGCTGAATAGTAAGATTTTTCATGTCTCTAATTTAGATTTTTCTCATTGACAGGTTCACAACTCTCTGTATTTGAATTGTTGTGCCCCCAGATGTCATTTTAGATTTGGTTGAATATTTTTTATGTAATGTATATATATGTAATATATATACATTTTTTTTCAATTTTGTCCTTTAAAAGAAGATGACATATTTAATACTTGACACAAACACTTTATTATTGAGCAGTCTACAGCTCACAATCAACGTTGTTGGGCTCTGTCATACAGATGTGGCATCATCAACACCATCCGTGAAGGTGTAGACGAGAGCCTCGTACAGTAGAGGGTCCTTCTCCCGCAGCCATGCACGTGCATCCTCAGGACAGTCGCAGAAACCAGAGCTTTTTCCACAACTGAAACAAAACAGTGTTTCTAGCATAGTCGTTGGACAAAGAAGAAGTAGTGAAGAATTATAAACTAAGCACTTGAGTAAGATGATCTTTGGACCATTGATGATATTCCTGTTATGAAGAATTGGCTAATTATCAAGAAGCTCATTAGATACCAGTATAAAAGAACACATTTTGCAATAATCTGATTTCATATTCTTGAATTTTGCAAAAAGGCCTCACCTGTTCATGCCACCTGTGTAAGAGGGGTAATGGTTGACATTAAAGAAAACTCCGGCTCCCTTGGCAAAATATTCTAGATCATTCATCATGGCATATGAGTTATTATCCCAGATGTTGTTTGATAGTGCATTCTCATACGCTGCAGTGATCTATAATATGAATATATGTTATGTAGGATAAGATTATGAACATTTCAGTAGTAGTCATAAGTATTTTATGGGTCATATATTGTTATGCATAGTATATATATTGGAATTAATGGACTTGGTTGTAAGTATAGATATTAGAGAACGCTCTCGCCAAGCACATAGGGCTATATCACATAGCCTCTGCCAGGACTCAAACCCTGCTATTACGACGTAGAAACAACAATAATGAGTGGACTTGCTGCCATTCAAATATTGAATTTAGCTTACATGGATCATGATAAGTTAGTTAAAATAATTAAAATTTTACTTCAGTTAACATAGTACATTAGTTTTCTTTACTGATGGTGACTTTCACAAAGTTGAATTACTTGTAGACTCTCTTTTTCTAATTTCTTGCCTACAGATAGGTATATTGTTTATCAATTGAGCAACAAAGAAAACTCAGCGAGCAATATTTCCATACAGAACCAAACCAAACGTTTGTGAAAAAAGTAGCTACCTACCCTATTTGGCCAACCGCCAGGCACATAAGGAAGAGCATACAAATGGATGGTGTGGGTAAACTCATGCACGAGGCCATTGTCAGAGTTGTCTGTAAAATACTTCAATTTATGTTGATACATATATTTGCCTACAATTCATTTTTGATGAGCATCAGTTACATCCTGGGCTTAATGAAGAAACTCAAAAGAATCTCAAAGAAATGGTACAAACACCTATGTACGATGAAATAAAATCATTTTAAAGACAATCCTTTGTCCATTCAAAGAATAAAAATGAAGATCAATACTGAGTTTTTTTTAATCATATCTGCGATTTGTAAACAAAAAATATTGCATAAGTATAAAACTCTAATATTTAAGTCACATTTGATCAAACACAATTCTTCTGTTAAATATTCTATGTATGTAGCATACAGCACTGAGTCTCATTGTGGTTTTTGGTTTTCTTTGCTGCTGTGATCATCAAAAGGAGACAATTTTGTAGCAGGTGACGCAATTCTGCTTAGTTTACTGTCATGTGCTTAAAAAACGAAAAAGGAAAACAAAAAAACACAACAATTTTACTCAGTTTACTGTGATGTGCTTGAAAACAATAAAAATTAAAAATTATGAATTAATATATTTACATGAGACTAAATTTGTCTTTTTGATGATCACAGCAGCAAAGA
Organism: Streblospio benedicti; assembly: GCA_019095985.1. Classification (NCBI taxonomy): domain Eukaryota; kingdom Metazoa; phylum Annelida; class Polychaeta; order Spionida; family Spionidae; genus Streblospio; species Streblospio benedicti. The sequence continues at coordinate 29,158,463 of CM032666.1, read as the reverse complement.
AAACCTAAAATCACAATTCTACTCAGTTTACTGTTAAAAACAGTTAACCATTTAAATAATCAAAGAAATAACATTTTTCCTCAGTAAATGATGATAATTTTTCATCATAATATTATGCAAGCTGATGCTGAACCCATTCATACCCGGATGTCCCCTGGGGATTTTTTATGCCTGATTTGAGAATAAAATCCCCGGATATTTATCGCTGTTTTCCAATTATAAACAGTGTCTATACAGGGTTTCATGTTGTGTTTTCACTAATAGAAGTGCCTTACCTTGACATTTTAATGTAAATTTTGTGGTGGATATGAAGTATGAAGAGCAATTAATGATAAATATAAAATCTACAGGGGAGTGAAAGGTGCCCTAGTCTAGACCTTATAGTTGCCAGAAATATTGCTAAAAATGGCAATATACCAAGGGCTCTGCACGTTATTTGCATTTAATCTACTTGTCCGTTGGACAAGTAGAGGTTTGAGTTTACTTGTCCGAACAACCAGATGCACTTGTTCAAAACATTACAAATATTAATGAAAGTATATAAAATTGTAAAATGTTGGTGTTATTCAGTGAAAATGAAGAAATTGAATGAGGATATAGAAAACTAACTCAGATTTGCAATGTATTTTTATTCAAACATAATGAAAATTACAAAAACAAAAAATACATACTATTTTACTATAGTTTTGAGTAAACCTTGAATAATCTTAAAGTTTACTGAACATTTTCTGCAAGATAGGCCAAGCAAGTATCAATGAGTCTTAATCATTTTAGAAATTTTACTCTGAATCAGAGCTGCTCTCATCAGCTTTCTCATTGAACATATCTACGTCCTCTCTCATCTCCAAACAATCCATCTCAAAGGCATCATTGGCCTCATAAGCCATTAAAAGTGTTGGGGTCCTCAATTGACACAAACATTAGCATCCTCAACATTTCTGTATCTAGAGTATTTCCGCCAATCAGATTTAACTCTTTTCATGGTAGAAAAGCCCCTTTCACAGACGGCAGGTGAGACAGGGAGGACCAAAACACATTCAATAAAGCAGAGAATATTTCAAAATCTTTGTTTTAATACCTGATCAGTGAACAAACCTTTCCACACAAGAGCCATATTTCTAAGATCCTGGTGCTGAAAAACACTTTGAGATCAGTCTATTCATTCATTAATATCTGCTCATCACACAACATGGTTGCTAAAGGTTCATGGAAATGTCTTACAAGGCGATTTATCTCTTCTAGTCCAAAAACAGCTAATTCCTCTCTTGTCTTTTGTCTTGGCCATTCCTTTGGATCCAAGACCTTTGCAGCAGCAAGGATGAGTCTCTGCTCCAGGTTATTGAGCCGATTGCTGATGTGATCAATCAGCTTGTCTACAAGCAGTCTTTTTTCTCCTACAAAGTTTTCATCCTGTTGTACTCCTACAAGTTCTAGACATTCATACACACCATCAACTAAATTATCCAAAAGATTTGTTAGATGTTTCCCCATTCGTGGTGATGAGGGCTGTCAAGGCCAACATTGCTCTTTCATTGGCATCAATTGCCATACTCAAATTTGTTTGATCAGCCTGGAAACTCTCACTTAGGATTGCTAATTGCTCCAACAAATCGAGGATCAAGTGAGCAAAGTACAAATTTTTCAAATCCGGAGAATTGACACAGCCCTACCAAGTGCTTCAGGAGTACCTTCTTTGGATTGTTTTATATGTTCAAAATGTGTAACATAGCACTTGTAATTTTTCAGAAGTATTCTCAGTGCAGCTGCAACATGAGGCATCCATCGAGTCCCTTTCAAATTAACAGGCTTTGCCAATCGTTGGTCTGGGTCAAGCGCCTCTGCTATAGCACGCAAATCTCTCAGTTGTTTCGGAGAATAGTGAATGCTTAATGTAGAGCCCTGAACGCACATGAAATATTTATACAAATTATAAACAAGACGGAATCAGAAGATTCCGTGGTTCTTCTGTACTAGTACCATTTGCTCCCAAAGGAAGACTCTCTCAAAAAATCCGGTACCAGTCTATGACTTGCTTTCCACAATCACACTATCCCTTTGATTTGCATGTGTGCAATTCCTGTCAAACCAGTGGGAAAATTAACAACTTCCTATACAAAAATATACAATATGTATAATATTAATACATCATTTATAAAAATATATATCTAACAAACAAGCATTTTTATACAATGCTTTTTTCAAGCCCTGATTTCTCCTATTTTTACCTACAAAACCCAACAAGTCATAAGTCATCTGAACTAGGAGAAAACCTGTTCTTTCCATTCAGAGATAAGTTTTTTAATGACCTCATTAGGGAATATAGACATTAGATATTGCAAATAAGAACATTAGTATTCAGCCTCTACATCGCCACGAATCCATACTGCATATTTTTTATAAAAACTACTTTTGATCGCTATGCGCTGAAATCAATGTTGGGAATATACAGCGGTTGATAACAGCACATGTGAGTGCAGTGTTTGGTTTTCTTTTCACCAATTGGAGCGACGGAAATCCCTTTGCAAATGGCGGCGTGTTTGAATCGGCCTGTGCTGGAGATATTTATGAAAGGAATGGATTATCACCATCAGATTAACATACCCATCAAGAATTCACATGTCAAACCAATTATAAGCCGATTATGAAGTCATGCACTAAAGGATATTTCTCAGATGACATGCATAGTGTGATAATCGTAACAATTTGTGAGTCACTGCAGCAATGTTATTTGATCGTCCGTGGCTGGACCATACACATTGCAAACAACTTAAACTGAAAGAAATACCATAAGGATCCTGTGGTGTGCACATAAAGTTGTCATCCACACATGTTCCTCTGACATCACCAATTCCGGCCAAACTGTCCCACTTTCTGCCATCTTCGGTACATGTGAAGGAACAGTCACCAGCGCATGTACCTGAATAAAAATTGTTTGTAGTTTAGAATATGTTTGATAGTAATTGATGGATACATTACTATGGATGAATTCAAAAGAATTTTGTTTTTATTGAGTATATGTGTCAATTTATTATGTTTTTATGTTTCACTTAGAATGGTTTCTGAACTATCAGTAGGAAATGAAGTGTGGTTTCTATCAATTAGATAACTTTGTTACCTGCACACTCGGGGGTGTCTTGTCGGTCGATGTACTCTGGGAAGATTGTGGCTTTGTCATCAAATGTGAAAAGTCCGACTCTTGAGCGTGCAGCCATTTCCACAAACAGCTCAGGGGGCATGTGGCGCACCATCAATTGGATAATTTCTGCTCCCTTTCAAAGAACAACATTTGGAAGGAATAAAACTCAAGGAATAAAATTGCTTTTACTTACAAATAATTTGAGTATTGATATCAATATTGAATGGCTTTCTTGTTTTTGAATATGTCATAATGTAATATTAGAATTTTCAGATTAATAGATTTTGATAGTGATAAATTTAAACAATTCAATGGAATTCCATATTGGATTACAAGAACGATTTCAATGCCATGCACTGCAAAAATCCGGATGTCTTATACATGTTTGTCAAAAGTTTGATACTTCACCTATTGATTAACTGCAAAGTGATAAATACTAAGAACTTGTTGTCTCACCACTACATGGTAATCATCATTCATGGCTACAGTGGCTGCGATCTCAAGATGTGTGGCTTTATCTTCCGGTGAAGTGATCTCATCCCCGCCCGCGGATCTGATTGTCGGGCTGATCCACAGACACTTGAACTCAGACGGCTGGTCACCGCACACATCCACCAGCTTCCGGTCCGCCAAGTGTGGTGGTGGAACACTGGTGTGAAAGGTTTCATAATTATTGTTCAACTAACATAGTTGCAATTAGAAAAATGTAATAATTGCCTTTAAAGTCTTTGTCCTGCATTATTGTCCTGTTGGGTGACATGCTATGAATTTCTGATACCAAAGTCGATACATGCACTCTGTGTGTGTTTTTTTTCTTTTCTAACTCTAATGGTTGTGTATAGTTTGTTTAACCATTATTTCATTCTTAATCCATTTTTACATAATTAGCAATACCTACCTCAAGGCATCTGTATTTACTATGTGGGATTGTGGGTAAAAAGTGGGTTTATTCCAGATTTTACATTGGCTATTACCCAGTTAATTGCATCCGTACTCCCGTCCGACAGAATGTTAAACTTCTACAGATTGCACCATTCAAGGTAGAATGCTCAAATTTGGTTTGCCACTTAAAAATGATGACCACACAGAGCCTAAGTTAAATGAATCCAATTGGTCTATATCTGAATCCATGCGGGACCCTTATAAGGTCTATTTCTACTGTTACTCCTCTGCAGGTCATATCGTTTTAGGTAGGGTGCTCAAATTTGGTTTGTAACTTGGAATGGACAACCACAAGAAACCTTTCTCACATAAACCCAGATGGTTTATATTTGGGTCAATTCCAGACAGTTATTTATTCCATATTTGATTGCTAAGACTCAACAAGTCCCATCTTTTGAGCTAGGGTACTTATATTTGGTTTATTAGTTGAAAATGTCGACAATATAGAGCCTATTTCACATGAACCCAAATAGTCCATATTTGGGCTACTTTTGATAATTATTTGGTCTATTTCTCTTTACTTTTATCCCCTTACAGGTCACATTGTTTGAGCTAGGTTGCTCAAATTGGGTTTGCAACTTCAAATGACAACCACAAGAAGCCTGTATCACATGGACATAGTTGGTCCAGATTTTGGATCTGTTCCGGACTGTTACTTGGTCCATTTTTTGACAGTTATGCGGATACAAGTGCCATTGTTTGAGCTAGGGTACTCAAATTTGGTTTATCAGTTGAAAATGGTGACAACCCAGAATTCCCAGATCTATAGTTTTAAGTCGGCATACCAAACTTATAGAGACCACAATGCTTCCTATTTGTGTCCATTTTAACTACCGGTATTGCAAACACTGGTTTGTCACCTAGGGTGATGCTTTTCATCAATCTCCTAAATAAATGTATCAAAATGGTTTCAACTTACTCAAAATGTTTGGGTGGAGCATCGTGGCTAAAAGTTCCCAACGCGCCTAAAGCTAAAAAAAGAGGCTCAACCTCACTTCAATAAGATGTTTTACACACAGTACTTTTTTATTCAAAGAGCTTTATTTACATGTATTAACATATCGGGTCATCTAATTAAAGTGAGCAATTATAAACACATTACATGCATATTTTTTAATCATAGAGCTTATTTAAACTATTTTCAGCTTCAGTCAGGAAAATTCGGTTTTTAAACATTAATTTAAAAATGAAAACGCAAGCAACCATATTATTAATTACACCATTAATCCAAGTTCATTGAATCTGTGTATCATAAATCATTTATTAAATTAATTTGATATAAATGTAAGTTTTAATACCTAATGATGAGAAGTAGAGGAACAACATGTCTGCCAGACACAAAATGATGTGTAATGATAAAACGGGCATGTGTCTATCAGTGGCTCTTTCACATTTGATACAAAAAGAGACACAAAAAGCATTATTACAGTAAATCTTTGCCTATAGGTCTACTTTAAGAATAAGTCGAGTACCCTTGTTTTTGACCCTGAATCGGGTATTTTAAGAAAAATATAAGACTTTTGAATGCCTTGTTGAATGCCTTGGAAAGCATGCAGGAAACATAGCTGTATCTGTAGTTTTAACTGGAGGATTTAAGTGTTTTTTTTTTTTTTAAATATATCAATGGATAGTTTGTATTGACTGAACGGAATTGAGCAGACACTGCATAGATTGCCGATCTTTTTTACAATGAGTTATGTTATCATTAGTTAAATCTATATATACTATAAATTATATATACTATACTTATTGTATTTATAATCTTATAGTCAATTATACATTTTGAATGTTATTACTTATTTAGTGCAGCGTCAATTAATATGAAATGGGGCTCAGTTCATTGAAAGACATTCAAATAGATAAACATTCTATTAGCAAAAAATTTTGATACCTGAATTTGTCATTATGGTTTGTACCAGTTCTATTCTCATTGAGTCTACATCCTCTTTGGTAGGAAGTAAAGTTTATGGATTGCTGCCATTTCTTTTTTTTTCAATAACAGACTTTATTTTTGGTGGTATTTCATGTAATTGTACAGATTTTACATATTGTTTTAAATTATTGTTTAATATGACAAATTTTATAAGGATATTCACACTTTTATTGGCATTATTTATTTCATGTAATTGTAGATTTTACGTATTGTTTTCAATTATTGTTTAATTTGAAAAATTTCATCAGGATATTCACACTTTCATTGGCATTATTCTTGATGTACTAAAGTACATATAAAATTTTATATGATCAAAAATGTAATTAACCCCTTCTTGAGTCAAGAGCTTTTATTTACATGTATAAACATATCGGGTCATCTAATTAAAGTGAGCAATTATAAACACATTACATACATATTTTTTAATCATAGAGCTTATTTAAACTATTTTCAGCTTCAGTCAGGAAGATTCGTTCATAAACATTAATTTTTGAAAATGAAAAACGCAGCAACCATATTATTAATTACACCATTAATCCACGTTTATTGAATCTGTGTATCATAAATCATTTATTAAATTAATTTGATATAAATGTAAGTTTTAATACCTAATGATGAGAAGTAGAGGAACATGTCTGCCAGACACAAAATGACTTGTAATGATAAAATGGGCATGTGTCTATCAGTGGCTCTTTCACATTTGATACAAAAAGAGACAAAAAAAGCATTATTACAGTAAATCTTTTGCCTATAGGTCTACTTTCTTTTAAGAATAAGTCGAGTACCCTTCTTTTTGACCCTTGAATTGGTATTTTAAGAAAATATAAGACTTTTGAACATATTTACTGGCCTTGATTGCATAGAAAAGTGACCAATGCGTATTTAGAATCTACAAACTGCTTAAAATTTAAATATAATGTTTGAAATTACTCACATGTAATGTCTTGCTCATTTTGATTGGATTTTATGTTTAATGCATGGAAAAGGTGTAGAATATGAATATGATATTTATTTTGTGATCAAACCATTTGGCTTTTTGGCAATATTTCAGAGGCTGGCATTATTTTTTTAACAAATGATCTGTTGTTACACATGGAATTTGTATAAAGTAAGCTTTTTAAATAACACAAAGAACGCTCTTCATTGTTAAATATTAGATTGTAGAAAGTACCTGCTTGTGGGGTACTATTATTTTTGGGGGGATTATTTTTCGTCGGTAGTAGGAGGAGCAAGGTGATAAATTGGCCAAATATAGCATATTATTACAGGGTTCTACATATGGTAGACCTGTAGCCCTGGTCTACCTGAAAACCGGCCGGGTCTACCAGCTTTTTGCCAGTAGGTAGACCTGTGGTCTACCTGGTTTTGGCAGTCCCATTATGTATTATTAGAAAAACAAAATACTGGTGTCCAACAATTGTTTGAATCATCATCCTTATTTTAACAAACACAGAGAATTATGATATTATGTGTCAATGTATTGAATTATGCACTTCCTTAAAAAAGGGCAACAGAAGGAAACATGCATTTTTTAACAACACGTGAGTGCCGGGCTACCTGATTTTTCGGTAACCTGATTTTTAAACCCGTTGTCTTCTGCCTTACCAGTCCTTATGTCAAACCCTGAATGATTATTAGTTTTATACCAATTGAAAACATCCCTCTTCATAAGGCTAGTGGAGGGAAGAAGGCATCAAAGTCTTTACCAATAACTATCCCATATACTATATATATACTAATTATATAAATCATATATATATCATCATTAGTGCTGACCATTAGTATAACATATAATTGCCAGCAACAATGATGTTTCCTTCCATTCTTTCCTTTTATTTATTCTGATCAGGCGCCATATCAATAAAATTTTCAAGGATTTTTGTCTTCTTTAAACATAAATATACTGTCTCATGGGCGCAGCCATTTAAAACTTATTCCGATTTAATTTGCACAACGAACATATCACGACTGTTTGACACAACATGCACCAGCCGACTTTTGAAATAGAGTCGCACATAAATCTGTGTGAGTTACACAGTTGCGTGCTTCACCTTTTAAATAACCGGCTTTTAGGACCTTCAGATAGAACTTAGCATTGTTGTATTTGCTTATGCGAAACGTCACTAATCTTACAATTGAAACTGTATTGTTGGCAACTGTGTTATTGTTATTGTAATTGTTGTTGTTAACCGCATATATTTGATACCGAAAAATTTAAATGATATAAGATATAATCAAATGAATAAAAAGCTGAGCTAGAGATAACCAGAAGTGATGAAGATCTGGCCAGTACAGGATCCTGGTAAATGTCAATGTAGCACGTGTAGATAATCTAGGTAATAAAAAGCAATGTCTCAGAAAAGTAGATCTATATATTAAGTTGTTTTTTTTCCAAACCAAGGAATATCTCTGCAGGAAATATAAGTGAACAAACTCGTGAGACAGGTGACTCGTGTACTAGCATGGATATTGCTATGGATGTTGATGTTGTCAAGCTCAAGGATGAGACAGATGCCAAGCCCAGCTGTTAACTATTTTTGTTTTGTTGTTTAGAAAAGAATAATCTGTACCAGTGAATTGATTTTTGATTGCTCAATCTCATTCCAAATATGCCTAAAAATAGCCTAATTTTGCTTACTTTTCTTACAATGATTCCGGGGGGCATGCCCCCGAGCTAAGTATATTGAAAGGTTTGCCAGGCCGGGCCTTCGGCCCTCACTCTGACCAGATGGCCCATTTTTTGAATGAGGGGCCCATTGACACATCCCTTTCTTAATTTCCTAAAAAATCATTCTGCAGACGGATTATTGTTTAGGTTCTAAGTAGTTTTGTACATTTGAACTCAAAATCTTGACAAGGCACTAATACTTTATTCTTTCCTTATTTGATTTCTTTTTCTGGTGAATTGTGTATGTTTATTTACAAATAAACATAGCAAAAAATAAGAACATTTAGCAATATAGTAAACTACAGATTCAAACCACTACTAGGACACCCCACACACACACACACACAAATTATTGGTCAGGCAATCGCCTTACTGCCTTAGCCCTTCCACGGGCCTAGGTTCTGATAATTATAGCCAAACACATGGGTAGAAGATTCCAGAGAAAGTACTAGAAATAAAACAAAACATATAACATATAAATACACAAACACAATAATGGGCCCCAACATTTCTGTACCCAAATTCTACTGTCACTTTGAATGGTAGAACCCAATTTCCCGGAATTTGTTGCTGACCTGTTTTGTTGCTGTTTTCACCCCTACCTAAAATGAAAGCCTTCCAATGATGCTTGTTTATAGCACTCCATCACCATGCACATGCTATGGTTGGATAAACATCATCCCATGCCATCTATGGCATGTATACAATGTCTCCATGTTATAAATGGGCAGGGATGGCCACTCCAATAGCAACCAAGATTTGCCATGCATAGCATTCGGATGGCCATCCACAGCATGAATTATGCAAATGAAGTAGCTATGGTTTTGTAAAATGCACATTAGCATGACATATAGCATGTGCATGAGGTTAAGGAAAGAATGCATCCCACATAGCATGCAGACTCTCCATGTTATTTACCAAAATGATTAATTCATTTTTTATCATCAATTATCAATGATATAAAAAGATCAACCTTTCAGGTACATAAATTAAATTGTCCTTTTGAGTTTGTACTTTAATTCAGGCCAAACTCCACATTTTTGTCCCATAACAGCCTTCAATCAAAATGGATTTCTATAAAAAGAGAAATCGCTTTGGTGCAGAATGGGCGAGGGTAATTAGAAATCCTGGCATAATATCTTTTTTATCATTGCGTACAAAGTAAAATAATCGAATATATGCATAGTTTACTAGTACTGTTTCATAAACAGTAATGTCGCATAGTACTTGCACGTCATAAGTATAATGTTTGACGTAACTCAAAAATAAATAATTTAATGAAGAGGCCATGGGAATATTGTCACACCCATTGCATATCTTGGCGTACAGGGAATTAGTTTACATATTCTTTGAAAACTGCAATTTTATGGTGTAAATAATAGACAGACTATAGTAATATAATGAAATATCTCCTCATGTTGCTCATCCTTCATGCAAAATTTTCATGTAAATCATCAACCATATGTTCAGTATACCTAAGGGGGCTCTATATTGAGACAATGCCCACCAAAAAAAAACAAAAATATAGTATGTGTAGACAAATATGAGTGTCTCATTTTTGAATCTGTGGCAGCTGATCTGTGGTAGTGGAATCATTATAAATTTGTCACTATATCATAAATGAAATAATTAATTCTTGAGGCTAACCTGAGCACCCATTATTTGGTTGCCCCTTGTAAAGGTTACTAGTTATTATGAAATAAAAAAAGAACACTAAATTTTACAAGAAAATTACATTTTATTTATGTGGTTTAATGACAATATTCATGAAAACAAAAATACATACCGTATATTCTTGTTATAAAAGTCCCTAAGCGTTTATCCAAAAGTGCTTTTTTTGGGGCATATTTCAAACTGGAAAATGGAAAAACATTAAGCCCACCCCTTTTGGCGATGAATAAGCATTGGATTATTTAGAAATGGAAGCCAACATATCCCCAATCACGGATTATTACGGTATATCTTTCTAGATCTATGTGGGCGATGATGAGTGACATGAAGATTTACAGTGTAAGCTTGTCTGTTAAAAAAAATTGGTAGTCGTTGAAAATTATGTCTAAGGAATAATATATCTTAGTATTCTTTATTGTTTTATTGCATTTCATAACTCAAGTGTAATTAAAACATTTTTATTTCAATCTTAAATCAGCCGGGAAGAAACATCTTTTCATCTTTTACTAGTCCACACTCACGTAGGAGTTGTTTAGGCGCGACAGTTACACAATAAGATGCATTAACTATAGGTGCGAACTTTATTTCAGTATTGCTTTTCCGCTGGCGGGACATTTGAACTACTGAGGTGATTTGTTTAATTTAAATAAAATTTGAAAACATTTTAAGATTCAGATATCTTATTTATAATAACATTGTACAAAAATTAAGTAAAAAATTACAATAAAAACATTAATAAATAATTGATAGGATGAATTAGATAATAATAAAAAAAATACCAAACACTACAATGAGATTATATAACAGGGAACACTAAAAAGTTTTGCTATAAACAATAATTTATTTCCATAGTGCGCCGTATTGTGTTATCACAGTGACAAGATGACTAGTAAAAGAAATATATCACTAATATGTACGTATATAACCATATGCTTAAGACCCAAACCCTCAAAAGGTTATGTCTGGTTCATGTGCAGAAAATTTAAGACATCCTACAAGACAATGTCACACAAAAACATCAAAAAACAAAACAAAACAAACAAACAAACAAAGTTTTACATTTAAAGTGAGTAGTAGTGTCTCAAATTGTATACCCTATGAATGAGAAGTCTTTCATTATACTATGATCTACAATATGTAGGCCATTTCATTGTATGTTAATATCCAGTTCTAAAGACTAAATATTCATGTATCACATATCATTTAACTGCTGAGTGTCTAATCTTCACGTTATTATCCATAATTGAGTTCTTTTCCCCATTAGGTGTCCAGCAACCCGACTTTACTTTTATCAACATACTGGTGTGACATAGTCATAGACAAACGTGACATAGTTATCTGAACGTGTTTTGTAGGGACCATGTCATTCGTTCAAAACCATCCAATGCGTTTAGATGAATTTTTGGCTGAATTCTGATTTGAGTTCATAGCCTACAGACCTCCGTGTGTATGAATTTTTTGGCTGAATTCTGATTTGAGTTAACCAACCCAATCGGGCTTGGGTATTATATCACAAATTCACTATTTCTGAAGAAACCATTTTATTATAAAGGGATAATTATTTACAATTATCTTGAAAAAGCTCTTGCATTCTAATGGCTTTAAACTATTTGGAAGAAGAGAGTTCCATAATTTAGCACCATTGTACATAAAAGAAGTGAGACCTAGGCTATTGACATGGGGAATAACATAACACATCAAACTATTTCTCGTGTTGTGGTGATAAACATCTTCAGTCTTTTTCAATTTGCAAAAATATTTCGGCGATTTTCCATAGTATATATTATGCATCAAGTTTAGTGAGAGATATTTCACTCTGGACTCATCATCTAAAAATTTAACCTTCTTAAAATGTGAAGTAGGTAATTCAGTTCTACAATCAATATCTGAAATAAACCTAACAATTTTATTTTTTTTGTGCTTTTTGTAGTTTGTTCTTTATACATTTAGTTATACATTATAGCCATTATCAAATCTAGATTGTAACAAACTTACACAAAGTAGGTTTTTTCTGTAAATATTAGATATTCTTTTTTTCTATACATGAATTTTTAAACCAGCATTTATACGTTTGACGATAAAGTTTCCCATAGTTTTTAACAGACAAATCTTGGTCTATGATTGCATCTAAATACTTGACATTGGGTTTGATTCAATTATGACATTATTGCAGTAATATTTAGAATATTCCTTTTCTAACCAATGCAATGCTTTCTGTTTTGCCAAGATGTAGAGACAGCTTATTAATATCCAACCATTTCTTCATTTTATTCATTTTTTCTCTGACAGTTTTGATTCTATTATTCTGATATCTTTGCCTGCTACTAATAACATAGTCATCTGCATATAAACATAAATCACAATTAATTGCTCTTTCCATATCATTTACATAAATTGGGAACAACAGAGGACCGAGAATGGATCCTTGTGGAATACCACACTTGACCATTTCCGACCTATATAACCTCTCTCATGTGGATTCGGCAGTACAGCCAGTTTTCTTTTTGTTCAGGTCCTTCATAGAGATAAGTACACAAATTTTGGATGAATATATGAGTTGCATATTACTATAAGAATCTAATAGATAACAAACAAATTATTTAATATTCAGAAGATTTTACCTTCAATTGTTTTTGCCAGATAAGCAAACAACACATCTGTTGGCTACCATTTCAATCGTGAACCCTTACCTACATTGTAATATTTTTTATCATTATTATATTATTTATTATCAATCAGAAGTGTATGATAGTGTTTGAGTGTACACCAAAACTGATAAACATTACACATAATAATTCTATATTATGATTTATGCATTTTGGATAGCTGAAAAAAATCTGACCAGGGTTAATGAGGGTCTGCCTGTAGGCAGTCTTCAAAGATTTGGCAGACCTACCCTTGACCTTTGTTCACGAGGTATATATAGGATCTAAGAGGCTGATTTGCCTTCAGTCAACTGAAAATGGCATTGTATATAGGTTAATATTTTCCAAAAGATTGTCTTTTCTAAGAAAATTAAATATTCAAGAATTGCTGTCTTTCATTCAAAAGATTTATTAGTACCCATTCCAAAAAAATATCCTAAAAATATTTTTTCAACCAAGTATTTTCAAAGGAATACAAATACTACAATAACATAATATATACATTACATATAGTGAAAATAGTACTATTAATGTATATTTGAAAATAAAAAAGTGTATCATAATAATAATATACAATTTACGTTTACATATAGAGAATATATAAATCATTATTTATAGTTATAATAGTACTGGTATTGAAATTATAATTCATACAAGCTTTTACTGGGAGTTCACATACAACCGGGTAAACCAGTCTAATTTCAGACCCCTTCAGTTTTAAGCTGTATATGAGAGGCCAGACGGGATTTGAACTCACAACCCCAAGAGCGAGAGAGAAAGAGAATATAAAATTGAATTCACTAGCAAGATTGGGAAAAGCTCATTAGCTATCATTATAACCTTCACCTGTACTTTTCAGCTGTCCTTTAATGTAACCTGTATGTTCAGCTTTCCACACACCCTGTATTCATCATCACTGATACAAAGTAAAGTACTGACTCAAACTTAAGCCCCAGTCTGAGAGTCACAGATGTTCGATTTTTGAGGTTTTTTTGCAGTAGATGATAAATACTCAGTGGGGAGCTGTCGTACACTTTATAAACTATCGTTATAATCCTCACACCCCTGTATTTCCAGCTTCCCTCACACCCTGTACTCATCGTCCAGCCTGTCTAGGCAGCAGTCATGTATGCGTTGTCAACAACCGCAAGGGGCTGGGCGGCTGTTTAATAATGGCAGATCTGTGATTGATGACTCTTTTGATGCTCCATTCTCTAACCACTCTCTTGGATTTCACATCGAACTCCTCTATCACAGTCTTGATGGGTTTCTTCTGGCGCCCTGCGCCTCAGTGTCTTGTGACTCCGCGTCCGTTGTTGTCATCGGCTGCTCCCTGGTCGCTATGAACACGAAGAATGATACTTGAATGAAGGTTACTTAGTGGGATTTGATGTTGACATTACCAGTTTGAAAAAGGTTCCCCAAAAAAATAAATCATACACTATGGGTGTCCATCTAGGTAAATTTGAGCTTATTTTTGGCTTTATTCTATGCTACCACAGTAGGCATCAATCACTGACCAACCGGTAACTTAATTACAAGTTGAATGCCTTGGAAAGCATGCAGGAAACATAGCTGTATCTGTAGTTTTAACTGGAGGATTTAAGTGTTTTTTTTTTTTTTAAATATATCAATGGATAGTTTGTATTGACTGAACGGAATTGAGCAGACACTGCATAGATTGCCGATCTTTTTTACAATGAGTTATGTTATCATTAGTTAAATTTATATATATACTATGAATTGTTATATATACTATACACATTGTATTTGTAATCTTATAGTCAATTATACATTTTGAATGTTATTACTTATTTAGTGCAGCGTCAATTAATATGAAATGGGGCTCAGTTCATTGAAAGACATTCAAATAGATGAACATTCTATTAGCAAAAAATTTTGATACCTGAATTTGTCATTATGGTTTGTACCAGTTCTATTCTCATTGAGTATACATCCTCTTTGGTAGCAAGTAAAGTTTATGGATTGCTGCCATTCTTTTTTTTTTTAAATAACAGACTTTATTTTTTGGTGGTATTTCATGTAATTGTACAGATTTTACATATTGTTTTAAATTATTGTTTAATATGACAAAT
>CM032666.1:29100846-29143272 GCA_019095985.1 Streblospio benedicti | reverse complement strand
TATATACCTTCATACAATGCAATACAATACATGAAAAGGAACTTTATGTGGAGAGATTGCGATAACGAATTGCGGAGAGAACGAAAAGAGTTTTTGTACCTATTGGTTCTTGATGGAATTGAACGTAATCTTCTACCCGAAAGGCAGATATGAAAATTAATAAATAATAAATAATAAATGTTTTATTGTTGTTTATGCTCTATACATATGTGTTTGCAAATTATTTATTTCAGCATTATACCTGTCGTGTATAAAGTTATATAATTTATCACACTTCTAATTTCGGAACTATATAACACCTTTTTTTAGATATGCAAAGAGTACATTTAAGAGGTTATTGTCTCACATTAATATGGATATATAATGATCTTCACTGCTGTGGTTAGATATAATTGTTCTCATGCATATTTAAACTACAGTATTTGCGTGGCCAGGTATTAACACTGGTCAATACAAAACATAGTACCGTGGATAGTGAGTGAAGCCAAATTCATAGGTCAAAGTGAGGCATCCTGGTGCACACACAGGGGCAATTTATAGACTGAAACAGATCAGAAAATAACTTAGTTACACCCCTACACGAGTCGATGTGTGTGACTGATTAACACTGACAATGTGCTGTGGGTAAATATAGAAACAAACTTCAGAGGTTAGCGCTGAGTTATTATTTCAAACGTGGGGGGGGGGGTCGAAAAAAATATTGGAGTCATATGATGAAATTTAAATATTGTGGGGGGTCAGAAAGGATCGGTGGATCGGTAGATCGCGGGTGAAATATTTGAAACGGTCCTTATGACATCATCAAGTCTCAAGCACATTGGACATGGATATCTGTGGAAAACAATTGAAATATTCTTTCAAAAAAAACTTCAAGCAAATCTTTTCTAATTTTTCTATGGTTGGGGAGCATCTTCAGATTGCATATAAAAATAGTCCATATTCATGAATGTTGTCAGCATAGCTTTCTCTGTGAAATAATGAGCATTTCAGGCGGCACCGTTTCATTTGTGGAAGAAGAAATCTCCATGACCCTCTGTTGGCATATTGCATGTACAGATTCTCACCATATGCAAGAAAATAATGATAATTTTCTGATCAAAATTCTTTATAGATTAAGAACCTTTTTACTGCTTATGGTGGCCAGCGAAGACTTCCCACACATTTATATTATCATTAGCCCTTGCTCCCCTTTCAAAATCCTACATCTAACCCGGGCCCGGAGCTAGCTACAGTACATAGGCTCTTACGGTATTGTCTAAATAAACTCTTCTTTTCAATAGGTGGCGCCCACCCCATCACCCTCCAACAAGTTGCTCCGACCGAACTCGCCTCACACTTTCCATTTGCTTCGTCTGCCACTCAGCCACAGAGTTTCTATTTAAAACAGATTTTCTTATGTATGCCATTAAATCGGGAATTCATCATATTGCTCCATTATTCCTTTTATAAAGCTCATATCATTATATAGCTAACAGGATATAAAAATACATGGTTGTGAGGTATTTTGTTTTGTTCTGTAACATAGGCCTATATACAATTGGGGGGGGGGGGGGGAATTCATATTTCAGGCATTCTTTTAATTTGTGGGGCGGGGTCATATGTTCGATTTCCAAACTCGTAGGGGGGTCATTATGACATATGTTAGATTTGCGAACCGGTGGGGGAGGGTCGTATGTTTGATTTGCAAACCCGCGGGGGGGTGTCAGAAGTTCATAACGCCGCCGTCTAAAAAAACTTCTGACCACCCATGCCTTAAATAATGTGCATGGCGAGGGATCCTGGTGCACATTATCATTGTTTTTATGCAGTTAGGAATGTACAATCCCTAGCTGATAGCCAGCCCTGTCGCGTAGACCCATATAAAACTGGATATTGGACCATTCAAAAGTCGAATAAAGCAGTATAAAACTTTGGTACGTTGTATTTTCAGGGCACGTGAGATTTCATGAGGCTTTTACAAATATCCCTCTAAAGCCGCGAGAGAACGCGCCCACGCCGCGCCCAGGCTAATTGGGGGAAAGTTGTATTTTCAACCCTGTAAACAGCATGGAGCAAAAATCGACGTATTGCCTTGTAGCTCAACTTCATTGAGGGAGACATCTAGTGTTGTTATGATAATGAATGTTTTATTTCATTTATCTACTACGTATATGTTTTTGCTAATTATTTTTTCAACATTATAACTGTGGTATAAAGCCAGTATACTTTATGACATTACTAATACAAGAACTATAAAACACTTTTTTTTTAAATGTGCAAAGAGTAGATTTAAAGAAATTTTTGTCTGTGACATTAATATAGAAATTGATCTTCACTGCTATTATTCACAATAGAATACTTACAAACTGTAAATAATCATTTTGACCAATCAGTTGGTAAAACTGATCATCTCACACCGCCGTGTCTATTCTTAACATGGTCTTCATGTAGTTAGGTACGAAATGTTTGAAGTAATATTTCAGACACCAGTCAATAACCAACCCTGTCATGTAGATTTTATAAAACTTCATGTTTAACTTATCAAAAGTTGAATATGACGATCTAAAACATTTTTAAGGCCACTATGTTTTTTTCTCTGTTTTAGACCATCGCCCTCATTAGTTTTACCCAGCGTATAACAAACAAAAACAACAAACGTGTTGAACCCCTCATTACCAATTTATATTGTTATTTTGTTCTATGGACATGTTTTATGTCTAGTTTAATAAATTGGGTACAGTAATTATATGTCTTTCTGCAGTTATGAATGTATGAAGTAATTATACAATCCCCAGTCGATACCAAACCCTATCGTATAGACACATAATAAAACAGCATATTAAACCCAAAAAGTTGAATATAACATTCTAAAACATTTGTAGATCTAAGTTGTATTTTCCACCCGTAAAATAACCTGTGGCAAAGATAGACTTGTTGCTGCGTTGATTTATTCCATGGAGGAAGACGTCTGGTGTCGTTATGTCAAAATGTTTTATTTCGTTTTAAGTACTACGTATATGTTTTTGCAAAATGTTATTTCAACATTATAACTGTGGTATAAAGCCAGTATACATTATGAACAACTAATACAAGAACTGTATATAACACTTTTTAAAAAATATGCAAAGAGTAGATTTAAAGAAATTTTTGTCTGTGACATTAATATAGAAATTGATTATCACTGCTATTATTCACAATAGAATACTTACAAACTGTAAACAAATCATATCATATGGCCGTGCCTATTCTTAACATGGTCGATCTAAAACATTTGTAAGGCCACTATGTTGTTTTTTTCATCATCATCATTAGTTTTAATTAGCGAATAATGAAAAAAAAACATGTTTTTTTTAGACCATCTCCCCAGTGTATAATAAAAAGATATATTGTTATATTGTTATATGGACATGTTTTATGTCTAATTTAATAAATGATTTGATTTGATTTGAAATGCCCATAAAATTGCCATCAACAGCATGTCAGCGTGCATCTAGTCTATAAAATCAACTAGTGGTGTTGTTGGTCTGTGAGTCCTAGACTAGATATATGTTTTTGGGTTTTTTAATCATCCTCATTAGATTTTCCAGATAGGTCACAAAACATGTTTTTTATCTTAATGTTTTTACCTCCCTCCCTCATTAGATTTGGAATATTTTCCTATCTAAAACAGACAAAAAAAACAAAAGGTGGCCTAATCCTGTAAAAACATGTCACAAAGATCGCCGTAGTGCCGTGTGACTCAAAACCCTTGGAGGAAGACATCTGGTATCGATTTGTTAAGAGATTCATTGGATTTTTTTCTATCAACAAGTAACACTAATTTTGTGATAAATCCTTAAAAAAAAACTTACTATATTGTCTTAATATTTTCGGACATTTTCAATGTCCATCGTCTGAGACTTTTCTGTCACCAGGTGGCAGCACGTGACAGAAGTGTGGAACGTCTCAATGATCATCTCAACCAAGTAGATACGACTCGCAGCATAGTGTTTACTCATGAAACTATGGTAGAGAACAAGATTCCTTTTCTTGACACCCTGATTGAAATTAAAGACAATGGTTCTCTAAAAACCACGGTGTACAGGAAAAGCACACACACAAATCAATATTTGAATTTTGAGTCTCACCATCCAACTGTACATAAGCTAGGAGTAGTGAGAACACGTTTGAACAGAATGGACACAGTCGTAACAGAAGAGTTAGATAAAGAGACTGAAGAACGCACAATCGTGGATGCACTGACCCCTTGCAATTACCCTAAGTGGGCAATTCAAGAAGTGAAGAGAAAGAAGAAAGATACCAACAATGAGAAGTCTCGGAAGACAGCAGAAAAAGACTCTAAGGGAGCCAGAGGTATGGTCGTTCTCCCTTACGTTAAAGGCTTGTCAGAAAGAATGGCTAAGGTTTTAAAAGATCACAAGATCTGTTCAGCCTTCAAACCTTATAAGACTCTCCGCAAGATTTTAGTTCATCCCAAGGACAAAATCATACAAGAAGAATTATGTGGGAGTGTATACAGTATTGGTTGTAAGAACTGTCCAAGTTTATATATTGGTGAATCAGGCAGGAAATTTGGCACACGGCTCAAGGAGCATCAAAGAAATGTGGAGACACATGACCATAAAAATGTGCGCACCAGAGCCACTCGCCTCAGCACCACAGAAATTCACCAATCAGCCATAACTGACCACATGAACAACCTCAACCATGTACCAGATTGGGATAGTGCTAAAGTTGTGTACAAGGAGTCAAACCTACTGGACAGACAAATCCTAGAATCCATAACAATCCGAAAGACCGAGGAGAACATAAACAGAGATGAAGGAGCATACCAGTTATCTCACGTCTACGACAACCTTCTGAGACCAAGGCAGCCCCAAACCACCGCGCGCCCCCTCGACCACCCCCCAACAACCAACACTGACTGACTTCTACTTCTGTCACGTGCTGCCACCTGGTGACAGAAAAGTCTCAGATGATGGACATTGAAAATGTCCGAAAATATTAAGACAATATAGTAAGTTTTTTAAGGATTTATCACAAAATTAGTGTTACTTGTTGACATCTGGTGTCATTATGAAAATAAATGTTTTATTTTGTTTATGCTCTATGCATATTATTTTGCAAATTATTATTTCAGTATTATACCGATCGTTTAAAGAACATGCTGTATTTTATGACATTACTAATTCAAGAAGTCCATGACACATTTTTGTAACATGCAAAGAGTAGATTTTAAGAAATTTTTGTCTGTAATATTAATATACAAAGTGATCGTCTCTTCTAATGTTCACTAAGATTGTAAGCTTGTTAACATTTAGACTACAAATTTTGCGGGATCAGTCTTTAAAACTGATTTGTTATACGTCGCTGTAAGTAATGTGTATACTACATAACATATGATTGTGAAGTATACTGGTGCATAGGAGCATGTGTTGTGCCATTATGAAGTATGAAGTATTTTCTTGCAGCCCATACCCAACACAACAACGTGGCGTATCCATCAGTAAAAGAGAATGTTGAATGTGTCAAAAGTTGAATATAACAGTCTAAAACATTTTCAAATCGGTAAAAAACACGTCGACAGTTTTTTAATCGCTGTCTCAATGAAATATTTATGTACGATCGTAGTGGTGTCTCAAAATAGTTACTACAGTTTTTACCGGCACGTGGTGCAGTCTCAATCAACCAAAGCTCTGTGATACTATGGCGTGTCAGAAGAAATGATAAAGACTGATACTGTTTGTCTATTTCTTTCCCAGATTGCAATTGTTTGTAGCCACCTGCTGGTTTTAGACAGGAACTACGATTAGAAAAGAAATGTTATCAACTTGTTGCCGAGCTGCTCAATTCAATGGAGGAATACATCTGGTGCCGTTATGAAAATAAATGTTTTATTTTAGTCCATGCTCTATACATATGTTTTTGTAAATCATTATCTCAACGTTATAACTCTCATATATGATATCTTATACTTTATGACATTACTAAGTCAATAACTGTACCACACATTTTTTTAAATATGCAAAGAGTGGATTTATAGATTTTCGTCTGTAACATTAATGTACAAATTGATCTTCACTGTTGTGATGGTTACTCATGAGACGAATATTTGAAAACAGTTATTTTGAAGGATCAATTAATCCAACTGGTTATCGTACATCGCTGTGACAATGTGTAAATCATATCTAACGTATCACCGTGAAGCACCCTAGTAAACATTAATTAAGTAATTTTTTCAATGCTCAGCCAATTAGATATCCAACTGTGTCGCGTAGAGTCATATAAAACTGCATGTCGAACCCATTAAAGGTTGAATATATGACCGTCTTAAACATATTAGTTATATTTTCAACTCTGTGAAAGCATATGTCTCACAGATCAACGTATTGGCCAACCCAAAGATATTATAGACCTATAATATCTTTGCTCAACCCCAAAATACATCTGGTGCAGTTATGATAATAAATATTCTATTTTAATTTGTACTCTGTGCATATTTTCTTTGCAAATTATTATTCCAGCATTATACCTGTCCCATACAAATGTTATAGGTTACAACATTACTAATTCAATAACTAAGTAACACTTTTTTAATAATCAAAGTGTAAATTTAAAGAGATATTTGTCCGACACATTTATATACAATGTGATCTTCACAATACATCGTTAGTTATTGTATATATCTGTATTTTAAGACAGATTTTTGCGGGATCAGTTTTACCAACTGGTTTTTTATTATTATGCATAACACGTGGTATGTAACCATTTATGGTTACGTATCTTGGTACACAACTATGAGGTCATTATGCCGATATGAATGTTTGAAGTATTTTTACCAATACCCATTACAACCTTGTCGCATAATCTCAATAAAAGTGCGTACATGTTGAACCCATCAAAGTTGAATATAACAGTCTAAAACATGTGTAAGTTGTATTTTCAACCCTGTAAAAACATGTCGCAAAGATGGACTTGTTGCTGAGTTGATCTATTCCACAGAGGAAGATATCTGGTGTTGTTATGATGATAAATCTTTTAAATTCATTTTAACTTGAACCCCACATCAATAACCCAATTATAAAATCCAAACACGGGTGTGGCAGTACATCATGAGGTCAGTGACTACTTGGATGAGGCTCGCGAGATTGGGGGGGGGGGGGATAAATATATAAGGAGGTTGACAAGCTTAAAGTTATAGGCTGCAATGAGTGAAGATGTAGACAATAATACATAATTATGAAACCATTTTCAAAACTGGCATGTACGGCATTCACGTGAGCCATTTATGATATGATTGCTAGCCCAGCTCTGATCTGGGATTTGCCGTTCTTGCAGCTAAAAAACGTTTATAGTTGTGCGTTACACGTAATAGCGCGTGTGTCTATAGTGTACCGAGCAAGCTTGTATGGTGGTCCGAGGAAGCTCACTTGGTGGACCGAGGGAGCTCGCAAAATTGAAGGCATATTTGAGCTTCCTCGGCCGGCCGGGGAAGCTTGTGTACCGAGGAAGCCAGGAGCCAACTGAGGCCCTGTTTAGTCCCATACGTAATACGCACGATACGTAATACGCATTGCGCATGGCACGTACCTTTGATGCACTCGTACTGCGCTTGCTGGTAGTTGGTGGTTACCGCCCCGCCGCTGCCTGGACACGCTCGCTCCTCCACCACCTGACATGACAGCAACGTATATCTGAGAAAGTTAGCTAATATTTGTGTCATAAACTACTAAATATCCAAATGAAATGAAAGGTCCTCCCTCATTGTACAATAGATTTATTTCATTGTGAATTTTCATGCCCTAAGATCCCCCACCCCAACGCCCACTCCACTCGCACCCCTGTGTTTCAGCAACTCATCATTTTAAGACCCCAATTTCTCATCAACTCACAAAGACCTCTTTTTTTTACTTACTAGTCATCATTTTCAAGTAAATACCAGCCTATTAGTGGTAAATTTAAAGTATTAAAAGATTTAGATTTCATTATTAATCAGACTCTAGTTTAAGATTCCCCTTTTATGGATAAAATAAGTTAGGCGCCCCTATTTCGAGATATCTAAGACCCCCTATGTTGATCCCAGGTTCCACCATAGTGCCCCCCCCCCCCTCCCGGGAGAACTGGCTACACCAGGAGTACTATGATGTATTTAATTTTGATGTACATGTAGCCTAAAGGAGGATCTTTTATTTGATTTGGATATATAGTGTGGTGAGAGATAAACAACTAATGTTCAACCATCCATCTCTTTCTGGGTGTGTGACACAACTGTGATTTAAGGCTCGACTCATGAGCACTTGTATGGTGGAAGACGAAACCTCAACATATGTAAGTATGATTGTTGCAAGCACTGTTTTCTCCATGCCCTGTGTATTGTTTATTATGACCATGGGGGAAACGACTGTTCTCTGTTCTTTTGTTGGATTGGTGTGTTTTTGTGTGTGGTGGATGGGGGTGCTTTACCCTTCACCACTGTGTATGTGCGCACCGTAGTAGTTAAAAAAAGTATACAACATAGTTGCTTCCATCCTTCTCGTGTGAGAGACTTCAAACAACCATCGGGAAACACTTACAGTGACAAATTGTGGTATGGTTTTACAACTACATGTAAGAGTGCATAATTCATGTAGATCTAGGCAACACAAAGTTATTATTGAAAAATTGGCATAAACCTTACTGTGTTCTCTAAGTTAAGTATTTTCAAAATCTGGCACACTGCGGTGCGGGAAAAAAAACACATTTATTCAGATTCGTCGTATTATATAAGGAACTACCCTGAACATCACGATCTGGAAACAGGTCACATCTTGACATATGATTCTCAGAGTGAAAGAATCAAGTATGAGGAATGAACAAGAAACTACTTACATCAAACGAGCAGTAGTTGAGGCCGTTACAGCGGGTTTTCACGGGGCTGGTGGCGATGTTGACAGGCACCACACAGTCGTCTGTAATAGCCGGTAGATCACGGTGAGAATGCAATGTTTATTTGTGTAGAGTCTATGTGTTTGCTATTATTTTCTGCTACTTTAACATATAAATCCAAATAAATTACCAAAGCACTATATAGATTCACCTATCCATGTTTTGAATATTAAAGAACAACTTAACACCTATTTTCAATAATTTATCCAGGGAAATGGGTGTTAACTGGTTCTTTAGAAATTACCGTTTATATATTATTTTTTAATAATCGTTTTGTGAATAAACAGTTTCCCATGTTTGTACTATTTCAGAGTGCTTATTGTGATGCAGTGGATGCCTGTAATGTGTACAACAAATATAACAATAAGAAAAATTTGTAATAGGTAATGAAAGTAATGGAAGTAGAATTCTACCACCATGCAATGTGTTTTATGGGATGTGTGAAAAATAATAAAATCATTTTTTTAAACTAGCCATAAAATACCCCATGACATTTCATTTACATTGATGCCTTGACCTTTGACCCGTTGACCTCTCAGACTGCATACCAGTCAGTGCTAATATCACATAGTGTCATGAAAAGCTCACATAAATTTGATAGCCAATAAAAAACACTTGTGTTTTTTCTGTACCACAGTCAGGCCTCTACATGCCATGTGCGTGTCATGATGTAATTTTACGTTAATGTGCATTCATTGAACTATTTCGGCCACAATTATAAAGCACCAGTGCCATTGACGATATTGACACTCTGTTTGATGTATTATGTTTGTCATAGTTTAATAAACTGATACATATTGCTATATCACACTGACACGCAAAATGTCAATGCTCACACTCCACCCACTTTTACAGTGTATTATTTCTTGCTGAGATACTGCTTCACATATACATTATGTCCAGTGAAACAAGTACGTCAGGGTTTGCACGTTAGTGTGTGTAAGCCAGTAAGCAGGCACGCGTGGTATGGATGTGAGCTGTGGAAATCAAGTGCTTGTATGTGTTTTTTTATCGTCAGCTTCTATTCAAGACCATCGTCGGTTTTCACGGCTTGATCACTCACACTGCTTTTACCAGTCATTGTTCATATATACTATATACAGCCGTGAGATATGATGATGATTCAAGACGTGCCCAAGCCATATTTTGCATACATACCATTAGGTTGGTGTGAGTAAGCTAGCATGAGCTGTGGACCTGTCTCTGTGTATGCGTGGAGGATGGGGTTGGGTTGGCAATGGTGAGCTGTAATTAGCTACGTGTGCGTAGGCTGAGCTGTGGATGCTGGGGGGGTGCGAGCTGTAATTAATGGTAGATTACAATGATTGAAGTGTGAGTACGCTGTCTGCGTGATGGTAGGGTAGAGGTAGAGCGGGGGTGAGCTCAACTATGGGTGTAACCACGACCTACCACTGGGTGTGTGGGCGCACGCGGCCCCGGCGGGGGAGCGGCCGTGGAACTCCTGCAGCACGTTGATGACCTCGCCCTGCTGGCAGAACAGGTGCAGCGTCTGACCCGCGCACGCCGAGGACGCTGGAAGCACGCACAAGAGAAAATTACTTGTTTACTACCCTTGTAAACAGGGAATGATAGTTTCCACTGCTTGTAAACTAGTTTGGACTTGGTCTTAGATTAATGGTAAAGTATGGTTGATACAGTAAAGCCTTTAGAAGAAATACACTGTCTATAAATGTACAGCAGGCCAACACCTTAATGATATCTTTTTTATTTATTTATTTTTTTTTTTTTGTAGTCCCAAACCTGCATGTTTACGGTATTGCGCCTAATTTGAATGAATATGAATCATGATTAATAGTCACAATGGCTGAGGGGCCCTATTTCTTATGACTGTTTGTAATATTGGGTGGTTCAAGCTTTCCTGGCGATATATTGCAATAAGTTGGCATGGGTTATACTGTATGATTTACTATTTTGGGGATCACATACTCCTGGCATCGTACAATAGACATCATTCCAAATCAAAACGTACTTATAAGGTGACTCATTTGTTCATAAAAACTATTAACACAGTTACGTAAGCAATATTGCAGCATGAAGGAATTGATGGATGTTGGTAGTACAAAGTAGAAGTCAAAGAATGCAATTAAACACTGAAAAAGCTGAATTATAATAGCATGGCAACAAATTATTCATAATACATGTACATGATGAAATCAGTCTGCTCACCTTCGCCTTTAGCAGCCGATGGTGGCAGCACCGCCTTCTTCCCAGCCGCTACCGCTCCACGGGACCTAATGCTTCCACCCCTGCTTGAGGGCACTGTAAGGAAAGCAAGACTAGAATCATGATCATGCCTATACTTGTGTGTCCAAGTCACTGTGCATGCTATCTTCCATCTTTCTCACCAACCATCTGGAAACCCATCATAAAGAAATGTACGATTGGCGTTCCTCGTCGAACTGAGGAACAAACTACACAACACATTGGTCTACACGGAGCCCCACCTTGTATTTTGCATTTGTTTGGGGTTTTTTTCCACTCTAAGACATATACTATGCATTAGCTTTAGGTCTCGGGTTCTCTCCCATTCATACTTGTAGCTCTAAACACAGGACAAGTGATCCATAGATTACAACTTTTTTGTAAATGTAAATGTAAATGTGGTGATTTATAGTCGTGATCCAAGTCTTACACGACTTTACAATTGACAATAGGTCATTGTCCCACTTATTGCTCTTCAATTGATCATTTCTCATATGCAGTAGCAACCCCCAACCACGTATATTGAGACCACTCAATGTCATTCCTCATGGTCATGATGGTGATTTACTAGAAACACCCTACTGTGTCCTACCTTGAGGCCCGCCTCTCTTGGCTGTGGGCGGCAGGGGTTTCCACGTCTCGGGTGCTGCTGGCGGCCGTACGGGGGCGGGTATCGTCGCCATCGTGGTCGAGGCGTCATCACCGCACTTCAGTATCACGTTGCCACGGTTTGCTGTAGATGTAAAAACACCCACAAAATTACAGAGGAAACTTTCCATGTGGATAGATCCAGTTTGAGGACACTTCTCATATAATGACACTTTAAGCTTCTCCCCTAAGGTTTCCCATTTTCCCTATATAAAACGTACATTTTGTACATAGTGAATCTTTCTTTTAATGATACCTGAATGCGTGGATACGATTTGATACAAGCGAAAGTGAGCATACATACAGGGAGCTGTAAGTTGTATACTGGGACCAAAGAAATTGTATATAAGTAATAAGTGTGTAAGATATAAACTGTGCTTAACTGCAGTGTGAAGAATGTGCCAAGTTGTCTACTGTCAAAACATGTAAATAACCCTCACCCAATCATCACCCCCACCATCCAATTTATAGATGATTGTAATAAAAAAAATAGATACCTGACACTTTGAGCAGGAAGCCCTTGAAGCCCTTGTGCACGGAGTGGAAGTGCATGTGCACCTGCTTGCCGCGCACGGCCCACGCGGTGAAGCCGCACACACGGTGCTGCGGGCCGCCGTCCACCGCCAGCGCCAGGTAGTCCGCGCACGGCGACCGCGCCACTGCCGCACGGCAACGTGACATTAAGGACTAAGTACGAAGGGGTGACACAGGGGTCCTCAGATCCATGTTACACTATTTTTTACCTCTATGTTCCATGTTCCACTATTTTTTACCCCTGTGTTCCATGTTCCGCTATATTTTTGACCCCATGTTCTATGTTCCACTATCCTGTGTCACCCTCCTCAAGTGTGATATGTTACAGGCCATATACAGGGCAACATATATTAATGTATTTGATATGTGTTGTAATGGGTTGTGTTGTATGGCATCAAGAGATTACACCAATTATAAACTGAACTAGAATGTGTTTCTGCAAATCTGCAGGTCCGTATTTGTAGGCTGATATCACGTACATAGAGGGTTATTTCTGTAGGCATTGCTGCAACTCACTGTGGACCACTACTGCTGTGTAAAATGTGGAACGTGGACTGTGTGTGTGCGCATGTATAGTACGTACATGGGTGTGTGCATGATACACGTACATACAGGTTAGCGGCAGTTTTCATAAAACCGTGTCCAACATCCACCTATCGGATATGGGTCAAGTTACATTAGCAAATGCACGGCAAATGCACTGTACTCGTTATCAACAAACATCATTAACAGAAGAAAGGGATATAACCCTGTTTTTGCCGGTTAGAAACCATCTTTAAAAGGAATATATTACTTTTAGTATAGGACATAAACAAAATCTACAGAGCTCTCAAAGATCCCTCAAAGATAAAAGGCAATAACAAACACAAAAGTACTCAAAACATGTTTTCAAGAATATCATGAAGTGTGTACGATACCCCGGCCCCAACAGAAGTTGTAACATACCCAGGGCGAACTCCTGCGTGGCGACGGTGACCACGCCCAGGGGCGTGTCGACGCCCACGCTGCAGCGGCAGTCCACGTCCCGGGGGTAGAGGGGCGGGTAGCCCGGGGAGGATACGTAAAGGGCGGGCGCCGACCACCGCCCGGACACGCACATGCTGTGGATGGACGCCTCTGGAACAATGCATCAGCTCACGTATCAGTGACGGCAGTGGTAGATCCCGGCAGGAGGATCCACCTCCTTCTGGCTGAATGTTCTATCAAAGTCATTATTTCCCCAATCAAGAGACATTTGGAGATCGCACTGGCATATCCAGATTTTCAGGGGGTGAGCAGATCCACTGGATTTCTTTCATACGCGCAAAGGCTCGTGGAGATACAAAGGTGGAAAATGGGGATGCGCACCCCCGGCCTGGATCTGCCTAAGGTTCCGGGACACTTTCGATTGCTAGGTTGTTTTTGTTGCTTGGTTCGTATTTTGTTGGTTGGTTGGTTTGTGTTTCATTGTTCATTCTAAGTTAGGGTTCCACATGCACCTACCACAAGGTCTCCCCCGAAGCCCAGTCTACTGCATTGTCCCTTGTTGAAACACTAACCTCAGTCAACCTCTCTCTATATATAGACTATTCCTACTCATACCAGAGCAAGCAATTGTGCAACAATCGTCAAAGTCTGTGACTGAGGAATCAGTAAAATCGCATCATCACCCACACAAAAATTATGAGCCTCTTTCTGTAGCTTCTATCATCACCCACAAAGAAAAAGTGGGCCTCTTTCTGTATAGTAGCTCTACTGTGTAGCGACTCCGCGCTCTCACCTTGGACACACTCGTACGTGAGCTGCTGGTAGTTGGTGGCCAGCCCGCCCCCGCCGGGGCACGTCCGCACGTAGCTCGTCTTGAACGTGTACACGCAGCTCTGGCGCCCGCTGCACATCTGCACAGGGATGCTGGCGTTACGGGGCACCTCCACCACGCACCTACCGGGGCAGATTATTGAGGTCAGCGATGTCTTCTGTCGGACAACGCAACACTTGATCGAGGACGAAACACAAACAAGAAAGCCGTGCCCGAGACTACTATTTTAAGTGACCATGCATCTATGTAGAGTTAGTGATGTTTTCGACAAATGCATTCTGGGGGATATAGATATCGGTATGAAAGACACACCCACAAACTCTGCAACTGAAATGACACAGCAATTCAAAGTTTTCCTGGACCATCAGACGCCCCTTATAACCCACTGCCTACCAAATTTCTAGATCTTGCTCTTAGACAGGCACATTAATTATGTTGGCTTGATGAAAATGTAATTCTGTAGTTCAAACAATGTGGTAAGGAACGACTTATCTGTACAAAAGGTGCATTGATCAACCTGTGCTGACGTAAGTTCCCCCTACCTGTCTCCGTATCCGGGCTGGCAGCTCCCGGGCGCCGCCGAGGCGGCGGGCGACCGTCCGTGCATGTCGCCCAGCACGTTGATGACGTGTCGCGGCGGACAGCGCAGCGCCAGCTCGCCGCCCGCGCATGCGCTCACCATCTGCACGGCGCCGCCTGGTGGCAGAGGGGGGAGTTATTTATGGTTACGAAGAAATGTAACAATAAGTCTCACAAGTTCACAATAGTTTTTTTTTCTTTCACTTTTTTTTTCTTTTTGGTTTATAAGTGCTTTTGCTTGCTTGATGTGAATGCCAGACCACATGTTATGCATGGAAGGGCTACAGTACCCCTTTAAGAAAGGACCAGTGCCATGGGTAATCTAGAATCTATTCAAAACCCAGTCTCTTATTCCATAGCATCCCACCCTGAAATGTTTACCTCCTGTAACCGTGGGGTTCCCTGGCTGTGGCGGGGAGACGCCCGGGGGAGTTTTAGCCCCAATCTCCTGCCTCTGGTCGGGTGACTGTGGCCGTGGTCGAGGCTGGAGCACCTGCGGCAGCTCTGGAAGCTTTTGAGGCTCCGGGTCCCTACAGCATGGTGGGTACACGAGCACTGACTGACTGAGGATATTGTAATGTTGCTCAACATTGTTTCAGGTTGTCAGGTTGATACACATGTAAGGAACAGGAGTCTCCTGTTATGACCTACATTTTTGTAAGTTGTGTCTTAGCCTACATTGTATATTACTGACTATGTCACTGTTGAATGGTGTGTATACACCTCGCCCTTATCTAATAACATTAACTACAAATGCTATTCTCAAACCACACTACTTGGTATAGCTACTAGTATAGTGTGGATAGGTCTACTGGTCTATGGCCTACACTAGTTGTGATAGAGGCCAGTTCGCATATAAAAATAGCTCAAACCAAACCAAATAGCTTACTTGATCTGCGGGCCGAGTGAGTTCCAGAAGGCGTCCACGCCGCCTACCCCCGGCCTCCCGGCTCCCGGCCTGAGGCGGACCATGGCGTCCGTGTCAAGGGCGTGCCGGGGCCCGCACGTCACCATCGTCTTGCCAGAGTCAACTGTAGGAGGTTGAAGTGGTTGTGTAACAACTCAGAATGAGATATGTGTGCGCTTATTCATATCATGCAATTCCTCGGTTGGTTCTACAAGATTTTATCTACCAGGTACTACGTGTACATCTTGCATTGCCTGAGCTTGTGATGGGCATTGAGGTGCAAGGTCATTTCTACAGTAATTTCTATATAATGTTACATTTACTTAATAAACATATTTTTCTTATTCTTCTTACAAATATTCTACTTTGTGCAAAAAAAGTTGGATGCATGAAGTTCAAAGTAGTGCGCTCGTGTGAATGTATACCTCTAGGAATGTTGAATAATGCCTAGTATACCATCTGTGTTACTCGTGCAGGTGTATATGAGTGTCACTTGACATTATCCACAGCATAGGCCTTCACAACAGACGCAACAAATGTGCAAGAAATGTTTGTTTGTTTGTCTGTTTTGTTTTTAACGCGCTGCCCCCTCACCAGTATAGTACAAGAGGAAGCCCTTGGTGGCGGTGGTGGTGGACGTGAAGTGCAGGGCGACCACCTTGGACACGTAGGTGGGCGCCGCCCGCCCGCACAGCGTGTGCGCCACGCCGCCGTCCGTGCGCACGGCCACCGCGTCCGCGCACGACGCCGGCAGCTCCACCTCCAGGCTCTGCAAGGCGAGGCAGGGAGTGTAGTGCATGCGTGAAGGGTATATTCCGGAGACATGCCAAAAAGGCCTATTTAGGAGGCATGTCAAAAAGGCTATTTGGGTGGCATGTGAAAAAGCGATGCGGGGTCCTTAAATTATGACCACATCGGGTATTCTCATGGAATAGCCAGCTCCACGTCCAGGTTCTGCAAGGTACGATGTGTGGCTAGTACATATTTGTTTTCAAAACACTTTAAAAATAAACAATGTTAGGTTCTCTATTCTCTAACTCTTGAGCATGCATGCGTAGAGAGATGCATGTATACAACTCGTAGCATTCATATGTCACAGTTAAGACCAACCCAGAGCTAAGTTCACATCTAGGCAAGGTGTGCGTTTGCTCATTGTTCACGTGAAAATATTTTATTTTGAGAATTACCTTGCACTAAAAAGAAATATAATAACAATAATATGAGACCAAGTGCTATTCACTAAATAAGGATAGTTTTAGATGTGCAAATCAGCTCCAATGTAAAGTGGGAACCTACAATCAACACCACGCTATGAAGACTAGACACAGTCCTCGCATGAAGAAAGGCCCTTGGCTGCTGACTTACGTTGAGCTTGACGGAGGCGCCCTCCTGCGGCGCGAGCAAGAAGCACATGCAGTCGAGCGTGCGCGTGTAGGGCCCGGGGTAGGCGGGCGACACGAGGAAGCCGGCCTCAGCCACCCATGTGCGCGACCGGCAGATGTCGTGCGCATCCGAACCTGCAGAGGGGTGGCACTTTGTATGTGGTGCATACTGTGTGTGGTAGTATATTATCTATGGGCATGTTGGTATGATTGCTGTACTCCTTCCTCTTCTTTCATTCTTTTTCCGAAGAAACCAGAATTTACAGTGTTTAAGTAGCGTCTGGGCGCGTAAATAGTTGGAGGCCCTAGGGTAGCAAGTGCAGAGAGTATGGCTTCCTCTATATTATATGGTGGGAAGACCGAGGGTATGTAATGGTTTCAAATCCCGCTTGAAGCTGGGTAAATTGAGTCCTAAATTTCTCGCGTATATTTGTTTGTGTTTGTTTTAACAATCGTATAAATGATTAACGTCATCATACTCACGCTCTATGCACTCGTATTCGACTTGGAAGTAGTTGGATGAGCGTCCGTCGTTGCACGTGACCTGGCCACGTGTCTTTGTTTTGAACGTGCACGTGCTCTTGCCGTTGCACGCCGATTTGATGTCGCTGCCAGCAGGCTTGCTGATGATGATGCACGAGTCGCCAGCTCTGAGCAAAGAGCGTGTAAAAATAGGTGAATATGCAAAATATATATATCCGAACTTAAGGCAGATTAGTAGACCTTTCAGTTACCATGCTTCTTGCACAGAAGAAGCATATATGATAATCCATCTATATCATCGGCACATCCAGGTGGCTCAACGGGATCACGCACATATTGGGTAGGCCTACATGAGGTAGGTTACCGCGGAGCCAAGCACGCCAATACTCTTTCCTACCAGGCATATCTAAATTAGCTCTTTTACAGAACATATATGTGATTGGACAATCATGCCCGCACATCCCAGTCCATGCAGTCACGCAAAACTTGCGTAATTACGCACACACACACACACATATGAACAACGCACTCACTCACACAACACGCACACAAACATATGCTTACTGCTCGGGGGGGGGGGGTACTTCCGTAATCGCCCTATATGGCATGTGCCACTGATAGGGATCTCCTTTTTCAACCCCGCAGTTTCACTAGGGGTCACCTTTTCCACCACTAAGTTTCACTAAGGGTCATGATTTCAACATTCTAGGCAGTTTCACTAAGAGAAGTTCAAGCTCGAGGTTCAATGTCTAGCTATCTTTTCATGTGATTTTGCATTATTGAGCCATAAAAAAGCATAAAGTTGTAGAAAATTTTGTTTTCATTACAGCATCACATAAAATAATACCCCTTGGGATAATACCCAATTGTTTTCATCCGGTGGTTTCACTAGGGGTATCATTTTCATAGTTTCGCTTGTTTCACTAAGGGGTATGATTTTGGACCTTCAGTGGCAGCCCGTGCCCTATTCACCCCTGAAGCACCCCCCCCCCCCGAGGCTTACTGGCTATACCTCCTAACAGAAACAAAGACAACAATCACAGAATGTAAGCTTCTATTGGGTTCTATTATATAAATATTTAATTGATTATTTAGCTACCTATTGGAACCTGTTATTTTGTCTTTGGCAAGACTTTTGCTCTTCTCTCAAGAGCTTCGTCAGGCCTGATGAAAAAGATCTTCTCACTGGGTAACATCTGATCGCCACGGATTTGGCGATCATGTGGNGATAACGTGACATGTGTATCCTTGTCACGTGCATCAAGATCCGTGATGATGCCATATAACATCGGTCGAGGTATACCACAAAGCTACCTATACTTCATGATCAGCATTTAAACTTTAAATCCAATCACCATCTGGACCATAAACGATCGTGACGCCATCGTGCCGACAACCTAGTGACCACTCATGAGGACCAGGCTAGAGAGAGAGACCATGTGAAAGGAATTCTTAAAGACAATGGATACCAACCATGGATCTTCAGATTACCCGAACCCAAGGAAAAGACCCCCACAGAAGACGTCTCCAAAGAAGCGACGGCAAAGATTCCAGTGTGCCTTCCATATCTCAGAGGACTTTCGGAAAAACTGAATAACATTTTCCGTGAACATGATAGCACATGAAAGCTGGTACATAAATCAATGTACCTTAATGCTTATTCCAAATGTGGTCCTTGTGGTCCCTGTTTGTTTAGGTCTGACGAAGCTCTTGAGAGAAGAGCGAAAGTCTTGCCAAAGACAAAAAGACAGGTTCCAATAGGTAGCTATATAATTAATCAAAGACAACAATGATTTAATATATGCCGATGAAACACACGGTTGGCCGCCTGTGCTCACCTGTATCTACACTCGTCCATGCCGGACAGCCCGTAGAAGTCGCCCAGGATGTTGATCATGGCTCCAGCCTCGCACGACAGGTACACGTTGCTGCCCTGGCACGCGCTGCTCTCTTTGCCCAACACCGAGGCTGTCGGGAGGATCAAGAGTAGTTGGAAAATGACAATGAAACATCTGCCTATGTTATGTGACTGCATGTTAATTATGTGTGCGCTCACAATTAAAATTTAGGAAATCTGCGTTTGTATATCATGAGTTGTGCTGACTCTTTATACGAGCGGGTACAGTTGCACGCATCGCTGTTTAATTAATTTGTGTCTCCATATAGTTGGTTTGTATCCTCAACTCTCAGACGATATATCCATATCTATTTGTTTTCAATTTATTTATGCCATGGTTAAATCTTTCTCCAATACTGCTACACCGGTTAAAATTCGAAGTGCAGGATGGAGAAAAGTAGATGCCAAGCTGTCTTTCTCCGCCTACATAATTACGTAAACTAGTTGGAAATACATTGAATATAAACAAAAACATTTGACATTGGCACCTATACCTGTTGCATAATACTTTATAATTTGAAACATATAAAAGTTCAATGTTATTTACTTTTAATGTCCAATTCTGGCAGCCAGCGTGGAAATAGTTTACATTTCACAGAATCAAACCCTGGTTGTGACTTTACATGCGATATTTGGCATCAGATGAAGAGCATACGGAAGTAAACAAGCCACTGTCTGTTGCTTCAATAATGACTATGATCAAAATTAATAAATTTTACATATATCTATCATGGACGTTTGTAAAATGTAACTGTTCTTTCTTGAATGATTTTATCGTTTTTGAGTTTAGAATGTTTAGTACTTTTTCCTTCTCAAATGTGTTGTGCAGCAGGACAATTGATTGTACATGTATATGTACATAGTAGCTAGGCTTTTTTTCATGATTTGAAGAGTTGTATTCGTCCTTGAAATGGTACTCTGCATGTTCTTAGGCAGATCGTGGCCTCATCGGCGTGATGTCCCACCAGGGAATTAGCCGCTTAAGTATCAGAATCAGAATCCAGGGGCGCTCCATGCAAATGCCCATCGATTGATTATGAAATGCATTTTGTATTGCTTGTTCGAAACTTACCTCGTAGTGATAACACACATATCCATAAAACTATTGAAATCGGCATCGTGAATGGAAGGTATCCTATTCATAGTTTCCATTTATTCAGGCTCCATGGAGTGTTATAACATCCTGTCTGTCCGTATTGAATAAAAACATGTGTTATACATGTCTGCCAATTATATCCGTCCCTCTTAAGTTAGACCCTCCACCGGAATTAATGAATTTGAACTATTTGATACAGAAGATAAACTGTTACATCTCAGCACATGTGGAAAAAACGTCACAGCACATTGCTATATGTACACATGCTGTTAAAACAACTGATATCCTTTTTTCATTAAATCATTGAATTTCTTTCTTATCATTTATCCAATCAAATATGATGGAAATCCATTGTTTTTACTCGTTTCAATGTTTGGGATGTAATATATTTTTGTACCTAAAATGCAATGCGTTTTAAATGAAGAATATACAGTACACCTGCCATCTGAAATAAAACCACGACCACTAATCATATAATAAGCACCAAATTAGATTTATATTTCAAGTTGCCACTTTCAAGTTCAAACAAGCCATGGGCAATTTAATTTTGGCCCCGGGCAGATAGGGACATTACATGAAATTTGCAATGTTTATATGATTGTTTAATAATTCATGTTGCCGTGACTTTTAATAATTGACACGTTATCCCCATATTTACCTTTAGAATGTGAGTAATAAAAAGTGTTATGCTTTACTCACAACTTTAATTTGGAATGTGTGTCTAAATTATCGAGCAGAGATCTACTGGATGTTTTTGTTTACCGCATAGTTTAGGCTACGCGTACCTAAATTAGAGTTTCAATCTAAATACATGTAGTTGAATCTATTCAATTATAATACGGGATCACTTGCAAATCTTAGGTATATTGGCATTTGCCATCTACTAGTAGTTATTTTCAATGGTCACAATTGGTTAAATGGTGTTTAAGAAAATCTCTTCTAAAATATGTGCTCTCTTTTTGATCCAGGATCTTCAAAATTATCTTAAAATTATAAGAGAACTGGCGCCATGCATTCACGTTCTTAAATTAAAGTCACAGTTTCCATTTGAACGGCGCCTTCTTCATGGAAACTTGACAAGCAATTATAGTGTTTATGGGTGGTGAAAAAGCTTAGATCTATGTTTGCAGTGAATCTCTATTTTGACCATTAGCCTACCACTATTAAAGGAACGTTCGGTAAGGGCTCCTTCTGGGTGAGTAATGAATATTACGTTTTTTATTATTTTGCTGAAATCAAGTACACGTTTACGTCGTGTTTTGTTGTACAGAATTATGTAAGGTGTTAAGTAATACTCGTGTTTGATCAATCAGAAGCTTGCGTGATCGTTGTATTGCAAAACTTATGGCTCGTTTTACTAGTTGCCAAAATAAACACCTTCGCAACAATGTTTCATAACGTACTATTATAAAACGCAAAATCCGATGCACCAGTGAAGACCTTCTCATCGTTACTTCCGGAAAGATACATACATGGCAAATTTGGCAAAATTTACGCCAATATTTCGGGCTGTGGCAGGTAATGTGATTCAACTAATAACGGATATGCAAGCTCTATTGCAAAGGTTTTCAAAAAATTAGTTCTTATGGTTAGATATTTTCACTAGACCTTGTAGTCTACGCCTAAATAGTGACCTTGTATGCAAAATTTACTATTTGTCAAATTTGACGGCTATTTGACAAAGCAAAATTTATTTCATGCAATGAAACGGTGTGATTTAGTTAACTACTACCGCACCAAATTCGGTTTAACATCTGTCATTAGACATTTGAAGAAGAAAATCAAATATGGGTTGTGTAACTACAAAAGTTACGTAACCAATACACTCATTGGAGTCATTGAAGCCGACAGCAGGACCAGGTCGAACCATCCCCACAATTTTCACCACATCGCCACAAACTCCACAGCCTGCAGACACTAATTATCCCCCCGCACCATACCATAATCGAACTGTCTACCACTGGAAGTGATACGTCGTCGAGTCCCTAGTCCAGACTATGTGGTAATACCTCTTAGAATAACCGCTTGGCAGCGAATAGCGGCGCACCCCTCCTCCTCTGTGTGATATCCTGCTAGGAATATATGGAACATTTTACAAGATCAGACAATACCAGAATTGATCACATTCCCTCAGTCAATGTACCAGTTCAGTTGAACGTGTTGGACAATGAATATGGTTTCACAAAGATACCTCCTCAAAAAGACTGTTCCAAACCACTTTAAAAATGCTGTATAGAAATTAGTTTTCAACGAATATAGCACATTGAATTATTTACGAGTACTGTTGAGTCACTACATATTTATTAATGCCATCCACATGTCTTCAAATATTTCAACTGCTCAGGAAAATTTACTTTGGAGCATTTTCATCCACTAAAACTACTGCACACCTTATATTCTTTAGTGCGGTAAGATTATTCCAGGGGTACTATTATGGATCTTAGATGGTCTCCATCATGCACACTAAATTTATCACCAATACTGGGATGCTTTTCATTAAATCAGATATTTACAGCCCCATCAAACAAGTACTAATATTGTTTTATACATATGTGACTTGATTTGCCAGGTTCGGGAAAATGTGCGCCACTGTCTGCCGGGTCGGTGCGATTGGCCTCCACAGAAGCAGCTGAGGAAAAGGTGTTTAGTCCATTCCTGTTAATAGTTTCTTTAATCTGTTTGTATTTTGTAATTGTATTTGTTTTATTATGACTGCATATTGAACCCTTATCATGCAACATACACCCTTAAATTTTTCTGGAATAAATCCTATTGTCAAACTTTTATAAAATCAATATTTGATTTTTATCACATTGATTTTAAATGCTAAGAAAAAACAACTAGGATGGAGTATTACGATAAAATAACACAAAATGATGCCAATATTTTATATTTTCAAATTTCTAGAAGGTGTATGGACCACTCAAAGATGAAGATAGAATATTCACCAACCTCTACGGGCGTCATGACTGGCGGTTGAAGGGAGCCATGTCAAGGGTGAGCATGGATTTATATCTTACAAACTTCCAAAGAACTGTTCATTTGAATTAATTCTCATATTTATTTGATAGTAGTCAGCAAAACAGTGACACTGGTTTGTTTTGACTACTATTGCATAAATATGAGAGGACCTGCTGCCACTCAAATCATAAATCTAGTAAAGAAGTAATTCTCTATATATGACTCAAAGAGTTTAGCAGACTTTAGCTATAGATGTGTAGGTTTTCAAATGCTGTCAAAGATCACATATTAATAACATTGTTACATAGACAGTTTCTGTCATTGTTAATGTTAACACGCAAAATCTTCCAATACTTATTATAAACGTGGTGCTATTTATATGGTATATTGCAGGGTGATTATTACAAGACAAAGGAGATCATCCTGAAAGGCCCAGAGTGGATTCAGGGTGAGATCAAGGCGTCCGGACTGCGCGGTCGTGGAGGAGCAGGTTTCCCCACGGGCATGAAGTGGAGCTTTATGAACAGGCCAGATGATGGAAGGTCAGTAGCAGTGGATCCCTTTCAAATTGCAGTATTTCATTTATTTTATGTTGATAGAAATGAGGCAATGAATGCGAATGAGGTATGAATGCTACTGATTGCAAAGAAGTCAGCTATAAAATGCCTGGTGATTAATACTAACATGTTAGAAATAAGATACTATGTTTTCAGATTTTTTTTTTAAACATGAACCAGCCATATTTTCCCTCTGTCTGATGATGTTTCATTTTCTGTAGGCCCAAGTACCTTGTGGTGAACGCTGACGAGGGTGAGCCTGGCACGTGTAAGGACCGCGAGATAATGCGTCACGACCCCCACAAGCTTGTGGAGGGCTGCCTAGTGGCCGGCTCAGCCATGGGCGCCAGGGCAGGTCAGTGCGGGGCGAACAGGATTGCTATTTTTTTATAGGACTGTGGAAGAAACTGGAAGCAATGGTTCTTTCAAGAAGAAATGGAAACTTGGTTTCCGGTCCGTGTTATTTGATTATTGAAAGATGTATTGACTATCATTCAAATAATTTAATTTGTAAGAGGACTGTTGGAAGAATGCAGCTAAATTCCTCACTGTGCTTCAAAAATCTTAGAAAATCATAAAATGACATTATATGATTTGTAAGTCTTTAAAAAGTGATATGGAAGTACTAGCAATGATTTAACACGCACCAACTCAACTTATCATTGCGTCAAAAGCTCTGTGCCTATTTTATGATTTTAATCAAAGTTGACAGAGAAATGAAAATCGCAACCGCTTGTCAGAAGTACTTGATATTTTAATTTTTATATGTATATAATTGTATTTAGTAGAGTTTGAAATGTGATTTACCATTTCAGCCTACATCTACATCCGTGGAGAGTTTTACAACGAGGCATCAAACATGCAAGTTGCCATCAGGGAGGCGTATGAAGCAGGCTTAATCGGCAAGAATGCGTGTGGATCAGGATATGACTTTGATGTGTATATGCACAGGGGAGCTGGAGCCTACATTTGTGGGGAAGAAACCGTGAGTTTAATTCTATATTTTATCACAATATTTGTAAATAGGTTTGAATTCATCTTCCTTTTGAGGCTATAACCAGGCTGCGTTGAATAACTTACAAAGCAGCAATCTGGCAAGATATGTTAGAATGCCATTGTGTTGTACAAATTTGTTTGAGCCTTTTTGGAGAGTTCTTGGTGAAAAAAATGTGCGAACTCATGTTCACTCATTTCTAAATTGAACTGACAGAAGATATCTATTAAAAAACTTTAAAAAAAACACCATTTTTCATGTTACATGAATTTAACATAGCATTGTCACTTCAGTATTTATATCGAAACAATTTTTTTACCCAAAAGATATTTATTATCATATTTTACAGTAAGAATATGATTTTGTTACAGTCCCTGATTGAGTCCATTGAAGGCAAAGCCGGCAAGCCACGGTTAAAGCCCCCGTTCCCTGCTGATGTCGGTGTTTTCGGATGCCCCACCACAGTCAACAACGTGGAGACAATCGCAGTGGCACCAGTAGGAAAACAACTTTCATTTAATACAATGTAGTTGCTGCTGAAAGAACAAATTAGTCAATGACTTTAATCAAATTTGACAGCTGTTTATTGTTGAAAATTAAAGCGAATAATTTCATAGTACAAATTTCTATATTTGTGTATATATTTTAGTAATAATATATTTTGGAAATATTCCATGAAAATTCAAGTTTGGTATACTAGTCATTAATTGTATGAAAATGAAAAAGACATGAGAGTTTATGTTGTAAATGTACCGTAGTTACGTTATAGTACAGGTGAGGAG
The DNA here is from genome assembly GCA_019095985.1 of Streblospio benedicti. NCBI lineage: Eukaryota > Metazoa > Annelida > Polychaeta > Spionida > Spionidae > Streblospio > Streblospio benedicti. The sequence continues at coordinate 29,117,527 of CM032666.1, read as the reverse complement.
AAACTGCCAACAAACGTTGCTATTTGCAGACGATCTGCCGCCGTGGGGGAGAATGGTTCAACGGCTTCGGCAGGCAGAGAAACCAGGGCACCAAGGTAGGTGGCAGGGGTCATGTGACACATTTCGCTTTGTAGCATTCTCAGACAGTACTGTATGTATGGGGATTTATATGTAGTATTGTAGTATAGATAAAGTCAATTTGGAGCTTTCTACATTGATTTCGTACTTTTTCATGTTTCAAGTTTTTATGTTGCATCATAAGCTTTTGATAAATTGTGAATTTATTGAATTATGAATTAGAATACAAAATATATGTGATCAGTAGTTACTAACTGGATATAACTGATATGAGCATTAACAATTGACTTTTAACCCTAAATCAAATAACTGCACTGGATTGCTATTTCAGCAAAACTTTGATATCTGGAATGAAATTATTATTTATGCGAAACATGATATATAATTATTCAAATAATGTGTTTCAAATTCAAATCAAACTCCCTTCAACCTTTAGCTATTCTCAACCTACTGCTTTGTACCAATCATGTTGAATTGTAGACTGGGCAGCCAGGCCACACCCCTTGAATGAGGAATAAGTAGGGCCTATCCCAAAAAACTTAGGATTTGATTTGTGAATTGAATTGATTCGTGCCCACAGCTGTTCAACATCTCCGGCAACGTGAACAACCCGTGCACGGTTGAGGAGGAGATGTCGATCTCCATGCGCGAGCTGATCGACCGTCACGCGGGCGGCGTCATCGGCGGCTGGGAGAACCTCCTCGCTGTCATCCCGGGAGGCTCGTCTACACCGCTGCTGCCCAAAAGGTAACAACTTCGTACTGATATTCAGTATGTCGTATTAAGCGTTATGCATATTTCTATATTTTGTAAACAGTGAAATGTTAGAAAGTATATAATAAGATTGTTGTTCATCTACTCCACTGCTGGCCAAAAAGTACCAACTTGCACACCTCTCACACTGATGTTCTGTGTGCAGTATAACTTCTTTTTGCGGACACTTTGGAATACTGGATGGATATTCTAATAAAAGATATTTCTGGATAAGAAAGCAAAAGATGCTGACGACTTGTGTGAATTCCTAGTCATCAGTACTTCGAGTCAACCATCAATCATGATCGTATCACGTTGTTCTGCAGTGTGTGTGACGACGTGATGATGGACTTTGACGCGCTGGTTCAGGCTCAGTCCGGTCTCGGCACCGCAGCCCTCATCGTGATGAACCAGCAGGCCGACGTGGTGCGCTGCATCTCTCGCCTCATGGAGTTCTACAAGCATGAGAGCTGCGGACAGGTAATGGACTGGAGATTCTAGGTACACAAGTACTATATTGTAGACTTTAGGTACTATCAAATAAGTGGGTGTGCAATTTGGGATGATTTGAGATGTTTGGACACTCGAGGCAAAGCCAAAAAACCCAGACATTTTGGATGTTGTGAATGGGTCCAAGGCTCCCTTGGATCTACCAAGATATCTGTTGATAGGCTTGATCTTACTTGAATTTGGCAGTTTTAATATTTTCAAAAGATCAGACATTTGTTTTTCAAGCATGGAAGTTTCTGAAATACGTGTTGATTGGATCGATAGATTTTTTAGCAAACATGTTTTTAATAGCTATCCATGTACTTTTAAATTGTTAAATTAGCTTCTCGATCTTTAATTTTTTTTATACTTTTATGTAGGAGTAACATCATAAAGATGCAATTTATTGCCTTGATCCTTACAATAAGGTACACTTAATGCTAATGCAAATATTTAGTAATGTTTTTTGTTGCTTTAATATTCAAAATTTCAAATCACCATTTATGTTTCAGTGTACACCATGCAGAGAGGGTGTTCATTGGATGAACAAAATTCTTAAGCGATTTGGTAAGTTCAATTCACACAACTCCTTTTAGAATGAAATAATTAGGTGTGTTAAATTATATTAATACACAAGTAAAATCCATCTGTTGTATATGTTTTCATCAAAGATTACAATTTTGTGATTTTTTGTATTTTCTCATTTGAATAAACTGAAAATTTTAAAAATCAAAAATAAAAGAAATTTGTAAACTAAGCAGAAGATTCATGTTGCACCTATACATTAATTAGGTACATGTTGTTCGGCTGAAAGATTGCTTGAGTGGTTTTGTGAGTGATTAGCATTGTACGCTGAATGTGTTGCCGATGAAAGTATGTGAAATATGATCAATTGATAGACAAGTCTGCCAATAACCTGGTGTAGAATCTAAATTCTAGAGAACACACCAGACTTAATGCTATAAACCATCACATCTACATTTATTTATTATTGTTTCTACGTCATAACTGCTGGTGAAAGGTTTGTCAAAAGGATAAATTTGAATAAGATTTTCTGAAATTTATCCTTTTGACAAACCTTTCACCAGCAGTTACGACGTAGAAACAACAATAATGAGAGGACCTGCTGCCATTCAAATATTGAATTTAGCCTACATTTATTTGTTTATGTAACTTGTACTTTCAGTGAAGGGCAACGCGCGTCCTGACGAGATTGACATGCTGTGGGAGATCAGCAAGCAGGTGGAAGGCCACACCATCTGTGCCCTGGGAGACGGCGCAGCCTGGCCCGCACAGGTTGGTACTCAAGCACGCACACCAAGTATACCCACATACCGTAAATCTTCTGATAATGGCCTACCTCTAATACTGGTCTACCTCTTATTAAACGTCCCTCTAAGCCTGAGCTGGCATCTATTCTGTTAAACTCCTACCTGTAATAACCCGCTCCTCCCCAAAAGACAACCATTTACAAAGTCAACAAGCCAAGGACTGCACTAGCTGTGTTGACATGAATGAGACCCACACATCTGCACAAATTTGATAGTGCAAAACAGAAGTCTTATCTCTCATATAATTATAAAGGTCAAGTGGGCATTGTTCAAGAATGTGGAGCATTAAAATGAAACTGGCAAAAACTATTTGTTTTACTGTGAACTGGCATCAAATATTTTTCATTGCAGGGTTTGATTCGCCATTTCCGACCTTTGTTGGAGGAACGATTTGCCAACTACGCAGCTCAGAACCAGAAACAGGCAGCCAGGGTCTAACACATTTCTCAGACTGCTGTAATATAACCACCAATTCTGTAACTTCCGAAAGACACAAACGTTTTACAATAATTTTGAACATGCCTGATGTCATTAGGGATGGGTTTCTTGTGCATGGTAGAATCATTGAAGCATTTTGGAAGTTTCATTTAAACATAACTCAATGGCATAAGGTTTTTTATGGATGTGAAATACAACCCAGTGATTAACCAACTAGAGAGAAGTGACATTTTATGTCATACAGGAAATTTGAAAAGTTAACTATTAGAAATCGAAAAAGAACTTCAAATGTTGAAAACCCGAGTGAAAACAGTAAGACAAACTTCTTGGATTTTTCAAGTACATATTTTTCTTTACGTAATATGTGAAAAAGATCAAATTTTGTATTTAGTTCTTGTTACCATTAAATTTATATAAGTGAGAAATGCTTATTGATAGTGTTATGGTTTAGTAGTCCTTTGAAAATTGTTAATATCCAGACTATCAAATTTGTGTAACCATGTGAATTAAATATAGAATGTATAAAAAACTAAATGGGTAAATTGTGATAGGCAAAGTGTGACTGTTTCAGTTAAAACGAAGTGTTGTACATAAGATTGACGATATGCACAGCATTTGAAATATTATTTATAACTGTGTATCGTACTGTCATATGAAAAAAATATAAAAAATAAAAAAATATGTCAGTTTATTCTTTGAGATCTGCTCCACTCATCACAAATAGATGCAACAGTATTATCAAAATTACTTGCAAATTATTTATATCACATTCAGTGAAATTACACTAATCTATCACACAATAGACTTGCAGAAGTATAACATGAAGAGTAGAAACCAATTGTATCAAACATTCAATGTTACATTGAACCAACTACATATACTTTTAAGTGTCAGATTTAAAAAAAAAAGTGAAATCCTATTTGGTTTACACAAATTACAAAAATGATTGTAAAACAAACATGGATCTCCAGATTACCTTCGAACTTTCATTCTAATAAGATTCTATCACTCATTGTAATAAAATATCAGCAGTGTTAATGATCATTGCTTTGTACATTGAAAATCCCAGTTAAATATAAAATTGTAGCACTCTTAAAGGTTAACTATTTAAAGATTTAAATGATCTTGGTCGTAGGCAACCCTGCAATTAATGCCTCCTGAGTAAACACTATGATTCCCACTTCAGGATTGCCACACATCAAGGAAAAATCCGGGAATTTTGTTCTCGACATTTGGTGGCAACGCTGCACTTCTTCCTTCCGCTCTACAGTTCCTGCTTGGCCTCTTCTCTGACCTGGATGACAATCTTGCCCGTGTTGGCGTTGCTTTCCATCACAGCATGCGCCTCGGCCAACTGTTCGAGAGGCATCACACGGTCCACAATCGTGCGCAGCGCTCCACTTTGAAAATGTGGCAGTGCATTCTTCACAAATTCAGACACCACTTGCGCTTTGTACTGTGAACGGCAAGAAAGATGAACGCTCGTTTGAGCCATTAAGGTTTCACTTTGAAAATTATCAAATGTGGTGGGGTGTAAAATTATCTGCAGCGAAAGAAACTGTTTCAAATGGTTAGACTAATGAAGACTACTTGTATGCATAGCATAAACATATGATATATCAAAAATAAATTGTTTAATAATCACATGTGCTTTCAACAAGATCACATAAAGATGAGTAAAATTTCAAAATAACTAAAATATGATTTTTTCGAAGAATTAGCTAATATAAATTTATTTAATATGGGTATATTCATTTTTATGCCATTTACCAAACTGTAATTAATTACCTAATGTAACATCTGATAGGATAATGATTTATCAATTATTAATAGCTGAACTAAAGATAATAATTTCAAACACAAATGTACCTCAACTGATCGTGTTCGAATCGTAGTTCCAGTCAATGTGATCCATTTTCTAAGAATCTTTGCCAAAATGTCACCATTTACATTTGCTCCACCTTAAAATTTAAAAAAGAACTAATTCATTATGATTTACAGAATGATTGCTGTATACCAAATCATGAGACTTATATACGACATAGATTTATTCAACGGTTTATCAAATGGCCACAAGCATCAAAAGGGTAGTAAAAATAATATTTACCCCTAAAATCCTTATGAATCAAAAACACTTCATTTTTCAAGTTTGTTTTCCATTTTTAGTATCTCTTCTATAGTAGCAAATATTGTATGTATCACTACATGTACTACTTTCTCTGGGGACAATTGTTTTCTGTATATTAGCATAGAATAGTGGATGTGAAGAATATGATTCTGCCTCAAAACCACGTATCTGTGATGCGACAATGTACTGATTAACAATAAACTACCATGTGTTATTTAACAACGACTACAAGACCATCACTGTCTTGGCTTCAATCATCAATAATGTCAGACTGGAGCGTACTAAAAGCCTTTGGCCGTACCCATGCTTCCGTAGAGCACCCAGCGTCCCTCCCGGGCGAGCGCATCCACGTTCTGATCCCAGTAGCTGCCACCAACACAGTCCAGCACCAGGTCCACACCCCGACCTGCCATGGATGATGGAAAATATAACATAAATGTGTCTACTTTTAACATAACATATATCATTTAAAAATCAAATACAGTAGAACCCTCTCTATTAGGACTGGGCTCAAGTGGTCTTATTAGAGAGGTGGTCTTTGACTTTGCTTGCTACCTAATAACATGTAAGCCATATTGGGCATACATTTGAAAAACCCATCAAAAGCATTATTCCAAATACATCCATATCTGAATTACACACAAATCAATTACAAAGACTTCCTTGTCGAATGCATAACAATTCCTATAAAAGCTGCAAACAATTCAATTATTGAAAATTGTGTAGGTGGCTATACCATTAGTAGCAGCGAGCACTTTTTCTGCCCACGGCCCCTCCTTGTAGTTGAAGCCGTCCAAGGCCCCGAGCTCCATGGCGGTGCTGATCTTCTCCTGGGAGCCAGCTGTCACGATGGCGCGGGCCCCCGCCTGCTTCACCAGCTGCACCGCCGCCGTGCCCACACCGCTGCCCCCAGCGTGGATCAGCACGGTGTCCGTGACTCGGAGCTTGCCTTAAAATACACGTACAGTAGAAACACATAAATATCAGTTGGTGAAATACAGTTGAAACTTATTATTTTGACACTGTTTCGATTTGAATTCATTCCTTTGTTATCATCACCGCTACCGGATCAGGACAGTGTCCGTGGCTCGCAGCTTGCCTACATACAGGCGAAAGTTATTAGTGGGTAAGAGCTTGCCGAAATACACGTATAGTAGAAACATATAATTATCAGTGAGTCATAGCTTGCCTAAATACATTTGTAAAGTTAAAACTTGTAATGTAATTATCGGGTCCGAGCTTGCCGACATGCAGTTGAAAATTAACATTATCAGTGGGTCATAGCTTGCCTAAATACAGTGAATATTCTCAACAATAGAAGAGTGAACAACGGAATAATTGAATAATGGAAACTTTTCTCATGCATTACACATTAATGTAGTTATCAGTGGGTCAGAGCTTGAATAAGCAGCAGAGCAGAAATACAGTTGAAACATATTACTTTGACATAGTTTCAATTTGAATTCATCCCTTTGTTATCGCAAGCGTGGATGAACACAATTGTAGAGTGTAGCTTGCCTAGAAATATTGGTTTGAAACCTATCATTTTGACGCTTTAATTTGAATTCTTTCCTTGTCACTCAAACAGGCACCAACACAGATTAGCACAGCATCAGTAGCTCGAATAATGAATAAAAACATTAATCTACAAAGCAGAACACCATTCCCTGATGTGATAGAAAACATCGATATTAATCACTTGCAGACTGACAGCATCCTGCTTTACCAGGGTACATTCACATCACATCAGATTCTGTTAATTTCAGATCAAGATATGTGATTGGGCTCTATGAATGAGAATGGACTGACAGCAGAGATTGAATAGACATGTATTGTAAGGAAATTACAGAGACAGGCTTGTTAAGTTATTTGAAAGGCCATGGAATAGAACTAACTGTCTTGTGTTCACACCAGACCAGTCATTATGTGTAGACAGGTGCTCTAATCCACTGAGCTAACCTCTCCTACAGCTTATAGACACGTTCATACTTACCAGTATCACAATTGCGCAATGCCATTAGGCCTTTTGCCACCTTGATACTATTTTTGGCCCTCACACAGCCTTAATCATCTAGTCTCTGTGTCCCTGAAACTCTCTACCACGTCGAGTGCGTGTGCTGCCTAAGAGGAGGTTGACGTGCCCTGGCCCACTTTGTATACAGTATGATGAAATGCATGCTGACCTACCTACAACATGCAGCAGCTGGTACGCAGTGAGCCACACCTCGGGGATGGCAGCTGCTGTCGCCAGAGACATCTCAGCCGGCACAGGCATCAGCAGGGCCTCGTGGGCAGCCACGTACTCAGCATTCCCACCACCTATTGTCATGGAAAGTACAAGCATCCAGTGATAGCAGCAGGAATAGAATAAGACCTCTAATTCTCTCTTATCCTATTCTTGATACCAATAATTGATACCAACAATTGAAGTGCTATTGTAATTGCAATTGACACTGTATAATTATGTTATTGCACAGCATCTAGTGTGTGGACTTTGGAAAAAAGGACATTAAATTCTTTTTGTAGCACACATAGAGTATGTTTGGTTCCTTTGTTTGATCGTAATTGCAATTGAAAGTCAAACTGGTATTAGATGAAACATATCAATGATAGAGACATGAGTACCTACGATTGAAAAGAAATAATGACATATATTAGTTCTAGTCAGCACACTCAGAAGGAGTGATTGTCATTTCAGAATCTGGTAATTTGTTTTAACAAGATTATAATGCGAGTTGTTTTTACCTGGCAATAGAACCATTATTCTGTCGCCGACACTCCATCTGTTGCCACAGTTCGGACCAATCTTTTCAATCAGCCCGGATGCTTCTAGCCCCAGAATGTCACTCTCACCGGGTGGTGGTGGGTACCGACCCTTGCGCTAATGTAGAAAATGGCAAACCTCTATCATGCAATGTTTATCATAGAACAGTAATTTGGACATTAAAAGATTACATACCAACATGTAGCTTATAATTGTACCTGTTGCTCTGAGAGTAATAAGCATCATTTCTTTAATTCTAACGGCAAAAAAAGTATTTTGAAATGGTAAATTCAGCAAAATTAACAATGAATAGTGTTTATTGAAGTATTCCTTGCCGTTACTGCGTTATTGTTTCTTGCTAGAAGTTTGAGATATCTTGTCTACCATAAAAGTACACGTGGCAGTAAACTCTCTAATCTATATCTCTAACCTACACCATTGAGAAGGAAATACAACCGTAAAATCTAAACATTACTATTCACACTAATTTTGTCACCTGCAGTGTGTCTGCTCTGTTGATTGCAGTCGCGAAGACTTTAACAAGAACTTCATTATCCCGTAGTTGTGGAATTGGTACAGCCTCAATACGAATGTTCTCTGCTGGGCCAGGAGTAAATTGAGCTGCTCGCATTGAGGATGCCATGGTTCGAACTTGACTAATCTAACAACAGAGGAAGTACAAAACATCTACATAATAAAACAAAATGTAAATGGATTTCGGCTCATAACAATACATAATGTAATAGTTTATTTTGTATCTAAATTAATCCATATAAACTAATGGATAGCAGCGAACTCGGCACAAAACCAAATCGGCATCCGTTTTCATGCCGTTTTGGGCGTCCAAAACGGCACCGAATGTTGTAAAGTGTTTATATTCCAATATACTACAGAGTATATTTAATTAATATGCTGGTTGATTGATGATGTGTGTAAACACGAAAACACCATGTGTTCTTAATGTAGTTGGTTCCATATAATAAAATAATATGTTTGTAGCTTGACGGCTGAAATGTTGTGAGCATGTGGTTTATTTGACCCCTATTGTATCATAATCCTGCTTGGTTATACTGGCTGGTTGAAAGCAGATGGAATGATGACATCATAACCCATTAGCCAAAAACAAGCTGATGCAATGCTTACAACTGAAACTTTCCTAAGCGATGCCAACAACGAAGCCGAAACTACTTTTTTTAATAATTTATTGGAAATTGTACATGAGCAATTCGCAGAATTGAGTTCATAAATGCAAAAATAAGCATTAACCAATGTCTATCCAAATACTTCTTACTGGCAAAATATTTTTTTAAGAATCACTGTCACTCACCAGATAACACATAGATACCAAAGCTCTGTGACCAAGTAAAAGGCCAGTGATCTCAGTGAGTACGCACATGCATGGGCTGTTTTAGCTGTCCACTTCGTACCGTTTTAGCTGTAGTTTTGTGTCGTTTTGGTATGCAAATTTTGTGCCGTTTTGGTTTTGTGCCGAGTTCACTGGTATCCTAAACTAATCAAGATCCATCATACCAGACTATTTGGACTCTCCAAGGATTATGTCTGACTTGCTTTTGGAAATACTAGTATTAGGTTTTAATATCGACTTAATCAATATTCAAGCATTCCAAGCTGATTGTAAATGTAATAATTTGTAGTGGCTGATTCAGGATTATGGGATTCTTCTAAAAATATTTAAATCAAATATTTAAATTGAATATTTCCAGTCTGTCACACCTTAAATCTACCATATTAACTCATTAACTCTATATCATGCTTTGCGTTTATCTTACACTTTACTATTAATTTAAACACTTTTATCTGTACACTAATTATTACTAACACATTCTTAAATCTCTCTTATTTGACGCACACGCCCATAAGCTTCAATTGCTGAAAGAGGGAGGGCTGTACAACTGATACCTGAAGCATGTGTTCAACTAACTTTGGGACTCCACAGCAAAGATAATACTATGACATTACTTCTATATTGAATAATCATCTGCACAAGATTATATACTTGATGTACACATTTACACTTCACTTTTGTGCAATTTTTATAAATAAATACCTTTATAGCTTTGAATCCTTCCCGGATTTTCTTCAATCTGCCGTGTCTTTGGGAAGGATTGAAAGTGAAAGCTATCCAGGTAGATCTATTGCTTTATAAAAATTGCACAAAAGTGAAGTGTAAATGTGTACATGAAGACGTTACTTCTGTACTAGATCTAGTAACTAACTTTGGAAGTCCACAGCAAAGATAATACTATGACGTTACTTCTGTAAAATGTGGTGAATGTGAACCCAAATTGTGATAATGACATGATTGACAGATGTGTACTATCCTTTATCAACATGCGACGTCTTTCGTGCAAAAGCTAAATAGACTAAGGCTTTTATTCTTCGATATTTAACAATTAAAATACAATCAATTGTGTTCTAGACAAATACTGCTATTTGAGTCATTTTTATCCATAAAACTCCGTAAGCTATTTTCTAAACTAATTTATTTACTTAAGTCAGTAACTTATCATAATATATTGATTATATCTGGGTCGACTATTTATTTTTTACCTGTGATTGTATGAGGTGCCACAGCGCCAGGTTTAAATTTATCTTGTTGATTAGTTCAATACTTAAATAGGAATTACAGGATCGCGAACCTATGTAGGGGAGAGTTCATTTGATATATGATGCCTCTGCACGTGTGAGTGTAATTTTTCTATCTATTTACAGTATATTAACATCACAGTTCAAAAACAGTTAATAATTATAAGCAGTTTTAGCCATTTACAAAATGTCACATACAGTAGAAACTCGCTATGTGAAGTAGCACACATTGAGATGTATCTGTCTTTGACTTACAATGTACTTCATGGTTTTAATATATCAAATGTTGTAATTTGTGTGTGTCAAATACCCCGGTACTGGCAACATCAAAATGTTCTTACATAATGCTCCCTTCAATTTTTAAGATAATGTGGTTCTACTGTAAGTAGGTACAGTTACCATCTGCCATTGAAGACAGTATAATTGGTGCTGGTACATTATATAATGTGCATGCAATCATCAATGGCAGGTTCGCAGTTGCCACATGCAATAAGTAAAGCATATTGTTTATTTGATCAGTCGATCGAAATCTTTCTAAAGTTATCTATGACTTACTGATATATAGACATTATAGTGGAGCTTCATTCTTGTCGCTTTATGAACATTTGGGAGCATGAAAAATGGTCCTATTACAGAGGTGGTCTCAATATAAATGTGGTCTTAATTTGAGGTTCAACTGTATAATCATTTAGGAGTTATATTGCGCAACAGCAATTAAATGGTGTATTTCTATGACAGGTTTCAATAGGTATCTATTTATTTGATTATGATTTTGAAAAATGAAACCAAAAATATGTATTTCTAATCTATATTATAATGGAATCTCAGGGCGAAAAAAGACATGGCTGATGCAGAAACTGCTTCTGAAGAAGAATTAAACACATCTGGATCCACGTTGTCTGGCAATTTGTCTGAAGCCTCATTTGAAGCAGGTGATTATGTTGGAACTGAATTATTTCACATTATTATAACTGACTTGTCAAAATTATTTTTATGTAGTATGATTGTTGCTGGTTCATTAAATGATTGTGATTTGAACTAACTTAAATTTAATGAGCTTTAGATAAGCTTTGATGACATGAATCATGAATTTATTTATATATTATCTTTTTCTTTTTATTATAGATACACCAGGAACAGTCACACGAAGACAGAAACAGCTGGCCAAAAAGTTAAGTAAACAAGAAAAAGAAAAGAGGCTCAAAGAACAAAAGAAGAAAGAAAAAAGTAAGTGCTCTTGTCATTTAGTGACTAAATGTATATTGTCATTTCATTACTTATTGCTTGTTAATGTCTCAATATGTTTCAATATCTTTTGCAGAAAAAATATCCAAGTCTGACTTTTTTACCCGGCAGCAAGAATTTAGAATCTGGCTTCAAGAGGAGGTACAAATATATTATATATTTATCAACATTTTATCTATTCCATGTATATTCAGTCTCATACTTTAATCAACATCAATATCTTCATTTCTTTAGATTAGATAAGGAAATATTTCTCGGACATACTTCAATATTCCAACTCTAATTTGTAATCAGTTTTGACTGAAGATCAGTATTAGATTCTATGTAAAATCATTAGTTCTGACCCGGGTTCTGACAGTAAATTTTAAACATGTTTTCAAAAATCTATTACAGAAATGTATTGATTTGGATCGGCTACCTGAGGCCAAGGCAAGGGAGGTGTTCAAAAAGTTTGTCAAGAAATGGAACAGCAAGAAGCTAGATGTTGTAAGATAAATTCATTTAATTTTTTTTATTTTATATAATGATGAACTGATCATTAATGATTTAATTGTGCATAAGTGAACTTTTGGATGAAAGGAAGCACTGAAATTTGATATTACAATAGAGGTAGGCAAATCAAAATGTGATATTTATTTTTAAGTAAGCAAACCTACACAATTGGCGCATATAAAGCCAGAATATTCTATCTTCAAACATTGTTAGTGATGAATACAGTAACATACTAGAATCCAGTTGATTTTTGTTGTGTAGTATAAAGCAGTGGGATAAAACTACGTAAATGATGTATTGGTATTTCTAATCTATTATAATCGAATCTCAGGGCAAAAAAGACAAAAAAATAGAAGAAAAGCAGGTAAATTACCTTCAAGTAACTGTATCATGAATACAGTAACAGTTGCAACAAACAGCATAGCTGAACAAAATGTAAATAATCTTGTAGAAATACTACAGAGGAACTGAATGCTGGGTGACTGCGTCTCCAAGCACTCAGTCACTGTGGGCGATGCCCTCCGATGGTGACCTAAACATCACGCCGGGTTCGATGAAGGAGGAAGATCTGACCTCTCTCTACAGCCGCACGCCATCTCATGCTTCTTTCTCTACATTTGGACGCGGTGAAGGCAGACGTCTGATGGATATCATGCGGGACATGCCCAGTCAGACGAGTATCAATAAGACGTATGTAAATTGCTCAGTGTTGTTTTATATAGGGACTAAATATTTATATTTAGACAATATTATACATGTATGTCTTCTGCTACTGGAAATTGTTTAGTTTTTAACCAGAAGTACAATTTTGATTAAAACTTTTTGTTTGTTTGAACGCTCCAAGGTATACAGACAGTGTCAACGTCATTTTTTATTATTCTAACAATAACAAGTACTGATTTTAAAATGTGTACATGCATGTGTATCTATTTACTCACTACACACAAAGCTATATGAGTGATTTTAAAAGTGGAATGTTTGCTTGCAAATTCCATAACAACGTAGACATTTCTCAAAATATTTTATTACAGAATTGAAGCACCATCCTTAGAGAAAAGATCGTCGTGTCCAACAATTTTACCACCATTTCTTTCTTTGTGCCCACAAGTGAATGAAGTCAGTCGATCACCACCGAAACGAGTGGAATCTCTGCAGGTGTGCTTATATGATGATATTATCTACACCCATTCCATAATTATCCACACTCACAGGGATAAATGTTAGGAATTAGAATTTTAAATTATCACTTTAACCTATTTTGATGACTCAATTTTTTCAATTTAATTTAAAAAGTGTTTAATTAATTTTTGTTTTGTTTCAAGTGCAGATTTTATTTTATAATGTGATTAAAACACTTTTGTAATCATTTTAATAGCAGCCTAAGCTCTAGAAGTGAAATATACCTGAAATCAGTCATTCGAATGCTTGTTGTTTTTCATCACGATAATCCTGATTTACTGCTAATTACTCTGTATGAACAAAAAATGTAGATGTAAGGATTTAGCTGTGAGTGTTAGATACATATTTTCTCTGTGTGACTGTTTACTTGCCTTGCAGTGTGTATCTGTGAAGGAGAGTGTGCACGCTCCACCACCTCCTCCTCCAATAAGGGCAGCCTCACTTCAGGTTGTTTACTTCAATTATTACTTTGGTTTCTTGCAACATCTGATTGAGATTTTGTTACTTTTAGTGTTTGCGGTAACTACTAATACATCGTATTTAAACAGACCATATCACAATATTTTAATTACTGGATAAACTGTTCTACGATTAAAATCGATCAGTGCATTAGATATTACTTATTGGCGCTTGAATATGGATATTCCAATTGTTTTAATATCACTTACAATTTGTTTTCTTTTTTTTCTGACAGTAACACCAGTTAGCTATTTCAATATGGAGCCGTGATAAATTGATAACATATATGATTTTTTTGTGTAAATATTTTGACAAAAGTATAGTTTTATAGATAGACTCAAATCTATGCTAAATTGTCAACTGCAGTTACTGATTGCCAGCAATACATTTTATTTTACACATTTTATTTTTTTCAAACTTACCGGTACTAACAGCGCATATTTTTCATATAGCTAAATGCATTTGTTTTCTTTTTTCTCCACAGCACATCCCTAACACCTCCTGCCCAACTACAAAGCCACATAGAACATTACAAGCTCTCAAACGTCAGTCAATATCTCACCAGGACTCCCTCGCCAATCTACCACCACAGCCACCAACTTACGAACCAACTGGCTCTTTCGCAAGTTTACCACCACCACCAGACGATCTGATACCAGAAGTTACCAACAGCTTCATAAGACCAAAGTCTGGTTTTGGTTCGCTTCGTTGCAAGTCAAAGCGAAACAGCATTAGAGCAGAGTTGCCTTTCGTTCCAAGCCCTGCAGACACATTGCAGGAGCAAAAGAAGGATGATGAGCAGTATAGCAGTCTAAAGAGTGTGTGTCAGGATCATCGGTCATCAGTACCTCAATTGCCTGGATCGTTGTCTCGCAGATCTTCTATGAGCAGTATTGCTTCCAGCACGGTTTCTAGTGTGTATTCAAGCATATGCAGCGATATTGAAAATCTCTGCAAAACTAGTGAAATACCATGTGAAAATTTCTACAGCAAAAGCCAACGCGATGAGGGTGTATTAAAGTCATCAGATGGAGTAACAGCAAAAGTAGTCCCTCAAGCACTACCGAAGGAAGCTGTTAGAGAGCTTTATTCAGGAAAGCGTAAAGGATCAAATTTCTGGAGCTTTAGAGGAAAAAGTGATAAGTCAAAATCAGCAATATCTTCTAAAAAAGGTAATGGAAAAGGAGAGGCAGATAATGCAAGCAAAAAATCTAAAAATAAATCAAAGAAACACAAAGGAAAAGACATTCCACCACCTCCACCACCCCCTCTTTTCAAACCACAAATAGATCTAACCTCTACAAAATCTCAGCAACATGTGGAAAATAAAACACAACCCCAGTCTAGCAAACATGTACCTCCCCCTCCTCCTCCTCCCCCTCCTCCAATACCTTCTCATAAAAAGTGCGAAGACACTTTAAGCTTGAAAACACGTTCAATGGGATTAAAAGAAAAAGATTCAAATTCTTCGAATAAGATTATTCCTCCACCACCACCACCTCCTCCTCCACCAGTACCATCGTTATCTAATAGAACTTTCACTAGAAGTCAGAATAATCTTACTGATAATGTTCATTCAAACATTCAGACTGGTGCACCGATGGCATCAGATCTTCCTAATAGACCTCTCCCCACATTACCTGCACAGAAAAAATGCAAACCCCCTGATGGTATTCCAGTCTTTAACCGTACATCTACTGAATGTAAACCTCCACCTAAATGTCAACAAAGACCCAAGTCTGCCATGCTGCCTCCTAGAGCAACAATGCTCACCCCAACTTCCATTGCACAAAAGAATAAGGTTAACCTTGACAATGTTCAAATTCCAAAACTTGACTTGGCATGTGAATCTAACGACCAACACCAACCACCTGTTAACACTTCTAACCCACCTGCACTTGTTCCTTTTGCACCTTGCATAAAGTCAGACATCAGACAAAAATTGAAGAGCAACAAAAACAGCTTGACAAACCTGCTACCAGGAAGGCCACTGTCCGTGCCATCTTTCGTGGAAAGAGAAAGTGTAGATGCTGTTGACGCCAAGATGACAGTCCCTCTTGCTATTGGTGGTACCAAAAAGCGAGCGCCTCCCCCACCCCCACCAATCAGCAAGAAGCCCAAGCATCTGATGAAATTGGTTCAGGATAGTAGAAGTCAGGTCCTAACAAATATATATTTTTTTAGTCTTAATGTAATGTATTGTTTACGATCAAAGAAGCATTTCAAATATTTTGCTAATCACATTGAGTAAATTCTGTTGAACTAATATTTCCTGTACATTTGATTATAGGTTTTTAATTAATCTGCACATTTTTTTATCAAAGTGTACTTTTTTTAAAGTTTTTTTTTATCTTAACTTTATAATTTCCACAATGCTCACAGATGCTATGATTTTATTACAATACATAAAAAGATATTGTTTTAGTCCCTTTTGCACAACATTCTTAATATTTTATTCACATGAATGTAAGTTCATATGGTGTTTGCATTGATTTCAAGTATTTTTATATATTTTGGTTTTATTTTTATGTCACAACATTTTTTTACCTGCATTGACTGTTTCACCAGGCCTAGAAAAAAATGATTGTTTGTTCTGGTAACATGATTTTGAAAAATAGGTTAGTACGGTAGGTAATTTTATTTTTTTCTTCATATTTTTTTACCGCAAAAATTAGGCGGGGTAGGGGCCACTTTTTTTACTCCACATAGAAAACGAAA
>CM032666.1:29014915-29100746 GCA_019095985.1 Streblospio benedicti | reverse complement strand
CAGAGAGCCGAGAGCCGACCCGAGAACCAGGGACCCGGGCGCCGGACCGGACCCACCCCCAAACCCAACCCCCCCCAACCAACCCAACCCCAAACCAAAACCAACCCCAAACCCCAACCAAAAAAAAAAAAATTATGGCCACCAAAACCCAACCCCACACACACACACACACACACAGTTGGTATATATGCTTTCTATAAAGACGTGTGAGAGAGAGAAGTTTGAAAAAGTTTTACAATTAGAGTTGTAAGCTAGAAAAAAAGTATTTACTGAGACGTGTTATTGAATTATTTTACATTCAAAGTAAATACGTTACCCCACATTGCACCATTAATCCAAATGTTAATGAATACAAATAGATGTAAAATACTGCTTGGTAAAAGCAGAGAAAATAACAAGTAAATGTTACCTGTAGACCCAGTACTTCCAGTAGAACCAGTAGAGCCAGTAGATCCTGTAGACCCTGTAGATCCAGTGGATCCTGTAGAACCAGTGGATCCAGTGGATCCCGTACTTCCAGTAGACCCTGTTGAACCTGTCGAGCCAGTTGACCCTGTGCTTCCTGTAGAACCGGTATCTGCGCGTCTAACACGAAATAGATTCTTGGCGTCTGTAAAGAATCAAATACATAAACTGATTAGAAATTATTCTTCGTGGACTGAATTATCTAGTTTAATACAAAATCAGGCTTATTATGCAAAGTACCTAAAGGCTCTCACACAACCCCATACTCCCAAACCTCATTGTTCTATTTGGGCTTCCAATCTGGCTACAAGAGCTTGTTAATGGTTTGTAAGTCCTTCCATGGTATTGCTCCTAACTATATTGCAGACATGTTCCAACACAAACCACAGTCAAGTCGTTCACGTTTTCATGTTCAGAACCGTTTGTTAATCCCTAGATCTCGCACCGTAACTCATGGTAATTTTAAGTTATAGGAACGTTGCACCAACCACAAGGAACACATAACCAGGTGACATCAGGTTTTGCGAGGATATTGACATATTAAAATGATCACTGAAGACTCATCGATTTAAAATTTCACATGGTCGATGTCTATTTTTGTTCAGAATTCATGTAAACGTTGCAGCGCTAGTGGGCTGTGGAAACAGGCCGTTTAAATATGTTCATTATCACCATTGTTAATTTCACATCTTCTATTTTGTGGGTGCACGCGTGGAAAAGGCGGTGTACATGTACATGTGTGAGCGAGCGAGCGAGCGAGAGAGAGAGAGATATCTACGTACCATGACCATCATTGCACATTTTGACCATCGTGTTGTAGCTGAGCTGTCTGTAGGAGTCAATGCCATCAGCAAGTTTTGTTTCGGTCCCCAACCCCCCCTCGTATAGCTGACATTGCCCGGTTTTTCTTTCCACAGCAAAGCCACTGCAGTCCATGGCCTGTAAGAACAATAGAGTAATGACAGACCCAGTGTATCATTTTAGACACGTAAGTTAATACATATAAATGGATTTGATTAGTATCAAATTCAAAATGGCCGCCAAGATGGCCGCCACTGACTGATATGTCTGTTATAAATACCACTCGAACTATAACAGGATAATGGTGTAGAAAATGTATGTCGGGGTGCCCACTAAGTAAAAGATTGCAAAAACGAGTGATATGAGAAGGGGCGGGTGTATGTGTGTGTGTGTGGGGGGGGGGGGTGTCTCAATTTTCTTACCTATTTCAGCACTATTGACATTGATGGTACAAGAAATTTGGCCTGATGACATCATGCACAATAGATATACATATAGAATAATAAATATACAATATAAAATGGCATTGTATCCCCTTATTCACCCTTCCTTGCCCATGTACATAGTCACACACATACAAAGTGCCCACTTACGTTTTCACACTCGTCTCTGCACCTGTCCACACCCACAGCGTTGGTGTTTATCAAAGAGTTGCTGTACAATGCGTCTTGGTCCAGCATGTAGCCAAACTCACACGGACCTTGATAACAAAGGGTAATATAATATAGCATTTATACCATCCATACTTAAACTATATAAAATCATGAAAATTTTACCATGTCAACAGCCATCTTGAAATTTCAAGATGGCTGCTACACTACTATATTATACCATCTCTACTGATCAAAAACGTAGTTGATGCACTAAACTACTGCAAATAAATATCTTAGAATAGGATTCATTACTGGGGCGGCGTTTTTGAAATTGTGTCGTACAATTAGGGTGGGTATGCGGGAAAGGTCGTCCACTCCCATGTGTGCTTTATTTGATCCCACAGCAACACAAATAAACATTTCATGTTGTTTTAAAATGACAGACAGATCCTAATAAAGCTAATAAGACTAATAAGTTAATGAATTTTACTCATTACTGTAACCAGGAGATCTCGGGCTAAATTGGGGCAAATTGTAGCATTTATGGGGAAAGTATCAGTTTAGCCGACCTTACACCAGAGACAAGTGGGAGATTGGGAATGGGACAGAGGTAATCTTACAAAACAGTCTGATGTCACCATGCAGCAATGTAAGAGTGCTTCCAAAATTTAGTTCAATGACAGGGCCTAACCGAAATTTGACAGGAACATATATGCAGGAATCTACAAGATTGAAGTGGTACATAAAGCAGGAAACTAACAAAGTAATCAGAAAACTGTCAGATCTCAAAATATACACATTAGTAAAACATCGAGAGAAGCACCAGATCATAAGTTAATGTAGATATTCGAGATACTGCACATATGATAGTAGGGCGTCGACATGTCTCTAGTAGAGTGGGCATAGGTGGGGTAAATACATATTAATCAAATAAATCAAATACTGAACAATTTCACATTTCCTCATCAAGTGTGTGAGCGTGTTCATCTGAGACATTACAGAAAACAACAACTAAGCAATGCGCAAAATCATAAGTGATATGGCATCAGCATTTCAACCTGCCTGGTTCACTGCACATAACAAAAATCAACTATACACACTAGTTCACTGCAATTATCCAGATACAGCTGAAACATTTTTGGTGTTGTATCGTCAAACCTATAGAGAGAATTAGGACCAAATGCATCTCAAATAGTTAGATATAGTAATGAAGCGGACACAATACTACTTGGGAAGTGCAAAGAAGAGCCAAGGAAAAGCAAAGGAGTGGAGAACATAAGTTTGCGTAGTCTTTGTCATAATTATATACTTAACCGCCAAGCTTCTTTCCACATTCCATTTTTATGAACAAGAGTCCAAAAAACAAAAAGTCACCACCTTTATTGTATAATATGTCTACTTGTTAACTTTCCATCTGAATTACTAGCCCATGATCAAAGGAGTTTTTCACAGAGAACAGCCGAATATATTCTTGTCATTTAGGTCAATCTTTGGGTGTGTCGCGCAAAAGTTGGTGATTACATCAAATGCACCCTTGAAATTCGTCAGGCGTCTTCTTTTTTGAATAATACACCTCTTAAAATATATTAGCCAGGCTAAATGTCATATCGAATACAATGCACCAACTTAACTAGTTAGTATGAAGTATGCACTATTTTCATAACGCAATTTATAAGGAATATTTGTTAGACATGTCCAATTCTCCATGTATTGAATTGATAAACAATATATTTTAAACCCAATTTAAAATTGTACTGTACACTTTGAGCTGTCAGTTTTAAAATCCAATCACACAATTTGATATTTCCCACTATATTCTACACAGTATCTGCAAACATACACAAACAAAATGAAACAAAGTGCTGTGTACCAGATATACATAGAACTTTTAGCATTATATTAACAATATAATTATATGATGCAGATTTTTGATTTTTCATTGTGAATATGTTCTACTTATTCCAGCCACTTTCAAACAATAGCTAAATTGTGTAAACATAAAAGGTGGCCCCACTGAATAAAAAATATTCACAATTGAAATAAAAATAACGCTTTTTAAAGGCTGGCTCTCATATACTGTAAATGTTTCAACATTGAACAAATCACATGAGCACAAGGGCCTGATTTAATGACTCATGTCTGCACTCCCTACACATTCTCCACTTTCATGAGAAAATGACTAAATGCAATTGACGTGGCCAGTAAACTGTGAGAAACCACAAAAGATCTGAACAAGACCAGACAGTTGTAACATGTTCAAAAGGGCAGCAGTCAAGCGACAATGGAAAATGATGAAGAATGCGTTTAGGGCTACTCTGATATTCAGAGTGTTTTTTTGTTTATTTTTGGAAGAAACATCTTGGCTGCTGACCACCAAAAAGAAAATGTTAGTATACCGTGGTGTTATCAAGCAAACGCTTGCAAAGCAAATCAGTAAAACCATCAAAGATTGAAACGAACATTTTGTATTCTCAGAGTGTGAAAATACATCTAGGTCGAGTTCTGTAGAGACAGAATGGCCTTTCAGATTGTGAAGATCCGACACTAGATCTACAGTAATACCCATTTGGAAAGAAAACTAACATCGGTGTCTCAGTATCACCTAAGTTCACCCGTTCACAGGTATGGGCTAGATAACACTGACACCAATGCTGGCAATATTCATGACTGTCTGACTCTAGGTTAAAGGGTGAAAATCAACTTACTTTGACTGCAATCGCTGCCTACAAAGTCGTGTGTAAACGATTCTTCGAGCGCGTTGTGTTCCCTAGCTGGGCACGCACAGTAGAAGGACTCGTAGCATTTACCACCGTAAGGACACACCTCAATCGGTGAACACCAAGCTCCATTCTGGCACGGTTCGCTATCACAATTACGGTAATTACCTGAGGAAAAAATATTGGAATTTAATTGACTTAGTTTTAGGTATTGATATTAGAGGATTTTTTCCCATCCAAGTCTACAAGACATGATTATTAACACCCCCATTTGGAATGATACAACATTTAGCTGTGTCAGGATGGCTGAGTGGTCTAATGCGCCTGCCTGGATTGCAAGGTGCATAGGTGCCACCATGGTGTTCGTCCAGAAATAATCCTCTAATGTCAATTACCTAGTTGTTTTTATACCGAAGAAAACTTTGCTAGGAGTCAAAATCTCTCTGGTAGGCTTAAGATAACCAGTCACCAGGCGATTCAAGTTACCAAGAAAGTTTACTACTGATAAATAATCAATCTATTTAATGTTAATTACACTAGAAACCATTGAAGAAGGACAATATGTTTTAAATGAATCTTTTATCACCAATAGCTTTCCTATTGTAACATATTTTGTGTACACCAACCCGTAAGAACAAATAATGACTCAGTCACTACTTGCTTACAATATGTAGGATAAATAATCACTTTTCAGTTTTATAACTGAATAACCTGTGCAAATTTTGAAGACCGTTAATCAAAGACACAAGATTTTGTCAAACGTTAAGCCTAACTTATATACATGTGAAACTTGCTTTGAGGTAGCAATATTTATATTGCCATTTTCTATGAATCGTATTTTTCAATATATTATATCATGATATTTATGATGCATACTTGTCGTGAAAGGTCGCCATTACAATTCTCAGATGGGGGCTCAAGACGCTTTGGTCAGGTTCAAATATAGGTTTACTGCTTAGGGCAAGAGTTGTAAAACAAGATTTAAAATGAAATGTACACAATTATATGTTTTTATACGTATCACATAGCACGCAAATATGAGTTTAACTATATGTCATGCCTAATAGGTTCATGTTATAAATAATGTATTTTGCCTACAAGGAAGTTATGTATATTTCTTTCTTTTTTTCAGATTTTGAAAGGAGTTTGTATATTCATTACAGATGAATAACTTCTGTGGCTACACCCGCAAATCCAGATCTGTAAAACATAACATAGGCTCCAAATTAGAGCATATTGGCACTAAATGTCACTCTCCAGTGGACTCCCAGCATTACACCCACCAGAAATTGAAAAATGTGATTGGACCTTCGAGTAAGGTGTATACTCATGAATTGGGCTTGTATTTCTAACTTAAAGTATGAATGCCTTCTACTACAAATGGTAGATTGAATCACTTAAATCTTGCTTCAACCCTCTGTTAAATGTGTTGCTAGTGTTTCAATAGTAGCACTAAAAGAAGTTGCATTTTAACTAGCCTAAAATCACTGCTGTTGCTGCGACCTTAACTTTATCCCCCTGCTAGCAAGTAACACTACACAGGTGTGCAAGCGGTCATGTTTGAGAGGTTTGTAAATCGACCAGACTATACAAATACAAATCTTTCTTTGGCTGATGCACCATGAAAGCACGAAACACCCGAACCAAATAAAAGGTCGTCGAAGGTACATTAATTATGTTAATGACATTGTGAATTTTCTTGCCCACTTTCTGAGCTTTGAAACTGTCATCAACTATTATGTAGATATACATAATCATAGTTAATTCTATTCACATACGGTGCAATATCGTAAAAGCCACACAAAAATAATGTAACATAAAAATCTTTTATTTTCATTTGGATGCATTTGCAGATCTAGCTTTTCAGAAGAGGGGGATGGGGGGGGGGGGGCAACCATATCTTTAAGAGTACGTGGGTTTCGTATGCAAATGCTCACTGAGATGCCAAGAAGTCTGAAAAACTGAAATTTGGGGTGGTGGTCGGGGGGTGGGGGTGAATACAAGGTGGGACACTTTGTAAACATTGTACCGTATTACACCTACTGTTAAGACAAGCAGTTGCTTTGGAGAGGTGTTCACTTTAGAAAGGTGCTTTACGAAGTGGTGAGCGATTGTAATGCCATTTGTAAGGGTTGTCTAAGATTTCTTATTTTTAACACGTCCAAGTTGAATGACTACTAAATTTCAACACAGCGTCATTGTCAATGTCCGCTTTCTTCTTTACTTCTTATGCCAATTAATTATTCGTTTAAACTATCAAGTGAAAGTGAAAATTTCAGTTAGGGTGAAGTTTAATGGATGTTCAGAAAGAATACATGCAAATGTTTAAAAATAATGGGTTAACAGTGAATATATGTTATTGTTGATTTTAATACGCTTACGTAACGGAACACTGATGTCAAGCAAGCGCGATATACCTATTGGGTTGCTACTGTTTCTAAATTTCAATTCTTGCTGTAGAATCCCCTCCTTTTCCTTTTCCCCCAGAACATGAAGAAAATACAAATAATTACCCTTAGTCACCCAGAATGACTAATAAGGAATGCTGTGGGATCATAATGATTATACCCAGTGTTCTTTCAATCATCTTTGCATAGGCAGAGATCGTGATATTGGAGAAAGTTGTGATGATATGACTTGCAAGTCAGTATAATCCACACGTCCATTTTATTCAGACAGAACATACTTTAAACACAAGGTTCCCCATTTTATGTTAAAGTTTTGGCTGACACATGTCTTTGTACTGAATGTATTCATCGTAACTTTTAAAATTTGCATGACGAGATATGCCCATTTCTTTAATAAAGTACTTGTAGCATGTGGTATATTGTCAACATAGGTGGGACACAAAATGACCACGTATACATGTATGTTTGTTAATATGAAAGTGACAACAATATATATATATATATATATAAATAATGGGTATTATTATCAATTGAATTTGAACCAGCCCTATGAGCTTAAAAGTCACCCATTAAATTCACAACAAATGAAAACATGGTATTATAAAAATGTAATTGCATCACAATGAATATACACCTTGCCTCGGCTGCTATCTAAGATCTTACCCTGTCACAGTTATTGTTCGAATCTTTACGTAAAAATGCAGATTTAGTGATTCGGCATTCACTGGGCTATTTATATGTCCTGTGATAAGCCTGGTTTGGGTGTAGTGGGTAATTCGACATAAAGGGCGTTTGCGTGTGAGAAAGTACAGGGGCAACGACCAACCCACATGCCGCCAACAACATTATAGGGTGGATTAGATCATAGTTGAAATATTTACACATTGCATTGCACTTTATAATCTGCAAAAACTGGATTTTTTTGTCAATTATCGTCAACGCAAATTGTAAAGAGTCTCCATTTCATGCAAAATGGAAAAGTAGTCTTAAATTGTAAACCGTAAACACTTCACGCTTTTTAGTTTGCGTCTCTACAAGTACTTTTAAATGGAGGTTACCATGACATAAGGGGTTGAAAATGAAACCTTTACGGTATTGTTTATAGGCCCTCGTACAGTTTTACTTTGAAAAGTTCAGATCCGTCTCTCTATATATACCCACACCCCACAAAAAATATATTGGTGAGATGCGTAGATTCATCATCAGTGTACGAAAAATAGGAAAAGGGAAGAAGACGAAGAAGAAGAAGAGGAAGAAGAAGAAGAAGAAGAAGAAGAAGAAGAAGAAGAAGAAGAAGAAGAAGAAGAAGAAGAAGAAGAAGAAGAAGAAAAAGAAGAAGAAGAAGAAGAAGAAGAAGAAGAAGAAGAAGAAGAAGAAGAAGAAGAAGAAGAAGAAGAAGAAGAAGAAGAAGAAGAAGAAGAAGAAGAAGAGGAAGAAGAAGAAGAAGAAGAAGAAGAAGAAGAAGAAGAAGAAGAAGAAGAAGAAGTAGTAGAAGAAGACTTAAAAGACAAAGATGAAGATGAAGACGAAGACAAAAACGAAGTCGAGGAAAAAGATGAAGGTCAATAGGAAGAACAACAGAAACCAGAGGAAGACCAAGAAGAACAGGATGGTCAAGAAGGTCAGGAAGAAGAACAGGAATTAGATAAAACAACAATGAACAGGGAGAACAGGAGAAAGTTACAGAATCATAACAAACAAAAATTGAAAAAATGTGTAGAAGATTAGAAAGATAAGCTCTATCAATGATTTGCAGAATACAACCCAGGGACATGATTAAAGGTTTCAGGACATTATCCTATCTAAATCTACAGCGACCAAGCGGGCAATACTCCAAATGTACTCTACCATATGTATGAATGCAATAAATGTATTATGGGTATTGTGAACTTGTCTCAAATGTGAAAAGTGAATGTATCTGTAATGTAATGGAAATACTAGTCAACCATATACATGTAGACCCCGTATATTCTGGTGCAACGCTATAGTTTACTTAAGCCCCAGTCCTACAGTCATGCAGCACCAATTTTACAGTGCTGTTGGAGATGAAACATACACTGAGGACAAGATCACTTATAAAACACGTATGTAGTGAAACATTGTGTCGATGATAAGTGGCTACAATGCCAAAAAATCTTCCAGCTTCAGCATCCAGGAATGTCTGCTCGTGGCTTTAGTGGGACTGTATCTAACTGTTCTATCTTCTACCATCGCCCGATTACCATAGTTGACAATAGTGAATTATAGTTGCGTGTAAAAGCTAGTTCCTTCTACTGAGATCATAAAAAGATCTTTAAGTCTATTGCAATAAAAACGTAGGGGTATGAATGGCGTGGTTACTAGCGTTTGTCGTGAGACAACTACTGCATCATTCATCCTTAATACATGTATTTCAATTTTTGAACTGATTCACTTTGTGGTGTCAAAAAGATTATAATATTGGACTGATGGGGACGGTAATACTAATGCATGTGGCCTAGTAGATACAAAGAGGCTGCCTATAATACCTTACGTATCCAATGTTTGATAAATATTCAGTTTTTTTATTGCGATTTGCTTGGGCTAGTACTCTTAGTGTAGTTTAATTGTTCTTTTGCATTATGTAAAAGCATCAACATAGAATCTACATAAATCGTAGCAAAGATAAATCTATTTGTCAGTATGTAGTATTTGAGAAAGGCCATCATGATAACACGTTCTTGCACTATGAGTAGCCTGATAACCTTGGTCATTTGAGGTCAGTTAAAAATTACCAATATTTGCAAAGACCAAACCAGCGAACAGACCACTAAAATTCCACTTAGAACATGATGGTCAATGGACTTTCCATTGTAATAACTAGGTGACGTGCCCTTTTAAAAGGTTGGGATCAAGGAGGGCAAGGGAGTGGGGGCGCCATTTCGATTGGACAGAGAGCATTCTTTTTAATATTAAACCTACGGGACAACCGGCAGTGCGAACAAGTCGGCAGTACGGGATTTTCCAGGTCTGTGATGTCTACGGATTTATCCTCGTGCAGGTTCAGCCATGGCAATTGTTTTTAGGAGACAGCAAGTGCATGCGATCTCTTTCATATATAGATAGTATAGGTAACGTAGGATGACTAATAAGCATAGAGGTAGACATACATGCTTAATTATATAGTTTTAAATAGGATAAGAGTTCAATTATTCGCATTTAGCTTTCAACAGGAACTCCTGTCTTGATCACAATGACGTGACGAGTCGTCACTGTTAAAACTATAACTAAACTGTTAAAACTATATAGTTATGTATGTATGTCTGTCAAATCCAGGATAAATGAACCTCCATCAAACTAAGCATAGAGGTGTGTTGAATACTTACTATGGCTGGTTGACAATTGAAACACCGATGACGCTATCAGCAATGCGTGCACAATCATTGTACTTGTGTTGTGCTGGATCTTCTACATGTCTGCCACCAGTGAAGAACCTGGAGTGATATGGTGCGCATGTATGTATCAATAGATAAAATACAAATGTTAATATGGTAGTTTATAGTCGGGATTCAAGTCTTGTTCTACGACTTTACATTTTACCCCAGGTCATTGGTACACTTGTCGATCAATTGATCATTCTTCGCATACCTGCATCTGCAGCACATTCAGCGCACAATGCTAATCACTCACACAATCACACACACACGCTATTAACGCAATGACTTGTACCTAATTAAAGTGTAGGTGCCACGGTGCAGGGTGCAACTGTTTAAGGATGAGTTTGCTCAACACCCGCCGCCAGGATCTACCGGAAATCGAACACACCACCTCATGTCTAACTCCTCTAAAGCCTATCTGCTCGGCTACAGAAGGACGCAATAATAATCTCTATTGAGCTATCTGTACGGTGTCAAAAATCAATCATCCCTGTTTCCTCCCACGTGCTTCTATTTGGCCTTTTTCCCCACATAACACAATTTTTAGCCTCCCCCCCCACCCCCCCCACCCCCCCAGTCCGCGTCTTCACGTTATTATAGAACATTAATCATGATTAATAGAGCGTATTCTTATCACCCATATCAACTGTTTTACACCACAATTCCAAGTATAGATAACATCATTGAAACATCTAAATATCTATACACTATCAGCCTTGACCATGGCGCATATGTTGGATTGGTTGGAGCATGACCACCTTCATTGCCATAAATTTCTGACCAATATGGCCCATATTTGCACCATGCAATTATTTTTTGCCGGGCCTAACCATTCTTGTTTCAAGGGCTTCTTAGTATACTATGGGTTGATGTCCATTCATAATACTGACATGTTTTATCCCATGTCCGTGTGTCTTGGAAATTGCATTTCTCGAGTATTAAAGAAATATTTACTCATTTTTTGAGAAGGGCAATATTGTGTGATTCTATCCCGACTTCGATGAATATTGCCTGAGTTTGCGACAGTAATACTTATCAAATGAGGGCATTACACGAAAAACAAGTTAATATATTCACTATATAACAAATAAGATTTCCATGGAAATAGATATATACTGTTTTATTATTCTTAACTGGACGCAATCTTTTGTTTCTTAATAAGGCGTGGTTTATTTGCAAATAGATCGCGCTGACTATCAATAAACACTGTTTTTTTTTTTAACTTTGGCATTCTTTTACTCAATGTTTGTTCGAATAATGCTATCAAAATCATTTTATTGAGGAAATAGTACGAATAGAGAAGCCATACGTATATGGACAAATGTCAGAGGGTTGATATCATTGCGCAGGCATAATGGATTTATTCATGACCGCTGATTTAGTGTGTAAGCCAATCAGAATGCGGAATTTAGGGCACTAGTTGTAAATCTGCAGATTCATTGCTATAATACATCCATCTCTTATATTCATGGCTGTATACATGGAATGCTTAGGTACTATTGACGCTCACTTTTTAACATCTTAATCTAAGTACTTTCAATAATTCCAATAATACTTTCAGCGACTATCGAAAATCAAGTTGTAGTATAGTAGGTATAAGTTTATTTCAAGCAAACTTAGTGTGATTAAGAGAAAGATAATTGCAAATGAAGATGTTGAAACGTGTATATATGTCAAATGTACGTGTAAATGTACATGTGCATACCTCACACATGCCTTAATAATACAAGTTTTAAAAGTAACATAGAAACATTGACAATATGCTTATCATAAAGTAGCCAGCTTGATATTACTTTACTAATTCATACTATTTATCAAAATAACTATACACGACCTTGGTTGTATTTTTAATCGACAGCTAACCCTCTAGACCATCAATTAATTGCTAAAAAAAAGTCTTGCATAATAGTAAACACTGAAAGGATGTGGTAGTTTCACTGAACACTGTGAACTTCCATAATTGACTATTGTTTTCATGTCTTTTGATACCAGAAAAAACTTCAATATGATCTTGTATATTAAACATCGTATTCTAATTCTAATGCACTAGCATCTTGTAAAGTTCATTTTCTTTTTAATTATACGGGTGATAAATTGCATATACCAAAAATACTTACTGAGTAAATCGGGTTAACCTAATTAAAACCACGATAATCCTTTTTTTAAGTATTAAAAACAGATTATCAAAACAAAAAGTGGAAGAAAGCAGGCACGAAAATAATAGTGAAATCTCTTGTAGGTCAAATGTATCCTGCTTGTTGAAATGTTACTTTTGCAAAGATACGTGAGGGTTTACGGCGTAAAGAAGCAGGGTTTAACGACTTGCTAGCGGTGGCCGCTGTGTAGCAGGGTGTAACCCCGCGCTGCCGCTGCCGCCGTCACACCCAGGTAAGCCCAAACACACGCCCTGGCGGGGTGATAGGCCGGCGGCGGTGGTGGCCAGGCTGTGGAGGATATACAGTGCATATGTCGTTAGTAGGACTCGTCTATAATTGGGGCCAGCCGAGGGTTACGGTGTCTTGGTACGCGGGGTGGTCGCTTTACGGAGGGTTGCGCCTGTGTCTTTGTGTGGGGGATAGGTGCTTTGTGGGGCGTGGGGTGTTTCGTTTGTTTGTTTGTTTTGTTTCTATTTTTTTTGTTGGTGTCTGTACATAGGTGGTTCGATATTGAGGTTGTACTGTATGTTTGTGGCTTTATGTGGCAGGTAGGTCTATAAATACAGTGGAACCTCTCCATTGGAATCACCTTTGGGACCAGTCTCAATAGAAAGGTGGTCTCTGTACAGTGGCTCATTCTGGTATCTATATGAAGGTTTAGGAGCGTGAAAGATGGTCTTAACATCAAGGTGGTCTCATTGTAGAGGCGATATTAATTGGAAGTTTTACTACATTTGTCATTTACTGTAATGAATTATTTCCCATGATAATTGATTGCTACGCGCCTGTTTTAGATGACCATTCGTCGTCCTCGTTTATTAGAAACCTCTGTGGTAGATATCAAATAGTTTGTAAATCAAATATGTGTTCATTTTCAAACTTCTTTCTCTCACACACACATCTGTGTGTTCGTGTATAAAATATGTCTACCAGTGTATAGAAAACTCTCTAATAGGTACAACTTTTACCGAAAAACTGGATCTGCCAGTGACATCACTTTGTGAAAGGTATCGGGTTCAATCCCCGACATCTCCACCAATGTTGTGTTGTGGCGTGTCTTAATGTATATTGCCATTAGAATATGATCAAACAATAGAGCTATTATCATTTCATCTGCTCTCTATCTATTCGGAAACACAACTAACTCTTTAAGTCCAAATCATCTCTTTACAGCAATACCACCGTCTCAGTGCTCATTAGACTGGCTCCTCGGTATGCCAGCTCTTAGACCCAAATCATACTATCACATTGTGTATTAACAGGATAAATGGCACGGTAGCCTGGGCTGCTGTCTCCTGACTTCCTTCAAAATGTCCCTGCCCAAGAATAGCTTATGCTTCCGTGTCCTCGAGTCTTACCCGGGCGACCTGCACAGTGAATAGGCCACCCAAATTAACGATTAATGGTTAGCCAGTGCACTATACTTGTTGCAAAGTCATGAATACTCCTCAGGGAGTTGAGAATATAGATAGCTACCCTTTTAAACCTGTGATTCTGTCTTCACAAGACGTTTGCAAGTCCCTCCCCGAAGGACAAATTCGGTGACAGTGCAAAGTGTGTGGTATCATTTTACGAGGTCAGCTGTCCATTTCTAAAATATATTGCCGATACAGGAAGGACAGTAAGTACTGAGGGTGAAAAACAACAACACTTCAACCCCAAACGAGTTCCAACTAATAAAAAAAAAGGGTTTTACCTGGCCTTTAAATTGTGATGGTGATAGTGAGATTTTAAATATACTTATACATATATAATGACGGTGCGTGTGTGCGTGCGTGCGTGTGTGTGTGTGTGTGTGTGTGTGTGTGTGTGTGTGTGTGTGTGTGTGTGTGTGTGTGTGTGTGTGTGTGTGTGTGTGTGTGTGTGTGTGTGTGTGTGTGTGTGTGTGTGTGTGTGTGTGTGTGTGTGTGTGTGTGTGTGTGTGTGTGTGTGTGTGTGTGTGTGTGTGTGTGTGTGTGTGTGTGTGTGTGTGTGTGTGTGTGTGTGTGTGTGTGTGTGTGTGTGTGTGTGTGTGTGTGTGTGTGTGTGTGTGTGTGTGTGTGTTAACTATCTCTATCTCTGATTTAATAAATGGTTTGATTTTATTTGATTTATGGGTGTAGGGAGGTGTACATCTACTTGTGAGTATTAATTAGTAATATGGTACAGGTCAGCGGGTAGAATGATTGTGTGTGAGTAACATTGTGTGCTGAATGTGCTGCAGATATAAGTATGTGAGAAATGATCGACTGGTAGGCATGTGTGCCAGTGACCTGGTAGAAAATGTAAGTTCGAGAGACCAAGACTTGGATCACGACTCTAAATCACCACATTTATTTATGCAGGATTCGGATCACAAGAACAGCCAGACAGAAGTTCTGGCACGTGGAAACGGAGTCAGTTCTCAAACATAGAAACACAGCTTTCCAAAATTACCCATCGAGCTTCTCACTAATACGAATGATGAAATGCAATGCCTGAACATACAGTGGTCGGCTCCCCAGGGAGTTTAAAAAGGAAACGGATTCGGCCAAACACGCCAGCCAGCCATCTCATTCTGTGGTAACCTGTTGCACCATTGAGGAGCTCCTTCCACTTGAGACCCCAGCTATTGAGACCACATGTATTAGAACACCGGTTTTGTAGTCCTAAAACGACCACAAAGAGACTGCCTTGAACCTCCACCTCTCTATTGATTCAGAGATCACATCAAGTGATCTTAATTGAGAGGTTCTACTGTACTTTAAACGCGTGAATTTCGACTGTAAACACACATAGGTATAAGTTTATTGCTTTTCAGTGACAAACACTACGTCATTAACCAAGAATGTTTTGGAGAGGAGTTATTAAGGTAAACTGTCTTAAGGCTAATGCAATATGGATGTTACTTACAGCAGTTTACAGCAGTTTACCTTTAAACCCTCCATGTCACTTACGCACATGTATAATAAGATAAGTTGTGGGAAGTGGGAACTCTGGGTAATAATTATTCACGTCAGCAGAGGCCATTATTAAACATAGTGTCCTAACTTCAGGGGCGCCTTTCTTAGTAAGTCAATGTAGAGTCGCCTTGACCCAAATGACCAATGACCAGTTAGAATGTCCTCATTGAGGTAATTTTTAATGGTACAAGGACCATAAAATAGTTGCTATCTGCAATATATCAGTGTTGAGCACTTAAGATTTTAAGATTTAACATTAAGATTTAAGATTTAACGGGAGGTAGTAATAGATTTACAAATGCAGTATTATACCCAGTAGGGTTATATTAGTTTTTTGTTCCTGTAGACGCATAAAATGCAGTACTTTGGTCCGAATACAGAAATAAAAAGGAAGCTTGGAAACCACAGTATCGTGCATAGGGCCTAAACCAGTTAAGTAGGATGCAAATGCAAGTCATCTATGCAATTATGTGTGTATTGCAAGTTAGAACTTAGATTTATGTTCAAGATGGTAAACCATTATGATGGGAGACAAAATATGAAAGCAACGTCAGTATAAAACTATTGTTTTGTGAGACTTATGAAAACGTCGTCTCATAGTGTGACACGAATCTTTCTCTTGCCGGTGGATATAAAAACACTCAGCAGCCTTTTAGTCTAACGACAATCCGAGTTAATCTGGATTTTTCTTCCTGTTCCCACCCATTTACCCTCCCAGCAGTGTCACACATGGACAGTACATACAATTAAAACCACATTCCTATAGAATCCACTTCAAAAATAAAACCATTCCTCTTGTTCCCATCCCTTCACCAAGAACTTTCGTGAAGAGACCACATCTGAATTCCAAATAACAAAGGACCTGAGAATTCTTGGATATATGGTATAGTCCTTAATTTCTGACGCGGAATGCTAGCATCAGACGTTTCCGACAATTTAACTTGAAACACGGCTGTTTTTTTTTTTTTTTTTTTTTTTTTTTTTTTTTTTTTGCAGTTGCTCTCACTTGTCAAATTTTCCATTCGCATACATTGCGCTTTGCAGAGAAAATCACATTCATCCAGTCTATTTCTCGGCTTCTGGCATATTTTAATCATCACAATCGTGAATGTCGGACGAGGGCTTAAGGCGTGGTCTTAATTTTTAATTTACAAGTAATTGCGTCAATCATTGCATCCTGTTATTTGTGAAAATGGCTGGTGCACTACAGACGGTACGCGGTATTTACAATGTTGTTGACAATGGGATATGGTTGAAGAACTCGAACGTAGACCACAAGTAAGATGCCCACCGCAAATGCTTTTTGTGTCGCTTCA
Source organism: Streblospio benedicti (assembly GCA_019095985.1). Taxonomy (NCBI): domain Eukaryota; kingdom Metazoa; phylum Annelida; class Polychaeta; order Spionida; family Spionidae; genus Streblospio; species Streblospio benedicti. The sequence goes on along the minus strand of CM032666.1, from coordinate 29,083,974 downwards.
GCAGCTGAAGCGAAAACCTTGTGTTCACTTCGTTTGTATGTCACTATTCACTATGTATGTATGTGTGTGTGTGTATGTGTGTATGTGTGTGCGTGCGTGCGTGTGGGTGTCTGGACAAGCTAGAGGGTTTGCCAATGAGCCGATTTTGTTCAAACTTTACACAACTATGTGGCATGATGCGACACCAAAGTGATTCTATTTTGGGCACTCTGCAAGTTAAACTGTGCTTTCCACATGGCCATTATGGTCCATTTTCGACATTCCTATTAGTATTGAATGCACGATTACAGATCAATATCATATCAGCTACAAAAGTCGACTTGGTGCTGCTTGCTATTTGCTGCTATAATATCAATTATAGCATGACAGAGCCAATATTAGACAGTTAGCTAAGTGTTTGAGATAGCCAATATTCGTGATAACCAACAGATAGATATCCATAATGTTGGTGAAAGGAAATGAAATGAACTTCATGGAGTTTAGAGACAAACGCTATCGGGATAACGAGTTTTTGCTACCACCTAAAATATACATGTACCACAGTGTGTTACGTGGGAATATCACTGTCATCTGACTGGTAGGGTAGAGAGGATTACAGGGCAAGTTTATGCACCAAGTGCCGAGGCCCCGAGCCTTTTTACACGAGAGTATTGGCATATGCATTCTCTACTTCCTGGTAGCTAAAACTTGATGTACATGACTGTTTAGCATGTTGCAGGAAGAAGCATTTCGAAGGAGTCCTTGAATGACTAGCTTTTTTGCCCCATCAAGAGTTTCACAGCTATATTTCCCCTTCATGTTTTCCCGTATACTTCGCTAAATAAATTATTCACATGGTGCACAGCACTGTGTCCCATTCTTATTAAATGTCTTTGTTGCTTTTATTGTTTCAAACGTTTTCTAAACACAATTCTACATTTATATTAATAATTTATTTTATTAATTTGGAAAATATTTTCGATTCTCAAGAATCTTTATCAATCAAAAACTAAAAACCAATGCTTTGCAGAAATGTGGAAACACTAACAGTTATATTGTATGTGTCTAATAGTTGTTGTTAGTTGTACCGAAACTTCTTTAAAAAAATCTATGTTATGATAATTTTATTATTTAACCTATTGAAAATAGAATTGAAAATACCAGTCATACGTTATTGTTAAAATTACTGTACATGCATAATAATCGTATATCATATATGTTCAAACATAAAACAGCTTTGCGTGAAACAAGATGTTTGACAACTGTGTTGGATGAAACTGTATACCCTAACGTCACCAAGGGTGTCTTCATTAAAGTCCTATTAGATGAATTGGTGTGTGTAATTTCGTGATACTAGGAGTGTCAGTTTCCATATATAGTAAAGGTAAAATATATTAAATATTCTATATATTTGCCCTATAACACTAGGTCTTATTTTCTATGGTGCGATGTTTTATTTTTCAGCAGTGTTCTTGTTAAAAATTTTGTTTCAAAAACATAAATTTTGACCTTAATAAATCAAACGTTTTCGAGCTCTTAAAGGTTCGTTTAATTAAAACGCCAAAAGAAATGAAATACAAGTACACTATATATACAGTATATGTATTGAAAGATTATTCTGTTTATTTCACTTGCATTTCATTTCTATTGGTGGTTTGATTTCAAAAGGAGCCTTTTAGAGCTCGAAAACGTTGAAATTAAAAAAATAAAAAAAATAAAAAAATAAAATCTGTCAACAAGAATATTGCTGAAAAACAAAACTATACGCTATAGATAAAAAGGTGAAACAGGGCGTAAAGAGTTAGACCATGTATTACAATAAACATCTCCAAAGACGTAAAACTGACAACATGTCAAACATTTCTTTTTCTTTCAGTTTTAGTTTCTTTCTTGGTTGTTATCTTTTATTTTCCATTCCAAAGCTATGCATCTATAAAACAAAACTTCTGATACATTTCAATTCCATACATAACACAAACATTATTGGCACCGTGAAAAGTGTCATTACATTTTACCATTATTTTATACACCCATTCACGTCTACCCAGCTGATACTTTCTGAAGAAGTTAAAAACGTAGAAGTTCTATAGAAACTAAGCAAAACTTTTTAGTGAAATGCATATAGGTGAACCTACATGTTAGAATCAAAAGTTGTCTCTATTCAAATGATATTACCAAGTTTTAAGAACACATTCAATGTTCGTAATGCCCGAACGAATAGTTAGTGTGACGATCTTAACCTTTATGCATTTGAAAGGAGACTCTTGCCACAACGTGATTGATATGCATTTGAGGTTTGCCCTTTAATAAATTAATTTCAATAAAACACAGCCCTACTTTAAGCTGTAAAACCTCTCCCACAGATGTATTTTGTACCGATGTCATAAACAGGGTGTGGCAAGATCATCGCACAGGGCTAACCGTACATCATGTTATTTAATAGGTTGGGAACACCCTTAAGATTACATGATGGTCGGGTTGGGGTACACAACATTTGATGTTTTTTTAAATCAAATTACATTGCAACTAGCTCTACAATTCTGCATATTTGGCTTACAGCGCTACTTCTATAACCTGTATTTTTTATTCGACTGTATATTTGTTTTTGAAAACTGAATTGATTTTTTAACCATAAATTTTGTCTATTGCTGTTCAAACGTTTTCGAGCTCTTAAAGGTTGCTTTTCAAATTAAGATAGCAAATTAGAATTGGTGTTTTGATTTGAAAAGGAACCTTTAAATGCTCGAAAATGTTTATAAATCAATGAAATAAAAATGAATGCTTTTAAACATTTAATTTAAACTTTCAAAAACAAACATACATAACACTATGGATTATAGATTGTTAATATCATGGTGTTGTACTTATTATACTATTATATGTTATTGACGTGTTAATAGGTGAAATTTGATAAATAATCATTATTTATGTCACTATCATCATGGCTTTGTCAGATACGTGCGTTTACATTTCATTCAACTAGATCAAAAGTGTTCAAAGAACAACGTTGACTAATGGGAAATTAAGATATATACTGAAACGATGTGATGCGCTCCAAGAACGAGCCCAATAAAATAATCAATGTTACACAACAAATCCCGTTTATGTATTTATCAGTCTTTTGCATGTATTTTCAGTCGATATCGACCTCCAGAATTGCCTTGTAAAATTATGTTGTATCAAGACTGTCCATATACGGATTCTGTACATGGTTAGTTATCAACCGGACTACTTTTGCCCCACTACAAATATGTTCAATAATCTAGCACACCTACTACTTCTAGGAAAAAAAAAACAAATCAATGAACATCAAAGAGATTGCACAGAACAGCTGACGTAATATTGTATTGCAGAAGTCCAACCATAGGCGTCTATATGTCTGAGAGAGTGACTGCGCCGTGTTTGTTATGTTTATACAGAGTATTTCTACATTATTGCATTTTGTAATTTATTAATAAATTATCTTGTTAAACGTGTTGAAAATATGTCAGTTTATTTTGAAACAGCATTGTAACTGTTTAGAAAAGACTGATAAATACAAAAACGTGTTCGTTGTTTAACATTGATTATTTTATTGGGCTCGTTCTTGGGGCGTATCACGGCGAGCCGGAAGGGCGAGCCGTGATACGCCCCAAGAAAGAACTTGCCCAATAAAATAATCAATGTTAACAACTCACCCGGTTTTGTCTATTTATCAGTCTTTTCTAAACAATTAGGATACTGTTTAAAAATAAACTAGCATATATTCTGACACATTTAACAAGATAATTTATTAATAAATTACAAAATGCAAAAATGTGTAGTATATACACTGCATAATCATAACAGAACACGGTGCAGTCACTCAGTATCTAGACATGTAGACGCCTATGGTCGAACTTCAGTGCACTACAGATACGTCGATCGCACGCTGTTCTGTGTGATCTCTTTGATGTTCATTGATTTTGGAGCTTTTCTTAGTAGTTTAATAAAATCAACACATATATAAAATCAATAGAGGTTCTCCTAGAAGTAGCAGGTGTGCTAGATTCATGAACATATTTGAAATGGGGCAAAACTAGTCCGGTTGACAACTAACCATATACGGAATCTGTAAATGGACAGTCCTGATACAACATATTTTTGCAAGGCAGTTCTGGAGGTCGATATCGACTGAAAATACATACAAAAGACTGATACATGTACAATAAAAGTGATAAAAATGAATTGGATGGCCAACTTTAATTAGAAAGTGCCCAAAATCGAATCACATCGGTGTCGCCGAATGACATCGGTTCATTGGTAAAGGCTCTAGCTTGTTCGGACACATACATCGTCACACAAAAATGAAACACAAGGCTTTCATATCAGCTGCTAAAGCGACGCAATGATTATATTGTATCTATGTATTGTCTATTGTACGAAGGATTACACATACAATTACCTTTTACAGTACAGTCAAAAGAAGTTGAAAAAGAAAACCGATACAATGAAACAAACTTGACTCAATACATTAATCACAACTATAATTGGTCTGGTATTTGTGATAATTTTGTGGAAAACACTCCTGTCTATCGGCCTTTCCATGGCTATCTCTTTAGACACCATAACTAAGTCATTACTCAATATCCTTATATTATGATGCGTGTTTGCAAATTTACTGGGATTCGGGTTGCCTAATTTCAAAATTTACACTTTTCCAGTTCCCTGGTAACTATCGACAATATTGAAAAGCCTAGTTGCTGACATTAAGCACTATATGCACCGAATAAAGTTATAACATGTGGATGACATTTGGGCAAGATTCATTCGGTTAATAGCTGCTTCGCTATTAAATTTGTCATTGGCAGCCGGGCAGTCTAATTTACCTTCGACCACCAACTATCCCGTGCACCATACGCTTTGCGCTTCCAAATTGTGTGTCAATGTAGTCTCGGCAGGGCCTCTTGATCTATTGAAATGGAAGATTGTCTTCAGCTATCTTAATATACATGTAGTGGTAGGAACGCACTTGCTATGTAGAGAACACAGATATATATAGAGAGAGACTATTTGAATGGAATCTTCTCATTTAAGAAAACTTCGCAATAAAAGAATTTTAAAAAAGTACATCCAAGTTGTGTTATGGAGGACTTACGTTGGAAATCATCGCTTTTCATTTCAAAACTAACAACAAGAGGGGAAAAGGGTTTTTTCGGGTCTCGAAGTTGGCTGCTTTATGTATTATAGCCAAGGTTGATGCAGACCAAAGGTAAAAAAAGATAGCCTCCTCCTATATCAGGGTAACTTGGTAAACATTCTAATAGACAACTGGCTCATAAAAACGTTGGGCTGAAAGGGTAATTTAGGGTAAGGCTCCATGCATTTGAAAAGAAGTTAGGGCGTTGCCCACAATATAGATATAGGCTGTGTTCAGTTCGACTTTTCGTAAAAGATAATTGTTATTTGGGCATGTATGTTTTTAACTTGGGCTGTTTTCATGAAGTGATATTTTCCAGTCTACAGGATGTGTTTTATCAATTAAAACGTTGCTTGAAGCATACACGTGAAGTTTTATTTTGCCTTTGTCAGCCTGTAATTTATGTAATTAAAAGCTTCGAAAAATGCGAAATATTGCGAACTTCTATGAAATACAAGCCCCTACACTAGCTAATGCTGTATGCACGCTGGAATTGGTATGTACCCATTGACCATAAACAACACCTAGAGTAGAACCTCTCATTAGGACCACCCCTATACAGAGACCACCTCTATAATATGACCACTTTTCATGGTGCCAAACCTTCATAAAGCTACCAAAACGAACCTCCCTAAAGAGACCACCTCTCTATTGAGACCACCTAACACTGATTCCAAAGGTTGTCCTAATAGGGATGTCCTACTGCATTAAATTGGGCTTGGGGTAAAATACGTTTATTTCTACGTGCGGGGGATAATTTGAAATGGAGCCTATGTCATCAATTTGTTTACCCTTCAAGGGCACCGATTTCCACTGGTTATTTTTATTAGCCATCAATCGGGGGCAGTATACAGAATAACACCTCACTACTGCTGTCACTGATTTAAAGCATTATTTAATTCCACCAAAGAATCATCTCAATGCCCCTGGGCCAGTAATGAAAAGCGAAAGGACATTGATGGTAACATATTCAACAATTAAGTCGACACAAATTGATGATGAGATTATAACTTTTATCGGTTGTTCTCTTTCTAAGAAATAGCCATGATAAACGTTTTATGATTGGAGGATTCGTAGGTTTAATGTAGTGATTTAGTTATTGTTAGGGTTGGTTATTTAAATCTACATATAAGCCGCTAATTTTGTTTATTTTGACAGTTTTGAAATATAATTACATTTGTTGAATGAGAATTTTAAAAAACACTATAAATCATCATTTTCGTCATTCTACCATTCATTGTCTTCCAATTACATTTCAATCGCAAAACGCAGGATGATTATGAACTACCGTAAATCTTATATTAACGGCCGGGCGGAAGGGGATGTGTTTATTAGAACCGGGCGTTTGCATAGAGGTAGGCATTTATTAACGTAGGTCAGGCATAGCGCTCTTGTTTCAACTGAAACATGATTTTGTAGAAGCTTTACCCAAAGCAATTAACCTCGTTCAAATTGCAATAGGCTATTAAAAACGAAACTGACTCTCATATCAATCATAAAAGGTTTAGTAGAGGTAGTTTTACTAGAGGTAGAGAGGGAATTTATAAGAGGATCGTATTTAACAGGATACCCCCCCCCCCTCCCAGCTCAGTGGACGCTTAATTGATACGGGTAACAGAGATAGAGATAGACTATCATTAGAAGATTTACGGTACATTTAAAGTAATAAAACATAGCTCGAATACACATATTTTATACTGGTAATACCGAAATTAAATCTACACATCAATGCATGCTCATATCTCCGAATAGCTAACAAGCAATCTGTGCTGCTAACAATATAACAGTGAGAAAATATTCTCGTGAAATAGTGTGGTGACTCTGTTGTCATAATACAAACTTTTGGATACAACAGGACAGTTTTACCACACAACGCAAACTGCAAAATCATATCGGACCAATCAGTCTTTCCGTATCAAACAAATCAATCTATGGAATACTTCCAGTCCTATTTCTATCTGACCATTAAAAAGCTAAACCACGGGCGAAAGTAAATTTACTACTATCGTCAAAAGTAGTCCGCGGGCTCCGTATGGAAACATTCCCCCCCCCCCCTCCTCCCCCGAAGGAGTTTTCGCAAACATAATTTTTGTGTACATTAGATACTACTCTTAAGGAAAAATGACGTTTGCCCAAAATATTTGATGGCGAAATATATTTTTCGGGGTCAAACAGGGGTCATCGGGTCAAAATTTCATAAAATTGCATTTATCTCGATTAATAACAAATTTAGAGTAAAAACTTGTATTGACTTTAGAAAGGAACATGTGTATGTGGAATCCAAATAAAACATCAGATTTGACCTTTGACCTCTCCTTCAAGGTCAAACAGGGGTCATTGTGGTCAAAATTTCATAAAATTGCATTTATCTCGATTAATAACAAATTTAGAGTAACAACTTGTATTGACCTTAGATAGGAACATGTGTATGTGGAATTCAAATTAAACATCACATTTGACCTTTGACCTCTCCATCAAGGTTACACTAGTAGGTCAATTTCAGGAATTTTGTTCATTTTTGCGTTTACGAAAGAAATGAGCAGCTTTGAATATTTCATTTGTTAATAATTCACGATAAATTAGTTTTATTGATATAAGCATTTGTATTCTAGATTGGAATTACAGTATGTTTTATTTTAATCAATATTTTACTAAATAGTTTAATATATCAATGGGTTTCACTTTTAATGGTAGAATTTGAGGGAGCATCAGTATCATTGATAAGCTAACTCCTATGATTGGGTGTCTAATAAATTAACTTTGGTCCAAAATGGTTTATCACCATTTTCTAGGATAACCATGGTTTACCATCATAATATTTCCGTCCGTATATTTTTGCATAATTAGTTAATGAAGTATTAATCAAAATAATACATAAAAGTAATCACAATCTAGAATACAATTGCTTATACCAATAAAACTAATTTATCATGGATTATTAGCAAATAAAATGTTTAAAGCTGCTCATTTCTTTCGTAAACTCAAAAATTAACAAAATTCCTGAAATTGACCTACTAATGTAACCTTGAAGGAGAGGTCAAAGGTCAAATGTGATGTTTAATTTGGATTCCACATTCACATGTTCCTACCTAAGGTCAATACAAGTTGTTACTCTAAAATTGTTATTAATCGAGATAAATGCAGTTTTATGAAAATTTGACCACGATGACCCCTGTTTGACCTTGAAGGAGAGGTCAAAGGTCAAATATGATGATTTATTTGGATTCCACATACATATGTTCCTATCTAAGGTCAACACAAGTTTTTACTCTAAATTTGTTATTAATAGAGATAAATGCAATTTCATGAAATTTTGACCCGATGACCCCTGTTTGACCCCGAAAAATATATTTTGCCATCAAATATTTAGGGCAAACATCATTTTTCCTATAGAGTAGTATCTCAATTACAAAAAAACATGTTTATGAAAACTACTACTGGGGGGGGGGGAGGGGGTATACGGAGCCTGCGGACTAAAGCAAGTCAAGTTGAACACAAAAAATAAAAAAAAATAAAAAAAAATCATTTAAATTGTACACAAATGTAGGACAAAATATTTTGTGAGAAGATGGTGTATCATTTATTACTTAATCAATATTAATCAATATTATCAATAGAAAATGCGTGTCAATTATCAGTCATTGTCTTCTTTTAAGAAAAAGGAAAGGTTATATTGGGTTCTTACAAAACTCAAATCTTCTTTTTTATATTTGCTTAAATTTTAGACAAAACTTGCCCCAAAACTTTTATATCCGTTCAAATTGTTCAATTTTACATACATTTTGAGTTTGAAAACTACTGATCTTTTTTTATTTTTTGCCTATCAATTCAAACGCATTAATGTTTCATGAGCAAACAATAATTTAATGTAGAATCCAGTCAGCTTGTTTTTGTCAGAAGGCATGCATCTTCAAATATATTGACATTTCTGGAGACTTGATTTTACACTTTAAAATAGAACATTTTTATGAAACATTATTCATCTACATAAAATTTAGTTTTAGGATAATATCACTAAGTATTACTTTTAGTTGACATGTAATGGAAATATATTATAATAGAAAAACCATTGATGACAAAAAAGTTCATGTCAAAAATATTTTGTTCTTGATTACATGTATGTGCAAATGTCCACATTCATTTCAATGGCATACTCTAGTGTTGGGTACAAAATTTTCTATAGCGCAACTTTTAAGTTAGTTTTCAGTCCAAAAGCTATGAAAATTCAACCTTGCTCTAGGATGGGAGGCATGCTCCCAACCACCCATAGAAAAGCTGCTTGATTCTGGTGCTTTGCCTGCACACTTCCCCAACATATTTTGCCTTCCATCTGTTGCAATCTTGCCTGCAGCCCTCGTCATTTATAGCAATGAATGTGATTTATATGAGGGTATTTTTAATTACACTGTCAAATAAGGCAGTGCACCTACACTATACATTGTATGCTACATGGATGCATATAAATATAGCACAGATTAAATATATTGATATGAATGAAAACCTTCGAGCTTTTCTCATATTTGCATACTGGTCACTATTGTTATAAAACATTACTTCTCATCAATAAAAGTTTAAGATATTTTTTATATTCCGTTTTATTGTTGTAGCAAAAATATTTTATATTTTGCAACATAGGCATACAAATTATGGTATTCTTGAAACATATACTTTTAATATTAAGATTTATTTATAGAAATATATCTACAAGATTTTTACAGCACAATATACTAGTGGCTAAAATAATAAATACTAGTTTGTGTATTTCTGATACTAGTATAAAAGAAACATTGTTCAATATATAAACACATACAAATATACATGTATCATATTAGATATATCGCATGCCTAATCAATATCACAGTTATATGACAATTTGTCTAATCAGATTTATTGAACTGCTTATGGTTTGTAGCTAGAACTAGTCAGCATGAACACTTCTAAAAATGTGAAAACAAAAAGATAAGAGAAAAATTGTGATAAACGGAAAAGATTTTCCTTTTTGCATCGTCTTACAGTTGACCGTGTTTAGGTTAAAATGAATTTTGAGTCATGAAATCTTAACAGGAAAAATTAAGTCTAATATGAAGAAGTCTAATGACATATTAACACACATGTTTGTGATACATGTTTTACATGAATTAGATCTTTAATCAGTTAACACAAGTGAGATAAACTGTACACGGTAAAACCGATGAGTTTACATAATAGACCAGTATCAGACATCAGGCTACCAGGAGATTTTAGAACAAAGACCAGCTTATTTAGCCATAAATTTCAACTCTATCATGATCCAACACTCCTAATATTCGTAGAACTATGTCAAAAAATCTGATCAATCAGAAGCCCCACTGCCAAAATCTTCATCAAAGATATCAACCTCAGACGTACTATCTCACTAAGCCAAGTAAGAAAAACTTGAGCATGGATTTTGTTTTTAATGTAAGTCTAACCCAAAGATATTTTTCCACATAAAAGCCACATTTGGGCCTACAGGTTCATATGAACATGGGCTTGTAAACGCGGCAGTGTGAGTGATCATGCCGCGAAAACCAACGATGTCTCAACTCAATTAATGATGCAATCCGTCTTGTAGTAGTAACATTCAATGCACATAGAACACAAAATGGTGTGTATACTCTAAAATACATAAACCACTGCTATACAAATATTTGATATTCTTCACTAACAGTCATACAGACATTGTTTTATTGTAATACAGTGGAAACTTGTTATTTTGAATTTGTAAGGATACACACTGACATGCTTGTAACAGCCAATATTCAAGATAACCAAGTAATTATTCATGAGGTGGTTGATAGAAAATAAAACTCACTTCGAGATAACAAAAAATGCGAGATAAGCATATTCATGATATCAAGGTTCTACAGCAATGATTGTTAGTGCACAACAGTGAAATCTTAGGACACAATATTGTAGTCTTTTAATGTTGTAAATAGCATACAAGTCCATTTGCCATTTCCTGTTCCACAATTTCAGTTAGACTGATTTTTATCTACATAAATAAAATAGTGTTTCATCACAACCTATTAGAAAATGCTTGAACGTGGTAATATTCATAAATAGGTTATTTGAAACAAAATTAAATGCTACTGATAAAAAAGCTGAACAATCATTATGATTATTTCTTTTGATGACGAAAATGAAACAAGTGGCACATGAAAAAATAACTGAAACAGAAATCACCATTTTCCCCATGTTGCTATTTTTTGTACATATTTCTTCTCCTAATTACACCAATATACACAGATAACACAGCTATTTCCATCCATCAATCCTAATGCCAGATCAAACTCCAGTTCGCTTGAGTTTATTGGGATCAACTCGAGGCAGTCTCCATTTTGCCCGGCTTGGATTTTCCGTATTCGATGGACTTGTGACGTTTGGATCCGCTTCATCGACAGTGTCAAATGATGCAGAGTGAACGGATGAACCAATATCACCCCTAAAACAGCAAACACATAGGATTGGAACATTTCAAATGCATATCATGTATAGTCTAACTAATATTATGGACAGTTATAACACATATCGACAGTATAAGGTGGGAATATTAACTCTTATGGTGAATTTCTGAGGAGCACTAATTTATAGGATTAATAAGCTTATTGACCCTAACATCTTATTGAATAATTTCAAAATAGAGGCATTGATGCTCATATATACTAATTTTTTTAATTTTCCAAACGCTAGAAGCATTTGCGTTTGAGTCACTTTAAAAAGCACAGATTGTGAATTATTCTGTAAATTGTGCACATGTATTAGCTACAGGTACATGTAATTACAGTGTGCTTCCACTGCTTGGTCATTGTCAAATTTCCATTTTTTTTTACAAATTTGACAAGGACCAAAACAGTGTAATCAATACTAATTTTGGATTCTTTTTAAGACAATTTTTTGAACTTTGAACAGCATAATGGAGAAAATGAATAGATATAATATAAGATGTCAATGGTCAAGATACTTGGTACAATCCACAATATGGTTGTGGGCCTTCACAAGAGCAGAGGCTTTTGGATGGATGTTTACTGTCATATATAGCACTATAAATAGAGAATACCACATGAGTGCTAATACGTTTTTTTGTACACGGCGAACACATTATCTTATCCTGTCCGACTCGTCGGATAAGATACAAGTGTGAGCCTTGTACAAAAACAACATACATGTATTCAGCATGAATGTGGTATTTTATTTATCATATTGTGTTTAGACAACAAATAAATCATTATTGGCATGTTAATTGATGACTGCACAAATCTATAGTGTTTGTATAACGCATTTTAGTTCTGACAATTACAACAGTGCCTCCCTTCTAAATAACTTTGTAAACATGGACTTAGAGTGTTGTTGCTTTTCCTGGAAATCAATGACATGACTGATGCATAGAGTATCAGACTAAATACCATGTCCAGGTTACAAGCATGATAACACACAAAATTATGCACCAATGTATGATAAATGGCTAATATCTTACACATTGTATCTATACGCGGATCCACTGTAAGGGAAAGCTGAGGGCTCAGTCAGTGTGCGCGATATCACACTATTTCTTTCAGCAAAATAATTCTCAGGAACAGGTTTCCTCTGCAAACAAAAAAACATTTGACATTTTGAAACAATGCAATAGAAATAATATGAACATATTCAAATTAATGGAAGTATTAATACAGATTCTATGCTTATCTCATTATCTATAGGGTAAAGTTGTTGTTTTTCCATCTGTATTCTTGTTAAAATGAAATTTTGTTTCAAAAAGCATAAATTTTTACTTTTATTAATCAAACGTTTTTGAGCTTTTCATTAAAAACAAAAAATACTGCTAAAAAATAAAACTATACAATATATATATATATATATATATATATATATATATATATATATATATATATATATATATATATATATATATATATATGTGTGTGTGTGTGTGTGTATATGTTATTAAAACAAAATTTCATTTTAACAAGAATACAGCTGAAAAATAAAACATTGCACCATAGAAAATAAGACCTAGTGTTGTAGGGCAAATATTTAGAATATTTAATACGTTTCCCATGAAAAGTATGTTAACACCAGTAAAACTTGACAGGAGCATTTATTTGTAAGGCACGAAACCATTTGATGTTTGGGGGGTGGCCAGGCATTTTAGTTTCAAGTCCAAATATTTATTTTCATTTTTTTCAGAGAATATATATTTTTTTCTTTGATTTTTAAGGCACAATTATTTTTTTCAGATTCAAGGAGGCATGATTATTTTTTTAGATATAAAATGAACATTGTAGTCAAACTTTATTTCTATTTACAACAAATACATGTATTGGTTACAACGTACTGTAAAACAAGAAATGCTTGAGCATGAGTTAATTTGCAAATTTCGTGGCTACCGTCCAGACCTACAAAATAAAATACAGGGAATTCCTCTCATTTCAAACACCTCTAGCCAATGCGGCCAGTGCTATAACAGGAGCACTAGCCACAATTATTGGCACCTGCCAAAATTTTGCAGGTGATATTGAAAGAGCACTGGCCAAAATGCAAAGTTTTGAAAAGGGGAGCGCCAAAGGCGTGGTTACGAGTGCCGTATGCGCGAAGTATAGCTAGGAGGTTCTGGAGGCATGCTCTCCCAGAAATCTTTTGAAATGGATGTCTCTAGAAGCTCTCTGGTGCATTCCTTTTCTGAGAAAGTAGTTTTTTTTTATTTTGATGAAATGGAGGTATTTATATCATGTTTTGTTTTTCTATGATTTTACACATTATTATGGTTAACTTTAACACATACATGTATTTATTTATTGCTTTCCATGCAAGTCAGTGTCTGTTAAAAGATCTGTTAAAAGAGTATTATTTTTTATCTATTAGTCTATTTGGGGGGTTAATTTTCAATTGTACTCGCCAGAACTTGATGGAAAAGACAATCGCCAAAGTGGCAGGTGCAAATTGAAGCCCACTCACCAAATGGATTAAGCACTAGGTTTTGGTTAGTGGCGAGTGTGAGAGGAATTCCCTGAAATAGCCAGCAAATAGTAACTAAAACCTAAGATAGGTAATTCCAGGATGGACCAAAACCACAAAAGTGAAGTAAAAAATATATGGATTGAAACCGCGAAATTTAATATCAGCAAAATATCCTGGTTATACAGTACACTGTACATATATCAAGACAATATTGGATACAAATTTTAGACTTTTGCATATATTGCTATACTCCTTTGATATCGAACTGTGGCCATGGGAACCAGTTTCTTACAGATTCCAGTGCCAGCCTGCTGATATTCTCGCAAACCATCATAATAAGCATACCAGCTTCCTTTGATAAATATGTCTGCAATGAAATGGCTTCCATTCCCATATGTTATTGCAAGTTGTGTGTATGAGAAACCAAAAATGTTTATGCTGTTTGGGACGGAATTCCAGGGGATGTTCATTGCATCAATGGGAAAGAATATTGGCATCCTATGCACAAATGCTCTTGGCTGACTCTGTCTAACACCACTACACGCCTCTGTTTCACTCATTTAAGCAACACACTGCCTCACACTTGCTTCATTTCAATGCTGCTTCAAGGCTTGGTGATTCACAATTCAAAGGTATGCGAGTGATGATGTCTTCAAAATGACCGGTACAGGACATTGAACATTCATACACTCTGATATGTGTTGTGTAAAGCAGCTCTTTGAATTTACAAAGGCGAAACTGTTCCTCAGTACCATAGGTATCCCATTGATGAGCAGTTTGAAACTTGAATTGCTTCAGCCACAGATATTTTCCAAATTTGAAAGCTTGTTTGAAAATTCTTTGTGTACATTCACAAGTAATTTCACCACACGGAGAGTAGATTCATTCATTTCTCTAACAAGGTATTAAAGATATTAAAAAAAACCCACTAGTGTTGAATAGCGGTAAGTAGAGTTCACACAATTGGAATTTTTTATAAATGATTTCGCGAGTTTCTGACAATACATTATTGTATATTGTTTTAGAAAACCTACCAACTCTATGAATTGTTGTTAACTATATTTTAGTAAATTTTGTTTTTAACTAATATATTAGCAAAGGTAATTATTACAATAGTGACATATTATTACAATAGCGACATATTTGTAAAATGTATAGCATTACATTGTGCATTTCTACTGCGATTTTTGTATTTTAATATTGAAGTGTATTGATGCATTTTTCAAAACCATTTGTCCCCTTGTTTCATTTTTTTTTACATATTCTCTTTCTAATCTCTAACGTCTTTGCAGCTGTT
This sequence comes from Streblospio benedicti, assembly GCA_019095985.1. Taxonomy (NCBI): domain Eukaryota; kingdom Metazoa; phylum Annelida; class Polychaeta; order Spionida; family Spionidae; genus Streblospio; species Streblospio benedicti. The sequence goes on along the minus strand of CM032666.1, from coordinate 29,068,564 downwards.
ATTTTTCATACATGTGGATAGTGGCTCTCACCCAGTGCTACATTATAGTGCTACATTATATTTTATTGGGGAAAGTTTTTCACTACCAAAGTGGCCAGTTTGTGAGTGCATACCCCAAATTCTTTCTCTTCCTTTTTCCTATCTTTTTGTTGATGGTTTAAGTTAACTTTTATTTCTATCATAACAATAAACTCTACAGCGCAATCATAACAATAATACAATGCATTTCAAAGGAAATGACAATGAATATTAAAAAAACACTGGTATTGAATAAGTAGAGTTCACCCAATTGGATTTTCTTATAAATGATTTCACGAGTGCAGCGAGCGATAAATTTTGAGATATATTGATCCTTAATGAGAAAATTCTAGTAACCTATATTCAGGCACAATATTTTTAGTCTTGAGCATTAGGGCATAGATATTTATTTTACTCTTTTCTATTGGGGGGCGCGATTATTTATTTCAATATTTTGCCTGGCCACCACCCCAGGCATCAAATGGTCCATGCCTAATAAAATATCTTTTGATTCAGTATTTATTCCTTGACAACAGTGTAACAAACACAACAATCAATACTCTTTTTACTTCTGTTGAACTTAATAATGCCAACATTTCGCAAATACTTATCACTATTTTCTGCCATTGAATCTTGCAAATCCCATTGCTCTTTAAACTAGACAACCCTTTGGTTGTAAAAATACCTTGTTTTTTTGTGTTTTTTGCCTCGCTTCAGTAGCTGAAGCGAAAGCCTTGTGATCACTTTGTTTCTATGTATGTATGTATGTATGTCTCCGGACAAGCTAGAGCTTTTACCGTTCCACAGATTTCGTTCAAACTTTACACAACTGTGAGGTATGAGGCGACACCGAAGTGATTCGATTTTGGGCGCTCTGCCAATTAAATTGTGTATTTTAGAAGGCCATTTATGACATTTTACTGATATTCAATGCACTTAGCCAGAGAGAATCACGCGTATCACGTATCACGTATCACGTCACGTTTTACGTCACGTTTTACGTCACGTTTTACGTCACGTAAAACCTCATATTCAGCCACAAATGATATTGTGCATAAGTATTGATTTTTTTTGCTGGCTAAGTGCATTGAATATCAGTAAAAACCAATACTCAGCTTAGCAGCAATGTATATAGCCAACATGATAAAATCAATATACCTGCTGCAAATTAATAAAATCAATACAGCATACTCATGCACAATATCATGTGTGGCTGATTACAGTATTGTGTACTTTTAATCAAGATTTCCATAACGTTTTAGTCAACTTTTAACAGTTGAACTTGATTAACAGTAAAGTATGCACCGTTTCATCATATGTCTTAATTGCCCATATAAATCAACGTTGTTCTAGCGTGTAGCGACGCCGTGTTCTTTGAACACTTCTGATCTAGTTTTGTTTTTGTTGTTTTTGTTGTTTTTTTTATTTCAGATGATTAACAGTTGGACAACTATTGAAAGTACCTTGTAAGATAAATACCTTGTTTCTCCTGTAGATCACACACATCCACAGAATGGCTGCGACCCCGAGGACCAGAGCCAATGCTGCTATTGAGTAGACCGGCAGGAGCACTTCTGTGTTGTTTTCATCCACCAATTCTGCAGTGATTTCTTTTTTCATTTCCCTCTCCCAGTCATCAAGACTGACGTTGGAGCTGATAAAGACTCGCTCTCTAATGATGGTCTCACAGAACTGACCAGTACGAGTTTGAGGGCACCTGAAATAGGTTTATGAATAAAATAGAAACAGGCGTAATGTACTGCATGCGAATATACAAATAATAATGAATTCGTCGTAGAATATTTTGTCCAGTTGAAATTTGCTATGTGGTATTAAGTTCTCATGATTCAATTACTTAAAGATATCACCTGCTTTTCTTCCAAAAAGTGATCTAAACTACAAATCTTAAATATGATTTACGATCGATTTTGAAAAGCACAAGTTCATTTTGTTTAATATTGAAAAGGAACCTGTGATGTTCGAAGTCGTTCATAAATTATATATAAAATGTGTTGTTTAGATTATTTTTGGACGAAAAGCAGGTAATATCTTTAAGTAATCGAATCATCATTATAAATTGACATAATATCTCTATAAAGACTAGATATCCAGGGTTAACGATTATGCAACATATTTAAACTATACTACTGGATTTTCAACGCACTTACACAAATGAAATGTATGTTTAAGTTTGAAAATCTGCTTTTATAGTTTAAATATCTTTTATATAAGTTAATATCACGCATTTCCAATCTATGATATGCACAGTTATGCAACCCTTATACATATAAATTATCAGCTTACATCTTAACTATAAAAGATCAAACTATTAACGCACTTGAAAAAATATCTAAACCAACATTTAAATATGAAAATAATAGATAAGTAAGTGCTGCAAACTTCTAGAAATTAAGAATTCTCAAGTAAATTAGAACAAGTTCATACTTGCACTTTGGAGTACCTGTCTCTTCATCTACAATACAGGTCGAATTTCCCTTGCAGGTATCCAGGACGGTATATTCTAGACATGGACCAACAGGAACTGAAAATGTTTCAAAATGCCCAATATTATATTGTGGTGAAATATTTACACATATTTGTGAATAATGTAAATATAATGTAAGTGTGCTGGTTTACAGGCGTGATCAAAGTCTTGCTCTCACGACTATGGCATTTCACACCAGGTCATTGGCACACTAATTGATCATCAATTGATCATTTCTCGCATACTTGCACCAACAGCAAATTCAGGAGCTATGTGCAACTATTTACGTATGAGTTTACTCAACACCCACAACCACAACCTGACCGGGAATGAAAAATACCACCTTCTGGTCATGAGTCCAACACTCTATCCACTCGGCCACAGAACTGCAGAATACAGACTTTTAGTGATTATGTTGCACGATGTAGCAGTAGCCTTCATATATTACAGATATCTACAGTTGATAGGGGCCTACCTAACTTCACTCATAAGCAGATCTAGTTTTTTGGAAAAAGAGAGGGAGCTCACCTAAATGATCTCGTGGCTTTTGTATGCATAGATGTGAACCTGTCACCGCGGAAAATCTTAATCAGACTCAACAAGAGCAGATGACTTTGCCATTGTCACAGTTGGATAGAAACTGTCATTGAGTATTATAAATCACATGTCCGTGTTACAAATGCATTTCCTGAATGCTGATAATCCCTACTTAAATCGTATCTTGTAAAATGAAATAACTTAAATAAAAACGTATTGAACTGTTAAAGCAACATCTTTTTAGCAAATGCAGTGATCGGCAACCACCTATACATGTATTTATTGCAGCGCAAAAAATAACAGTGTGGAAACACGTTTTTCCATGCCTTACATTGATTATAGGCGTGTTCCAGCTAAACGCATTTTCGTTTGATAGAATGGAGATTGCTATTATGTATGGCAAAACTGTGTCAAATGTCAGTCACACGCCGAACATGCAATATTTCAAGGAAAAATGACAATTCCATGAAACTATCTGATTCCTGTCATAAACCTATATTCTGAACGTAATGATTTTAGAAATCTCAAAGTCCGTAATTTTACGGGGTTTTTCCCCATAAGTTCACATCTCTGTGTATGTGAGATCGAAAGTGAACATGCAAAAAACCCTATGAAAATAAGGTATTTTGGTAGGAAAAGGAACTACGCTCCAACTAGATCTGCCTAAACTACCCATTCAAGTGTCAACAAAAAGATTACGCAATACAAGAAAAATTTACCATCCTTTCCGTTCACATTGGCCTGGTCTGAAGTGATGTGTCCAAACGGATTTGATACATCGGAAGCGCTGTAGGCAGCAGAATTTGGAGCTGTATATTGAGAGCCAAAGAGCTGTTTTCCGGAGCTTTCCAATAATGCACGATCCTTCGCTGTAGTCAAAGCATCCGTAAAAATCGTAACCGATCCACCAAGTTTATTATTGTGAGTAGCACTGAAATTTCCAAGAGATGATATTAAACCAACTGTCACATAAAACGGAAGTAAATTTCAAATGTCTTGATGATTTAATCATTATCCATTCTTCAATTCCCGAATTCCAGAAAAGATGCGCACTTGTCTTTTTTTATTTGATTTTGAGACACAAAAGTCCATGGGTACTTCGGGTGTATGTTATAAGCCCATTTAAAATAGCATTTATTGGTATATCATTCAAAATGTGTGTTCTACATAAAATTGATGGCTGTCACGCTGATAGACGTTGGAAAATTAAGTAAATACATCTATTTGAGGCGTGCATTCTTCATAATAGTGAAGTTCTCAACTTTGCTCCACTCACTGCCGTCTACAAATTTGACCGAGGGCCGGCTTTGCCCATAAGTTCGTCAATTTTCGAGCTAACTGAAATCCGATTACAGATTCGTAATCCTCATTCAAAATTCTATAAAGAATCATAACTGAGGCGTGCATTCTTCATAATATTGAGGTTTGCAGGTATGTATTAATCGAAGCCTACACAGGTCGTCAGTAAAGTCCGGTCTTTTGCCCATATCTTCGTTAATTTCAATGCTAACTAAAATCTGATTACAGATTCATAATCCTCACTCAAAGTTCTATTAGAAAAGTACTTTTCATGAATGACAAGGGATAAGTGATACGCGAAAATTACCTTAGAATATCTAGTCGTGTTAGTCTACATGACGCCGGAAATAGTAATGGGACTATTGATATTGATTAATTCTACTGCGCATCACGTCCATCGGTTCTGGGAAGTGAAGAATACACTATGAATAATATTTTTTTTTAATGAAATCAATAGTGTTAGCCATAAATGTAGGTGCAAAATATCTACTGGAGTTAGTGTAATAATCTGAATGAAACATAAAGTGAACAATAATAATTAGGGAGTGAACACTTACAAAAATTCAATTTCGCAAAGATACTGCAGCATTATGCATGTGGCCTCCACCTGAAATGTAAAAAAATGAAAATATTTAATTATAGATAGTTAGTACACGATTGTCTCTTTTCTATGAATAAACAACCACAACACTGTTTTAAAATAACTTAGCTTCAAAGAAATAATAAAATACCCTTATGTTTACAAATCATCGTTGTAAACTTTCAGGTTCAATTCTTTATTTAGAGAGTGTACCATGTCAAACATTGATAACAAAATAGGTACATGAAAGAAAAACTTGATCTGCACTAACATTACTGATATTGTGACTTATTTATGAGAATGAACATCTTGAAAATGGATTAAAACATCTAAAAAAACTAATCCGGCTGAGTACAAGCATGATAACCATATATCACCCCTCTTCGAAGAGGGGTGATAACCCTCTCCGGGTTATCGGATACTTGTGGAGCATGATAACCATTGAAATTACATTAAGATGATAAATTCACTTACCTTGCCATACACAAAATTATACGCCGCAGTTCCACTCGGTGTTGTTATGTCACCAAAGTCCGGGTTCCAATCAACACCAAGTGTAAAGTTGTGCCGCACAAATTCTCCTGTAGAAAGTATATAAAAAAGTAATAGTTAATAATATAGCTCGGCGAGAAAATCCTCCATGTCAATACTTACATCATAGTTATATCAATTACAATATATCTATTCATAAATTATTTCTTAAAATGATAGCTCATCATAAAAAAAAAAACTATCAAATGTAGTTCTGAATCCGCTATTATACATTTCTTTTTTTTTTTTTTTGCTATTTGATTATACAAATGAAGTAGGGCTTTTCAAGCTTAACTTAGAAAAGAAGCTAGTTAGTGAACTTTTCTGTACAAGTGGTGCATGTGTGAAATTCCTCTACATATAACTATTGTGTATGAGCTATGACAATTGAAATTTCCTAAGGTAAGGCCATTCTGAGGTTTGTTATCTTGGCAGGAAAAGCATATTGCTGTTAAATTGGTGTGCCCAATGTGTGTATGAGCTAGTTTGTGAGTTTTTTTAATTCAAATTGTGTAGTCAATTGACTTATATCCCTGCAACACAAGATTAGATGACTCTACATATGCAACAGGTCATTGGCATCATGGTCACACTATAGCAAGTGCAAAAGTGCTTATTACTCACATTATCAATAAGAGACAAAATGGCCTAAATTCTACCAGTGGTAGCCTATATAGGTTTTTTCTAGGTATGAAGTATTGTATACAAATTACTGAAAATAAACCACTTTGGTGGAATCTACAGCTGTAACAACTTCCTCTCACAGCACAACTAATAAGTATCATTTACATTCATTGTGTTATAGGCTCAGAAAGGCTACATCCATGGTCAAACATGCTTTGTATCCTGAGACCAAGTTGTTTCCATCACTTGACGAATTACAACCCAGGAGACAACACAAGATCAGTGCATTTCTATGCCAAAAGTGGATCATTCTACCAAACGGTTGTAGTTATGGGTCAGACATACATGTATCACCTTCTGAACCACAAACATGACATTAAAACAATATCTATCATGGATCCATAACATATATATATTTATTTATTTATTTGAGTCTCAAATTAAAATATGTAATTAAACATGTGTTCTACAAACATTGAAATCAGATATTACATATTTCAACCACTCAGGCAAGAGTTATTGAGAGACTGTAGCGTTAAAAAAACATAGTGTACAAATCATTTTAAAACAGAGTTGTAAACATTTGGTACAACAGGTCGTAAAATCATTATTGTTTATATAAAACTGCCTCACAATTAAATGTTGTATAGATCTTTCCTTCTTCTTAAAATATTTTTGCAGGTCCTGGCTGTCACCTTTATAAACCTTTCATTTGATAGGGCAAGGCCTAGAATCTGTGCACCATTCAGTTTATTAAAATTGTCTATATTTTGTTTCATGTGTTCATTTAAATCTTTTCGAATATCCTCATATGCTGGACAATGTAAGATAACATGTACTTCATCTTCGATAACTTCTGGGCAGAAAGAACACGTTCTTTCATGTAGAGGCTTTCCTTCATATCTTCCGAGTTCTATGTTGATTGGTGCGATGCCAGCTTGGAACTTTGCAATAGCTGAGCGTTCACTTTTCGGCAGTTTGGCTTGTATGTATGGTTCCATTTTGTGTTCATATTTAAAGGTTCTATATGACCTAAGTTTTTTATTGCCCCGTCCATGCTTTGCTGTCGTCTGATTTAGCTCTTTCTTTCAATCTTTTTCTGTCATTTTTTGCACTTTCTCCTGAATCTGAACTGTCAATTGCTTACTGTCTAACTTATCCCTGATATTGTTGTTAATGCTTATTTCACCAAACTTTTTCATTGTTCTGTGAGTCCAATTCTTCACATTCCTAATGGCTAGATTGTATGACCACCGGACGACCTTGTATGTAAGTCTTTGTTTTTTCATGTTTACTAGTCGTGCCCATTGGTGACCTACCTTTGACCATTGTCTGGTTGCTGGTGCCTTCCAGCCCATATCTCCATTTGAGACAGCGTTGGATGCCCTTTTGTGTAAGCCTAAAAAGTATTTTGTAGCTCTGTTTTGAACTTTATTAATTGCACTGTATGACCTTTGTCCCCATATGCATGCTCCGTAGTCAATGACTGACTGCACCATGCAGTCATACAGCTTAGTATAGATGTCCACAGGCATACCTCCGTGGGCCTTGTCTTTGACAATTAGCAGTCCCAGGGCACGTTGGGGCAGCTTTTGCCACGTGGTCTGACGTCACTTTCATGTCTAAATGTTCTTCCAAGAGAAATCCGAGATATTTGTATTTGTTTTGGGTTTCGACTATGTTTCCACATATGTTAAAGTTAAAGGGGGATTGCTTTATTGTTTGGTTCCTAAAATGGACAACTTTACTTTTATCATAATTGATTTTCATTTTCCAGAGAGCACTCCAGTCAATCAGAGCATCTAACATAGACTGTAGCCCTTCTGACATAAAGAACATTCTGACAGATATATTGATTAAGTTTATGAATGACCGAGAAGTGCGGTCACCATGCCTTTAACAAGGTAATGTAATTAGATGAGTCTTTCTCCCAGTCAGGAGGTGTATAGCATCCGCTGAGATAGACTTGACGAAAGAATCGTCTAAATGTGACCACAAGTCCATTTTCAATTTGTTTAATCGTTTAGTTTAAAGTATTCTTATGAATCTTTTTTAAATTCTTAAATTTCAAAATCAAGTCTCCAACACAGAAAAAGACCTCATAACCAACAATGAGACATTCAGAACCAAGTAGTAAGACATGACATCAGAGCTAGTAGTGGGTATCAATACGTCATTGAAGCAAAGGTTTTTAGCCTTGTGGATGTGGCGTAGTTGGTATAGCGTTGGCTCTGTTGGCTCTGTTGGCGCAGTTGACCCAGAGGTCCAATCCCCGCCCAGGCCAAGTAGTAAAACTCTGATGGAGCCTACTTGGTTCTGAATGTACTAAAAAGTACCATGCATGCAACTATAACCCTACTAAATTTCATATCAAAGCATGCGCTCCACAACAATACTTCACTAGATCTACTCAGTACTATAAAGGAGATACTTAACCATCATGGACATACGTTGGACGTAAGGCATGACATCAGAGCTAGTAGTGGGTATCAATACGTCATTGAAGCAAAGGTTTTTAGCCTTGTGGATGTGGCGTAGTTGGTATAGCGTTGGCTCTGTTGGCTAGTCGCTAAGCGGCGCAGTTGACCCAGAGGTCCGGGGTTCGATCCCCGCCCAGGCCAAGTAGTAAAAACTCTGATGGAGCCTACTTGGTTCTGAATGTACTAAAAAGTACCATGCATGTTCAGACTCAACTATAACCCAACATAATGTTGCTTGTTGGTGTCTTTATCTTTTAGTAACTGACGTTACAATAACCAGTACGAGAGATTGTGTCCAGCAGCAAATTGAAATATAATCCCTAATATTGTGAGGGTACCGATGAGTGATTTTTTCAAATATGAACATTTATATGGTAAATTTCTAGCATTTACCAAAGCAAGAAACTCCATCTGGTCCAAGCCTCAGGCCAGTGAAACACGAACACGTTCTGCTTCCAATGGTGTTGGTACACGTCTGCTTACAACCTCCATTTTGTCCATTCTGACATTCGTCTACATCTGCAAAAGTTACACAAACCATGAATTCAACTATTTTTATGAATTGAACTTTGTATTTAAGGGGGGGTGTCCCCAATATAAGTTACATTAATATGCATTGTGGGTTTAAGAATAAATTTTCAAGCAAAATGTATGCTTTTCTCATCCATGTGGTATTTATTTTCATTCAAGAAAAAAAATATGTACTGTTATTGCAGCAACAAGGAAGTAGATTGTCATCTTCAGAATCTATCACATACATTGATGAATATTCAATTGTTGATGCATCAGATAAGAATATCAAATTGCATTTCATCATACGTCATTACATCAGAAACACTGATTATGATATCATACATCAAAGAAAAAAAAATAGATACTTTTTATTTTAAACAAAAAGCGATAAATAGAAAAGTCATCTAAGTCCAAAGGGACGGACCATTCGATTTTGGGGGAATAAAATTTTGAAAAAAATCTTTTTGAAACAAAATCAAATTTGTCTCATTCAAGTTGAAAATAAAACTTTGTCTCTAGAAAGTCAAAAAAAAAAAAATACATTCGTAAACATTTTGTCGCCCCCCAAATCCATAAGTCCATAAGATGAATTGAAATATGTATAGAACACCTCACACCCATCCCGTATATTTTTTTGTCTAAACCATCGTAGCACAGCTGTAATGAACCAACAATGTTTAAGGTGTCAAAAGGAAGCAACTTACTTGTATTTTCGTAAGATAAACACAATTTTTATGGTTCATTAAAATTACACGATCTATGATGCATTTTGTTATGAAATAAAGTGTGCACACACATCCCGTAGGTGGCGATAATATGCGATTTGAACATGTTTATTTACATTAGATCTTACTAGAAATTTTCTTTTTACACTTTGGTACCGGGAAAATTATCGTGTTCAAAGTAGTAATTTTATTTGGTACTTGTTTGGATGCTAAATATTTTTTTAAACAGACGAGATGGGTGTGACCTACGGGATGGATGTACACTGCTCTAGTACATAAAGGATCTGTACTTTTGTACTTATCATTCTTTTTCAAGTAAATTCATTTGTTATCATGATCCCGAAGTATCAGATAACCCAGAGAGGGTTATCATGCCTCTTTGAAGAGACCATGGTTATCATGCTTGTACTCAGCCGGACTAGATTTTAACACTTTTTAAAACAGTGTCGTAATTGTTTAGAAAAGAGTGATAAATATAAAACAAAACCTGGTTCGTTGTGTAACATGATAAAATAATTCATGTTACAAACTCACCCGGTTTTGTCTATTTATTGGCATAAGTGCCTTTTCATTGAAATTTTTTTTATTTTGATACTCCTAATGTTGGAATTATGACTTGCTTGTTTTGAAAAAAGAGTAATTAGTGAACATGAAGACATCAGCCTAAGGAGGTTGATGTCTACGTTTATTTTGAAAAAAGTTGGGGTACAAAAAAACAACCTACAAGGCATGACAAAAAGTTTTACACACAACCAAATACAAATATTACCACCATAATACGGTTGACATATACAACTATGTTGTGTTTAGCTGTATAAATTGTAAAAAGAAGAAAAAAAAATATTTCAGTATTTAGAAAACTTACCATTACACGCAAAAGCATTTGTGTGTAAAGAGTAACCGGCGTTACAGGTACATATGAAGGAACCGATAGTGTTGACACAAGCGTGCTCGCAATTGTCAGCATTGGTGGCACACTCATCCACATCTGAAATAAATGATAAATTCAAAATTTGAACCAGTTATATGACCTACAGAAATATGTTTGCTTTACAAAATTATACATACTTATTCCCAGCTTTTCAAAAGTATAAAGTAAGCAGACAGAAACTTGTTTAGCTTTAGAATCTTCCAGATTTTCTTTTCTTACCAGTCACATTCTTAACATAATTCAGTTGACAGTTTGATATTCAAAATATAATTTAATTTTTACTCAACTACATTAGTGGAAACATTTACAAATACTTACAAACGCTTAAAAACATTTCTCTCTTATCTAATGTTAGTTATGATCAAGAAGCACCAACCTGAACAGGAACGGCCATCTTGAAGTAAGGTGAATCCAGCTTTGCAACTACACGTTATAGTGGTGGCCGTATCTTGTGTACAAGTGTGCTCGCAACGACCATTCATGTAAGCACAACTAGGTGTGCAATCCTCTACAAATAAATATCAAAATATATATCTTCATTAAGAATAACCCTTGATAGGGAATGATATTTGTATGCGTAATAGTAATAGTACTATTAAAAAGTAACTGTTCATCTTCGGATGGATTAGTTTTGAAATTCATCTCACAGCCTCTTAACTCTTTTCCTTGCAAGTTCTAACATTGCTTTTAAGATTTGTGAAAAGAAAGCTAAAAACAATCAACACATTTGTTTCAAATGATCGTTATTGTCTATGCTTTCATGTATTACATGTATTATGTAACAATTAGATGCAATGTTAATGATTATGCATCTTGTAATTTGGCAAAGATAAAGTTTCAAGTTACTTTTTGCTATATCATCAAAACAATTTCAATGAATGGTCAATTAAAGTCAGACTATAAAAGTCATATGAAAATAAGAAATTGTGAGGCAGTATTTAAAGTAATCATAGTTTATCATTAGGACCATACATTGAAACGTCAAGTTAATACTAAAATTCAAGGTAATGCACTGTATTTAGATATGCAAATAGATATAAATTTTAGTTAAAAAATTCATTGAGTCATTTCAAGGTAAGTGCATCTAACCAAGTATCTTAAAAAAAGACATCATAGTCACTATACTATTGAGTAAACTGTAAACTGTAAACTTTGTAATTGTTCCATAATCTGTGGGTACTCACCACATGTGCCTGCAGGCCCTGAAAAGGTAAATATACAATTTTAAAAATAATCAATATGGAAGACATAACGTCATAATGCAATGGTTAAAAAATAAAACACCTAATATAATATTTTATAATAAAAATATAGACCCAATTGCCACCACATCGATATACGTTAGCAGATCGTCACGTCACTAAAATGTACATGTGACGACCTGCGAACGTATGTCGAGGTGTTGACGCCACCATCTACATGTTTTACAACCTAGTACAATAAATCACTGTTATACTGTACAATAAAGACACATACTAAGATCCCAAACATCATCAAGGTGTACTACATTTCAAAATGAAGTAAAAATGAAAACTTGTAATTCAGATATAAAATGTATCATACATGTAAGTATGTATTGATATTCATCGTCAGACCTCTGTTTACATAACAATACTAAGCCATCAATCTGCACATTTACCCTCTTTCACTTCAAACTAAATCTACATTTTTTCATCTTCTGGTTTATTCGTTTATATCACTTGCTTTAATCACTGATCATGATCTCAAAATCGTAGGTTGTCATAAACAATGGGTATGTATTTTCATTTACTTATTTTCTTTTCCTTTGATAAAACAACTAAATAAACAATGCTCATACCAGTGGCACCTGTGGCACCCAGCGGTCCTGTTGCTCCCGTCGAACCCGTCCCCCCAGTTGATCCGGTTGATCCTGTCGCGCCTGCTGCACCTAGAATATCAACGGGATAACTAATTGTCAGAATTTATAGATCTAGAGAGCCTTCAATGTGGCTTATGCTCTTTTTCTTTTTTGTTTATGTTATTTTGTATGAATTGATTTGTTGTCAGATTTTAGACCACTATGCTGAAGCATTATCTGTGAAAAGTTTTGTATAGTTTTCCCACATTTTGTTTCATTTCTCTACTCAATATTCTATAACATTCATTCATTACAGAATGTGTAATCACAGAGCTTCTAAGAAATTTATACACTACAAAAAACAAGCATTACACATTACAAAGTGTGCGAACTTACCTGTAGCACCAGTACCTCCTGTGGCTCCCGAGCTACCAGTAGCTCCTAAGGATTGAAAGATCGTTATGATTAGATACTACATGTATATGTACAAAATCATTTTTTATGTGCACGCCCACTTGTCCACATGTATTTTGGTGTGGGTGTTACTAGTGATCTAATAGGATCTGAAAATGATGTAAAATAATGTGTGCACATTGTCACAATCGTAATGATTTGCTGGTGGGGAAGGTCAATATGGTTTTGCAAGATTTCGTAAATCACTTTGTTGATTTATTTCAAGACAGGCGTGACAAACATGGATGGACAAACATGGACAAACATGACATGGATATGCTGTTGGTGTTGGAATGATATACAAATTACAACTAGCTATGGCTATGCTATTGACTAAGTCTAAGACTAAGCTTAATTAAAGATAATTGTATAATTTTTAGTAGATTATGTAGATGTAACCTTTATTAAACGTAAGGGCCTAAGGCTTTACGTTTACTATTATTAAGTATTGTCATGTAACATAGATACAAAGGTTCTAGTATTACCTGTAGCTCCAGTTCCTCCTGTTGCACCACTAGCTCCAGTAGATCCGGTGGCACCAGTGCCGCCAGTGCTGCCTGTACCACCTGAATACAACACAGTACATGGTGATGGGCATGGTCACAGCTATCAGCTGATATATCCGTTTCCCGGAATCAGTCTTGTAGTATAACATGATTCCCAGAAAAAAAGTTGAATAACGATGAAAAGATATAAAAAATTCGTTTTCTGAAGGAGGTATAAGGGCGTACAGGGCTCAGACTACTAAACAAATGCTCGATTGTTGTAGGCACCCTCTGCCGTGCTTACACTATTCAATTCAAAATAAAAGAATAACAGAATAACATAATTTTAATAATCACTGACTCCCGTACAAAGACAAGTATATAAACAATCAATGTGAAAGAGAAAATATAAATAAATAAAATGTTATGCAATATGATATACAATTGCCAATATATGTCAAAGAAAAAAAATACTTGATTGGCACAAGGAACATAAAATATATATTGGCAATAGGTATATTTGTCAAAATCAAATAGATTGTGGTAAATAAACAAATGAGTTTGAAAAGCAATAAGGCACTAGATCTAATATCATTTTGAATTACGTTTTTTAAATTCCCAGCTGCTAACGAGAAAAATATATAGGCATTATTTATAATTGCATGTTTGAAAAAGTGTTAATCAACTGATGAGATATTTAGTGGATAAAGGTCTTTGGTACGAATTTCAATCTGGTTTTCGACAATCATACCGACACTGCAATGATGTAAATATTGATTCAAAATCACATGTAAAATATCGAGGAATCACTTTGGATCAAGACCTCAGTGGAGATACTATATTCTCAAAAAGGTAGATGGAGACAGATTGCGTATACCGATATTGAATTGCATATTCATCTTTTTCCATAACAAAGCATCAGAAAATTTTGTTTTGAGCAATGTCAAACACATCAACATGGATGTACATGTACATGAGCACTTTTCAACATTGCTAAATCTTGCAATAGAAACTTAAACGTTGTCAAGCTTACCTGTTGAACCTGTCACACCTGTTGCTCCAGTGCTGCCAGTAGCGCCAGTCACACCTGTACTACCGGTAGCTCCAGTGCTTCCTGTTGCTCCAGTGCTTCCAGTTCCGCCTGTAGCACCAGTGACACCAGTGGCACCGGTACCACCAGTTGCACCAGTTGATCCAGTGGCTCCAGTTGACCCAGTTCCACCAGTGGCTCCAGTTGCCCCAGTAGCGCCAGATGCTCCTGTGCTACCAGTTGAACCGGTTGCTCCAGTTGCTCCTGTGGAACCAGTTGCACCAGTGGCACCAGTGGCACCTGTTGAGCCAGTACTACCAGTTGAACCAGTGCTTCCAGTTGCTCCTGTGCTACCTGTGGCACCAGTGGATCCTGTCGATCCTGTACCCCCTGTAGAACCAGTAGCTCCTGTGGCTCCTGTACCACCAGTAGAACCAGTACTACCCGTTGCCCCAGTTGATCCGGTAGCACCTGTGGCTCCTGTCGATCCAGTGCTTCCTGTAGCACCTGTTGCCCCTGTTGATCCTGTGCTGCCAGTGGATCCTGTTGATCCAGTGCTCCCAGTGGAACCTGTGCTACCTGTAGATCCTGTTGAACCTGTACCTCCTGTGGACCCCGTAGCACCAGTACTTCCTGTTGAACCTGTGCTACCAGTTGCCCCGGTAGAACCTGTAGACCCAGTAGAACCTGTTGCCCCAGTACTTCCAGTAGATCCAGTACTGCCAGTAGATCCTGTACTGCCTGTTGCACCGGTACTTCCTGTTGAACCTGTGGCTCCTGTGGAACCTGTACTACCGGTTCCACCAGTAGAGCCTGTGCTTCCAGTAGATCCAGTACTACCTGTAGCTCCAGTTGCTCCAGTAGAACCTGTACTTCCCGTTGAACCTGTACTTCCAGTGGAACCTGTACTACCAGTAGACCCCGTTGAACCAGTAGACCCTGTGCTACCTGTACTGCCAGTAGCTCCTGTTGAACCGGTGCTTCCTGTTCCTCCTGTACTTCCAGTTGATCCCGTGCTACCAGTGGAACCTGTACTACCTGTAGAGCCTGTACTACCAGTACTACCTGTTGATCCGGTGGAACCTGTTGAACCTGTTGAGCCTGTAGCTCCAGTGGACCCTGTACCTCCAGTAGCGCCTGTTGATCCAGTAGAACCTGTTGCTCCAGTAGCTCCTGTGCTTCCTGTAGATCCAGTACTTCCAGTTGCACCCGTACTTCCTGTTGAGCCTGTGCTGCCTGTTGATCCAGTGCTACCAGTGCTTCCTGTACTGCCTGTTGCACCTGTTGATCCAGTAGCACCAGTTGAACCAGTTGACCCTGTTCCACCAGTGGAACCAGTTGCCCCAGTTGCTCCGGTACTACCCGTGGAGCCTGTGCTTCCTGTGGACCCAGTACTCCCTGTGGACCCTGTGCTGCCTGTACTACCCGTAGACCCTGTAGACCCAGTTCCACCAGTTGCACCAGTTGATCCTGTTGAACCGGTTGAACCAGTTGAACCTGTTCCTCCTGTAGATCCTGTTGACCCAGTAGCACCAGTTCCTCCTGTTGCACCAGTGCTTCCAGTAGAACCAGTACCACCTATTCGTATAATTTATCAAAGTAAAATAGCATGGTGACAACAGTTTAATGTTCTTGTGGACTTTGTGCATGAATTGTTTCATAGAAATTAAACTAAATCATCTAAGGCTTCTTTTTACTCATATGATTTTCCGTGACATTGACCAATATTATACCATTGAGAATTAGTAAGATGATCAATGATGCTTTTTATGATAAGTATGAAAAATGCTATTGATAGGCAAATAAGGCATATACATTAATTGCCATAATTCTGAACTGAGAAAAAAGAATGGTCCATACCGGTTGAACCAGTTGAACCAGTAGATCCTGTAGCGCCCGTTGATCCAGTCGATCCAGTTGATCCTGTAGCACCTGTAGAGCCGGTGGAACCAGTTGACCCTGTGCTTCCGGTAGAACCAGTTGAACCAGTTGAGCCAGTACTACCAGTAGAACCAGTTCCCCCTGTGGATCCAGTACTTCCTGTAGATCCAGTCGATCCGGTTGAACCAGTTGAACCAGTCGATCCTGTACTTCCAGTGGAACCAGTACTACCAGTAGACCCGGTTGAACCTGTGCTTCCAGTAGAGCCTGTTGCACCTGTACTGCCAGTGGATCCAGTACTTCCTGTTGACCCAGTAGATCCAGTACTGCCAGTAGCACCTGTACTACCTGTAGAACCTGTACCTCCAGTAGAGCCAGTGCTTCCTGTTGCACCAGTCCCCCCAGTTGCTCCAGTGCTACCAGTCGATCCAGTGCTACCTGTTGATCCAGTTGCACCTGTGGCTCCGGTTGCACCAGTAGATCCTGTGGATCCAGTTGCACCAGTTGATCCAGTGGATCCTGTTGCACCTGTGGACCCTGTTGAACCTGTTGATCCAGTACTTCCTGTTGAACCAGTGCTACCAGTTGAACCAGTAGAACCAGTAGATCCGGTTGCACCAGTAGATCCAGTACTCCCTGTACTTCCTGTTGATCCAGTAGACCCTGTTGATCCAGTTGCACCTGTTGAACCTGTGGCCCCTGTAGAGCCAGTACTACCAGTTGACCCTGTGCTTCCTGTTGATCCAGTGGCACCTGTTCCACCCGTTGAACCCGTTGAACCAGTGCTTCCGGTTGCTCCAGTTGCTCCAGTAGAACCTGTACTGCCAGTTGACCCTGTGCTACCAGTGGACCCAGTAGACCCTGTAGACCCAGTTCCTCCAGTTGAACCTGTGCTACCTGTGGACCCGGTGCTACCAGTAGAGCCCGTGCTTCCAGTTGAACCAGTGGCACCTGTAGATCCTGTTGCACCAGTAGAGCCTGTTGCACCTGTAGAACCAGTACTTCCAGTTGACCCAGTTGAACCAGTTGATCCTGTAGAGCCAGTTGCACCGGTCGATCCTGTGCTACCTGTTGAACCAGTTCCACCAGTTGATCCAGTGGATCCAGTAGCGCCCGTCCCACCTGTTGACCCTGTGCTTCCTGATAGAATTAATAAGAGAAAAATAGTTTACAATAATATTCAGAGTATAATTTCTAATATTTCTAATTCACTAGGAGCATTTTGTATCTATGAGCCTTTATGTGATCTTGAAGTATACATCAATACAATCATATCTGGTACATATGTCAATGGATGTGTTAGATTGAAAGAACTATCTAAGTGATCTTATGATCATGTCCAGTTGATTTTTTTATATGTGATATAAAGCAGTCGGTCTCATGATACAATTACTATTACTATGATCTGCTTTTCTTCCAAAAAAGTATTGTAAAATACAAATTTGAATATAATTCTTAATCAACTAATTTAGAACCTCATAGGTTCGTTTTTCACATTTATGTCAAATGTCAAACTTTTGAAAAGGATTGTGTACAGTTAGAAACCAGCTAAAATTATATTTAAGTTTGTACTTTAGAATTAGTTTTTGGAAGAAAAGCAGACAATAGTCATTATGAATAGTGAAGCATGATCTTATAAAACATAAATACACAACATTACAGTCTATTTGTTTTCATCTCGATCCCTAAACCATTTTATTTATATTGAAGGGAATATGTTTTACATTGAGTTCAGAAAATAACACAAAACCTGTTGATCCAGTTGATCCTGTAGCTCCTGTAGAACCGGTTGCTCCAGTACTCCCTGTGGAACCTGTACTGCCCGTTGATCCAGTGCTACCAGTTGAACCAGTTGCCCCTGAATTAAGTTCAGTTTAATGTCATTATAGCTATTTTCAAAATTATGATTATAACTCATCTGCAGAAATCGGGTGTTCTGTTTATTGCAATGATAGATACTTGGATAAATGATCTTGACAAGACAAATCATGAGAATGTCCCTCTCCCTCCATACAAAGCCAGGTAGCTGCTTGTGCACATCTAATATTTATACTAATCGAAATTGATTTTGAAAGAGATATTTTAGAACTTTCACTATTCAACATTATAAATGTCAAAATATTACTTTTAAAAGTAAAAATAATGTAAAATGATTGACAAGGTATCATTATTACTGGCAGTCGAGATTAATACAATATTATACCTAGATGCAATAATTTTGACTGGTACTACATGCATGTCTGATAATACTTCTCAAAAACCAAACACAGAGACTTTTTTCATGAAAACATATTGTTAGATATGAAGAGGAGCATTTAATGATAGTCTGGACATGGTCTATATATACCTGTGGCGCCTGTTCCACCAGTTGCACCTGTGCTGCCAGTGGCGCCTGTTCCACCTGTAGCACCAGTGGACCCTGTAGAACCAGTTGATCCAGTGGAGCCTGTTGCTCCTGTACTTCCTGTTGAGCCTGTTGACCCAGTGGCACCAGTCGATCCAGTAGCTCCTGTAGAACCGGTCGAACCAGTGCTTCCAGTTGAACCTGTGCTACCGGTGGCTCCAGTGGCTCCCGTGCCTCCAGTAGAACCAGTTCCACCAGTTTCTCCAGTACCTCCAGTTGCTCCTGTACCACCTGTTGATCCAGTGCTTCCAGTCGATCCTGTTGCACCAGTAGATCCTGTTGAACCAGTTGATCCAGTAGATCCTGTAGCTCCTGTCCCGCCTGTGGATCCTGTACTTCCAGTTGAGCCTGTGCCTCCCGTAGCACCTGTTGAACCAGTAGCTCCAGTGCTTCCTGTAGAACCTGTTGCTCCAGTAGAGCCAGTACTTCCTGTTGCACCAGTGCTACCTGTGGAACCAGTGGCACCAGTAGATCCAGTTGAACCTGTAGATCCAGTGCTTCCAGTTGAGCCTGTGCTTCCTGTAGCACCAGTGCTTCCTGTCCCACCAGTGGAGCCCGTGGCACCAGTTGATCCCGTGCTTCCAGTTGCTCCAGTGCTACCAGTCGATCCAGTTGAACCTGTTGCTCCTGTACTTCCAGTTGCTCCAGTACTACCAGTTGATCCTGTTGATCCTGTTGATCCCGTACTTCCTGTAGATCCAGTGCTACCTGTCGACCCAGTGGCACCTGTTGATCCTGTGGACCCTGTTGAACCAGTGCTACCTGTTGCCCCTGTACCACCTGTAGACCCAGTACTTCCTGTAGACCCTGTAGAGCCAGTAGATCCAGTTGAACCAGTACTGCCAGTAGCGCCAGTGCTCCCTGTCCCTCCTGTACTTCCTGTAGATCCTGTGCTGCCAGTTGCCCCTGTACTACCTGTCGCCCCAGTTGCACCTGTTGACCCAGTGCTTCCGGTTCCACCTGTACTTCCTGTAGAACCGGTACTACCAGTGGCTCCAGTTGATCCTGTTGACCCTGTTGCTCCAGTTGATCCTGTACTTCCCGTTGATCCAGTGCTACCAGTTGCTCCTGTTGCGCCTGTTGCTCCAGTGCTTCCTGTCGATCCAGTAGAACCTGTTGATCCTGTTGCACCAGTACTTCCTGTAGAGCCTGTGGATCCTGTACCACCAGTTGCACCAGTACTGCCAGTTGATCCTGTACTTCCCGTACTTCCAGTACTACCTGTTGATCCAGTACTGCCAGTAGCACCTGTGCCACCTGTAGATCCAGTTCCACCTGTCTCTCCGGTTCCTCCTGTTGCGCCTGTACCTCCTGTTGAGCCAGTGGAACCGGTAGATCCTGTGCTTCCTGTGCTACCCGTAGCTCCAGTAGCACCCGTAGAACCCGTGCTTCCTGTTGACCCCGTACTTCCTGTAGAACCCGTTGCACCTGTTGACCCAGTACTTCCTGTAGACCCTGTTGAGCCTGTGCTTCCAGTTGCACCAGTGCTGCCTGTTGCACCTGTTGCTCCTGTACTTCCAGTAGATCCAGTGGAACCTGTAGCACCAGTACTTCCAGTGGAACCAGTACTTCCAGTTGCACCTGTGCCCCCAGTAGATCCTGTGCTACCAGTGGCACCAGTACCACCTGTTGATCCTGTGGATCCTGTTGCACCAGTGCTACCTGTGCTTCCTGTGCTTCCGGTGGAACCTGTAGATCCTGTTGCACCAGTGCTACCAGTTGATCCAGTACTACCTGTGGATCCTGTGCTTCCTGTTGCACCAGTACCTCCTGTAGACCCAGTACTACCCGTACTTCCAGTTCCTCCCGTGGATCCAGTGCTGCCTGTTGATCCTGTACTTCCAGTGGAGCCTGTAGCACCTGTAGACCCAGTGCTTCCAGTGCTTCCGGTTGATCCTGTGCTCCCGGTAGAGCCTGTTGCCCCGGTTCCTCCAGTAGCTCCTGTAGATCCTGTGGATCCTGTTGAGCCTGTACTGCCCGTTGCTCCAGTACTTCCAGTGCTTCCTGTTGCCCCTGTGCTCCCTGTGGCTCCAGTACTGCCAGTAGAGCCAGTAGCACCAGTAGCACCAGTGGACCCAGTGGACCCAGTACCACCAGTTGATCCTGTTGAACCAGTGGATCCTGTCGCACCTGTGCTACCTGTAGAACCTGTAGATCCAGTTGATCCAGTGGATCCTGTGGACCCAGTTGAACCTGTTGATCCTGTTGATCCTGTAGCTCCTGTAGAGCCCGTTGCACCTGTTGAACCAGTAGAACCTGTGGCTCCTGTGGACCCTGTAGACCCAGTTGATCCAGTAGATCCTGTGCTTCCGGTTGAACCGGTGGCTCCAGTGCTACCGGTACTTCCTGTGCTACCTGTAGCTCCTGTTGAACCAGTGGATCCAGTGGCTCCTGTGCCTCCAGTAGAACCAGTTCCACCAGTTTCTCCAGTACCGCCAGTTGCACCTGTACCACCTGTTGAACCAGTACTACCTGTTGAGCCTGTTGAACCGGTTGATCCTGTACTGCCAGTAGAACCAGTTGCACCAGTTGAACCAGTGCTTCCAGTACTACCAGTAGATCCAGTGGATCCAGTTCCTCCTGTACTTCCTGTAGAACCTGTAGCTCCTGTAGACCCTGTACTTCCAGTAGAGCCGGTGCTTCCAGTTGATCCAGTTGATCCAGTTGCTCCTGTTGCTCCTGTACTTCCTGTTGAGCCAGTAGAACCTGTAGATCCTGTGCTACCAGTAGAACCTGTGCTACCTGTTATGAGCAGAGGTGTCAAGTTATTTCGAAGCTTTGAATTTTCGAAGCTTTGACCCTTACAGCAAAGGTTCATACCATACAACAGGAATCAAATACTTCTGTATATAATCATACGTGCCAATAATTCATATATTTAATGACTACATTCTTATACAGCATTATAGGGACGAATAATTACGTAAATATTTGCTTTTGTGGTTATCACTGTTTTTTCTTCGGTGGCATAGTTCAAAGAACCGTCTTTTCTAAAGGTAACTAACATGTAGATAGCATGACACATTTCATTGTTTGCCTGTCTTCTTGCAATATCGTCCTGTCTAACTCATGCCTATGTTAATAACTTCAACAGGATGACCCGCCACTTTCACTGCTGAAGCTTCGAAAGCATCTGCCACGAAAACGGCTGAAGCTTATAATATCTAATTTGGGGGAAATTAACATCTCTAGATATGAGTAATGATTATGGATAGCTAGAGAATAACTAGATTTTCCCCACAATCATGATGACATCAACATGCATTATTTCTGTATACATATATATATATATATATATATATATATATATATATATATATATATATATATATATATATATATATATATATATATATATATATATATATATATATATATATATATATATATATATATATATATATATATATATATATATATATATTTTTGATGTATTTTGATGTATTTTGCAATAGGTCACAATGACACTGAGGAATTTTCCTACAATCTATATCTATTACATGCGTTGTGATATCATAACAAATAGTCACTTATTGTTTGGCAATCAAAGTGATCACATGTATCATAACCATAATTTCAAACTATATAACATATATCATTTAATTGTGGATACCATAATCATCAGCCAGAGGATTAGAGAATGTCACATCAGTTAATATCAGAAGTATAATTAATATATACATGCAATGAAGTGACTGATTGTAAGTGATTTTTAAGAAGAAATAAAACTAACGTTTTTGTGATTATCGATACGTAACACACCTGTAGAACCTGTGCTTCCAGTGCTGCCAGTACTTCCTGTAGAGCCAGTGCTTCCTGTAGAGCCTGTAGCTCCAGTGCTGCCAGTACTTCCTGTTGATCCAGTTCCACCAGTACTTCCAGTACTACCAGTGGCTCCTGTGGAACCTGTAGACCCTGTCGCTCCAGTTGAGCCAGTTGAACCAGTGGAACCAGTGCTTCCTGTACTGCCAGTAGCCCCTGTTGAACCAGTGCTTCCTGTTGAACCAGTTGCCCCTGTTGAACCAGTGCTTCCGGTCGAACCTGTGCTTCCTGTAGACCCTGTTGATCCAGTACTTCCGGTTGAGCCAGTACTACCAGTAGACCCTGTCGCTCCAGTAGATCCCGTAGAACCAGTTGCCCCTGTGGACCCTGTGCTACCCGTAGAGCCTGTACTTCCAGTTGATCCTGTAGCTCCTGTTCCTCCTGTGCTACCCGTAGCACCAGTACTACCTGTAGATCCTGTTGCACCAGTTGAACCTGTACTTCCCGTGGAACCCGTTGCCCCTGTAGATCCTGTTGCACCTGTGCCTCCAGTTGATCCGGTACTACCTGTAGATCCTGTGCTTCCTGTGGAGCCAGTACCACCTGTAGATCCTGTACTTCCTGTGCTTCCAGTGCTACCGGTTGAGCCTGTGGATCCAGTACTACCTGTGGAACCTGTGCTTCCTGTCGAACCTGTAGCACCTGTAGACCCAGTGCTCCCAGTACTTCCTGTAGATCCAGTACTTCCTGTTGAGCCTGTGGACCCTGTTGATCCAGTTGATCCTGTAGAGCCAGTTGAGCCGGTTGAACCTGTACTGCCTGTTGAGCCAGTACTACCAGTGCTTCCTGTAGCTCCCGTACTACCAGTGGAACCTGTAGCACCAGTGGAACCAGTAGACCCAGTAGATCCTGTTCCGCCTGTTGATCCAGTGGATCCTGTACTACCAGTGGACCCTGTAGATCCAGTTGAACCGGTTGACCCAGTCGATCCAGTTGATCCTGTAGAACCTGTGCTACCAGTTGATCCTGTTGATCCAGTTGCACCTGTGCTACCGGTAGAGCCTGTGCTGCCAGTTGAACCTGTGGAGCCTGTGGAGCCAGTAGACCCAGTACTACCAGTAGATCCAGTGGATCCAGTCGAACCAGTGCTGCCAGTGCTTCCTGTAGCACCTGTTGAGCCAGTGCTACCTGTGGATCCTGTGGACCCTGTTGATCCTGTGCCTCCAGTTGACCCAGTACCTCCAGTCTCACCAGTCCCTCCAGTTGATCCTGTACCACCAGTTGACCCAGTGCTGCCTGTAATAAATAAGGATTATTGATGGACAGAAAAGAACTAGATTATTACTCACACAGTTATTACAACATCAAGATTAATCCTGTTTAAAACTATGTAATTATGTATGTATGTCTATCAAGATTTATTGCTTATGTTATATTTCGCGGTATTTTGCAATTGGTCACTGCGACATTGATAAATTTTTCCCATTTCTGTACAGTAAACATGTGATTTTGTAATAACTAATCAGTTTTTGCTAGACAATGAAAGTGATCACATGTATCGTGAGCATCATTACTAGCTATACATATAAAACATTTGTATACGTAAATAAGTGAGTGATTTCAAGTGACTTTTAAGAAGAAAATAAAATATCTGTAAAACATCAAGTTTATGTGATTATCAATTTGTAACATACCAGTTGACCCAGTTGCACCTGTAGCACCAGTGCTGCCGGTAGAACCTGTAGATCCAGTTGACCCTGTGCTCCCGGTACTTCCTGTGGCTCCAGTTGCACCCGTTGATCCTGTACTTCCTGTGGAGCCTGTGCTTCCGGTAGATCCGGTTGCTCCAGTGGAACCTGTACTACCAGTACTTCCTGTTGCTCCTGTGGATCCAGTAGCACCAGTACTCCCTGTTGAACCCGTACCACCTGTAGACCCAGTACTACCTGTTGAGCCTGTACTTCCTGTACTGCCAGTGCTTCCTGTCGATCCTGTAGAACCGGTTGATCCTGTGCTCCCAGTAGACCCAGTTGCACCAGTGGAGCCTGTTGCTCCTGTAGAGCCTGTGGAACCAGTTGACCCTGTAGAGCCTGTTGATCCTGTTGATCCTGTAGATCCAGTTGCACCTGTTGCTCCAGTGGACCCTGTACTTCCAGTTGAACCAGTGGATCCTGTTGCTCCTGTAGATCCAGTGCTACCTGTTGCTCCCGTAGCGCCTGTAGAACCGGTTGAACCAGTGGAACCAGTTGATCCTGTCCCACCTGTAGATCCTGTTGACCCTGTAGATCCCGTACTTCCAGTAGATCCAGTTGAACCAGTAGAACCCGTGCTTCCCGTAGAACCAGTGCTACCTGTGGATCCAGTTGATCCTGTTGAACCAGTTGCTCCTGTTGAACCAGTACTTCCTGTTGCACCAGTAGAACCAGTTGATCCCGTGCTTCCAGTAGATCCTGTTGCACCTGTTGAACCTGTGCTGCCTGTAGATCCTGTACTTCCGGTGGATCCCGTGGATCCCGTTGATCCAGTAGACCCAGTACCACCTGTTGAACCTGTACTGCCTGTTGCACCTGTTGAGCCCGTGGATCCAGTACTTCCTGTTGAGCCTGTAGAGCCTGTAGCACCTGTACTTCCAGTTGAGCCAGTACTTCCTGTTGAACCTGTAGAGCCAGTAGATCCTGTTGACCCAGTGGAACCAGTGGCACCAGTAGCACCAGTTGATCCAGTGCTACCTGTTGATCCAGTTGAACCTGTACTTCCAGTGCTACCTGTACTTCCAGTAGATCCTGTGCTCCCTGTAGAACCTGTGCTTCCTGTTGATCCAGTTGAGCCTGTGCTTCCCGTTGATCCCGTTCCACCTTGTAATGGAAATTAGAAAGTTATGTAAACTAGAATAATGAGTACTTCCAATGTAATGAAACTGGTTGGTATAGTCATTTATACCACAAATACAATTCAATGTTGAATATCTATAAATTCTTCTATATGCAGTGTTCCAAGTGTCCGAATTATTCATTTCTCTGTACTGGTGTCATGATATGTACCACCAAAATCATGTTTATCATCATTGACGTTTCATCAGCCTTATTAAATATTTTCGACAGGCTGATTCTGGCTTTCTGTGCGCTGGAGATAGAGGTTGCAATTTCATGCAGTGCTCTTTATTTCAAGGGGAGATATGGAAGCGGCAATCAATAATGCAGTCTACTTTTTAAATGTATTGATGATTTATCAAAACGCATACTAATAATAGGGAAATAATAAGTTAGTAGGAGCATCATGCCACGTGTATAAAAACACTTTTTATTTCAATCTATATAAGGAGGCATTTGCTGTGCATGTCCCTTTAAGCAACTTGAAAAGTACATGTGTTTGTAGCTCTAGTTCTATATGTAGTGGTAATTCCCTTCTGTCAGTTCTGACATAGGCGTAGGAGATCAATTAAAACGATCAAGATGGCGTTGAATTTTGCATCGAAACCCATAACAACACTTCTACTGCTACTTCTAGTTATTCTTGAAACCATCCAACTACGATGCACTGTGCGTCAATGTAGCAGAAGATCCATCAACAGAGTATAATAACGAGAGTTTATTTATAAATAAACTCTGATGGTATATATATATATACATTTTCCTTGCACCAACTCAAATAGTAGAATGAATATATGCACATAGTATACGTCATATACGTTAGTACTACAGTATATTATAAATACAGTGTGATAATCTGTTGATAGTCAGCGCCGGTGGTGTCAGCCTTACATGTAATTATCGGGACCGTCAGACGGCAGAAACATCTATCATTGGCAAATAGCACCCATTCAGGTTTTGTGCGTGCATTCGATTGTGGGCATGACAAAGAAATATTTTTAGTAGCATTTTGGACGTAATTTGATTATATTTTGGCTGCTATTATGTAATATCTCAAAAATCCAAACTGTTTATGAGTTTAGGCAGTAACGTTACCATGGTGTACCTTGACCATGACAATATGAAGTTAGAACCCAAAATCATCTACTTAAGTCAAATATTAAGGAAATTATGGGGTCCTGTAGGGTTTCCAAATTTTCATGACATACCGGCGGCCTTTGTGGTTTTCACGCCCTTCCCATTCACACAGCCTTCAAAGGCCGATGTTCATGGTATTTTCAATAGGTAATAAGCCCGAACTGATAAGGATAACCGGCCGCTTTGATTTTTAAAAAAGATGACCGGGATACCAGATGTCTACCCGCGCCAAATAAAAAAAAAATAAAAAAATAAAAAAAAATAGTTAGATGGTCCCCTAACACAATCTGAAGAGAACATCTGAGGATCTCATTTGTATACACATACCCCCTCAGTGACGAGCGTATATAGAGACGGGTGATGAGAGAGGCTTTGCTTAGGAGTCTACAGTTTTCAGGCTCTTACCGTCTATTGGAGCAGGTGTTGGGGTTGCAACTATTATACTGAATGTAGGGTCGACAGGTCCTACGGGGGCTGGTGTGGGTGTTGGGTCTGTAACGGTAGCCTCCGTAACTGTTCCAAGTATAGGGCCAAGTGGTAAAGGAGCCGGAGTCGTAGCCGGAGTAGGGCCAGGCAGAGTAGGAGGAAGCTCTAGTCCGAAGTCCTGTCTTCTTACTCGCACTCTGGCGTCAATATCTGCAAGTGAAAAGATTCATGCATATGATATATATGTCTAAGCGTTGGCTGAGTGACCCATGTATAGTGTTTGCAATATATTGTACGTGTATGTATTTTATGTATCAGTACGTAGCTTGCAACTACCACTTGAATACTTTTTAGAACATAAATAAAGAAATAATTTCATCTTTTTAGATAAAACTTTTTTCCTCAAACATCTGTGTTTGTAAGCTCATATTTTCAGGTGTTTAAAGCGTAGATTAAAATCCGATATTCTATGTACACGCCTATATGTTTGGTGAAATATTAATATTCCATGGCATGTGTCCATATAATTTTGAAAAATCTATTTTGTTAAATCTGAATCTGGTCTTTACATATCTGTAGCTGCTTCTTAACCATGTAGATAACACTGCTGTAACGTGAATAGCTCCCTCGTATTATATTAGTTAAATTCAAGAGTTGACCAGCAGCAGTTCTTCTCACTATTATAATTTTCGTTGCATATATGCTGTGTGAATTGAATCGAAAATTGTTAAAACAGTGTTAACATCAAACATTGCAAAAAATGCTTTATTTACGCATTCGGTGGTAACGCACCGTCCTCGGATATACATGTGTACATGGGTACATGTATTGACAACCATCTTTTTTAAATATGAACACCGAAAACGTCGATAAAGCATTTTGTTTACAATATTTGATTCAATGCACACATCAGGTATTAGATGAGAATAATAATTACATCATACTACTATATGCATCCATACCTGGCCTACTTGCAAATCCAGGCCTGTTGCCAGGTCCCATAACATGGGGCAACATATCTACTCGCGTCTGTGGTACATAGCCTGCAAGTCAAAACAAATACATACAGTACAACCTTGCTTCGAAGTTAATCTAATGTCAATTTCGCAACATTATGAACGCATGTTAGTTGGTTATCTCGAATTGCCTATCTCAAACATGTGGTTGTTACCCGTACCGATTCGAGGTGGCAAGATTCTACTGCATTCAAAGAGTGCACATTGAAGTAACTCCCCCCCCCCCACCACACCACCACACACACACACAAAACAAAACAAACAAAAATAAAATGAATATGATGAAAAAAAAAGAAAAATATATTAAAGATAATTGAAAAAACAAGAAGAGCTTTGAGAACGCTGTAAACTAACTTGCCGCTACAATGTTATTTCGCACAGCAATGTTAAATAAGTAATTTGATTGTAACTTACATGTAAATAGACGTTTCAATAAGTGCTACATGTTCACAATGGATACTAAATATATGCTGCTCCAATAACGATCATATGTAATACTAGACACAATATGCTTACACTTGTGGTGTTTGTCTAGTTTGAGGAAGAAGTCTATTCCATCCGTTGTTGACCGGTCAGTAGGAACTTGACCATCATTTGTAGAAAGAACAAGACTGCACGACAGGGACTTTCTTTCAATGGCAAAACCAAAACAATCCTCTAACTGAAAAACAATACACGGTCTATTGAATGTAAATGGATACATCATTATCTCTGAATCACATATGTCCTCACCGTTTCAATTCTCATATAATGTATACGTGTAAATGTGCTTATTTACAGTTGCAATTGACAGTTTGTCGTGCACTAGCGACCTTTCAGCTACACCAGGTCATTGGCATCATTATCACACTATATCCTTCTCAACTCCTTTGGGAGCATACAGCACATCGCTCCCGTTCCACACTCGTGCTAAATCATTCACATTAACGTGCGCTTTCCTGACCAGTACCAATTTAATACATAGATACCACAAAGGAGTGCGCAACCTGTTAGAGGTAGATTTGTTCAACATCCACCAAAAAAACCCTGACTGGGAATCGAACCCATGACCTTCTGCCAACTCCCTATCCATTGAGCGTTCGTATAGAATATTATTATCTCTCCAGCACTAAGCAAACATTCTAGTACTTTTCTCCCATTTTGTAGGAAGAAAGCGAATGTGTCAATGTCATTTCTACATAATGCATTGTTTTCATTTGTTTTCACTTTCAAATTGTTGCACATTTACTTTCAAGATCATCGCAAAGTGTGATTGAAATATATTCTAATTTTTGTTTGACACGGATGTCAAATACTCCGTTCTGATTGGTTGGCATGCCGCTTGAGAGCAGCGCAATATGATTAAATGATAGTGTGTCTCTTTTTAGGATTGTTTGTTTATTAAAACGCTGATATCAAATTCATCCATAGCTCCAGGAATTGTATGAACACACGTCTCTTTGTGATAGCTTGACATAATATATTTGATACACACAAGCAACTTTTAATATTGACAAATCTATTATTTATGGTAAAGTCTTGACGGCTTCGTCTTCCTATCGGATGACATCATATTCGGTATGGCGCGTTGCTACTGTACCTACCTTTTTACACAGCGATTGACAAGATGAAAGTTCCATGTGTGTGCCAATCAAATGGCTGTTCTTGTAGCTCACATTTCTCTCAATCTCAAAGCCAAAACTACACACATCTGGAAAAACAAATCCATTATGATTATGACATACAATGTACCCAAAACGCACTATCCATAAGTGCTAATCATGGAAAGGAAAAAATTAAATCAAAATAAGTAAAAGAAAACATTACAATACAAACTAGTTATACTTGTATACATACAGGTACATGCACCCTCTTACACATACTGAGAGTTTGAATAGCAAGTAATTTGTATCACTACTATGCTGATAAGTACTTCCATGGGATAGTTCACAATTGACGTCATCCGGCATCGGCATGGAGGAGGGGGGGGGGGGGGGATATGACGAAAGTTGACAGGGGGGGGGGGGGGGAGCGTTCCGCTACTTGGGTGATGGGTGATGTCAATTTTTGAAGAACAAAAATGTAGTTATTTAATACTTTAACTTACTTTCTGACATGTTAAGTGAGTTGTTATACATATATATGTATATACTAGTTGGGAAGGCGGGAAAAAGACCAAAAATCAGGTGACGTCATTTGTGAATGATCCTTATGACGACATGACATACATTTTGTATTGATTATGATTTCATGTCATACTGTTAATTGTTTATCCAAAATTAACAGTTCTAAACTTTTTTTTAAACATTCGAACATTTAGAAAGGTTTAAAAACAAGAGAGCAAATACGATAATTTTGGAAATAGCCCTCTGGAACGAATCAAATTCAATACAATGAGGCCTCGTGCTCTATATGGGATAAGAATTACATGTATGCTAACTGAATCTTATACATCTTAAAAGTTGAGTTAACATTTTTGTAAGTTTAATGAAAATTAAAAGATCAACACGGCAGAAATAAGGTCTACCTTCGTCGCACAATGATCCAAACTTTTTGGAACCTTTTTCTTCATGTGGACACACGCAGTAAAAGAGAGTTTTCGATGAAATACAATTCTGTTTGCCATGGCAAGAAAAGACGTTCTGACAAACTCCGTTATTGTGACACGGGTTTTGTTTGCATGGGTTTTCTGAAAAAGAAAAAGATACAAGAAATTGAATTACTTCATCACACTCATAACTTGAATACACAAACATATGTGAGGCGGTCATATTGCAAACATGTGATTGGTTATTTGCCCCAACTCTTGAGCGTGAATTGTGAATTGCCTGTATTTAAGTGTGTGAAATGTGATGAAAATGTGAAGCAACCTTTTCAATTATAACTCCTTGGGATTGGTGAAAGATAATGACACATATTGGTGACTGGTGATTTAGGAAAGAAAATATTGGTGAATGGATTTTCATCAAGGCGATATACTCCCCCACCCCTTCCCACTCCCACCCTCATAGGTAACAAGTTATAGACCAGTGTGTCTAGGAGATCTATAACAGCAATTACACATGTATATCATCACACTACGCGACGCAACGTGCCCAAGGCAGAGATACACGCCATATAAGTCCTGAGTTTACGGTGTCGTGGATGCACTAATTTATGTGCCTGTGCACACACTGTTGTAATCCGACCCATGTACACTTAGGATGGTATTCGATTAGTTGTTTAATTACTCATTAATTGGATTTATTGACTATTTTTTGTGTGCTGTCTTGACGGTAACCAATGATACGTCTACTCTACATAACATATATATATGTGCCGGATCGGATGGTGACTGACTCCTCACCCCCCCTCCCGCCCACCTGCTGCACTATAGTGTTTAATTGGTTCCATAGTTATTCAGTGTAGCACTGATGCAGTTTGTCTCTAAGAGCGTATGCGATTGTTCCGGATGATTATTCTTTACGAAACTATAACCACAGATTAGTTAAACTAATCTGTGCTATAACGACGCAATGTATGTCATCATAAAGTAAAAAAAAATAAATAACACATTGTAAGTAACATTGTGATGTTGACTTGATTTTTAGACATCTATGCCCGTTCGATCATAATGTCAGTTATTCTAACATCAACATAAAACAGCATCTAGCATAAATCATGGGAATTTGCTCGGTATTCGCATGGATTTTCCGTATCAGATATTATGAAAAATATGGAAATTTGTACAATCAATTTGAATTTAGCCCTGCGCTGTGTAGTCTTTTGAATTCTGCGAAGTTTTTAAAGATCACATGATTGATAATGTTAGGGCGTTAACTTTAAGTCATTCAATGTGCATTCATACTCTTCATTTATTTTCTTTTGGCCATACTGTAATGAAACCAAATAAGGCTGTACATGTAACCCTTATTGGCCTTGTCCTGGGCGTTCATGTGTATGGGACCATATTTCCCCTCATATATTTTTATGTATAGCAGAAAAAATATAATGTATTAAATCCACCTAGAGGACTGATCTTTTAAAGTAGGGATGTCTTTTCATAGGGGTTCGGTACCATAACAAATTGTCTTATTGTAAACTCAATACAAAAGTGGTTTCGATAGAGAGGGGGTCTCAATACAGAGTTGATCTTGATAGAGAGTTGATCTGAATAGAGGGGGGATCTCAATAGAGGTGTGATCTCAATAGAGAGGTGATCTCAATAGAGAGGTGATCTCAATAGAGATGTGATCTCAATAGAGAGGTGGTATTTTGTCCACGTTTATTTTCGAGATTGACAGACAGGGGCGTCTAATCTGGTCATCGCTTACTTAGTATGCTTACCCATTCTATAAATATTCTTCTCTTTATTGGCTGTCGCCGACATTGTCACACGGAACGTTAATAGCAGAAAGTAGATGGTGGTCATCATCTTCATTTTGTTATCTGCAAAAATGATGAAAAATTGAATATATACAATGAATTAAAATGTATTGGTTGTGCATTATTTTCAATCGTATCCAGTGTTGCCCATCAGTGTTTGTTGTTTTCTTTCAAATACGAAAATATCCGTACTGCCGGTTGTGCACTAGGCTTAAGCGAAAGATGATCTTTTTGGGAGGGATATTGAAAATGTTGATATTTGTCCAGAAATGTAAATAAATAAAGCACATAATTATCATTTTCAGTATAAAAAGTATCTTTCATAGAATAAAACACAAGCATTGGGAGGATTTCCCTATTATGAAAGTATAGTTTGGAAATCCAATTATCAGTTACAGTGCCGCCTGACCTTTGTTAGGTTGGGTGTGGTACTTGGTGGTGTGGTTGAAATCGTGAGAACATTTGAATTCTGTAAACGTTTTTTGTTGTTGCAATTCTTCCTTTGAAGTTGTTGTTCAAATGGCAGTACGTGATCAATATCTTTGGTTAGGTCTACACGCATGTTGTGCTAGTTAACATATTTTAATTATCAAATAGTTAAAATAGTTTTAAGCAAGGCCAGTTATTAGTTATGAACTATCGAAACCATAGTGGCTTTGCAAACCTAAAATAACACTACTAATAACAATAGACGTTTATACGCACAATTGAATGCGCAAAGGTTTTTTATACATTTTCAAAGCTATATATCACTAGCAAAAGTTCTGAAACCTCAATTAAATATATGTTACCGCCTATATCATGAAGATGTTTTGTGATAAACCTGTATACTTCATGATATCAGCGCATAAATTTCAAGCGTAATAACCTCTATGTCCATAGCCACAAACTTGTTGACAGTTATAAATCTTGCCTGTGAAATAACAGATGCATAACGCCGTACAAATGATAGCTACACTAATAATCAGTGTGTCAGTAACCGTGTAATCATCCTATGATTTTATTTGCCATTATTGCGACTTATACTCAATTAAGAGCAAAACAATTGTCTTTGTGCTTTATAATTTTAATGCATTTTCTGTGATATTTCAATTTATTATGTTACTATCCATTAACATAACCTGCAATTAGACACTTCTTTCTCCCATTTACAGGGCTATAGCACAAAACCTATGCGTATAGACTTGGGCAAAGACTTCTCTAATGCCATGGTTTCAACCCAAGTCAATTAACTTCCAATATATATGCGCGTATAGCATTTGATTGATTGGAATATCATAACTGCCAGGGTGCTTTTATATAGGGCGTGGTATGATGTATCTTGTTTTTGCTCAAGTTAAGGAAGCGCAGCCTCACAAAAATCGCGTAATACAATGAACGCTGTTTTCCTACATTCATCACATTATTTCTGAAGAAAACATACTTCAAAAATGAATTTCATATTTAATTAAGTCTTGATGCAAAACTATTAATTTCCTGATGAAAAACCTTGATAATCATGACATCTAGCCTTAAAGTCGTGGTGTTGAACAGGAACAAATTGTTAGTGTAATGGTTAAACGATTGTATTTCAGCCAGTCCCAGTACCAGGTAATTGTGATTTTGGTAGAGATTGGTAGATTTGCAGATTTTGGTGGATAAGGACATGATCTCGAGACCAGAAGATCGGTAGTTTGTCTCCCAGTCGGGCCTGCTGGTGGTTGCTGAGCAAACTCAACCCATAAACAACCCTAACATGTTGTACACTGCTCCCTGACACGTACACGTTGAATACTAGTAGGTACAGAGCAGGCGAGCAAAGACTAATGTGAACGATACGCACCATACAAAACGATTGTATACTGCATAAAAAGCCACGAGAGGGCAATGCGGTGTAACATTGATGACAATGACCTGGTGTGAATGTATGATGACAGCGACTTGCCACTGCGAATAAGCACATGTTCGTTGAACCCCACCTGTTTCCCATTTCATTGGCCATATACCATCCCGGTCCTCGTCCACAACGGTCTAGACACTTCGCCTACAGGTGTAACACAGCAACAACAGAAGCACGTTTGCAATAATTTCCGGTTACTATATTACATACACTTACTGTCTCATGGCTTGAAAGTATAATACCAGTGGTTAGCAATCAGAAAAAAATAAAGGTGTTACGGGAAATGCTATTTTCAATCAGCAGTGTGTAGTAATTTATAACACACAGCGGGCGAGGGAGCCGACAAACTGAAACTGTATAAAATCCCAATGTATCAGCTTAGAGATATTGTTAATAGTTTAAACATTGTCGAAATGCACTCCTATACAAACCAATTCACAAAAAGACCACAACTATGTGTGCTTGAGACACACGTGTACAATCTGTAGAACGTCTATGATACGACCATCAGGCAGGCTGGACTCGCGCGGTCCAATTACAACATAGATCTATTTATAGAGATAAAAATAGTTAGCCCATGTCACACTGTAAAATACAACCAATGTAGATTGTGACCAGTTATAATTAGCGGCCTCCAAAAATGGTCTAGTTGCCGTAAACTCGAATCGCCGTGAATTCATTAATTGTAACCGGGCCAAGCTCATGAATCTCACATGTCTTATTCTCTTGCGTATGGCAACGGGACTGGCGCTAATAGAAAGACCTTAAGAGTAGATACTTATCATGCATCACAGTTCTAGATACGTTGACAAGTGGCTGAGAAAGAAGGGGTTCAAGTTGGCTTATCTGTAGCGGGCATCCACTTGTAGGGTCAGCACGTGACCACACCCGCGGTCCAGCTTTGACAAGGCGTGGTCAGGCTAGGGCGGTGATGGAGAGATCATTGCGGTGTCACTTGAAGGTTCTCTAGTTACACCATAGGTCCTTGGTTAAGGGGAGCAGATGCCAGCCGTCCAATGGATCGTGTAATCGATTACAATTTAAAGTGTTTACATTTTACGGCAGCTATACCATTTTCGGGGGGGGTTAGGAGGGAGGGAGGGTGCTGATATAAACGTAAATGTGATGGTTTATAGTCGTGATCCATTTATTTTGCTCTCACGACTTTACGTTTTACACCAGGTCATATGCACACTTATTGATCATCAATTGATCATTTCTCCCTTACTTGCACTCACACAATCACTCACTCACTCACTCACTCACTATTTTAACCAAATGACTAGTACCTAAATTACATGTAGGTGATACGGAGCTGTTTGCAACTATTTAAGTATGAGTTTATTCTGCACCCACATTCAGACCCGACCGGATATAACCTTCTGGTCACAAGTCCAATTCCCCATACACTCGACAGCAGAGACACACATTTTACTTTAATGTACGTTATGACCGGTCACAATTTACGGCTGGCTATAGTTTACGGTTTAACAACCCCCTGCTTGAATTAGTCTGATAGAGGGAACAATACTGTCCTTGTATACAAGGACGGCAACAACTCCCCAAAGGAGAGTCGGCGTTGAATTTGAAAGAGATATGAACCACAGCCACGGATTTTAAAATGTAAATACAATGTAGTAAAGGATAAACATATCAGCATACGGGCAAACATAATTGAAATGAAATGTACAATACACTACCGTTCATTCACATACATAAACTATATGAACTTCATCTATTGTGTCTACGAACTTAAGTTGCTGTCACACATATACATGTCGTGTTTGGCAGCATGGGCCATAGCATCATGCAAGGTGGGAGGGGTTATTGATACTAGTATGATTTACAAACACTATAGCATACACATTACTACCCACCCCCACCCCCGCTCCAACCCACACACCCGGCACGCCTTATCTCTAGGGTCCATATATAACTGAGGCGTATCACACCTAATACTGACGTCACTCTACTCAGGCGTACCTTTACAAGACACCACATTACTAGACTCTCAACATTAATTCTTATTGTACTAACAGGATTGTGTAGAAAAAAGTTATTTGTTTAAAAAACAACATTCACAATGGCAGTGTAGTGGATTTTCAATTTTGCACTGGTTTTGTTATAATGTGAGTAGGTCTCATATCCCGGTAGGTGTCCGGCATCAGTGAAACTCGGTGATTATTTTTTCCATTACTGCCGAGTTCTCCTCGTCGGCGGTATAGCTCGGTGACGTGAACAGGCTCCGAAACAAACGCCGCCGATGTCCGTATGGTGTCTGTGTGAAAATGGCAGTTTTGGTTGGCCAGCAACCATCGGCCGGTGGTCGGCAGGACACCCGACAATGCCTGACAGATAACCAGCCGCCCTGCGATGTGGTATCTAATCAATCTAATCACTGGCCGACTACCGGGGGGTGGGGGTCAGCAACCGTACATTGGTAGATTACCGGTCAATGTCCCATCGTTCATTGGCGAACCATTAGTTCCAGGAATTTTGTTGTTGCGTGCCAGTCCCCGTCCGATAGTCGGCCGTACACCGGCGTGGGAAGGATGTGACTGCATATGGCAGCTTGGTGAAAATACGTTATATTAAACTCCCACGTTAGATTTTTCCTGACCTGCCACTGATGTGGTTTCAAGCCACAAATGTCGGCCAGTGATCGCGGGAGACCGGCCAGTGTTTGCTGAAGATCACATCGCTAGCTAATTGGAAACTCATCTGCCAGGCTATGTGACTTTAGCATAAGGTCAATTAGGTGTCTAAAACCAATCAGCGCACTTATGCTCATCCAAGATTATACGGCATTCTACACAACACACCGTCTTGAAACATTTTTATACTCTGCTAATCAATTAGGACTGATTTATTATATTAGACATTGCAACCAATACCGTCTTGTGAGATGAAGAGGACTGAAGAAAGCTCCATGAGGAGTTGGCAGCTCTCTGGTAGGCTTTATATAATAGCAGTTTAAAACAAGCAATTATATATAAGAGAAGCAGGTAAGTGTGCACTATACAAGGTAGTAGCCAGGTTATAATCTTACATTTAAATCTTAATTCATCGTCATGATGTAATTACTCAAACGTATTAGTTGCTTTTCTTCCGAAACAAATTATAAATTTCAAATTTAAAAATACAGTTTGTTATAGATTTCTAACAGTACAGTTTCCTTTTCAAAATTAAACAACATATCACAATATAATACAACAACATTAAGCTTACTATTTGGATGTCGAATTGGTTGCGATCTATTTAACGATTGTAATTATAACAAATGATGTTCACATTAACTCTGTAGAGCAGGTAATGTCATGAAGTAATTGGATCATGAGACCCACCGTGCATAACAAAGATAAACTGGACATGGTGTTTCATTGTGTTCAAATCAGGAGTGTCTCGATATTGCGGGGCGCGCCGAATAGGGTACGTTCAAAATGAGCAGAAGGCTAATTTTGTGGCTATATGAGGCAGAAAGGAAGGGATACAGATACATTAATGGACGGGGACCAGAGACACTGGCAGATTCAGGTTTTCAGAGGTGCATCTAGGTTCTAATGGGTTTTGTACATGTAAAACATTGAAGAGATGCAAACATACACATTGAGCATGGATGTGGGAGGTAAAGGGTGTTACGGTATAAAAAAATGAACACCCACCCCACCCCTTGGATCTGCATATGAGAGACATCAGCTATGAGAATTGAGGCGAAGGTTCTGTGAGGTATCATAATTATTACCTTCTCTAGTCTGGTCTTTTCTAGTCCTAATTTACTAATAAACTGTAAAGAACCCTTGTTAAGAGCAAAAAAGGTGGGTGTGTTTGTTGTTGAACCGCTAACGTTTTGCCAATATACTGTACTGCTGAACATGTGATGAAGGTATATTCGTGTTTGTATTTGTTGACTTCTAAATTAACTTCTAAAACACCAGCAAGTATGCAACTTAACCTTCATCTGCTAAATGCATTATCATATATCCAAATATTACAAAAAAAGGCGTCTGCCCAAGTTCTTTTATGTCATAACCTATACATAACCATGAATCACGCCCTGCTATTGTATTCAATAGATACTGTTCAGTATATGTTCATATTTCATACAGTTCTCGTATTTATCATTCACCTTGTATTATTTGTGTTTTTGTGTTGCTTGCATTATAATGTTCTGAAGTAAGTGCTGATATATCAGAAGTCTGTCTCTGCACTGCTACAGTGGCAGTGAATGTCGACTTGCGCGTTTTTTTAGTTCTGTCTAATGCTACTAGCACATATCTCATGACACCCTGTACTTTGACTAATCTTTTTTTTAGAAGTACATGTTTGGGCGTATAGCCACATCCTAAAAGGGTGATATAGGTGCATGCGCTATTCTGTTGATAATCGTTAAAACTGGGTTTCCATTCGGGTGGATATGCTGAATACAATTGCAGTTGAATTATGTCACCTAAAGAGTACTGGTTTCAACACAGACAGAGTTGTTTTGGGCTATATTTTAACTTGTCCCTATTGTAACTTCTTGTGTGCAATGTTAAATAGAAATATATGTGTTTACTCACATTCGAATACAGTGAAGTAGAATAGACTGTAGTGCCTAAAGAAGGCAGTGTTTACTACCATTTAGATAAGTATGATTATATCGACGACAGTATGGTAAAGAGATATGCTTAAATATATATGGTATATTAGTATTAAGAATGGGAATGTTACAAAACGTCCCTTTTGAAGTCTTGTTTACTGTACATTTACCAAATTATTCATTTGTGTGTTTTGACAATTGGCTTTTCAAATAAGGAAGTAAGTGTTTTTAATGAAATAACTGTATCCTAAATATCAAAGCAATAAGAGTGTCTACTTAAAACATGTATTGCAAAAAAACAAAAAAACTAAACAAACAAACAATAACCAGTATTATAATTATCGATATCATATTAATATGACTTGGAATGTAAAATTCATCACCACCTACCGCTGAAAGCCTTGTCATAGCCTTTACTTTCCATGTGTCTCTATGAAAAGAGGTTTTAGCATTGTAAACCAAAAAGTTGAGTTCACGCTTACGTTTAGTTTCTAACTCCTCGTGCACAAATGATATCCAAATCTATGAAGAAATAACCATTTGGAAAATGTTCATACCCATATCAAGTTGCATTGAAACTATTAGAAGAGAGCACACGCATATATAACTTTGACTTTGCCATATTATGCAATGGTTGGGCAATTAAAGAGGGCCCAGCCTTTGGACTTTTTGCCCCTACAAAGCCACGCCCAGAATAAGGTGGGGAAGAAAAGTTGTTGACTGATAAAACTTCTGTGCTTTAGCATAGGCCTTAAACTTTAGTATTGCTTTATGCGACCATCTAGCACAATACGTTGACATTTATGTATATTCATAGAAGACTTGGACTTTTATAAGACTTAAAGTACGCGTAAAATGTTATTTAGAATAGTAAAAAAATTAAAAATGTGGTCTGGTGAAGTTTTGACGATCAGGTTTAAGTTGTTACTGTGGTCTGGCGTTTTCCTATAGATTCCTGCTGGGCAGTTGAAGTTAAATACCTCGAATTGTAGGCCTCAGATGAAATAGCATACGATAGCTGCAGGTGGATCCTTTATATCAAACTGAAAGAATGTATTGAAGCTATCATTACTGTATGAACGCTTCAGCCCGTCCTTGGAAGTGCTAATTCGAACATCTTAAAGGTAAACAATGCTCGCTGCGCTAAATGCATAACTTCAATTTAAAAATATCAAAATGAACAAAATAGACTGCATAGCGTCTGGAACTGTAAATACAAATGTAGGGGGACTTGGGGTAGAAATCCGCACTTCTACCAAATTAAACTATAAACCATTACATCGGTATATTTTTCTTGCGTTACTATTTAATCAGTGTGTGGTTGGATTTACTCAACAACGACGACCACCAGTCCCCGCTGGCGCAGGTGTAGTGCGCATGTCCGGATGGGTGGAGGATACTCCATCCCCTACCAATCACACAAAACCACAAAACAGTGATTTTCCTGGGCCTTTTGGAATCGCCGCATGCCTTCACTTGTACAAATCTATGAAATCTACTGCTTCTGCGTGTTTGGAGATTTAAATTGGAATTAAAAAAAGAGTTTGAAGAATAATTCAATTTATTAGAAAAAATCTAGGTTTTAACACATAAGTGTACCCTCTATGGAAATATAAAGAATCAATTAATCAAGAAAATTAAAAGCCTAAAACTTTGACTGCGCATTACAAATAGAATATCAAGAATACATACTGAAATTATATAGATACCTATAGGAACCAGTCATATTTTTGTCTTTGGCAAGACTTTCGCTCTTATCGCAAGAGCTTCGTCGGGCCTAATGAAATGATCCTCTCACTGGGTCACATGACCACCATGGATTTGGTGATCATGTGACAGCAGAGATGTGTACACGGGGGGCAAGTCATAGCCGGTGTCGCGATTCATCCGGGGTCGGCGCTCTCGGATTTCAATGGCCTCACGGATCTCCCTGCGCAGCTCCATTTCCTCGCGTGCTACTATTTTAAAGTCACTGGGGCTGATCATGTGTCCTGTATCTTTGATATGGTCCCCAATTGCTGTAGGAACACGTTTCGGGTTTAAGTGTTCCTTGACTCTGGTGTTCAGGGTCCTGCCTGTCTCACCAACATACGTCTCCTGACACTGAGGGCAGTTGATCTCATAGATGATGCCACATTTGGCACTGTCTGGAGACTTATCCTTGGGAGAAGGTAGCATTGACTTGATGGTGTTGACCGGCTTGTGGTATGTATTGATCCCATCTTCCCGGAAAATGTTACTCAGTTTTTCGGAGAGTCCTCCCAGGTAAGGAAGGCACACTGGAATCTTTCCCGTCGCTTCTTTGGAGACGTCGTCTGTGGGCGTCTTTTCTTTGGGCTTGGGTAATTTGAAGATCCATGGTTGATATCCATTATCCTGGAGCACTGCTTTCACATGGTCTCTCTCTCTGGCCTGGTCCTCAGGAGTAGTCACTAGGTTATCAGCACGGTGGAGCAAGGTGCGTACAACTGATTGCTTGTGGTCCAGATGGTGATTGTCAAAGACAAAAATATGACTGGTTCCTATAGGTGTCAAGAATACAATGCACATTAATTGGTTCTAAGAGCATTATAGCAGCATTTAGTTTATAGTTTATTGTTTATAGTTTTGATGCTGAATAAATATGCATTATACGCATTTGCCATCAGGTACACATTGTTTGATATGCAAATGAATAGTGATAACTAGATCATTGATATGACTTATAAGAACAGGTATTTAGATAATGTATACATGAAGTTGGAAATGGGAACATTAATTACTTATCTTGAGAGCGAGCAGTTTGATGCGGAAGGCAGTGATTATATCTTGTGTTGATTAATATAGTCCTTTTATGATGGCTTCTCTAGCTACAGATTCTTGATGGAATTCACATTTACTGTTCATTAAGTATCCTTTGCTGGAGCTGGTGTTATTGTAGAATTCGAGCACGAGATTAGAGTGTCAATTGTAAACCTGGACGAAGTGGCCGAGATGATAAAGTGTTGACTTCGTGATCAGAAGGCCGTGTATTCTATTCTAGCTGTGGATATTGCGCAAACTCATCCCTTAGCAGGTTCACCCTGTTCCATGGCACCAACACATTGATTAAGCGTGTCTGAATGAATGTGTGAGTGATTAGCATTGTGCGCTGCGTGTGCTGCTGGTGCAAGTACATATTATGTGTATGTATCAATTGATCGACAAGTGTGCCAATGACCTGGGGTAGAATGTAAAGTCATGAGACTAAGACTTGGATGGCGACTATAAACCACCATATATACATTTAAGAGGATTACTTGAGGCATACTATGTGGTTTTGAATTCGTTAAGGTTTTTAGCAGGAGCCTATTTTTAGGCAATGATGCAACGTCTCCGTGTCTTTCCGTACAGTCTTGTCATAGAATAAGCTTGGTACATTCATCATGTTATTATCTAGTTATCAATGCACGATTTACGGGTATAATTATCAAGACCTGGTAGTCGAATATGGACCAGGAAGAATACATTCTTATTTTATTTGTTTCTCGGAATGTGTTGAGTAGGTTAGATACATAGACATATTGAGGTGACTCAAGGAGCGTGCCTAGCGCCATCCTCCTCCCTATTTCCCCAACAGAATATTCCATTTTCAGGTTTTGCCATGTACGCTATTGATTGCGCGTACGAAACCCATGAGATCCTTGAAGTGCCCCCTCCCCCTTAAGCATAAACAAATCTGCCAGTGGTACATGCAGGTAATTGCAAAATTGAGCAGTATAGGTAAAATTATGTGATCAGTAGAAGGGTAATTAGTCGGGATCCCAACATTACTCAAAATGGACTCAAATATGGGCTGTTGTGGTCAATATGAAATGAGTACAGTGGTCGCACGCACGCACCCGCACCCGCACACACACGCACACATAATCATTCTAGAAAAAAATCTACTATAGTGTGCTTGTTGGTGAAATAAGATGTACAATGTGGTGACAGCTTTGTAGAAAATCAGCGGGTTCAAGGTAATTGCAGTCGTGCCATGAGTCATGTATGTGTCCGTGCTAATCACGACCACGTCACTACCAACATGATACATAACATTTTATGCGGCATAAACAACTTAAAATAATAATGCAAACTAAGTGGGCCACCTTTCTACAGGGACCACGTCTATAATAGCATCATTTATAGTCTTCCCAAACCTCGATAAAGCGACCAACTCCTCGCTCCTTATAAATTGACACTACCTCTATATTGAGACCACTTAAAACGAGTCCCCTACACACTAGTAGGCAGATAAATGTAAATGTAAATGTGTTTGTTTATAGTCGCAATAAACAGCTTTTGCAGTTTTCGTTTTTCACTTTCTAGCGACTTTACATTTTCACCAGGTCACTGGCATCCTTGTCACTCTATATCTTTCTCAACTCACTGGAGAATATACTGCACATTGTTACCGTAGTGCATACGTACGTATCACTCACATTTGCGTTCACTCGCATGACCTGTACCTATTTAACATGTAGGCATCACGGAGCAGTGTGAAACCTGTTAGAGGTAAGTTTTCTCAACAATCAGTCCCCCCGACCGGGAATCGAACCCACGACCTTCTGGTCACCAGTCAACTCCCCATCCATTCGGCCACAGAATCACACAAATCCAGGGTTTAATCATTTTCATACAAAAATCCATGAGGTTTCCATTTTTCGCCCAC
Organism: Streblospio benedicti; assembly: GCA_019095985.1. Classification (NCBI taxonomy): domain Eukaryota; kingdom Metazoa; phylum Annelida; class Polychaeta; order Spionida; family Spionidae; genus Streblospio; species Streblospio benedicti. The sequence continues at coordinate 29,025,084 of CM032666.1, read as the reverse complement.
CAACAGGAAACCACGCAATGCCCTCATTTTCATACAAAAAAGACGCTCATGTCAAACATTTTCAAGAACAATTATGGCAGCCTCAATTTGTTTATAAGGTCCAAAACCCCAGGGATTTCTCAGTATTCCAGTAGCAACAGCTGCAGAAGCAGCAGCATGCATGGCTGATTTAACAATTAAGGGTTAGCCAATATATGAAGTGTGTCATTTTGATCAAAGCTTCTCCAATACAAATAAACAGTACCACATGCTTAAATGTGGAAATACCCAAACACAGCAGCTCACAGCTGCTCTGAAAATAGATTGCTGTTCTAAAAATTGAAGTCATGTGATTTTACCTAATGACGTCACGTTTGCAAAACACTTAGCAAGATTCGCATGATAGAGAAGCTTTAAGAATAGGCCTTCATGTCAGATCATTTAAAGGCCTTGCGATAGGCTAGCCCTCCTCACATTTTGCAAAAACCTGGATCTGCCAGTCCGCTAAGAGAGGTTTCTCTATGTGTATATCGTTGTTACACGGACAATAAATGACGTAGCCGAGAAATTGCATCAGTGTATGAAATATAAAATTAATTAATTGATTGATTGATTTGGTCACTTAACGGTGTTAATAAAAGTAAACGAATCAAGCATTGATTAATGTTACATTGTATAAGAACCAGCATTCTTTTCTTTAAAAATATCATTTGTTTATGTATATTTTCCACTATTCCAGTCATTTTCAATCATTAAGTATCTTAGGTACATGTAAACATATTATCACGACGTCATGGGCCACCACTATACACTATACAATACGGATTAATAAGAAATGAGAACATAGAAAGAATGATTAATGCTACAATTTTCTGCTGTACCGAAGACATGTTTTCGCCTATGCATATCAAGAATTATGTCTGAATAAACAACACATAACGGACTCATGCATCCCTATATTAAGCATTTTGATTTAGGCGTAGCAAACTTGACTACACCAACATATACATGTACACATGGTCGGTAATTTCTGCATTCGAACGTACGCTTGAACTAAATGATATATAGAGTTTGTCTTAAGTTTTTTTTTCCTGCTTGAGCATTTTTCTGCTATCTATTTCATAAATCTCTTAGGTCTCACGTCATAACAAGGTCTTTTTGGATGCACCAAGCAAATAAGCCATTAATAAGTATTCTGATAACTCGAATATTCGGATAACGCGAAATCTCGGGTAACTCGAATTTGATTCCTTCCCTTCGATTTCAAGTAAAACGGGTTCAGCCTTTTTTTGACAATTGTCAATACACTTGAACATAATGTGAGATCAAATGCATCAGCATCAACTCTAGCATCTGGTTAGGGTGCAAGGCTTGCATGCTGCCTGGGTCATAGTAAAACACTGAATTACAAAATAAATGGTCGAACAGACATAGTCTAGTGGGTTGCGAGTGGAGAGCTCTAAGGACGTGGGATGTGAGGATAACATGGGATGCAGTAAATGTGGTTTAGATAAAAGGCAAGAAGAAGGATGTGGGATTCGAAAGAAGTGGGATGTGGGTGAAAGAAAGTGTGAAATAAGACCGAAATGATTTGGGGTGTGGCATTTCTTGACCCCCTATAAATCCCCATATTTTAAGATATTTAATAAAATACGTCAAGAACTGCTAAACAGATATACAACAAGGAGATGTATGGATGAATTACTGAAAGATTTTACACATTGTTTCATGTCGTGGGCGTTAATGGGAAGACATGATATTAACATCCCATAAAACAGGACGACAGTCAGCTCGGATTTCAAGAACAAGATGTTCTTGGGAACATAAACTTCAGGCGGGGTTTTGCGGGATTTGGTCTGGTGGGTTTAAAGAATTGGCTTTCCATTTAAGCATAGGAATATGGTTTGTTACTGTAATATTTCTATAGGGATTTTACAAATGATAATACTGATATTAACAGTATGGTGTCTCACTCATACCGTCAGTCTGTCACCCTAAATATATTAGCAGGCAGTCTAAAGTGTTATATGTGTCTGTACCACAGAACTGTCGGTAGAATTGTATTTTTTAGATTTACGAAATATATGAATATTTTCAATTTTGTCTTATTTGAGTTCCGTCATAGAACTTAGACTTGTAGATTTATTCAGTTTATTTCTAACCTTGTCACTTGCATTACAAAGGGTTCCTGGTGTTGCTCATACCATAGTAAAATACGAGTGACTAAATATCTTAAAAAATTTGATAACAACAGATTTTTGCATTATCTGGTAAAATTCAAATGTAATAATATCAACTTTTTATTTCAGTAATTTTCAATGATGCACAAATTTGATTCCCCTTATAGACTAAGAGAAACAGCTTTTGTGACGATTGTTAGATCCTCTTTAGAACATTGTGGGGCTATTCGGGAACCATCTGTAAAGGAAGAAGTTAACTTGGAAATTGTACATAGGTGAGCAGCTCGATGTGCCTATGAAATCATTTCAGTCACAGCCCTACTTCGTGACTTCGGCTGGCTAAGCTTGGCAGATCGGCGGCGGAACCAACATCTATGCTTATTCTACAAGATTCTGCATGGAGCCCTGGACTTACCAGACATTCTCCACTGTGGAAGGGGACAGATATAAGAACAATTCCCGGAGTGGAACAGTCTGAACCCGTGAACTGTCAAGGCCGACTCTATTACAACTTTTAAGAGTCCGCTATCTACCAGCCCATAGGCAGAACACGCACCTTCCAGCATTCATGTATTGCATCATTAGAGGAGGCCAGTCCCCATAACTGAGGCTGGCTTATTTGTGAATTAATGAACAGAACAAGATAAATTAAACAACAAATCGTAGCTCTTTCAACTCATTTCGTCTTATCAGTGCATGATAAGGCTTTGATGGCGCATATTTCTACGAAAATAGATAGAGCTGAAAAGCGTGACAATCTTTATGCATAGTTTTAGTCTGGCATCATCAAGTGGTCTTAACAGGATATGAACTCAGATGAGAATGATACCATCATCCCAAACAATTAGCAAGCGGTTAAAAGTTTCCAGGGCTAAACTGTTTGCTAACCCCCAGCCTTCATACATGTACTTGGTCAGTTATCTAATCATCTCAGCCAAGAGGTCGTGGGTTGGAATTTAAATTAGAAAGTCTTCATTAGCATCTTTATGCTATGGTGTATCATTACTTATCAACGTTGTTTACATCAGTTACCCTGCAGGTAATTGTTTATTCTTTTGTTAGAAATTGAACAAAAACTAAAATAAAATCCACATTTTCTCTTGAAAGCTGACATATGAATAACCACTGCCCTTCCAAAAGCAGCATATAGTGTCAAATGTGAATTTCAACTATTAATTAAACTAAACACTACTTGCTGTCCTGTACAATTTATCGTATTCATTATCACCACAGTGTCATTTAATACGAATGTCGAAACTTGATAGTCGTGCGCATATTTATTATTCACAGTTGTCATTTCTGCCGAGCCTACAAATTAACTGTAATAACCCCGGCATATAACTTTCACGTTGGACAATCATAACTCAGGAGAAAGTCAAAAGTGTGCCAAGTATTTAACGTGTGAATTACATAATTACATAATGGAATTTCACTGTTCACCTCTCGGCATAACGTTAGCTGCTCCTAGTGCCCTTGACCCTGCTCTTCCTGGCGTAGGTGGTTGCCGGACGCATGTAGCCGGCCGGTCCGGTAGGGGACGGGGAGGGGGGGAGGGGCTAGTGTCTGGATAAACATAAGTATGGGAGTCTGGGAGGGGTCTCAACATAAACGACATTTCTTCCACTATGGCGCCATTTAAGTCTTGGGTACAACCAACAGTGAGGATATTAGGACAGTACGTTTTTCCGTCTCTGCGAGACTACGTAAGAGTTGGTGTACTGGCGCAAAAGGGGCACTGTACGGCCTGCCTACCTACGATCACACAACTTTTAAATTGGCCGTAGAAATAGTTTGGCATGTCATACTTCATCTACTGTTGCCGTACTACCTAAAATTTACGTTGTCTTGCCACATTGGAAACACCCTGATCACCAAAATATGCGACAGTGTTTAGCAGTAGAGAATATCAGCAGAGAAGCAATACTGCCGGTTGTGACCTAGGCTTCACAGATCTAGCTCAGTAAAGTCATTGTGTAAACAATGCAGGTGCTTTTCCGCACCCCGCAGTCTCACTGGGTTGTCTCACATCAAACTGTTTTTTAGGTTGGGCGTGTTGACACTCTATAGGGAGAGGCGAATGGTTTTATTTTCAAATCTATTGTTGAAGTAACTGCGCCATGCCAATTTTCAAATATGAAATAGTTAGTTTTATTTCCAACAATATTGATATCCTCAAATGCACGCTAATTAACTTATTATATCCTTGTCAGATATCATATGATTGAGAACGTTATGATATGATAAAATTTATTTTATAATAAAAGCATGAGAAAATACATGTAGTGTGTCTTGTGGTGATACTTGTATTGAGGATTAAAGGGCTTCCGATGCCAAGGAGAATCTCATGACATCATTTGTATTGCATGATTTGTAATTCTTGTAAGCTTTGCGTGATATGAACCAAAACTAAAACTATGACACTGACTGTTAACAAACTTACAACCAAACATTTCACATGGAATCCTCCATGTTTCTTCAGTGTGTCATGTGACTCCATATGGGGACTTAGCCCCGAAATGGGTGGGGTTACTGGTGTACTCCATACTCAGAGCTGGGTCCCATGCGGGTGCGGGTGCGGATGTGTGTGTGTGTGGGGGGGGGGGGAGGCTGTTCCAATCTCAGCCCTTGCTTCTTGTTTATAGAAGGTTGATGCTGCTTTTTCATGTGTATATTTTCGTTAGCTCCAAATCATGTGGGATACTGAACCATGGCCTCTGGTATGAGAACTATCAGTGCAAACTCGTTATATTCAGAAGTTTAATTTTAGTTCATATACCCCTTGATGTCTAATCTTCGTGAAGTTACGTTTTGTGTTAACATAAAAGCCCCCGAGATTTGAATCTCTCTAATGCACAAATATTTCTACTTTGCCCAGTGACAATTTCACTACAGGGCGATTATTTCAAGCTATTGGTTATTCTTGTTATAATTAATCGAGAAATAGCCCACTTGTATTTCCCTGAATAGAACATTTAGGTGTTGAAACGTTGGGATTTTTTAAAAATTATTCTTCAAATATTATCTTAATTCCAACCACAGAATGAGGCGAAATAACCAGCTATGGGACCATCTGTGCTATATTATAAATCAAACAAATTGCAACTGATTTGTTCCAGACTTTGCACAACGAACGCAGCATCCACACTGGCAAAATGTTGCCAAAAGGTGGCTGGGCAAAAATACCTACCAGCCCACCCGCCACCAACGCCCATGCATGAGCGATTTCCCGCCAAGACCTTACTTCTCCCAGAGCAGACCCCATAGTAGAGGGCGTCAACAATTTTTCACTTTTGCTGGCATCGTGCCAATCCTCGTTTTTGCCAGATCAGACTGTACTGAAATTAGTTCAAACTCCCATTGAAATCTGTCATATCATGAAAGCTGGCCTATTGTGCTGTGTTTAATTACTAAAAAACACATATTATATCGGCTTGCTTTTTCGTACTAAGATAAAGGGAGGACTTCGCGTGTCATGACTGATGTGTTTTCTTCTTAAAGTGATGGGCTGGAAATAGATCAACTACGTGCCCGACCTGTTCTGGTGATCGGTCAAATTTGAGTCTACATGCTATTTGTATCTACTGTAAAATCAAACGTAATTGATATTTTATGTTCTTAAGTTTAAACGATAATTACAGTTGATACAACATGCAACATTGTGTAGAGAAATTTCTTTATGCTTACTGATGTATGTCTACCTAATGTCTCTTAACCCCCAATTTCACAAAGCCGATGGTAGTTCGAGATGCTCCGGAAGACGACAAAACCTTAGTGTCATTTCCAGGTTGACCGTGTGTGATTTGGCCTCATGTTTGGAGTGATTTGGCTGGTTTTGTACGGTTTGACGTACTTCTAGCTGGTGCTGAGTATTTCTGCTGGGGGTGTATGGTCGACAGAAACCATAAATGTTGCTATTACCTTTATAGTTTGTAGCAATGGACGCATGACACAGAAACATCTCCTTCCAGAGTTCGGCTGTTCGCGATGCTCCATGATTAGAGTTGTTTTCCTGGAGGAAACGACAGCCTTTCTGTCCGGTTATGGCCCAAAAATTATTGTTACTTCTCTGATGAGGTGATTTTGTTTCAATCCGTGGGGTCCCGTTATATGGAGCTGTTGAACTGGATAATTCGTTTTCTTTTCTATTCTGAGTCGTCTGGATGGCTAACTTGATCCTCGTAAGGTCTTTCTGTTTAAAGGTGGCCTTGTTGCTGATGTTCGTTCATAAAAGTGTTCCTACAATGTATGTTATGGTGTGCTATTTCCGAAGAGTCCCATGAGCCTATCTTATCCAGTCTACCTGAAAGCTCACGGGCTGTTATTTCAGACGATCCGATAAGTGTTGGCCTCAAAATATGTACACGAATCACCATAAAAAGGCTAACAATATTTTTTTCTCATTGTCTGGCGTCTTATGGAGCATGTGGAGCTATCATCGTCTATTTGAGATGGGGGGGGGGGGTACTAGCGTGATTCCAGGTACACGCCTTGCCCATATGGTACGGTTCTCTGATAAGATGTGTCGGTATTTATCATATGTTTTAGTTCAATGTCCTCTGGTGTTTTTGCGATTATTATGAAATACATGCCAATAGCGCAATCAAACAGCCGTATGTCATAAAGTGCTCTCAAAATATGATGCGCAATATATCATAAAAACAGCGGTAGTCGTTTACTGGGGTGGAGGTGGACAATTTTGAAATAGAAAGTTATACGTTAAAGATGCGATAATATGCGTTTACAACCGACACAATTTCCTTAAAGTTAGTCGGCATTTCAGTAAACAGTTCATTTATTACTAGTGTTTTCATAATTATCATGATGCCTGGGTTTTTTCAAGTCCATGTTTTAGAGTGTGCCCCTTTTACACTCAAATACATGCATGCATGAAGCTCGTAGAACAATTTCTCTCAGTCCCATCCCAATTTCCATCCCCACAGCATCAGCTGTTATCTAACTCCAGTTGCAAAAGGATCTTAATCTACGAACCACGTGTTTAGGCGGGCGTCAGCAATATGTCTTAGTAACATCATGGTAGTTAGAACTGTATATCAAAATATCACCATTTAAAGTATACCCATTTATCATTTACAAGATTCTCCCGTTTTATATTTGCCTCTTCTTTATATTGTTTATATTTTGTAATTGATGTAATTTTAAAGATTTTTCGACAGGAAGCTGCAATCGCTTTTGCATTGAATCATTTAATTAAAATCAAGTTGTAGCCACACCTATTTACCGGTGGCTAATAAATTATGCAAAGATTGGCGTTTTGATTTTGAACATTAATGAATAAAGAAACAGCATATCCATAATTCATTTTTAATGTTGCACTTCAAATTGTTAGATTTTAGAATTTTCATATTTGCGTCTGAACAATTTTGATTCGGATTTTTTCATGGCTTAGAAATATGTTCCTAATATGAATATGTTTAAGCATTTGTCTAAGGGCCCACCCAGCAAAAAAAAACTGTTTAGTCAGATTATATATTGTTCTTAGATTAGATTACATTAGACTAGATTTTAGTAAATTGTGGACAAAATCGCTTCTGAAAGGAGATTTGATTATTTTTTCTTCTCATGCTACACGATAATTATTGTCGTGTCGTGTGCTGTCTGTTTTTTTTTTACTTCTTTTATTTTTTTGTATTATTTTTGTTTGTTTTTGTTTTCTTATTTTTTCTTGTTTTTAAATACAAAACCACTTCCAATGCTCAAACTTTTTTTTCAAATTCGTTGGAACTGGGCATCATTCTCAGTTAAAACAAATCAGGTACATTTAACAATTTCTTACTTGAAAACACAAGATTTACATATGGAAACTTTTGAGCAAACAATTCGTTTGTATTGCAAAGCAAACGTTGCTAATAGGTGCATTTTAGACATTTTCCAGACATTGCAAAATCATCACGAAAATACAAAGTATTTGGATGGAGAAAAATATCTAAAATAATTTATAACTTTTAAAAGTCATTCACTTCCATAAGTTGGCCCTATTATTCAGTGTATAATTCATAAATCCTATTTCCATTTTAACTAATTTCAAATTCACGTACATTTTTTGCATAATGTTTATTAAAGAGGGCAATGCCACCCATTATTGTCATCTTAATTCATTGTTCCCTGTAATTAACAGCCTATCATCCCCATCATACATAACCCTTTGCACTGATATATGACCATATTTCTTTAATGACCAATACTATGATTCTACATCAATCCTAATTCGCCTGTGTAATCATCTTTATAATTGGCATACTTGTAAAAGCCCATTAAATGATATTATCTGGCACACGTAATTCATTTCTAAGAATTTTACACGCTGCTATATAAGATAACGTTCATGTTTGTATGCCTTGTGGACTATATCATCAGGTCGTTAAAAGTATCTTGACCTTGGTAAATGAACGTTTGGAGATGGGGCCTATGTGTAGATTCCATGAAAAAACTGATCAAATAACAAGTTGATGATATATTAAAAATAAACTTTGTTCCCACTGGTTAGGCTATGACAATGCAATGGAAGAAATTTCCCAAGGTTGTATAACGATTATAGAGACTTCCAAGTCATTCACCCAGTCTATACCAATCGCACCACGCCCAAACTTGCCCCTTTCAAATGCCGCCTGCCTTATTTGGTGGTAGAGTTTGCAGACATTTGGCGGGGTGTTTATTTCAGTCATAATTCAATGCCATCGCAATTGATTTTGAACTGGCAATAACCCATAAAAGCGTTCTCCTAATTACAAATTTATTGCACCCGTTATTGACACCGTGGACGAAGTAAATACATTGTAAAACGCACGTGTATGTGACAAATAGTGGGCTCATCTAGTTTTCTGTGAGATCAGTGATGATTGGATTCGTAGAAATCGACAATTTGAAAATCTTGTTCGAACACAACAAAAGTGTGAGAGTCTTTCGCAAATCATAAAAGCACCTTGGTTAACCGGTTGAAAGGGTGGCGTACGGTAGGGGTGGGGTGGGGCGTACATCCCCACAATTTAATCAATCTCATCCTAAGTAAACAAAATTAAGTACGATTTGAAACTTTGGATAAATGAAATCATTGCTAGGACCGTTGAATCATGGGCCTAGCCTTTCCTAATGGTTGATTAATAATACATTATGGAAGACTTCATTCCAAGAACAGACATTCGATGCTTTTTAGAATGGCCCAATAAAGCAGCAGACCTGTGCTATTAGCCAACAATTCATGCTTAATGTCAGGAATGTAGACCGCTGTTAAGGGACTACACTTGGAAACTCCATCTATTTTAAATGGGTCAGTATATACAGTAAAACCTCGCTTATAAGCCATTGGGAGATGTGGGCACACACTTTGTCTCCAGAAGAAATGTCATTGACATTGGACATTTGACATCTCCCCGATCATTCAAACATGCTAAACCCGTGAAATCCATAGGTTGCGCCTCTCCCCATCTGGAATTGCCTGATCTCTGCTAACATCTAGATTGATCTAGACTCACAATACTGTCCCCGTATGAAGGTGTCCCGGTTAGTAAATAAATTGATCCACAGGGAGGATAAGAATCTGCCTTATTTGCGAGGTGGCGTTATTATTGGTGTACACGTGTCACCATGGTGAGGTTTTTACTTTGAACTCAAGATTTTTCCATTCCGCACACGGTATTCCACGAATGGCCGCAACTGTCGATTGAATGCAAAGTTTGGAGTGTATAAATCCCAGGGACAAGATATTGCGGTGGTCAGGCATGTTTACTTTTTTAGCAGAGGTGTGATCTCTTCCAACAAATCATAAAACACTACTGGCCCTGTAAAAACCCAACCCTCTCACTTTAGTGAACACCATCAGAAAAGCACTCGCTGTGATATAGCTACAGAAGATTGCTAAGATAACATTATGAATACCCTGAAAAGGAAAAGAGCGGCCTGCCCTCCACAACACCCCGCCAAAAGATAGACAGTGATAACAGAGGGCAGGCTAATGTGAGTGATAAGCACATCTGCGTTGCACATTTAAAGTGG